>JAOXYM010000017.1:20727985-20741886 GCA_028567055.1 Leptatherina wallacei
AGTGCATCATGGGATGTCCCTCAGCAGTCTAAGCCTATGGCAGCATAACTAAGGGATGGCTAATCACCCCTAACTATGGGATTTATCAAAAAGAAAGGCTAGTTTTTTTTGGGTCACATACCCACTAATGCATTTTTTTTACAAATGTTGCACCATTTGAAAGGGAAATAAACAAGTTTCTCTATGGTATAAGATATATTATCAAGAAGCATTGTTCCAACAAAGAAAATAATCCGTCCATCAAACACACATTTCTTTACTTTTCTGCTAAGTTTATAAGCACAATTTCTCTGAACTTCTGTTACTGCTAAGAATTTCAGTATTAGATTAGATTAGATAGACCTCGTTTAGCTTTAATGTTTTGTTGTTTATTTTCCTTCAACAACTAAGAGTTTTTTCCTGGTCAGGAAAAGATTAAGTGATAATAAATGTCAATACCTCAAAGAAATCAAAATGGTAAAAAAAAAAAAATACAGTGAAATAACAGAAAATCCAAATTCAGTATGTGTCATTACTTACTACAAATCAAGTGAACTGTGTTTCTTTTTTATATTATTGATTTGTCTATGGTAAGAAAGGATTCATTCATTAAATCTAAAAGTAAAAGTAACTTGTTAGAAATTTCAACTATACCACATTTTCTGTTACTGTATATTTATTTATTTATTTGATTGAACATCCTACATCCACATCATGTCTTAGCAGAGAAGTCTAGAAAATAAGTGCTTATTTAACAAAATATTTTCACTTTATGCTAATTGGCCCAAGTTTAAGATTAATTTAGAAAGTGACTCGTTTGAATAATTAAACTTAAGATTTCAGAGTGCAACTAAGTTTTAAAAAAAGATTGTTTTAAGGTGAGTTTCATATTTCTTGCTTCTTGCTTCCTCATATTTTAAAAAAATAGGTTTTATGGACTAAAAGCTTTTATAATAAGGAAAAAAGGATGGTTTGAATAAAAAAATATGATTGATTAATTCATTTATTGTGATATAAATAATTATTTTGGGGTTTAATCATAATTGAAAATGGACAAACCAGAGTTTAATTCTGGAGTATTACTGACTCGTCGGTTTTTGCCAACTTTGCCCTAAAAAAATCAAAAATTCTCACAAAACTTGATTATAAGATAAGACAATAAACATTCGCCTCAATACCTTTTGTGCAATTGATTGTGCAAAAGAATTTACACAAAATCATCCCTATCTTATGCGTCTGTTTTAACCCATCATGGGTGACAAATCAGACTGAAATCTAAGTGGGAACCCTTTATTGAGCTAAAATGGCATGACTCATTTTCTTTAAGAAAAAACTTGGAGCAAGCTTCTTTTTTTCGCCCCAAGTCGGACATCTCTGTGTTTTCTCATGGCTTGAGGAGAAAAATCCTCAGTGAGCCTGTCATGTTTTTGCCTTCTCCCTCTCCTTCTCCATCTCACCATTCCCACAGGAGCAAACCTGAGACTGGCTGTATATATCAGTGTATCACCTGCTTCCATCTGTCTAACCTCCAGCCCCACCTCCCTGCAACCCCCACGAGAGGGAGCAGGGGATCAAGAAAAGGGGAAAGAGTAGAGAAAGAAGTGAGGGAGTGAAGGAAAGAAGTGTGTCTGAGTCCCAAAGGATTGGTCTCTGTCTGTCTAAATCAGGAAGTGAGAATGTGATGGCAGGAGAGACAGAGCACAGGCATCCTTTTAGTGAGTGTGTGCGTGTATTTGTGTGGACCTTGTTGAGCTGAGGTGTCATATATGTGAAGATCACAGCTTCACGCTAGTGGCAACCAGGAATGATGCTCTAAACCACTGAGACGCCAGAATCAGCCTTGCTGGGATATGTAGCGTGTCTGTGTGTTTCTGTCTTTTGGGAAACTGGATGGAGATTAATACCGCTTTTAGAGTCTGAAAGTGAAAATGTTATCAAGCATGTCACCTTAGGAAAAAAAAGTAAAAAGAGTGTGACGTTGTCTCATCTGGGCCCTGATCTACACACACATGTGCACACAGTCTAGATCACTAAGTTCTCAACTGTATTTCAGAGCTTGAAATTTCCAATGAAATATCCATGACCTTTAATATTAAGCATATTGATTTAAACAGTATATTTTAAAAAAAACTAATTAAATGCTGCTTTTCAGAAAGACATAAAATCAAATATGACATATAAAAGGAGATTTAGAACAAGGAGGATGAGGACGGAACAGCAATGCAATGAATGATATAAAATAAAGAGTGGTAAAAAAGCGGAAAAATGTGTCCCTGTCAATAAAATGGTCATATAGCTACCATAATTTTGTGTTTTGGTCAAATTTGGTCATTAAAAAAAAGAAGCAGGTGTTCTGATCAATTGCTATATTATTTTTTGATTGCCAACAGATGTCACACACTGTCACAATCCCACTCATTACTTCATTTTAACTTTCCTGCAAACCTACTGCTGACATTTTGGTCAAAATCATTGGCACTCCTAGTTTGCAATAATGGAATTTGTGATATCTTCACAAAGAAGCAGAAGTAAATAATAATCATAGTATTTTGATGAGATGTCAATGTTGTTGGGTCACAGCGACAAAAATAAGGCTTTCATACACCGACAGTGAAAAATACACAAAAAACGATATTTCTGATTTAGTTCTTAAAAAGAAAAGTGGTCTGCATGTGTCTAATAACCTTAACCAGTGAACCATAGTTTCCCTAAATGAGTAATCAACCTGAATGTTTCTATCAGACGCTATTCTCACAAAAAGAGAGAAAAATCTCAAAATCCGTAGTTCATAATGTTTTCACATTTATAGGATTGTGTGTGTATGTGGACATGGCAGTGAAAAGAAACTCAGATGGGCCCTGTGATAGACTGGTGACCTGTCAAGGGTGTACCCTGCCTCTCACCTGCTAATTGCTGGGATAGGCTCCAGTTCCCCCGTAACCCTGAATTGGATTAAGCGGTACAGAAAATGAATGAAGAAAAAAGAAACTCAGATGGAGTTTAAAAAAAAATAAAATACCCCCCCCCCGCCTTCAAGCTAACTTGGAATAATCCAAAGTGGTGGTTTCAGTCCACAAAATGCTGTATGATGAACCAAATATAAGTAAACACTAAATGGAAAAACAAAGCAATTCTCATGTTTGAAAAAAATTCTAAACTAGATTGATGAAACAAAGGAGGGATGTTTGGGAATGTGATGCATCAGTTGGTTTTTGAAAGCAAAATTAAGCTCAGGGATAATAAGACATCCTTTGTATTGTAAAACATGGCAGTAGTTCAATCATGATGTGGGATACTTTATTGCCTCTTAAATCAGGAAATTACCAAAGAGTAAGATGTTACTCAGTGTCAGGAAACTTGATTTAAAGTGAAAGTCTTGGGTCCTCCAACAGGACAAGACAAGAACCCAAAGAGCACATCTAACAACACAAAAGAAAAACAGGGACCAGGTAATTCAGATTATCTTTAGAAATTGATCTCACACCAGACTTCATGGTTACTGAACAAAAACAAGCAAAAAAACGAATAAAAACAGAAGTTGAAGAGTGACTTTAGAAATGTTTTCTAGTTTCTATCTTTTTTTTATGACTGTAATTCAATCACTTTAAAGTCATGGCAACCTCCAGTGTGTTTCTGGCCTTTTGTAGTTTATGTGTCAGTTTCCTCAGCAGATTCCCACACACAAACACACCTTACAAAATTCACTTTCTCTCTGTGGATGAATAATTAGATCGACACAGGGACATCTCTTTGTCTCTGTCTTCTCACACATTCAGGCACATGAATGTAGGCCAACTCGCTGTCGGCTTCACTTCCTTCCCAGCACGGTCAAAACAACACACGGCCATTGTCTCCCGCTTGTTTATCAGCCTCTACGTATTTCTTATAACCTCTATAACTCTCTCTTTCATGAGGTGTGAGTCAAAAAGAATTGTCCAGCATATCAACAACACAACTGTTCCTGTGAACACACACACACACAGTCCCACACTGACACTGATGCAGTCATGGTCACATCATTATATCCATATTAGCAGGGAAAACCTTCACGCTCCAACACCTATATGCCTTCACTGCATGCCATCTGCACTGACTCGTCTGGGCCTTAATTCATTTTCTGTGTGTCCCTGTCCAGTTCTGTCCTGACAGATCACTCAAGAAATACACAAGGCATAATATGTTCATAAAGTGCTTTCCTATTCATAATATGCTCTATAATGTAATGCAATCCTCTTCTCAGCTATGTTTCAAGTGGTTCTGTTTTTACAGAAAGACAAAAAACAAGACAACGTTTCATTTAGTGTTTATTTAGCATAATAAAGATAGAAAAGGCAGCACAAATGGGATGTTTTTACCACTTAGTGTAGTAAGTTATCTGAAAGTATGTCTCCAAATAATTTTGCATCATTGATAAAACAGCAAAGAACAATTTATCAAAACTGCATCACCTTAATGTATAACTGGAAATCAGTTATTGTAAAGATCACACATAGATACGTAGGTACATAAATGTGGGATACACATGCATGTTGCATGTGTATGTTAACCCCGGGCAAGTTAAGCGGCACAATAGTAGAAGTACTGAGAAGGGACGGGGCAGCACTTGGCATTTTGAGCATGCACATAATCACACTCTCTTACTGTGTTAACGTTAGCCAGAAAAGGTTGTGTGTTAGTGTGTTTGACAGTCCTCTGACCCTGGCTGCGATGTTGACATTAGTGGACCAGGACACTTCACCTCTGCTTTGAGAAAAGGCCGACGGTGAGCCTGCCCTCCAGCACAGCACGGGGTTCTCTGCAGGTAGTTTTAGCAAGTTTTTATAGTCTTTGTGAAAGCAAAAAGCAACAAGACATCAACAGTGTTTTAAGACCTTCAAGAAATTAGTCTACAGCTTTTTTTAAGTGCTTTCATGTTTATTTTCATGTAAGAAAACAGAAGAAAAAAAAACATTGATACGATGTGTTGCCTTCAATGTTCGTCTGATGATAAAATAATAAGTTCTGAGAATAATATCCAGGTCTGCAGCTTGCTGTAAAGATGGTAAATTCCCATGTCAGACCAGAAATATGATTTCTCTCTCCATCTTGAAGTCCTGATTTTGCACTTTGTGCAAGCTTGTTTATGCTCACTTTTTCCAAAAATGAACTCCTGTTAAGTTTTCTGTCCTGCAAATTGTCATCAGCCTAAGTTAGGAGGATTGATAGAATGGAAGAGGACAGCGAGACACAAACAAATACATATGTAGATGAATAACGCAACACTGATGTCAAGAACATGCCTGTCATCGGAGGGAGAGACACAGACTCCCTCAACCGTGACTTGTAATTGTTACACGGGAGCAGGAAAGATAAACAAAATAATGAGCCAGAAAACCAAGAAAAAAATCTACAATCCGCTTCAGCTTTAACTCTCCTACTTTTTTCTGTCTTACTGTCTTCTTATCTCATTTGTTTATGCTTCACATTGGTTTATATATGCACATATGAGTGAAGTTGAGCGCTTCTTCTGTCTCTCATTCGGTGTACAATGTCAGGCACGTCTCATCATATTAAGGAGGGATCGCTTTAATGAAGGCTACTTGACAATGGACATTACAATCCTTCAGCTTTCAGTTTTCCCAACACCCGAAGCTCTTGTCAGTTGAAGGGTCTATGCCCTCAGGAAGGGGAGGTTGGGAGCGAGACTTAAAAAAACAGACCAATCTAAGGGAAAATGATGTTTAGAGAACTGATGAAGACGTTACTGTAAAAGGAAGTGGTTTTGTTTTCACGTGATGGTGATGACAAATCATCCCTGGCAGCTTTTTGTATGTTGTTTTTCATTGTTGCAGATTTGTGTTTCAGTAGGTTCTTCAGCATTGCCCAGGTCCTATTTTATTGACCAATATTTCCATATATTTAGCTTTGGTCTTCACTCTTAGCAGCTGTCTTCCTCATCCCTTGATCGCTAAACTTTTTCCTTTACTTCCCTCTCCGAGTTTCTCACATCTATATCTATCCATCGAGGTATCCTTCCACCAGTTCTCTGGTGGATTGTCCATCCCTTTATCTGTCTCCTGCCTGGCCTCGAGCAACATTAAGCCCAACCTCCTATCTTATACTCAACCCTTCCACCTCTCTATCCTCCAGCCTGTCGGCTGCAGGTAAATGCAGATCAGTCACAGGGTGGCAAATCTGCCATTCATCATAGATGTGGATGACTCTGTGTGTGTGTGTTGGTGTGTGTGTGTGTTTGTGTGTGCATGTATGTGTGTGGTGAGAGGGGCGTGAAGACAGCTGTCACACTCTCTCAGGATCATATGCAGGCTGTCGGATATGTGTGCTGTAAAGTAACTGACATATATCCTTGAAAACACCACACAACACAAGCATATACGTGTGTGTGTGTGTGTGTGTGTGTGTGTGTGTACATATACATATATATAAATATGAACAAAGATTTCTTCAGATAGTACTTATCAACTTACTACAGTTTTTACATTTACAATTTTTACAACAATTACATGAAGACTAAGATCAAAGTTAGTGAAACCACACTCAAGGTGCACAAAAACCAAAAGCAGTGCAACAGTTAGATCTCCCACACAGAAACAGCATTCCTCTGTTTAAGAACAGCTCACAGAACAAGACAAACAATCTGAGATGTTCACCTGGCCCCCAGATACCGATCTGATGTCATCGGTGGGAAACAAGCCCAATCCACAAAGACCTCAACCTCATAACCCACAGGGACCAAATGATCTATTACTATCATCCCCCATTCCAGACAATATCCTTGGATCTGAGTACCTCCCTCAGTCTGCAGATTTGGTCTTGCATTGTGTTTTGTGAATTCATTTTTTTTTACTTCAACATGTACTTAATTATAAATGGTAAAAGTTTTTTAAGTTGAGAACAGTAACTTCATTGTGTGACATATTCGCTACATTGTCTGACAGCAAAATAGTATTTGTATAAATAATTGAAGAGTTGCAGCAACAAACAGCCATTAACACAATAAAGCCAACAATGTAATCAATTATGATGCTATTGGTTGGTTATTGACCTAGCATGAAAAAAAATCTCTTGAAAATATATTAACTGCAGCGATGATCTAATCATACATGAATAAGACAGCTTTTTTTTTTTTAAATAAAAGATTTTAAGCAATTTCTTTGCAGTTTGCTCGTCAAAAATAGGTATGATTACAATATTGTTTGCTTCATTACAATCAAGAAGGCCAAAAGTAGGACATTAAACACAGGTATAATGTTATTTGCGGTTATTACAGTATTGCCTACCACAAGATTTTTTGATTGTGAAGTTTTACTAATTACATGTGGTGTTTTGACAAAGATAGACCTGTTTTTTACACTGTTTGAGCAGTTGTGTTTACACTGAAGCATTGTCAAACTGTATGCTGAAGCCTGATATGTGACATCATTCAACGATTAATAAAACCGAGTATCGTTCACATCTATCTTTCACAACAGTTCCAAAGAGCAGAGTTCATAAATGTTGATTATTTATGTTTTTGTTTTTTTTTAGCATTAAATGGATAAACAGATTTTAAAAAAACAGCCTGTGATGTTTGTAAAAAAAAAAAAAAAAAGATGCACTTTGGGCCTTTTCAGCTCTTCCACAGACCTGTGTGTTTTATTCTTTAATTCCCAATTTTCTATTCTGTATGTGGATGTGTGGGAAAGTACAAGTGTGCCATTCATGTTGGTGTCTGCATGCCTGCGTCTCCACGCGAGTGTGTGTATTTTAGGATCTCTCGGGAGAAGGTGAATGATTCATCTTTTTGCTCCCCAGCCTGTCCAGGTAAATAACACATTCACACACCACTAGGCACTCCATCGCTCTCCTCTCCACTCATATCACCCCCGTTCTCTTGTACACCATGGATCCTCCACACTCTTCCCTTCATCTAGAAATGCCTGCACAGCTCCTCTGTGCTGTGTGTATTTCTTTCTGATGTCCAGCGAGACAAGGGAGGCGAGCAGGTCTCCGTTGGCCACAGTGCAGCTGTCGTTTCAGGTTAGTGCAGGCGAGAAGTGGCAGAGGAGGAGGTAGAGAGGGATGAATAAGTGAAGAGGCTGCAGACTGGACTCATGTTAAATGTAGAAAGGCTAACGGACCAGACTGCTGTTGAGCTGTGTGTGTGCGTTTGTCTGAGAAACGGAGAGACCGAGTATGATTTTACATGTGCACATGTACACTACAGAGGACCTGCTGCCTGTCCCGCTGAGCTCTCAATTAGCACACACCACTAGAGCAGGACGCATACACAGACACACATACGCAAACACACACAGAAGGCCCTAGAGGGAGGCCTCGAACCTGCCTGTCAGCTGCTGTTAGATCACACTGCACTTGGCTGACACCACAAAACACACAGTCACACACACTTAAATGCAAAGTTTTATTGTGATTTGAGTTTCACAGGAAAACTTGAATTCATATTAAGTTAAGTTTGGACACGTACTGCACTACTGTGGTTGTGGCTGGTTTTTAACAATAATTCAAAATACATGTGTGGGCATAATATTTTAATCTAAACTCAAAAGTCACCTGTTTTCTTTTTTTCCTGCATTTTGTATTTTATCTTCTTTTTAGCCTATTCTTTTTTATGTCTTTGTATTTTATCTGTTTTATTGTACCTTTGTAAAGTGTTCTTGGGTGTTCAGAAAGGCGCTGTTAAATAAAATGTATTATTATTATTATTATTATTATTATAGTAATTAATACCTATATGAGTATACTCTCTGTATTTTCCACCATTTATTATTAAAAATATGTTTCTCTCGCCACACATCACCTATTTTGTCCTTGTGCATATTTTAATGGCATCATCAATAATGGACATGTAGACATCCTGTGGAAGAGCAAGCTGGTGCATCGCAGTGTGCTACCACACAAAAAACAGATGTGCACATATTCATCATAATGTGGGTCAGACTGTTGGTTAATGTAGGATTTTATCAATAAACTTTGCTTCAGCTGATTTGTTACAGAGCCCATTAGGATGGCTGTCACTGTGCCACACCATCAGCGTTACTTTGCAAACATAACTTCCACATAAGGTCTCATTTTTCATATTACTAAAACGTTAACCCCAATTCCCTCAAATAACTTCCCAGTGGATTTAACCTGCAGTTTCTGTAAAAACTGAAAAGCAAGAGAAAACTGTTTCTTTGCACTTTTTTCTTTCAACTTTAACTAAGTATTCTATTGTTGAACAGAAGGTGCTGCACAGGCAGGATGAACAAGGATCCACACAGAAACCAACAAAAGCAACATTCTGCCAAGATCTCAAGACTGACTGACCAGCTGAAGCTAACGTGATGACCAGACACAAGCAACACAACAATTATTGGAACCCCAACAAAAGAAGACGAGGAACTGTGACTGATAATGAATAAGAAGCAGGTGTGACAATTAGCAGCTGAGACCCAGGTGTGACAGGGGATCAGGAAATGAAAACTAACCGGAACACAAAAGGGACAGAAATGTGAGTGGAATGAGTCCTGTGTTCAGAAGGAGGCGATAATAGCTGACATGGTCCTTAAAGTGTGAATTACAGTTACACGTGCTTTTAAGATTTTAGAGAAATACACAGTGTTAAATGCATTATTTTGATTGTATTTTTTCGGCAGGCCAATGAATGCTCTGTCATGTTTTTAATCGGATCTGATTTGTGTATCACTTAAACAATAATCAGATTAGAGCAAAAGAAAAAACATCAGAGGTTTTGTAATTATTATTCGATGATTGTTTATTGTATTAACAGTTCTGAAAAAAAGGTCTCAGGTAGCACCTTTTGTAAGAAGCTTGCGGTTTATTAACTGCTGCTAATTTTGCTGACATGTACCAAACTGAATATATTACATCACAGCTAAGTGATTTTGATATACGAGTCATAATCAAAGGGACAAATCTTATGTATTTGTAAAAGAGCACTAATGCTTCTTGACATAAAGCATAAAGACAACATAGGTCATCACAGATAAAAAAAAAAAAAAGTAATGTCTAACTTGACATCACTGATTAAATAGATATGCTCATTTTCTTTCTACATCTATTCCTTTCTCTATAATGGATGTCGCTCACCACCAACTTCCTCCGTGAACCCTCCATCTCAAGAGCGTCTATCCAGAAAGCCAAACAAATCTAGCTTGCTATGCTCCCTTTGGTGCGATCGACGTGAGACCAAACTCAAGGCCAAATAGAAATGCAGGTAGAGAAATGGCTCAGGCAGATGAGGCTGAAGAGGTGGCTTTTCCTCTGCCTGCTCAGGGAGAAGATCGTCCTTGCTTTGTTAAACGATTTCTTCCAGCTGAACTTTTCTCCCAATATCAATCAAAGGGAGATCACTGAGAGATCACACAGAGGTAACGAAGATTGCATGTATACCCAGAGTTCCCGGAGTCACCTTGGCAATACAGCTCACATTTTAAATCAATCCTTTTATTGCCATGCGAATAACCATTCAGGTTATTCTTGTCACAAGGTGCTGTGCAGGGGTCAAGATGCAGTCAGAACCCCCACAGTGTTTTCTTGAAATTTTTTATGGATGTAAATGTTTCATGAGATTAATAGAAAAATTAACAGGTTGGATGTCAGCTCACACAGAAAGAAAGAAATGATTCAGACAAACCACACAGGATGCAATGATAGATGTAAAGAGCATGGAACATAAAGAATACACTGGAAACAAGGGTTTGATCAAGGAATTAAGGGTTTTCTAAAGTCAACTAGAAGTTGATGTCAATACCAAAAGAAAGAATTATAAAACGACAGGGCACTCATCTGTTACATCTACTCCTAAAAACACAGATTAGTCTTGAATCTCTTCAGTCGTTTCGTGTCTGTGCTTTGCATTCATTTGTGTACTTTTGAAGCAGCCTGTCTCTGTATTTTCATTTTCCATCTGTGTGTAATCCTTTTGCTTGGATTTGTGGTGATTTTGTGTCTATTTGTGGTAATTCTGTGCCTTTTTGGTTGTTATCTTTGTAGCGTCTCAATTTCTTTTTTGAAAGAATTTTACATGGTATTGTGATAATTTTGCATTTTTGGGGGATCTTGTTCCCTTTTTTGGTCATTTTGCTGTTATTTATAGTAATTTTGCATTTGTTTTTTCCTTTTGCGATTATCTTTTGTCTTGTGGTAGATTTTGCATCTCTTTGTGGTCACGTGTCTCTAAACTGACTGTTTTTTCTTAATAATTCTGTCTTTCTGTGATGAATTTGCATCTCATTCCAATGATTTCTATTGTTTCTGGTTGATTTTGTGTCTGTTGTCATTTTCCATCTCTCTGTTTTCATCTGGTGTTTTCTAGTTGTAATTTTTCATTTATTTCTTGCAATCATGTGTATCTTTTGGTCATTTATTGACTTTCTAGCAATGTGTAAAAGCCCAAAAGGCCTGTTCTGTAATAATTTCATGCCTAAACACTGTTACAAAGATGTTTCCACTTTAACAAGGGAAATTTGAAGAATCAGGATCCCCTACAGGATTGGTATATCATGTATTGGCATCACAGGAGGCAACTTTTTCAAAGATTCAGTGCCACTCAGTTTCAAAAATAGTTTCAGAAACGGATCCCATCCTTCTCTCATATTTGGTAGCTGTACTTCTCAGTACCACTAGATGGAGATGTGATACTGACACTACAGCCACTTTATCACCTAACCTGCTCAATGGGTGTACCAAGACAAGCCTTTTATTTACAAACCGAGGATGACATCGAAATTTAATACCACTAAAATGATATTGATTCTGTATCCATTAAGGTATTTTGGGCAATTCAATCTGAAGATTTAGAGGACGCCAGTTCAGTTCCAGCCCAGCAATATAAATGTGGATGGGAAAGTAAAGTAGCTTGTTATTTCTTCATTACCGAGATTTGATGTGCCACAGAGCCAGGAATTAAGGCCGACCTGTTCTAGCTTAGCTACTCAGGGTCAACACAGCGCACGCATGACAACTCTCAGGTCACTGTTTAAATTCTTCAACTCCAGCATAAATCATTCAGTCAATTTTTTTAAACCGAGAAACACACAGACCAACTTTACCATGAGAAAAACTAAACAGAGGAGATTTAATCATGACATTCATTATTCATCTCATCTGTTTCTTGTTGTTGATGAGTTAGGGCGATCCACAATGTCATTCGCTGATGACTGGCGCCATACGGCAGCACAGGACCCCCTCACATGAATATACCGACCATGTGCACACATGTTCCCGTGACATACTAAAAGTAGTGGGTGTGTCGCAGCATATGTCTGCTACTGGATGTTACAGACATGCGAGCTAAGTGTCTGCTTTCTCTGTGTGTGTGCGTGAGATAAATTCATAGTATGACATGTGCTTGGAAAATACATGTGTCAGCAAGTGTTGGGCATGCATGTGAATGACATATGCCCATGCAAACCTTATGTTTGCACGTACTGATTTCTCTGAGTGTGTGTGTGAATTTATACATAAAGTGCAGGCCTGTGTGTGGTAGTAATCCGCACTGGGCAGCTGCGCTCATTTGTATTCAGCCCCAAGGCAATTCTAGGCCGTCTTGCTGATTAGGGATCAGAGACGGAGGGAAAGAATGAAATGGTGGAAAGTGAGGAAGAGAAAGAGTGAGAGACAAAGACAGAGAGCTGGAGATAAAGGAGGAGAGAGAGGTCCCCATTTAGTAAACAGTTTGTTAATGTCCTTAATCCCATTAAGCAGAGGGAGTAGCCTGCCCCCCTCACATAACATTCATTAATATGGGGTTGCATTGTACATTCCCTTTTTCTTTCTCTCTCTCAAACACACAAACACACACTCTAGCACACCCAGGAAATGAAATTGATTTGCCCTCATAAACATTTGATGAAGCCCTAATGTAACATTGCCAGCTGTTAAGGAGGCCTGAAGAGAGGACTCATGAAAATGACATGTAAATCAAATGAGCATTGTATATTTTCAGGCACAATTTGCTAACAATTATTGTTTTGACCTGGCTCCTCAGTTGACAAAAGAAACCTGCTCCCTATGAGGAGCAGGAAATCAGCTTTTCAAGTGCTCTTGTGTTTGAAGAGCGGAGAGCAAGGCAAGGCGTGATTGCTGCACTCTGCAGAGAGGATCAGATGTACTGATTTCATACAAGGAGAGAAAACGCAGCAAAAGCCAAGGCTGCTTTTTTTCTTTGCCTTCACATGTGGTACACCAATAAGAAACATTCACATAACTCGTGCTGATCTGAGACAGAAGAAATAAAGACTGTCTGACTTTTGACACTTGAAACATATTGTATGTGTTTCAGCTTATTTATATAATATCTGGGGCAGAATATAACTCAACTGTCTTGGGCAGAAGCTACAGTATTAATCCATCAGCACTCAGCACATAAATATGCAAGGCAATACAACAGCATACATTTGCAAGATAAGAAGAAATTAAAGCATACACATAACTTTCACCTGCAAAGTAGATGTGGCAGATATTTGCAGGGTCAGCTAGCAATGATATGCTAACTCACTTAACATTCATTGCTCAAGTAGAGCTTCAGGAAAAAACCTGTGACTCCATACCAAAAGCAAAACCTTTGAAAGAGATATGTTTAGGTTTGATCCCTGTTCTGAGTTGGATAAATTAGCCATTCTAAGTTTCACCAATTGCTTATTTTTCATTGGATTTGGTCCAAATTTGAACATCCACAAAACACTAAATTTATTAGTAAATGAGTAGTTGTTGCTGAATGTTTTATAGCGACTAAATGGATAATTAGAAATATCAAACTTACAATAATGTAAAAAAACAACAAAAAAAACAAACAAAAAATAAATAAAAACAAAAATCTTTTTTAATATGCATTTGGAGATGAAATGAAATGAATGAAATGAAAAATACTTTATTTATCCCTTTTGAGGGAAATTATTGTTGTAGCAGAGGTTTTT
>JAOXYM010000017.1:20750354-20779673 GCA_028567055.1 Leptatherina wallacei
TGTTTTTTCTAATGCTGATTTAGGTGTTGTGTCATAATCCACTCAATAGATTTTGTCTTCTCCCATCTTCCATTTAATGTTAAATATGTTAACTGAGATGACTTTTTTTTTTTTAGTTACATGTTGACGATCTCAGCTTAATTTGTTTACTCAACCACTGTGATTTAAGCTAAATAAGAACCAGAGCCTGTGTTATAGTTTTCCCCCTCATCTGCAGAAACTTAAAAACCACCTATCCCCATGAGATTTGCTTCAGGATCTGTGGGCTCGTCAATACTGATTTCTTGTATTAACACCTCGCTTTATAACCTCAGCAAGAAAATAGAAATCCATGTAGTCTTTTTTTTATTATTATTATTTAAATTTCAATATATTCTGTTAATCTGTGTCTATTTATTGTTGGCAACTATGTGCTAATGGCCTTAATGTTTCTCTGACAAACGCTTTTGCCACCAGTTTTTATTGCAAATTCAGTCCATTTATGACTTTTTCCTGACATTTTTCTACTAATACTGTACACATGAAATTTGTGTTATCGAAAACCACTACACCAGATAATAGACATTTCATATAATCAAGCAAGAGTCAGAAGAGAGCTTTTTATGTATCAATGGTTGTACACTAATGTTTGCAGGCTGCGGGTAGCGCTTGACAGCCTAATCCAGCCCAGTGTGGATCCCATCAGCAACTGAATGTTAAATTGAGTTAGCTTGTTAAAGCTGTCCTGCTTGTCTGAAGTCTGAGAACAGTGGTTGGTCTGAGCCAGTCTGCTGGCCAGCTTTCAACCCTGACTCTCACACCAAATGAGCGGAAAGAATTTTTCAACATGACTAAATCAGACTAAGGTCAGTTTTACCACCTTTTAGCCTAAAAAAATATCAAATGCATCAGCACTCCATAAATTACATCATGAATGTTCACAAACACATGGACACACAGTGGCATGGCTATGTAGTCCTCTGGTCACATGCTGTAAGTACTAGCATCTACTTGTTGCTATGGCACCCACTCAGGTGCCACTCCAAGCTGTGTAACCACACAGAAATAGGACTCTTGGTGATATCACTCTTTGAGTTTTTGGTGCTGGTAAAAAAAATTCTAATTATTGAGCATGTTGTTCTGTATTATTTAGTTGTAAAACATTTTTGCCCTTGCCTGTATGCTGTATACTTGAAAGAGCTAATTGGTTTGGGGGATTTAGCGAATAGCTTTGATAAATGCTCAGTTCTAAATAGCATGCTGTGTATGAAAACATTGGTTTTGCATGCAATTATTTAGTGCTTTGGTCTGCTAATGCTAGTTAGCACGTTGATATTATTCAAAAGGGTTTGTGTACTACACACTTGGAGCCCATTTTCTGTACATTAAAGAAGAGGATGTTCAACTGGTTTATCGTGGCTATGCAATTGATTAAGTTCTTTGAACACACTTAAAAAATAGTCATCAAAAGATAATCAATAAATACAATGCTGGCCACCGCTCCTATTCTTGGAAAGCTTCACCCACATTGATTAAAATCAACAAATGAAGCTAAGAAGAAGATTGAAGAGGGCTTAACAATACAAAAGTAAAGTAGGACAGTTCTCCCACCTGGACTCATTCCTGTGTTGCTTCATATTAGAGATGTGAATCTGACAACTCATGATTAAATTCAATTCCGATTCTTGAGTGACAATTCGATTCCATTTTGATTTTCGATTCAAACCGATTTAGAATCTTAATAAATAAGAATATTAATTCTGATGTGAATTGATTAGTTTCATTTATTTTTCTGGCCCCTATATCATATGTCTAACACACCAAATAGAAGATGGAATGAGGCACAAAATCTGTGGATGTATTGTGTGAGCAGCAGTCATAATGTTTGCAGTAGCAGGTGGTGACGGTCTGTGATCCAGGGGCAGCAGACAGGAGAAGACCGCACACACAGCGAGAGCTTTATTTTGACTATAGTCCCACACAGGACTCAAACTGAAAGTCATACAAACACACACAGTATCGTGTATATTCCATTGGTAGTTGTAATAAGAATAATTTGCTTTCATGAGATCTTGTCATTTATGCTTCTCCTTTAGTTACTTTATTTAAACTCATAATAAAACCATAAATGTATGCTGCGGAGTGAAAGCAGCAGATGAGCTGCGCATCAGGGAAAGAGCCTTAAATCTCTTTCACTGTGATGCTGCGGCAGTTAAGCCAAAGCAATGCTAGTACTCAAGTGAATTTAGTTTTCCCAGTGCAAGGTAATGTACCTGTCTGCAAACATCTGAAGACTTTTCTGTTACCAGTATAAGCATGTTAGACTTAGTATCAACAAGCAAAGATGGCATCATTTCTGCAAGATTTATTTATATAGGGTGAAGTATTTAACGCTTTAAAAAAAAAAAGGATAGTACTAACTGACTAGTCTTCTTGTCCCTAGGTAGTGTTAATTTCAGTCTTTTAAAACTTTTTTTTTAATCAATTTGATGAATAATTTTAGCTTCAATTTTAAATCATGTTTGTAGAAATGAGATATGAGAATCTAGGCATTGCTTATCCCCAACAAAATCTATTAGCCTTTTAGCTCTATCCACATTAAGAAACTGGATCCATGAGTGTGCCTGCATTGCGATTATTACATTCCCATGGCCAAACTGTTGATAAGTAGCGCGACAGTAAGAGTGTATGTTCTCATATTATGTAAACAGTCAGCACCGGTTTGATAGAGAATTAGTCCCTATTAAACAGCCTGATGTTGTTCATTTAGCTAATGCAGGTGCAGTTACTGCCAAATATCATCATCTTGAAACACTCTGTGGAGTTTGTTAATGCTTTTAGTAGCCAGTTCTGGCTCGCCACAGAAGCTTTTAAGCTTCTCCTCATTCTTTATAAGCATAAACCAAAGTGTGTGTGTGCTATTTATGGATACTGAACTATGATTACTGTTTGGTTAAACTATTTCTTTTGGCCAATATGAGAAAGAAACTGTCACACTCTGGATACACACAACCACAGATTGTGTGTATCCTCCAAAATTATAGACATGCTCGCAAATGCGTGTTTTGCTGCACAGCTTTGGCTTGTGTCAGTTTTATTGACCAACACACTTCATAGCAGTTAATTTAGAAGGAAATTATGCAAGAAAAAATACCTTTTTATAGAGTTGTAAACTTATTATGCTAAAAGCCAAATGAGGCTCTGCATTTTCTGTTATTGCTATTGTAAATTTGCACATATGAACAAAACACTGAACAAAATGCAGAGCTTGAACTTTTCTATGAGTTTGTTTATTTTTGCATACCACACTGATAAAACCCCCCCAAGAAAATAAAACTATTTTAGTTTTTGATAATGTGATCTCTGCTTAGTCTGAGCTTTTTGTCCAAAGATGGATAAGAATCACGAAATGGAACCGATAAGACTGGAAAATACATTCACATTTAAAATTTATTATTCCATGTTTGTTCAACTATATTGAAATATCCCAAAAATATTAGAAACATCAATATTGTTGCATTTTCTCTTGTTGAAAGGTGAGTAAAGTAATTTAAATACTCACAAGAAAGATAAATAGGACAAAACAGTCATAGTAACTTGGTCACAACTTCCTCACTGATGGTTTCTGCGACAGTCTGTGCCACCAGGAGAACTCTTACCATGTTGTGTACACACAGATTCACTAGCATGTTATTGCAGCTGGTATATAACTTGGTTAAATCTGTTATTGTACAGTGCGATGTCCTGTAGGGTATAATTAATCAAAATGGCCTTCAATGTCTGAGTTTTCTATTTGTCTTTTGTGTCTTTCCTCTCTCCCACAGTTAGCAGTGGGTCCGTCTAGGACAGAGCAATGGGTGCGTTCCTGGACAAGCCCAAAACGGAGAAGCACAACTCACACGGTGAGGGTAACGGCCTACGCTATGGACTCAGTTCCATGCAGGGCTGGCGGGTGGAGATGGAAGATGCTCACACAGCTGTGTTGGGACTTCAGACTCCTGGTATGACTGACTGGTCCTTTTTCGCTGTGTACGATGGTCATGCTGGATCAAAGGTTGCCAACTACTGCTCTAAGCACCTTCTAGAACATATAATTACTGCTAGCTTAGGAGCTGGAGGTACACAGGGTTCCCAGGTTGGATCAGACGGCTCCGCCAGTGACTCTCCTGCACCACTTCCTCCTGCAGTGGAAGCTGTGAAAGCCGGTATCCGGACAGGCTTCCTGAGGATCGATGAGCATATGCGTAGCTTCTCTGACCTTCGAAATGGAATGGATCGCAGTGGCTCCACAGCAGTAGGAATTCTTCTGTCGCCAGATCACTTCTTCTTCATCAACTGCGGGGATTCTCGAGCTGTTCTGTCCCGCAATTCACAGGTGTGCTTCTCCACACTTGACCACAAGCCTTGCAACCCACGTGAGAGGGAGCGCATTCAAAATGCTGGAGGCTCAGTGATGATTCAGAGGGTTAATGGGTCACTGGCTGTTTCAAGAGCATTGGGGGACTATGACTACAAATGTGTGGATGGCAAGGGCCCGACAGAGCAGCTGGTTAGCCCAGAACCAGAAGTATTCGTGATGGTTCGGGCACCAGAACAGGATCAGTTTGTGATTCTGGCTTGTGATGGGATCTGGGATGTCATGTCCAATGAAGAGTTGTGCGAGTATGTGAAGTCTAGGCTTGAGGTGTGTGATGACCTAGAGAAGGTCTGCAATGAAGTGGTGGACACCTGCTTGCACAAGGTACGTTAGTTTTGTTTAACCTAATTTTGGCATGTTTTTAGTGGGACTGGGTGAAATCATATCTGCTATATAGTCAAAGGAGCAGTGATCTGTTTTAGAACTTTCAATTAGATCCGAATGGAGACAGATGGTCAAATAGAAAGTGGCCTTTTTTTATATTATAATGTAGCAGTTCATATCTACACGCTATCATATGCTATACAGCAGTGAATTGTGATGCAGACTTTTCAATCGCTTGATCCCAAGAAATCATCTGCACTTTTTATTTGAGCTCTACACATTAACTCCATCTCTTAACTGTTATCTTTGTTTCTTCTGTTACCACCCAACTTAGGGGAGTCGGGATAACATGAGTATTGTGTTAGTGTGTTTGCCCAACGCTCCCAAAGTATCAGAGGAAGCTGTAAGGAAAGAAGCCGAGCTCAACAAATATCTGGAGACTCGAGTAGAAGGTGAGAATGGATGAATGGAGAGAGAAAAAAGAATAAATATTTACTGGATGTGCAAACATGTTTAGGAATGTGGAATATCAAAAGCTTTTTTTTTTTTTTTTTTTTTTGCCAGCTTTTCTCGTTTCTTCTAAAAACAGTTCTGGGAAATTTATTCTTTGTGCATTACAATATTTGGGGGAAGTTAATTTAGGTAGTGTCTTGGGGAGGGAATCAGTACTTTGGTAATGAATAAGAGGGATATAGTTTGCTGTGGAAATATGTGCTTTACTAGCCATTACATTGTTGTTAATCTAAACATCTTTTAAGAAATTTGCAGTTGGAACCATAATTCTTCATCTTATTTTTATTTATTTATGTTTTGTTTGAGATAAAGTATCCTTTGAAAGGATACTGCATATCTTACAGAATGTGTATTTTCTCGACTGAGTGATCCTACTGCTTCCATTGTCTAGCCTCCAGCTGAGTTAGCTTCAGCTCAGAACAGAAGAACAACACTATCACAATCTCCTTTTCAACTTCAGCAAGCAACTCCTCTTTCTATTCCCTCTTCGCTTATTTTCTCCCTTTCCCTTCTGCTCAAACATTCACTGTCTTGTTTAGGTGGATTCCCTGCTCCGTTGTTGTTCTCTTTGCCCTTTTTAAATTTCATCCTGTGTTTTGCCTCTGGATGCATGAGAGCCTCTGATTAACATAGTGCAGTCTTTTCTAGTTATCTCTTTTCCGTGGTTACTATTAGTTTACATAAAACCAGGGCTTGTCATCTATTTCAGGCATTGCCTTTTTCCCCCCCTTGTCTTCTTTTTCCCAGTAGGCTAGCAGTTTGGTGATTCACAGGATGAGAAAATAAGTTGTATCTATTGCAAGGCCTCAAAGTGCAGGGTGTGACGCAAAGAGGTAGGCATAATGCATTATAAAGTAGGTTAAACTGATTTAACTTCTCAGAAGACAGTGAAATAGAGCTCAGAATTTTTAAGTTTTATTTAGTTCAGGTAGAGTAGATGTTTGACTTAAGGTCCCATCTAATGTTGGAAGACAGAATAGAGGGTGTTTGGAAAAAAATTGAAAAAAAAGGAGAGGACAGAGTGAAAGGAATGCTCTGGCTGAACATTAGTCTGGCCTCATGCCACTCCCAGCTCAGCTGCAGGCCTCATGCTGTCACCATCTTTCATTTTCTGACACACTCATTTTCACAAATTTGTTTGGTTTCCATTCTCACTTTCTTTCCCCCTATTTTCTCATATTATTGGTTTCTCTGCTCAGCTCCATGCCCCTCATCTTTCTACACTTCTTGGCTTTTTCAGTTCTGTTAATACTGAATTGTTTAACATATTTCCTGCTGCTTTTAGAGATGCTGTCTCGGCCAGCAGAGGAGGGATTCCCAGACCTGGTAACAGTGATGAGGAACCTGTCTACTGACAGTGGCATGCCCCCTCTGCCACCAGGGGGTGGTCTTGCCAGCAAGTAAGGAGAACCATCTTTTAAAGAAGCAATATAATACCCTATCTCTACAAGGAGACACAATTCCCTAAGGTCCTAATGAAGTGACATTCTTTTAGTCAAAACAACACAGAAATTCAGGACCACAGCTGTCTTCTCCGCCCCATATTATCTCCTATGTTTAAAGCAGTAGGTTTTAGGGGGGGTGGACTGAGCCACCTTTCTCCACATTACCTCTCTCTTCCACAAGAAAGTGTCAGATTTCAGTTAGGATATAAATCATTAGGCAAAGTAACAGTAAACCATTAGAAACTCATTTCTTAAAGTAAGCTTTATAACTGCTGATGAGAATTTACTGTTGATAGAAAAGTTTAAAAAAAAAAAGCAGGAGATTTTGAACTTTCCCTGTTTTGAGGTACAGTAAAGGCCCATTTATGCTCCCTTTCGTACGCAAATAGGGACGTCCGTTTCTAACGTTCTCATGCGTCGCCGTCCGCATACTTCCATGCGTCTTTTATGTTGCTATGGTTGACCTCCACTAGTGGGCAGTGTTGAGTTCATAGTTAACCCCGCGATACTACGATGGTTTCAGATGCTTTTGGCAGTGGTATAGCGCCGCTATAAAGTTGTTTCTAACCACCCAACACCCCCTGAACACTAGGATAGTCTTATTTCCAAAGCTTGCGCAATTTCTACAGTTTTTGTCCTCATCTTCATTCTTCCTGTACAGTTTTTCCCTTCGTGTTCCTCTTGTTTTTCTCTGAGTTGTTTCTGCAACACTGCCACCGCACTTTTCGGTGGTATTACTCCGTCTTCTGCGTCGAGTGATGGATGTTGAAGGAGCCTGAAAATGCACCAAATTACGCACGTAACCGACACAGGAGACGGACAAAACTGTCCGTGCGTCTGCGTATCCGTCTTCTGCATCGAGCATAAATGGGCCTTAACTACACCATGGTTTTTAAGCTGTGGAGAGTTGAATGTTGTGAAGTAGAAATAAATCCCCAAAAATTTGTGCATGTTATGGTCGACTGCCTGATACTTGTGGGCTCTTTTGTAACTTTGATGGAATATTTAAACTAACCTCAACAGACCTGATCACAATTTTGCATTTGCATTCTCCTTGCAGGCGAAAAGTTATCGAAGCAGTATACAACCGTCTGAACCCATACAAGGAGGAAGATGGAGTAAGTATCATATATGAAGAATATGAGCTTTGTTCTTTCATTCATTCTTTCATCTTTCACTCCCATCCTCGAGGGCTGCTATCCTGCAGCTTTTTGTTGTTTTCCTGCTCCAACACACCAGATTAAAATTGAATGGATCCAAGCTGCTTGTTGTCATGTTCTTCACAATGACCCATTAATTTCAGTCAGGTGTATTGGAGTAGGAAACCAAAAAGAGTTTGACACCTGTGTTCTATGCAGAGGTTTTGAGGCTGCATAACGTATTTTAGCAGTCAGTTGTTTTATTAGTTCATCTTTCATATTTTAGTTTTTTGTTGTCTAGTAAGTCTTCTTGGTTTTTATGTTGATTTCAACTCGTTGTATTAATGTGCTTTTTGTCATATGTCCAGAGGAAGCAATTTTTGTAACTAATGCAGCTAGTTATTTACCTATGTTACAAGTTGACAAAGAATCAAAAATACATAAAAGGGGAGCTACAAAAATCATTATTATTTTAGTATTTTCTTTCATATAGTTGTACTTACAGCCCCAATTCCCCAAAAAATTGGGATGCTGTGTAACATGTAAATAAAACCAGAATGCAATGATTTGCAAATCTCATAAACCCATATTTTATCCCTTAAAGAACAAAGAACATATGTTGAAGCTGAGACATTTTACCATTTCGTGGAAAATATTAACTCTTTGAATTTGATGGCAGCAACACATCTTAAAAAAAATTTGAATGGGGTAACAAAAAACTGGGGAAGTAATTGGCACCAATCTGAAACAACTGGAGGAGCATTTGACCATTATTTGGGTTAGTTGGCAACAGGTCAGAAACATGACTGAGGATTAAAGGAGCATTTCAGAGAGACAGAGCGTCTCAAATCTAAAGATAACAAACTGCCTCTAAATATTGTGGAACGACTGGATAAAAATCTTCCAAGTGAAATTGTTTAGACTTTGAAGATCCCACCATCTACAGTGTAAAATACCCTAAAAAATTTCAGAGAATGAGGAAGAATCTCTGTGAGCACGGGGACAAAACTGAAGGTTAAAAGTGGATGCTCATGATCTTCATGCCTTCAGGTGGCACTGCACTAAAAACACATGATTTTCTACTGGAAATCACTGCACGGACTCAGGAACACATCTAAACATCACTGTCTGCACACAGAGCTTTAACCTGCATTTGTGGATTGCACAGTGAACTATCATGGAAAAAAGAAGCCATATATGAACTGGATCTAGAAACCTTCGACAACTTCTCTGGGACAGAGCTTATTTAGAATGCTATGAAGCAAAGTGGAAAACTTTGTTTCAGTCAGAACTTTAAAAAAGTGAAATTCTCTTTTGAAACTATGGACGCCGTGTCTTGCAGGCTTAAGAGGAGATGGATCATCCAGCTTCAGTGGGCAGTTAAAAAAACAAAACAAACTGTTCCCAGATGCTTTTTCATCATTGCTGAAAAGTACAGAGGTTTCAGAACAACATATGTTCCCCTCCACATAATGTCTTTTTCAGGGAATACTTTGCATATTTCAGCAAAACAATGTTAAACCACATACTGCATCCATCACAACAGCATGGCTTCACAGGAAAAAAGTTGAGTTACTAAACTGGCCTGTCGCAATCCAGCCTTTTCATCAACAGAAAACATTTTGCAAATCATGAAACAAAAAAATCCGGCAGCAAGGGCCCAGGACTGTACAGCAGCTAGAGTCCTGCATCAGACAAGACTGAGACATTTCCCCCTAAACCTCAACAAACTGATGTCCATACATCCCAGATTATTACAGACAGTTGTTAAAAGACGAGATGCTACAAAATGGTAAACTACATACACGTTTTTAAAAGTGCTTTATAAATAAAGTTGGCTTGGCTAAACATCATCCTCTTACAACTTTTTTTCAACATGTTATTTTTGTGTTTTTGGGGATAAAATATGAGTTTGTGAGATTTGCAAATCATTGCGTTTTGTCTTTATGTTTCACCTGGACATGACTTTACAAGAGTCACATTTACATCTTGAGGTGTGCTCCAGATACCTTCTGTCGTTGTTGTGAATGGGTGGTTGCAGTACATACACTGATCGGCCACAACATGATAATCATCTGTATAAAAATCATGTCTGTAAAATGACTTTTGGGGTATCTTACCACTGCAGGATTCCCATAATGAATGGCTACTGGACTATTTCAGTGGATCTTTCTTGGTCTTGTTGATGGAAAGTTGTGTAGGGTCTTTGTCGATTGCTCTTCTTCCCACATATCCCAATGACACATCCAGATCTGGAGAGATAGAAGGCCAGACCACAACTTGGGCTCTTTGTCTTGTTTTACAAGCTGATCCTGAGGGCCTCGTTCTTTTAGGAGGCTCTGCTGTGATCGTTGCCATGGAGGTTGTTTCAACAAGCTTCACATGGTAGTAATTTTGAAGCCCCACTCTGGCAGTTATTCATCTATTAAAAAACTTAAACATCCCTCAACATTGTACATTTATAGTAAAGATGTAGAACAGGAGTCCTCAAAGTCCGGACCGCAAAGCACATCAGTCTTGACCCAGCCCAACTTATGTTTTGAATTCCAAAATGCTAATATGCCAAGTCTTTTTCAAAATTAATCTTCCATAAATTGGAAAATAAATTGTTTATAGTGTCCCTGGGTATAAAGAATAGTGGTCAGGTGCTCATGTTGATCATGTTGATTGATCGTTTTTCTATTTCTAACTGTCATTCTGATTTTTTTCCATAATGTGGTGAATTTAATTTATGTTAAATATTTAAGTTGTTAGTTTATTTGTAATATTTTTTCAGAATTATTGTCAGTTATGTATGTTGTTTATAAATGAAAGAAAATACAAAGAAAAAGTTAAGTTGATATGTGTTTTTGCAAATTTCCAGACCCCTGGCCTTCAATGGAGAGTAGATATGGACTAGCTCAAGGTGGTCTTGGCTAAGTGAATCTAAGTTAGCTAGCTTTTCAACTAGCTCTGGTTTTGCTTGACTGGCTTAGAGCCTTGGCTGGCTCCTCACTCAACATTGCATCTACTGCTTTCCTCATCTAGCTTTAGCTAACTTTTCCTGCTAGCTTGCAAACTTCTTGTTTAAGTGGTTCCTTCATGTTTTAGGAAAATAACTGCTCAGTTCTATTCTGCAGGCAGCAAGAATTGCTTCTTGAAAATAGTGTATATAAAGCTCACAGGTCATCTGAGCTCACTTTTCTGGGGGTGATTCAATGCAGAAATCCTCAGCCATAGCTGATTTTTTTTTTTTGCTCAAGATTAGCTTTGCAATGCACAAAAAAACATTCATAGACATATTCATGAGGTTAAAAATGATTTTCAGCAGAGTGGGACTTTAAAATTGATTTAATATACACATAAATGACAAAATGTAAAGTTTCTCAGCAAGACACTGTATTGTAGGAGGATAAGCAATGTTATTCAATTCACCAGTCGATGGTATTGATGTTGTGTGCTTTTTGAAGGACGTATCAGATGCGTCTAAAGAGTGTCGCACTTTGGCCGTTTTCAGAATGATTAGCTTTGCATTGTACAGCTCTGTCCTCCAGCTGTTCTTGTGTGTGTCTGCGTCTGCTTGTGATGAAAATGACAAATTTTCCAGTGGGGATCTCTGGGTTTGTCTCACAGCTTGTACTGGGGGTGATGTTTGCTGCAAACTGTTGTCTAGTTTGACTTTGAGGATTTAGTTGTTTGCTTTGTACACAAATTCACATACATGAAAAGATATCCCCTACTCTCCAGTGGGTTGACACTCTTAAAGGCTACTAACGGGGGAAAAAAACAAATATTGTATCATTGCAACACAATGTGCTGGTCTTACTTCCCATAGCTCAACATGTACAGTAATGCAAATGGTGTGTAGTAAAAAGCACACACCTACACTCATACACACATTGATAAGGGATGTATCAATATGTCTAACTGTGTGTTCACCCTCTGATTAAAGCAGCCCTCCTGTTTCATTTGGTAAGTGATCACATATATAACTGTTACACCCCCACCCCCTTCTTCCAACCCCTCATGCATACAACCACACACAAACACACAATCTTACAGGCATGTAAGTGGTGACCTGCAAGGCATATTCCTCTGTCACACCTTCGTCAGTCTTTACTCCCTGCTCTGGTATACTCTTTAGCATGTGGATCTCCATTTAGAGTTTAAAGTGTGTCTGTGTGTGTATGTGTGTGATTGTCCAGATTATGAGGAAGACTGTTAAGGTGTTTTTGGTCCTGTCCATCCCTGTCTCACATCACAGGCACACAAACACGCATGCACTGGCCCTACACGCATGCATCGTTGTCTCACTCAGTCTTTCAGCAGCTGCACGCAAACATTCGAAAGTCTCCGTTTCTGTGTCACTCCCTGCAATAAGGCAACAGGCCAGTGAATTATGTCGCTGTTTTATCACAGGAAGAATCTACAAAGTCTGACCTGGCTTAAATTACTGTTGGAATTACTTGTGTAACTTTATTTTATTCATTTATTTATTTTTGGTGTTTTGATTATAGGAAAGCCTTGCCTTGAAGTCCAGGTTGGGGGTTAAATAATCAGTGAATGTGACTGTAAAGTTTCTACTTTTTCTAACATTGTCCCCTCTTTTTCTCCTCTTTCACCCTGCTGTCCTTCCTTTCTTTTGTTTTTATTTTCTCTTATATCCCCCCCCTATCACTATCTCTTCTCTCCTCCCTCTCATGGCTTTCCTCTTGCAGAGTGGAGCAGATTTGGAGTGCCACTGGTAGCTGTCCAGCTCAACTGCCTAATCCAAAAAAAAAGAAAAAGCAACAGGACCACTATTCCACATGAGATCACATTCAAACTCATTCTTTTAATTTCACTGGAAATTTTTTTTCTTTTTTTCCTCCCCACACTGAGAGCTTAATCAAAACAGAAACCCTGATTTTAAAAAAATGCACCTAATGTGGAGAACTGCTTAACAGACTTTGCTGGTTCTTTTTATGAACAAATTAGGGGGGACTCTGCACTACAGAACAACATATATAATACAAAATTAAATGGGACACAAATAAGCACAGTTCCTCTTACCCCTTGTTTTCTTTGTGATGGTTGTATTTTTGTGGATTGATGGATACACGGGAGCATACCTACTCTGAAAGCTTTGGGACTTTATGGTGCCTTGCTCAGACCTGAGAGAGGGAGAGAGAAGGGAGGACCACACAACTAAACAACCAACCAGCCAGCCAGTCATTACTGAAAACCAGCCACTCTCAGTTGTTTGCCATACGCTGAAATGGCTGAAATGATTTGCGGCATTATTTGTTTTGAAGTGTAAACTTTCTTGCATCTGACTCAGTTAATTGACTGACACAAGCTTGCAACTCCTCTATAAGCTAACGTGTCCAGTTGAGTCTCAGGGGTTCTGGGCATTACTGGTGCTCCAACAGGGCCCAAAACTTAATCTGCATTTTCACCTGACGCCTCAACAAAATCCCAGATATAAAGCTCCTGAAGTCTTACTATCCAAAGACTTCTGGGTGAAAGCCAAACACCTGAGTCTCCAGACCTGAATACAAGGAGAACCCTAATGACTGCTCACAAATTTCAGTTTGGCACCTCAGTATGTCCAAATTAAAACAGGAGATGGACTGGTGTGCTTTGCTGCAGTTGCATTAAACTCAAGTGTGACTCTTCTTGCACGTCTCTGCTCACTTTCTTCTCCTCTTATCTCTTAAACGGTGTAACAGTTTGCCACTTTTCCCCTCTGTCAACCTCTTTTTGCTTCTTTCTGTCCAAGTAGCTGAAGAGACTGCTGTCATTTACAAGGCAGACATTGCCAGAATCATTAGCTTTGAGCCTGCTGTTTAGGATAAATATAAGAAATTATATATATATATAAAAATATATATATATAAATAAATTGATAT
Source organism: Leptatherina wallacei (assembly GCA_028567055.1). Taxonomy (NCBI): domain Eukaryota; kingdom Metazoa; phylum Chordata; class Actinopteri; order Atheriniformes; family Atherinidae; genus Leptatherina; species Leptatherina wallacei. Next base: position 20,764,042 of record JAOXYM010000017.1, read on the forward strand.
ATTAGTTTCAGTCAGTTAAATTCCTAACCAGGGTATTCATTGTGGCCTAATAGTTATGCGTAATCAGCGTGTGCATACGTGTGTGTGTGTGTGTGTGTAGACCAAAAGAATCAATGGGTGTGCACACAAATTGTTCCAACACAGCAGCGATCCAAAGACAGGCTTTGAGGGTAAAGGTTTTACAACCTGACTTTCCTCTTCCCTCTCTATCCTCGACACATGCACACACACACATGATCCTGCTCATGCTACAACTTGCCTTTTTAATATTGCTCTAATACCCTGCTTGTTAAAAAAAAAAAGGCCTTTTTTTAATTCAGTTGGAAAATTCTTTTTTTTTTTTTTTTTGGGGTGGTATATATGGCTTTTGTTAGTACTATCTCTGTGATCCTCTTACAAATGGAGTAAAAGAAACTGACTGGATGAGCATGAAACTATATCTACATATTAGAAGAGAGAAAATTGCTTTTTGGTATTTCACTGTATAAAGTAATGGAGGGACAATGTGAACAAAGAAAACGGACTGTACACGCTGAGATATGCTCTGTGTCACTGAAAATGCTGTCCTTAATTTTTCCCACTGCTAACTTCATGGACTTGCATGGATATGCACTTATAAATTAAACAATATCGATCAGATAAGAACGACCTGTTTTTATGAAATCCTTTTTTTTTTTTTTTTTTTTTTTTTTTTAATAATCAAATGTGAGCTTAAAGTAGGTTTGCATACTTTGTGTGCGTTCTTTTCCTTAGGTTGATTTGAAATATGCTATAAAATGTAAAGAAACCTGTAAAATACACTTTTCCAATCATTCAATGGCAAATTTATTCTTTCTAAAGTGGCAGTATTGGAAGAGAGAAGGCCAAATAGAGATTGCTGGCTGTTTAATGTTCTCGTGGTACACTTGCTCTTGGTGCCATATGACAAATAGGTACTTGAATGTGTAGTTCTTTTGCAGTTGTTTTAAAGCGATGATTATTTTGTTTTGTGGTGAAGGGAGTGGGAGGGGTGGGGATCTATAGCGGTGCATGTTTTGTGATTGATGGCGGGGGAGTGTATTTTGTGTGAAATGCACCGGGTGGGTGGCGGACAATGTGGACACGTTCAGTGTGGTGGAACACAATGTTGGAGAGGAAGCATGGTGACAGAACAACAACCTAAAGAAAAATGGAGCGCAAAGAGCGTCTTAATTTTCCAACTTCATAGGCAGGTGTTATACGACTTGAGATGGATCCATTTTGATATCCCATACAGCATGCTCTTTCACTTTTTTTTTTTTTTTTTTTTTTTTTTTTTAATATTCAATCATTCATTGTGGATGTAAGTTTCCTTTTTTATATCTCACATTCTGACTTTTTAACATTGTGCAAGGTTTTACCACATTGAACAGTCCCCAGTTTATGTTTAAGCTATATCAGACACTGGGCTTGGAGGGGAATGGAGGGAGGGAGGGAAGGAAGAAAAAGAAACATTTATTTTTCTGAATGTAATTTTTCATTACTCACACTGATTCCAATGCATGGACTGAATACAAGCAGCACTGCAGCATCACATTCTCCATTAGTCATTTAATGACAAAAACAAGCTCTCTTGGCTTCATTTGTTTTGGAAACTAGATTAGCATATATACTTGATCATTATTCTGATGGGAGGATGATATAAAGACTCACATGGGAGATCACACACACACACAAGAGGTTTTTTGGAAGCCCCCCCTTCCAAAAAACCTCTTGTGTGTGGGGGGAATAAATTGACCCTGAAATGTTGAGTAAAGAGTTTTACTAAGCATATTGTCTCATGAACCTGTCTGTTATCTTGGACCAGCTGGGTTGATGTCACTGTGGGGACACTAGTATTTAGAAATGGCCACAAAGTGACAACAGAAATGCAGAAACATTTATTGTGCAAGCTTTTTTTGGATGGAAATGGCCTCTGAGTTGACCTCCAACCTCTGGTGTCTCTGGTCACTGTTCTAACCTGTTCATTTAGGCCTGACAGATGTATGATTTACAATGGTAAATTCCAGATTTCTTCTTTATTTATTCCAAGTGTTTTAGTTCAGATTAGAATGCTTTACTTTCAGGACAGAAAGAGGTAACTTTGACATTTGAGATGACTAAAAGAAGGGCGGGCTTGAGCATTTGTCATCCCTTCTTCCTGTACTAATTTCCCAGTATGCTGTTGTGAAGTTTACAGACCATACAGTGAACATAAACATCAATAAAAGATGAATTTAAGTTTAAACCACTATGCTTTTTTTTTCTCTCCTTTCCAACTTGAAATATGTGCTTGTCTCTGTGTAAACACTCCCTGCTGAGTAAAGTAGCGAAGTTATCTAAAGATGGCTTGTGTGGGTGTATGCTTCCATTCTCGTTTCAGATCTATTCGCTTGTTTGCAAGTGTTTTCTTAAATATGATTTGTTAGATTTTTAGCAAAAACATGGCTGCCCTTTCTCACAAACTTATTTTTAACTATTAGAAAAAGTCAAACATTAGCGTGCTACTGTTCTCAGGAGGGTCTACATCAGATTTTAGTACTTCACTGCCCAAAAGCTGCCTGAAACAAAGAAAACGATACCAATAAAAAATAATCCCAATATTTACCCCTGTTTTTACTTTTGTTTTTTGTTGTTTAGAATTTTTAAAGATTTCTCTGTGGGAAGTGGTAATAGCAAAGCTAATGTTTGCTTGCCAGGAGATTCTGTCATTGTTGGAGTTACTGTGATTTTCACTAACTTGTCCTCATGCTGTGTAGCTGGTAGTTTGTCTGTCTCCAGCAAATATTCTGTTGGCTCAAGGAAACCATTACAGTGGCTCATGCCTCATCTAGTGATATATAAAGTTGGAAAATTCAGACCACGCCTAAGGTTGTCTAATAAAATATCTCAGCTACTTATTACATATGCCTTTAGAAAAAAAAAACAAAAAAGACATGAACATTTCTACAAAGCACCCTGTAGAATGGTCAAACATTCATTGCACCCTATATTTATGTTATTTATCTCATTTAACCACCGGGAAGGGACCCCAGAGAAGACCTAGGACATGTTGGAGGTCTCAAAACGCCTCAGGATATCCCACAGATGAGCTGGAAAAAGTGGCTGAGGAATGGGAAGTCTGGGCTTCCCTGCTGAGGCAGCTGCCCCTGCGACCCGACACTGGATAAGCTGGACTGAAAAGATAAAAGCTGATATTTGGTGGATGTTCTCTTAACTAAAAATGCGTCATTCTGCGATTATTTTCTGGAGACCGAATCTCTCGCACCATTGGTTGGCTTGTTTTGAGACCGATTTATGCAGTTTTACACCAGATCAGTCACAAGGTGTTTTGCCATCCTTAGTGTGTATACACTGAGATTTCCCCAAACTCCCAGAATCTTCTTTCTTTATGTGCTGCTGATATAAAATACACTAAACTTTTGAAGTGGATCAAGATTTTTCATAGAAGGTATATGAACACAAACAATTATTGGTACATTATCTCAGTGCAGCTTGTTGGTGTGATATATTGGCAATGTTTTGGCAAACAAAACTTAATGCTTCATTCATTTTTGTCACCTCCAAACATGATTGTTTGGCACAAGGTGCAACATGGTCTGTAACACAATCAAGCAATGATGACCTTAACCTTAACTGAGCACAGGTCATCATTTAAGGCTTTCACAGCTTCTTTTGAAGTGAAAAGCATCAACAATGCCATGTGCAAATCATAGAGCAAGAATAGGTGATGCTGACCTGAACGAGGCTATCGGGATGCTGCAAGGAGGAATGACGCAGAGGGAAGTTTCCGCTGCCATTGGGACAGCACAAAGTGTCAATTCCAGGGCATGGGTTCAATACAGGAGGTCTGTGATTGAAGTTTGAGGTGCTAATATTGACTATTGAGGGTTTTTATACTTGTTAAGTTTAACTTTCTTTCATGTTACCCTCATTTTTTCATGTTAATAACTTCACATCTTTCATCTTTTGCAACTGTACAATAAATCAGACCTTGTTTTGTTGACCCAATTGAGCTCAATTCTCATTTTGAACATTCTGAATTCCCAAATTTCTAAATGGTGGAGCAATTTTAGTGCATCCACAACATGGCACCTTCCTGACTCCTTGGGGCGCTCCACCGTGAGTCCATTTTGACATTGTTTGAATCGCCAAAGCTCTGAATTAACCACTCTTTTTTTGGTTCCACAGTGACTTCACTAGCGTGTGACAAGTCCTTTTGTACCTTGCTTCAAACAATCATGTCTGGTGACCATCAGTCGCTGAAGCATGACCATCTTGATCAAACACATTGCCAAGACATCAAGTTAACATTTTATACCAAAATTGTGCAGCAACAACAACTGATGTCACAATTACTGTGATGGAACTTCTTGATCCACTTCAAAAGTTGACTACTGTAGTTCAATTCTTCATCATTTGAATAATAATAATAAACTATCTCTCCTTGAAACTGATCAAGTCTTTGGGCTGTTTAGCACATAGTGGTTATAGCCACAACCTTCATAATGAGAAAAGCTTTATTAATCCTACAGGAAACTGCTTATTATTGTACAGACACAAGCACAAATGTAAACAAAATATATGAAAAAATAAGCAATATATAATATACATATCTATAACAAAACAAAAAACTAAAATGAACCTAATAATCAGGATGAAATATTCTTTATTCCTCCCAGAGGGAAATTGCAAAGATGAAATACTACTAGACAACCTACTTCAAAGCACATCACTGTAATAATTTTAAGTGATAAAATATTGCATAACTGGGCGTTCTGCAAGGTATGTAAATCTAACGGTAATAGCCCTTTGAGCCCTAAAGCATTGCAAATCCAGTAAAGGTATAGCATGCACTATGGGAAACAGTTCTTGTACTAACAAGCAGAATAAAAAGGATGTATTAAGAGATAATGTATGGAAGAGGGGAACAGAGAGACTGGGGGAGGAGTTGTAGAGTCTAATGGATGGGGGGGAGGGAAGACTTCCTACCATGTCTAGTGGTGCACTTAATGTTAATCAATCTGTCCCTAAAAAAAGGTTTTCTGCTGAACTCAGTGATAATTTTCAATAATCTACTGAAGCCCCGCTAGTACTCTCTGCCTCAGATCCTTGCTTGGAAATAGCAAGACTTTGGTGAAGGCTCTTTTATCCAGGCTTACCTGTCACCAACGAATCTTCTGATTAAAAAAACTCTAGAACGCCTCCTAATTGTATATTTTGTACATTTTTGTCTGTCTTTGCCTCTCTGCCAACCTCTGTTTTTTAGTGCCTTGGTGCCATTAAATTGATCAGCGAAGACACTGAAAATCCATTCGTTGTCTGTTAAATTTCAAATGTCGTCTGAAAACATTCAAATGAATGAACAAAAAAGTAGGAAAAAAGTGGGACTTCTGTAAAAGTAAAAAAGTGCAAAGCTGCATAAAATGAATTCATTTGTTGTTAAAAGAAATCATCACGTACACATCTAATTTACATTGACATACGTTCATTATATCAATTTATTTCACTCCAAAGTTGATATGACTTATTAAAGATTAATATTAATAACAACTAAACTAAAATGAAGTTATATCCACTAAACATATTTCATCAAAGCCTATGTTACATTTTATGGTGTGACTGGTACACAACTGGCAACACTTAAGCCCCAAACAAGACTGAGCACCAACAGGAGAATTTCGCAGGGGATTTTGGACCATATTTGGGGGGCAGTACCCGCACATGGAGCTGCGTTGCTCATTCCACATAGAAGCACAATCCATAGAAGTTATACCTGGTTGTGTGATGAGGAGGTATAATCTGTGTTTCTGTGGAACGACAAAACAAAGCTCAATAACTAACTTCGGTACAATGTACAATACCACCTAGTGTATAACACCAACTAGTATTATTAAGGAGGGAAAATAATCTACCAAACACAAATTTCCTTACTTTTTGTGCTAAATCTAGATTTCTGATTTGGGAGCACATTAAAACTTCCCAACTTTTCTGTAGCTTTTCTTTCACTTTGTATAGTTTGGTATTCTTGCCAGCTGTAGCTGAGAGTCAGACTATATTATTATGTTATATTCAACTTATATTGAGCTTGAGAACTAAAAGGAATGGCTGCAGAAGATCTGAAAGAGGCAACATATAAATATAATTTGCTGCTCAGTCACATATAGCTACACCTGTGCATCCCTGACTCCACCCTGCTTGTGATTTGTAAGTAAGGAGTAAAGAAGGCCCTTTCAGCTCTGCAACAAGATAAGAAATGCTAATCTGTAACCAATCCTCTCAGCTGTCCAGTTTCAGTGTGTTTCCCACATTCCACAGGTGGCACTGGTGTGTGTGTGTGTGTGTGTGTGTGTGTGTGTGTGATTCAGTAGGAATGAGAGGAGTCTGTACCGTTTGTACTCTGACCCTCCCACAGCGGTCAGGTTACTCCTCTGAACACCGGCTCCTTGACTCACTTGTTCAGGCTTTGCAGTGAATATCTAGAAGAGATGAGTTTTCATAAAGACAGCGGTGGCGTGGAGCTGGCGGAGTGCATCAGAAATCCAGGGTATGTGGACGCAGACGGCGGCGGCGAGTCGGCGGCGGCGGACACCGGCAGCAGGTCGGACCCCGAGGAGAAGCAGGACTCCACCGTCGCGGTGAAGCGGAACTCGGACGCGGCTGCTGAGGAGTACACGCAGGTCAAACCGTACGCCGGGATGCCAAAGGAGGTGCTGCTGCTTTACTCCTCTCAGGCCCGGTACCGAGTTCCCAGAGAGATCCTGTTCTGGTTGACGGTGTGCTGCACGCTGGCGCTGCTGGCGATCACCATCACCATCATCGCGCTGTCCCCGCGGTGCCTGAGCTGGTGGCAGGTGTCCCCTGTCTACCAGGTGTACCCCCGCTCCTTCAAGGACTCTAACGGGGATGGAGTCGGAGACCTAAGAGGTAGGAGACTCTGGAAGAGGATGTAGATTAACTATCAATGAGCGTGCAAGTAGCCTGTTGTTGCCTATTTTTCCTCACATTTGTAAAAATTATGCATTTATTGACTACACTCTGCACAACCACGGATGGAATTTTTTTTTCTAGAAGTACATTAATCCTCAATTAAAACTTTAAAAGTAGTAGGCTATGGGCCTCAGACTTTTTAAATTAAATAACTAAATGGTTCTTAAACAAAGCAGCAGGGCACAGGCAGATGGAGTTTAAATAACAAGTTGCTCTTATCTGGTTTAAAACCATAAACTGTTCATATAACCATAAATCAAGCTTGTAAATATGATTTTAATCAACTGGTCACAGTATTGCATATGAAGATCAGACACTGCTGGGGGAAATTAATATAAATAACACACTAAATAAGACAAATTTGACACAGTTCTGTAAATACAAAACAAAAAAAGAAGCCTTTTTTAATTTGAGTTTTCATAAGATATTTTTGCTTTTTGGATTCAGGCAATTTATGGACGGCAATAAAGAAGGGGAAAATAAATCAGTGATTTTAATCATGATTTGGTGCAAATTCAGTATCTGTGGAGTCCTGATGGGCATCTTCAGTTTGGCAAATGTGGAAGAAAAATCATTGATGTGTTTAACAAACATGTTCCTTCAATAAAGATCGGAAACAATTTGGACTTTTCTGCCCTCATTGCGCATAATATCTAATAATTTAAGGACTCTGGAAAAATGTCAGTGTGTAAAGAGCAAAGATGCATCAAGAACCATCATTCAGCAAAGCTGATATAGGGAATGGGTTACTGGAGGAAACTTTACAATATAGAGTTACATTCAAAAATGCCACTTGAAACTTTTCTGTGAATAAAAAATGACTTACTTGAACCTTGTATCGAGGCGTTGTTGACTTCTCTGGGCTCAGATGCATCTATGATGGACCATCACACCGTGCAAATGTATATTGCGTTCATACAAATCAGTACTTGAGATCATTCTGGGAAGAAATGGATGGTGTGTTTTCCCGGACCAAAGACGAAAAGGACCATCCCCAAGATAGAGTGTCAAAAAGTCGTGGTCCATGATGACATGTGGGGTGTCCGGCAAGGGATGTCTATTAATGAATTAAGCTAAGCTAATACAACACAAACATGAACTATCTTCATTTCATTCTGTTTGCAATGACAGGAATTAAAGAAAAGCTGGATCACTTCCTGTACCTGAACATCAAGACTGTGTGGATCAGTCCTTTCTATCGCTCTCCCATGAAGGACTTCGGCTATGATGTGGAGGATTTCCGGGACATAGATCCGCTCTTTGGAACCATGCAGGACTTTGACGAACTCTTGGCAGAGATGCACAAAAAGGGTGTGTACATCCAGACAACTGGTTTTCTGTAATGCGTGTGGAGGAGAGTGTATCAGGGTTTGTTTTAATGGCAGGTTCTATATGTTCGGTCTCTGTTCCCAACAGGTTTGAAGCTGATCATGGACTTCATTCCCAATCACACCAGTGACCGCCACCGCTGGTTCAACTTGAGTCGGATTAGAGATCCTCACTATGAGGATTACTACGTCTGGGTTGACTGCAATGCTTCTTCACCGAAGCCAAATAACTGGGTTTGTATTTGCTTTGGTGCATTGTATCATACCGTATAGCCATCAAGACCAACCCACCCCTCACCAACCCCCCCAAAACAAACCGATGCATCTTTTAGGCTTTACAGATTTTTTTCTTGGTATATTCATCAGATTGTTTTTCTTTCCTGCAGGTGAGCATATTTGGAAACTCATCATGGACTTATGATGAAGTTAGAGGACAATGCTACCTGCACCAGTTCCTCAAGGAGCAACCGGACCTGAACTTTAGGAACCCAGATGTCCGCCAAGAGATAATTGTAAGATTACCTGAGCTCAGATTACCTCAGCTACTGACTCACTTCTTAAAATGTTTTCCAGCAGCTCACACACACTCACACAATAATCTTGTACAATGTTATCATCTGTTTTCTTCTTACCACTTTGTTGAGGTATCCAAAATCCTGAGGAATGTGTGGGAGTGACGTGTGATTAAATAATTACACATCAGCTCAGTCCTGTCCACGCTCATGTTTCAGAAAGCATGACAAACTGTACCCGTGTGTCTATTGTTTGTACTCTACAATCATTTTCAAAACTAATTTTTACAATCTGTGCCGCTTAGTTTTCCACAATTTCTGGATAATCAGTATTTTTTATTATTTGACTTTAGGATATTATTCATTTCTGGCTGGCGAAAGGGGTGGATGGGTTCCGGATGGATGCAGTGAAGCACATCTTTGAGGCAACCCACCTGAGGGACGAACCACAGGTGGATCCAAACAAACCACCTGTGAGTGTTTACATTGCCCCCACATAAAATCCAACCCCACACTTGACCATCAAAGATGTTAAAGTCTGCATGATCTGCAAGCTTTAAAAGGGTAGATGTTGAATAATGGAGGAAGACTAACACTGTGCCGTTGTATACTCGCCTCTAATCAGCAAAAATGCAAATAATTTTTGTTACATCAAACAGTTACCATAAACCCTCATTTTTTTTGTGTTGAGTTGGTCACAAGTTCCTCCGGGTTGTTGTGTTAAATTTTAATTCCCACAACCAATAACTTTCACCGCTCAAAGTTCAGTTTGGTTAACAATCGTTGCTGTAACCTTCTGTTATGTAATCATAATTTTATTCTCCTGACTCATACAGGAGATGTCAGAGTCCAGATTTAAACAATGTGATTCATGAAAGCAGCGCTGTGGGCAGAAACGGCTCCAGCGACTGAAACAGCACTTTCCAGTGTGGGTTGTTAAAACAAACATAATCAACAGCTGAGTGGGACGTTTCACGCCGTACATGTTGTGCCGTTCATTATTTATCTCTGGCTTAAATGTCAGGCTCATCTCGTACCCTTCAGAGGAAAATACTGTAATTGCAATTCAAAGGAGTTCATGACACACACTGACTTAAGCTCAGTAAGAAAGAGTTTTTGTTCCGCAGAGACCGAGGTCGTTTCTCACAGAGGACAGATTAGTACAAAAGAAGCATATTTTAGAGGATTAGCAAGTCACTGGGATTTACTAAGTACTGCAGAGTAATGCTATAATACTGGGACTGAGTCACACTTAGAGGCATACTCCCTGATTTTGCATTTAAGTTATATTTATAGACTACAGTCAGAGTTTAGAGAGTCAGAGATTGTTAAAGATTGAAAAGTACACAATATAAACAATTGCATTTATTTTTTGTATTTGTGTTATTACTGTTTTAGTGGGTTAATGACGGTTGCAGCTTTAACGTCAGAGTGACTGCTCATTGAATGGCTCACTTGTTTTGCTCCACATGAGCTCCATGATTGGAGTTTGTCTCGAACAAAAAGACACATAAGCTGTTATTTACCATCCTTAAATAAAACGTTCAGCGTTTTATTTAAGGATGGTAAAGTGGGTTGATTCTTAAGCAGTTTCAACATGGTGAGTTCAATATTTTAAAATATAAAAATATATTTTGGGTCTTTTATTCTGTGTATTTCTTTCCTTCTTCATCAAAACTTGTAAGAAGTTATACAACAATAAAGATAGAGCAGAACTTTAGTTCGGACATTACTCTAAAATACTTTCAAGTACTTCTTGATTAATTAAACTGAAGTTTGTTATCTCTTGGCCTCGTATCTTTGTGTATCTGGTTTCTACTTACCGTCCACATATCTGGCCTTTAAGTAGACTCTGTGCTTTTGGCCTGAGGAAGGAATAGATTAAGAGACAAGCTCTCCTTACTCTCTGCAGGGAGAAAGAAAAACACCCTCATCTCATCATAGAAACTTTAATGAAGCATTACTCTGAAACTCTGGCCAAACAACAATCCTGGCGATGATATTTGAACTCAGATTTAAACAGATTATAAATGGCATAATGACATTATTTCATTCCAGGAGCTCGTAACTACAGAGTGGGACCTCTATAGTGACTACACCACCAGCCAGGTGGGCTTACATGACCTGCTGAGGGAGTTTAGGGCGGAGATGGACACCTACAGTCATGAGCCTGGCAGATACAGGTACTGAGCTTGTTCAGTGAATTTTATCTAATAATAGAGACCAAGACTCATAATGGTAATGCCTAACCAATGTGCTTTACATGTGATGACTGTGTTATTAGCTCTATTCATTTTGAAACAGCCCTTTTATTTACTACATCCCACATAAGTCAGTCTCTTTTTTTTTGCTGTGTGTGTCTCTCAAGCTTTCAGGGATGGGATCTCATTTATAAACATGTTATGAGTGTTTATTTGTTTTTGAGCATAAAGAAATGCTTTTGCAGGTTGTAGGAATCCCTTATCACTTCCAGTATGTTCTGTGAATGTCAAAAGCCTGACTCTATTTTGTTATCTTAACTTTTTATTGGGCCTTAAAGCAAAATTCAACCTTTTTATTTAATGGATAACAATTTGCATAATTATTAAAGGCAACTATATTGAAAATGAGTCCTTAATACTGTTTATAACATCAGTCAAGATGTGTATTCAATTGTATTTCAAAGGATTTTAAGGATTGTTTTCATAAACTAAGTAGTGCATAAGTCTCAGAGACATGTGTATCAAATATGATCCATTGGACATTACAGGGGAAAATTATGATTTTCCCCTCGTATAATATCATAAACAGAGTTTAGTCCGTAATGATCATGGACCAACTTAATAAAATTAAACTGTTTGGAGGGAGCTCATGGTAGTATTAGAGGAAATTTAAGTCTGGAAATATAAATTGTCCAAACTACAACTTGTGCATTGTTTCTTTTTGGTCACAATTTTTTATATAAGATCATGTGACGTATGGACATATACAATCTTCACGAGCAGAAAAATCATTCATATACAATTATGACTGTTTAAAGGTTATTTCCATATCAAAGAAAGGTCTCACGAGTACTTCTTAAACGCGACTAATCAGTCTTAGAGCTCACATCCTCAGTCAAATATGATTTATTACACAAATAGGTTAAAATAACATGAGATATATAGTGCCAAGAAATAAAATCAAGGATAATTTGATATCTTAGATACTAAGAAATAAATCCCACACAATCTGAAACATTGTATTATGAGTTTAATAAATTAGTCAAGAAAAGCTGATAAACTTAAAAAGCTTTTTGTGTGTCAGTCATCACCAAGTTCAGTTTGTGTTGTATGGTGCGTCCATGTTTCTGCAGGTTCATGGTGACAGAGTCATACGATTACCACGAGGTGGAGAAGACCATGATGTACTACGGAACCCCCCTGGTTAAAGAAAGTGACTTCCCCTTTAACTTTTACCTGCTGGACTTGCCTCAGAACACCAGCGGCGTGTGGGCCAAGCATCTGGTGGATCTCTGGATGTCCAACATGCCCCGAGGAAAATGGTCCAACTGGGTGGTGAGTCACCTCAGAAACATTTACGTAAGGGTTTGTCAGAAAAAAAAAAAAAAGATCGGCCTGCTATACATGCATCTTCTTTATGATTTTGTTCTTCATGGTTGTTTTCCTTCATATGTTCATAAACACGCTTCTGTAATTGCTTTTTATAGAGTGCAAAGAGAAATACCTTAAGTACTGTATATATGTCCAGATGGCAGCATTAAACGCAGAACCAAGAACACAAATATGAGCAGCTTGTTTGTGCTTCTATGGTCATTGATTAATTGGGTGGTTTTAGTCCTTGGCTTGCAGCACCAGAAAATGTAATTTTCCAAATCTGACTGAAGCAGCATTATTTACTCCTTCGCTTACTGTCAAATTAGCCCACAGTGTCGCTCAGATTTCTCTCCCGTCACTCACAACCACCTCCCAACATCATCTTGTTTTTTTTCCCACTCTCCTCCCACCGTTGTAAGGTTGGGAATCACGACAGGCCTCGAATTTCTTCCAGCGCTGGTTTGATCTACGTTCGTGTTATCAACATGATGCTGCTGACCCTCCCTGGCACACCCACCACCTATTATGGCGAAGAGATTGGCATGGAGAACATTAATGTCACAGACAGTCAGATACAGGACCCTGCTGGCAAATACAATGCGGTCAGTACTGCACTAACAATGAAGAAAAACAAAAAATCTCCCTCATAAAATTGACCACTTTAATGACATTTCAAAACAGGTAAAACATGGTAAAAGAACAGTGTGCATATAAACACTGGAAATAATAGAAAAACCTTCATAAACTCAGGTTTAATGCTGATTAGTTGTAGTTTACACTGTACACTTTGCTTATGCCGCAGAGTGCCAGTCGCGACCCTGAACGGTCTCCAATGCAGTGGAATGATGACATGAATGCAGGCTTCAACAACAAAACCAACGTCACATGGTTGCCTGTACACCCTGATTACCAACGGGTCAATGTGGAGGTGCACAGCTCTTTTGTTCATGTTCAACACTGAAAACAGATCTGACCAGAGACATCTCAACTTTATCTTGTTGATTATGTATCTTTTCTAGGTCCAGAAGGAAGATGATGGTTCTGTGTTGGCTCAGTATCGTTTTCTGAACGGACTACGTCAGTCAGAGCTCTCCTTCCAGCGCGGCTGGTTCTGCTACGTCCATGCTGATGCGAGTGTTTTCTCATACCTCAGAGAGCTTGATGGACACAAACAAGCTTACCTCATGGTGCTTAACTTTGGTAAAGAATCTGCCACCACAGATCTATCTTCTATTCAGGAGTTACCCGACCAATTGAAGGTGCTGATGAGCACCAACCCAGTTCACGATGGAAAAGTGTTTCAGAAATCTCGTATCCAGACAGAGGCTGGAGAAGGTTTGCTGATTCAGTACTCAACCCACACTCGGTTTCATCCCAATCATCCTGCAGAGTGCTACGTCTCTGAAAAGGCTTGTTATTTGGAGACTGTTGGCATACTTTATAAATGCTGATATGATTTTACATCCAAAAATAAACTCACTGAGATTCTTTAGAGTCGCTTTTTAAAAAGGACTTCTGTCACAAAATAAAGTAGATTATTACAAATGAAGTCACTGCTGTTAACATTTATTTTTAGGCAGGATTCACACAAATGCAGGCTTTAATGCTCTGTGGACAGGCCTGATGCTTGGACTCACAACATCAGACATAATTATGCAACTTTTGCTACCTCCACTGCCACTTGAAGAAGTTAAACTGTTCTCCACTTTCCATCACAAGCTACACTAGCAAAGCGAAGCAACAGATCCAGAATTAATTTTGTCGATGCAAAGATTTGGACATCACCGTCTTCAGTTATTTCTGGCTTTAATGATTGATGTTTGGGGGACTGATTTCCATTCGTGACCACCTCATTGGCAGCCTTGCTATCTCCTCCTCTTGCGTTTGGGCCGGGGAGGGTCCAGGCCAAGCTCTGTGTATAGAAATGCAAGCCTGAGGGCTTCCTGTAACAGAGAGAAAATACAAGGGTTAAATGTCTCAATTTCTGCCCTTCACTTTAAATTACTCAATCTGAAATCTTTGTTTTTTAAATGTAATGAAACATAGGCAGATATCGCCAAAGAACCATAGATATGATAACATGAAGGAGTTGCATTATTTCTAAAGGCCATGTTGGACCAGAGTTTTCTGATATTCAAGTAGACGGGATTTCTGATGTCAATCCCAGACAGGTCCCTTGCAAGTTGCTGCTGTCACCTTCAGAGCCTCCATATTAGACGCAACAGCCTATAAATGTTTTTTTCTGTAAAGTAAAAGTGAGCTGTGTCCATCGTTGCAGCCAGGTGTTTGCAGGTTTTTTGACAAATATAAAAAAAAGTTTCAAGTAACTTATGTGGGAGCAGTTTTTTTTTTTTTAAAACACCAATGCTTTAAAAGTTCCCCTTCTTTCCACTTCTAAGAATGGATGTGCTTTCTCAGTGGACTGAAGAATAGCGAATAGTAAAACATTCAGGGAAATACACATCATAAAATCTCAGTAGAGCTTCTTACCTCCTCTAACATCTGCTGAAAATCTTCCGGTCCGAGGTGATTTCCTCCAGGTTGGATATTCAGAACTATGTTTGGTTCTGGTTTACACTCTAAGGGAAATGGAAAGCCAAAGAAATCAAAGACAAAATGAAGGAAGAGATAAAGAAAAATCCTCTTTCAGATCATTTTTATTTTATGCACGTCCAGTATCATCTGCTCATCGCCCCTCTGTCCACTTGCCTGGAACCTTTTTCCCTCTAACCTCTGTCTTTTCTTTCATTCATTTATTCATTCATTCATTCGCCCATCTGATATTGCCCCTTTCTCAACCAACTCCTTATTATCCGCCTCCCTTGTCTCTCTGGTATGGACTGTTTCACAAGTGTGGTCTTGACCTTGACAGCTCCCAGCCTGTGCTGGCTAATCTCTTGCTCTGATACACTATCTCTTTTACCATGCTAATGGGCCTGCCCACCCGCCTAGATGTGTCTGTGCCATCAGCACTTTATCAAAGACTCCGGAGAACAGAGGCAGATTAGGGAGACATATACACACATATACAGACACTGAAGCAGCCTGGTGTGTGTGCATGAGCAACAGAGGCGTGAGACGGTGAAGGAGGCAGATAATGTGTGTATCTGAAATGGGAAGAGAGGAGGCAGAGCGAGAGAGGGGTGTAAATAAGGAGTACCACCAACTTGGTGTAGAAAGATTATAAGTGAGAGGGAGAAAGAGCTCGTCTGGGGGGGAATGAGAGCAAT
>JAOXYM010000017.1:20780615-20795664 GCA_028567055.1 Leptatherina wallacei
AGATAGAACCAGTTTTGAGAGCCAGGAGCCGGTGCTTAGGTGGTGGAAAGCCAAAGAACCGGTGCTTAGTCTGGCTCCAGCTCCGAACCAGCACTGGAACCAGCTCAGTGGAAAAGGGCCCTCAGAGTACTGATGCTGGATCTCCGTGTGTTCTGCGATATGCGACTGCGAGGTTTCTAACGGTTTAATTACATGAGCATTGTGACCTATTAAGAGAGGCCATTGTGGTGTGTGTATACAACACTGTTTAAGTCGATTGTAGGAGTAATACTAACCCAGTGTCTGCACCCAATGCACTGATGTGTAATAAAATGATCAAAGATGCTCACTTTCCATGTCAGTCAGTAGTTACGTGCAGAACGAAATCCATCTACGGTTACAGTTGGACCTGCATATTCAACTGGACCTATTAATAGATGTCGTAGATGTCGAACTGAGGAATTTAAATAACACAATGTTGTGAACTGTGAGAGAAAATGTTGAAGAGTCAATTTGAACTTTCTTCATGGGAGATCACGTGCGTGTAAGTCTAGCTAAATTCATTACACAGACACAGTCTTTGACTCACTTGAATGGTGATTTGTTAGATGGCATGGCAGCTACAAAAGACTTTATAGAAATGCTTTACTGAACAGAGTTGACAGAGTATTAACGAGTTGCTTTTCAGTCACAATGTCTGACCTGTCTGGTGTCTGACAAAAGAAACAGTAAGTATGTGAATGCGAGCAGCTTTATTGGGAATTTGGCTGTATTAAGATACACGTTTTTACACACGCAAAAAAGCAAAACAATAAAATAAAAAAACAACACAAGAAAAGAATTTGGATATTGTGTGGTGTACCTACATCTATTTGAGTGTGCTTGACCATATATTTGCAGGGGTTAAATCAACTGTAACTCCATGCTCTGGGTGTTAAATCTGGTTTTGAGAAACTTCATTTTGTATCATTTCAGTGTGACTAACATGTTTACATCCGGTTTTTCTGCTGTACATAAACATGCTCAGTGGCTTTAGTGTTGCAGCTGATCAGTGACCTCATGACGAACAAGTGATCGAGGTGTTGTATGTGTGTAGACGTACCTGATGAATAGACGGCTTTCTTTAGACGTTCTGTGTATTTTAGGACACCTGCCAGAGGAACCCTAGGATCACCACTGTAGGCTGTCAGCAGCATTGATGGGTAGCGCTGTCTCCCGAAGCACACATTCAAAGACATAAATAATCCAGATTTAATTACAATGCTTAGCAAAAGTTAATAATTATTCAATTGTATCAAATATTTCTTCTAGTCAATGTGATTTAGAACATCTACAGACGATGACATCCATCCTTTGTTTAATAAAATTCTTTGCTTTCACCACTAATTGAATCGGCACTATTCAAGCACAGCCCTGATTAAAAATGTGCGACATAGCATTTTAAATTGCTTTTATCTTCAGATTCATGATCACCTGGTAAATTTATTTAGCTGGAAAACTTACTAGCGGCATCTTCACAATAATAAACCACAAATCATTCAACTAATTATACATTATTTCTATCTGCTATTTAACAGAAACTGAGATGTTTAGAGTATGTTTATTACTGAAAAAAGATGTGCTCAAGTAGTAGCACAGCAAGCTCTTTTCTTCTTGGATGATACCTGTGGGGTTATGTTGTGAAGGGGACAGTAAGAGGAGATGATATGTTTGTGTTTTGGATTTCCCACTGGGTCGCCCCATTCATCTATATCCTCCAAAGTCAGAGGCAGGCTGGGATCCTCCATCGTTCCCAAAACATCCAGGAAAGGAGCCTGAACACAGAAAGAGATGTCCCAAAGGCATCTTTAATGATCAAGGACAGAGGTGCAACTAATAAAATGACTCAATATGTATCCAGAGGAACGCAGTCCATAAGATTCTCCTCTGAACACACAATGGCAAAACAATAATAAAAAGGCATGCACTCCAAGAATCGAGCACATAAACAGATAAACCTAACCTTCAGCATCTTACCTGCAGTGTGACAGCCTGCGTCAGGTTTGGGTGTCTGTTGCACAGTGTTCCCACTGGCACAGCTCCAGCACTGCAGGCCGTAAGGGCAGTTAGTGAAGGAGAAGAGATTCCTTTAGAGAAAAGGTGTTGGAGACAAGCTTGGAGATCCTCCATTGCCCTCTGCTTTCCTTCCACGCGGGCCTGTCTCTGCCAAGAGAGGCCGCACTCCCCCCCACCTCTAAGGCAAAGAAGAGATTTGTGTGAACACATGCAATTCTAGGCCTTTCCGTTATTTGTTAGTTTGGCGATATTTCCACTTCAACGGCAGGATCGGTCCCCAGGGAGGAGCCTTTATCTAACCTCATTTTCAATTGCAGGAATGAGGAGGTAGACCAATTTACTCTCAAACTGAGTAACTTATATTATCACCTCATCTCATGGCTGATCCCTAATAATAAATCTTTTTAATTCAAAATGTGTATTGATGTTGAGAAAAGAACAGTGGTAAGAACAGCGGAAAAGTTATTTTTGTAACATAACTTTCACAGCAGTGATGAAGCACAGACGTAAACACAAACGCTTCAATGCAAACCTGTGGTAAAGTCACACTTTGGCAGACTTTGGCATGCAATTGAAGTGCACTTTTTAAATGCCGTTTTACACTTCAGCACACTGATTTAACACATTTTCACAGGATATTTTACTCCTGTGGAATTGAAGGAAACTGCCTAAAGAAACCTTTCAGTTCCCACAAAAAAATAGAAAAAGCTTTTGAGAATTTAAATATGGATACTTTTGGTTGAGAATAAATTCCGATCAACAAACACCTTGCTGAGTGCACCAAGTTTACTTTTTAAATGGTTGGAAGGGTAATAAATTACCTGATGTGACAATAGGCCAGAGCCCAGCCCTGCTCCAACAGCAGTCTTTTCTCTGGGCAGAACACCATGCAGAGATCTCTGCCATAAGCTCCATAAACATGAACCAGCAAAGGAACCCGGTTTAGATCCTCCATTGGTCCTGCATGAAACAGTGTCACCGGCACTAAGGTGCCATCCTATAAGGGAAAAGAAGAGAGTATTTTTCAGACTATATGTGGTGACTTTAAGATTTAACAATGAAGAAAATAATAAATACGTTTTGTGAATGTCATCACTTGCCCTACTCTGTGTGGTGCATAGCTGCGTGGTGGCGGCCAAGTGTAACAAGAACTCCATCAGCGGACAAAATGCTTACCTCCCTGCTGATACTATTACACTGTGTGTGCATGTGTCTAATAGATCAAGTGTTCTCACCTGGCTGCAGGCCTCCAAGCGTGTGGTGATATACTTGGCTTGGCTCTCTGGGAAGGACTCATCTTCAGTACCTGATAAAAGGACCCCTTTCTCAGGGTACAGACAGTATGGCACCGGTGTATGGACTGGAGATGATACCAGGAATTCTAAGACATTTTGTTGGTCAGCCATTGTTGGTTTCTTGGTCTCAATGGCACAAGCCCAGCAGGGGAGCTTAGGCGTTTGTGTAGAAATGCAAACGTATGAGCCCGTTATTAAATAAGCCCAAAATATCAAACAAATAACAGTGGAAAAGACTAAATGGAAAAGCTGAATAATACAGATTTATTGGCAAACTAATAATGCTCAAAACTGAGATTTCCCTCTAATTCACCCGTTACGTCTGTCATACTGACCTGTAACACATATGCTTCTTTAGGATGGGTCAGTGGGACCACAATCAGAACAAGTTCACTGGCTGGTGTCCTTGCAACCAACACACAATGGTTTCCAACCACATCCATGTCTTTGATTACAGTGCCAGGGCCAGGGGCAAACAAAGAAACCCAAGAGGCCATGGGCGGCTCTGAAAGGGGGGCCTGCACCACCTAGTAAACAAACAGAGGAATAAATCCTT
This sequence comes from Leptatherina wallacei, assembly GCA_028567055.1. Classification (NCBI taxonomy): domain Eukaryota; kingdom Metazoa; phylum Chordata; class Actinopteri; order Atheriniformes; family Atherinidae; genus Leptatherina; species Leptatherina wallacei. Next base: position 20,784,501 of record JAOXYM010000017.1, read on the forward strand.
TTCCTGTTTTACTTCTATAGAATGGATGCGTCCTACAAACAGAATGTATCTATACTGTAGACTACCTGATATTCTTGTCCTGGCCCTGTATTTGCTAGTATAATTAACCATCTTCTCCAGTGCTCTACATGGTAGAGGAGATCCAGCTGGCGAGGCTGAACCACGAAAGGTTCCAATTGGGATGTTGCTATGTCACTTAGCAACACCTCTGAACTGGTCCGGCTGCTGCAGTTGATGGTCAGGATCTGTCGGTCTCTGGACAGGGCGACTTCCACAAACACACTGAGGAAATTGTTGGGCTTAAAATCATGAGATTTTTCAACACTAGAAAATGTTATCATGCCAGATCATTTACACTTACTCAGGCTGAGTTTCTTCATACACAGAAGTTATCTTCTTTCCACTGGAGGTCAGATCCAGACGAAACACCGTGCTGGAACGTAGACCTTCCAGAGTTGTGTAAAACAGGACTTCATCTGTGGCCCACTCTTGACCCATGAACACAAATAATCATATTACTATTTTATTCTATCTAATAATCTGATATCTGTAGCAATATATTCAACTTTACCAAAGCTGAAGACTCCGTCCAGTGTGACCATGATGTGTTGGGGATCCAGAGGAAGAGATTTTCTCTCTCCAAGTCTCACAACCACAAACCTTGTTTACCACAGCATAATTAGTCATCTTTAATCAGATTAGAGGGATGGTTACAGTTTTGATAGAAGATGCTTCTTTTACCTCAGCTCCTCTCTGTGAATACATTTCATAGAGGCAGCGAGAAGCTTTTCTTGTGGAGACAGACGTATTCTCTGGACTATCCACTGAAACCTCTGCTTCTTCTCTCCCTCTCTAGATACTTGTTCTAGATTTAACAGCTTCTCCAGCTTCTGATCCACTACAAATAAAGAGAATGAATCAAACAATGGATTGGATGTAAGAAACATGCATGGGAACAAGTTTATATAGTATATCAACTTCACACATAAAGTAAGAAATTAATGTTTGGTGGATTATTTATTGTAACAATACTTCTTGGCCATAAATCTTATACTGTTGAAAAGCTGGTGTATTTCCCTTTTACATGGGTGCCACATTTGTAAGAAAAAGGCCTTTGTAGGATGAGCAGCAGAGTTGAATTTGTGGGTTGAGCCATGAAAGACTTGCTAAATATTTATTGCTATTGCCAAACAGCGGATTCTGTTATCGGCTCTCGTTTCTTGTTGTTTATGGGATTGGATTATTTGGGAGATGCTGCCCCACACCATCAGATTGCCTCCACCAAAAGCAATTACCCTATCTGTGTCCTATCAATCAGTGTAACGTTATCTGTGTCTTCTCCACACTTTGACCCTAATTCTAACTCACCGCTGTAGCATGTGTTTGTATCCCACACACACATTTTTCTTATAAATGTGGCACTATTGCCAAGAAGCTTTGTTAAAGTAAAGGAAATAATCCAACAAACATAAAATGTCCTTCCTTTTTGTGCTAAGTTTAGAAAATATATTTTAGTTGATTAAACTAAAAGTTATACTGCATTCAAATTTTCCACTTACTCGGTTTTTTGTCCATTCTGTAGATGCCATCGTCTTCAGTGAAGTAGACATGGCGATATCCACAGACCTGTAATGTGATAAATCACAATGAAAAGTAAGAAAAAAAAGACTTTTTATAATATTTAGAATTAATGGACTATGTATGTAAGTATACAAATAAATTAATGAATAAATAAATAAGTCCCAAGCAGAAATACAAACAATGTGCTTCTTACTCCACAAAGCTGATATTGGTGTGTTATCTAGCAGAGGGATCATGAAATAAAAGTGAGTTTTGTCCTCATGACCAAGGTAGATAGTAAAGGTACTGATGAGGAAGTTATCTCTCTCGCTTTCGTTTTTTAATGTTTGGCGTTTAAATGCTTCATCCATCAAAAGAGATAAGCTTATACTCAAAAGTAAATGTTTCAAACCAAGAGCAGACAGCAAACCTTACCACCGAGTGATCTGGTGTATTGGAGAGACGGTGGTATGCTGCCTTGAGTTTTCTAATAAAATATTTCTGCAAGTCTTTGTACTTGTCAATCCCAGAACTGAGACGATCAGATTTTGAAACAGAGGTGTCCTGAAAAAAAAAAAAAGGAGCATAAATGATGTATATTATATGTATTATTAGAACTTTAAGCTTCGGTTAAAAGGGGAAATGCACTCATCAAGAAATGATTTCTGCAAAATAGAAATGTGGATGTAATAGTGACTCCTAGGATATTAAGTGAATTGTGCTGTATGTTTCAATATCTTAACCAAAAACCTTCAGCACAACGATCAACCTCCGCAGAAGGTATCACTTCCCCGTGTCCTTATCTGTGGCTCGGTACAAGACACATTTTGTCAGCCGGGTGAAAAGCCACCGTATTGAATAATGAATGAGTTTGGAAACGACTAAACTAATCAGTCAGCCGGTAATCTAACACCAAACGGAATCTTTAATGTTTCCTGTACACACTTACCGACGTACAACAACGCTTGACAGACAAGGACAGCCATGTTTTCCGTCTGACAACTGCGACTTTCCAGAAATGTACCCGAGAAAATTTGGGGAGATGAGCAGAAGAAAACAGCAAAGACAACAAAACAACCATCATACACACTTAACAGTTAATTAGCGCGTGGTGTTAAGCAATAATCCGTCACGACTATGTACTGCACGCTATATTTACGACAGGACTGCATGCAACGAATGAGCATACTGTTTCAACATCTAATAATTAGGGTTTAGTTGCATTTTAACGCTCTGTTGTTAATTAACTACTAAATGTTACTAGGCATTTCTACGCACGTGTTTTATTTCCTAAACAAAGCCGACTTGGTGACGTAGTCTTGAATTTCAGACTATAATAATCAAACCTGCTCACTCTAAGCTGGCAGTTAAAATTGAAAATTGAGTTCGATATTTTCGGCAATCTGCTGTTAATGTCTCAACTGGTAATAGTGTACGGAAGTAGCATGCGGCGTCGGAGGTGGAACAGATTATTACAGTTAAGCCATATCTGCCATCATTTTTGCGTTGTTGCAGTTATTGAAATAGGCCTTATTTATGTTTTTTCCCCCTTTATTTACGCTGATAACATTAAGAGTTTTGTAGCCTGCTTTTTTTGCTGACCTAACAAGAACTCTAACGATAAAATGGAGAAGAACTCCACCGGCACTGCAGGAAAAAACGAGCCGGCTTCGCCTTTGAGGGAAAATCTTGATGAAGACACCTGCGTAGCTAGGACCCTCAACTCCCACAGAGGGACTTGCAGTGGTAATGATGTTGCTCGAGCCAGATGGACTCTATTAAGACAGGTATTTAAGCCCTTGGTTTATGCTGTATATTTAAACTTCCTTTCTAGTAAACCCATTTTTAATGGAAATGTAGCTTCTAAAAGAAGCATAGAGGCATTTTTGTAAATGTTAAAAATTAGCCTAAATAATTTAGTTTGACACCTGTGAATTTTTAGATTTGTTGCTTCAGTCCTCAAAATTGTGGACTGATGATGATGACTAGCAGTTAGTCTTTCTTCCTGCTTCATTTCCAACCTTAACTTTAAACAGTGAGGGAAATAGAGGGGTAATGTTTTGGTTTATTTTATGTTTTAATCTCTTAATCTCTTTTAATCCCTTACCTGTTATACACAAAAGCACATAGGACTATTTTTCCTTCCCATATATGGCGAGATTCAGACCTAGAAGTGGGATGGAAAAAAGAAGGTGAAAAAAACCCTCCTTGCAATGGGGACCATCTTAGATTCTTCACATTTTTAACCTCTTGCGTGCTTTACTGGAAATACAAAAAAAAAAAATCACTTTTAAAATTCTGTTGAGAAATTGGCCCTGATATTGTTCAATATTTGTGGTATTTCAGAAAATGTGATACTCAAAACTATTTAATGCACATCCATGGGTACTCTGTCCTGTGGAGAGTAGACTATCTTAACTGTTAGGGATTGAAACACTTCTCTGTTTTACTGAAAATGAGCATAGCCAAAACCAAGTAAACATGGGGCTGACTCATTCTGCAAATGCATCCGTTTTAAAGACAAAATGGAAACTAATGACCTTTCCAGGACACTGAAATTCACCGGCTCTCCTTTATTTCTCTGACAGGTGTTGCGTCAAAAGCAGGCTGACAATCCAGAGGTCAAACAGGTGTCTGTTCGCAGATTTGCCACATTTGATCTTTTTGGTCGGAAAAAGGTTATGGCACATGACCGTAGTGATACCTCAGATGACCAGTGGGTGGAGTACAGAAGTGTCTACTTTACTGAATACAGTGCCTTCCTCAGGTAAAAACATTTGTCTCAAGAGTCACAGATTTTGTAATAACAAAATGCTACAAACTAGTGAATGTCACATGGATTTTACAATCAAAGGTAAAAGTATTTATTTAGAGTATCCAGAATTTGAAATTAGTCCTAACGCTATAATAAGCAGCACTGTACATCATGTCATTCGATCATGTGTTATAAAAGAGTTCAAATAGGGACATAAGCTGTGGAAAAAACGTTTGTGTTTACACAGAAAATTACCACAAGTTTTGGTAAATGTCAGTATAAGACGTGTAGATCTTGGACATGGAGCCTGGAAGAAAATATCTAAAACCTTTCAAAACTACAGGAGTTATTTTGAGGAAACCATTTTTAAATACTTTAAATGTTATTCAGCCAAATGCTCTCTGAGATTATTAGCGTTGAAAGTTAAATCTTTTTTCCTTTTCTTTTACTTTATACTTTTCTGTGAAGCAGTGCAAATAATGATTGAGACTTTTATTCTTTGATATTCAACCCGGTTTCATCATGCATATGAAAACACACTTCTTTCCATATTTACTGTGTAATTGCCTATTTTTTTTTGTACTCCTCAGAGACAACCTGGGGCCTCTTAGAGTTAATGAAGTGCTCAACAGTTTTGACAACACTGGGAATGTCTGTAAGTACATATTGCTTCTTACTACCACAAAGTCATGTATGTATTATTAAATCTTGTAATTGTACATGCATGTGCAACTGTATTTCCATTGTGGTTGATTTTTACCATTATGGTTCCCTGGTTTTTATATAGCTTACATACACTTGCGCAGATACATCTGGATTAATCTCATTCTGGGTGCTGTTGTGTTGGAAGTGGGTGGTTCAGTCCCATCTCTTTCATGAAAGTGTGTGTCTTTTGTGCCCTCTAGAGTTGTTTGTCATGTACTCATTTCTTCAAACTGCTGTATGTATAATCATCCTCAAGTTACCTCTTAGAACTAATTAGAGGCCTCTTAGAGCTAATGAAGAGCTCTGGTTATGAAAGCAAACTTGCTCATAATATTCGTAACAACGTCAAAAGCTCAGGGAATTAGTTATGCTTCGTGCTGTGTATGATTGCTTACTCATTTAATGTAGATTGTGAGATTGCATCTATATATGAAAAGATGCCTCCTGTGTGCCTTTTAGAGCAGTTTATTTTGTAGTCACTCCATTCCCGCTTCCACACACCTGACTCAAATTTATGGGCCATTGACAGAATTTGACAACAAGTTGTTTATATCCATTTCAGCTGCCCTTGATGATCAGAATTGGACATCTCTGTGGTACTCTTATTGCATCAGTTTATAGTCTTTTTGTTTTTTGTGAAAGGAAAAAAAACAAGAAAAACAGGACTCAAAGAGATTTGCACATGATGTAATATGAATGGAAGCAGCAACATTTGACACGCTGCAGTCTTTATTCTGACTTCACTTCTCTGATGTAGTTTTAAAGTTTTATAAATGACTGAGTTTACCTCAGCTGTGTTCTATATTTGTCAAGGTAGGCTTGGTTAGGGATTTCAAGTAGATGTATATCTACAACACTGCTGTTTGCATTCAGCTACACTTCTTTAATTTATTTAACAATCCAGGAATCTAGTCTGGAAAATGAAATTTCAAACAATTGTTGTTAGTTTTATGAACTTTATAGCATGACAAGGTTATATAAGTAGTGCCAACATAGTTTGGTCAATCTGTGGATGCTACACATCTTTTAATCCACTATAGTGAACTACATGGAAGTTGCCCTTTTCCGCACTGCAGTATAAAATGTTGTAACATTAAGACATAGATAATTAGAAACAATGAAAATAAGTCTGTTGATACAGTAATAAAAAGAAAAACATGAATAATCAAAATATTTGCTTAACTTTACAACCCTACTTATAAGTCTTTATGAGCTCTTCTCTTTGCTTGTTCTTCTGATATGTGATTGGTTTGGGAAAAGTCATAGACTAGCTTTAACCAGGCAGATGGTTCCACAGGAGTTAGGGGTCAGAGGTGAACGTCATGGCTTGTGGCTACTTCATTGCATGCTGGAGTCAGAGTTTATAATTCATGACAAAGCTCAGTAGCAACTCCCATTTTCAAACTGCTGGGAAGGGTAATCCCTTTTCTTTACAAGAAGACAAGAGGATCAGTACTTTTCTCTTTGGAGAATAAAGAAGAAGAGGTCATTCTGTTTCTACCTTGTGCCACCTTTGCAAAAAAAGCCCATTCAGTCCGTTCTTCACGGGCTTCCTCCTCTAGTATATACAAAGTAATAACTAGTATAAAGACTTTCCCCCTCACACAAGACATTCTCATGACCATACCCCCCTCATTCACATTCCTGTCTCTCAATTTACAATCCCTCCCCATCGCTCCGCTCATTTTTCTTTCCACCCCTCCATCTTGCTCAGCTGGAGTCATGCTTGGCCAGATGGGTAACAGAGTTCCTGACTTGGCCAGTGGATTAGCACAGCCGGAGATGAGAGCATAGAGGAAGGGAAAGGAGAATAGGGGGAGAAGGTGGGTGGGCATGCCAGAGGTGATGTGTGTGTGTGTGTGTGCGTGTGTGGGTGTATAAGGAGTGTAGAGCCACTAGCAAGGGGGACCTCGTTCCTCAAACAATGGGGCAACAATCTCCCCTCCTTCTCTCCATCTCATGTTTGGGACTAGTAATGCGTGAGATCAATTAGGATTGGTTGAGAGGAGGCTCTGAAAGGCCCAGAGGTGACCCTGTCAGAGCTCCGGGGTATATTTTTTAGGAGCGGGAATGAGACAGAAACCCCTCTAAATACACAAACACACACATTCTGACTTTTGTCTGCACTGTCATAGATCTACAGTCAGGTGCAATGTTTGCAGATCTCTATCACTGCTACCATGTTAATAACCACAAATCCACATCGCCCACCCTTACACCCTCTCCACCTTTCCTGCTGTCTTCATAATCCCCTACCCCTGAAGTGTGGACAAGCCCAAATCCTAGGGGTCCTTGTCCTCCTGAATAGCAGGCTAAAAAGCCTGGCCAGATTAGCCCACTACATCCAAAATGTGTGGACTCAGCTTAAAAGTGCTACCCCCTCTCAGCATGACCCTCTCTCCTGCTATTGTGCTTGTTCCACTAGTGTGCACGTACGTGAACAATATGTTGTTTCTTAAGGTGAAGATAAGCCAGAGTCAATGATTTTATTTCAACACCACAGGAGCAGAAAAAGCATCTCAATGAAGATTTGAGGAAATGGAGAGTGTATCTTAGTGATGACATCATACTCCGGAGGAAACTCAGACAACATGTTTTAGACACGTTTGATGAGCACACGTGGCCAATATTAGTGTAACTTGTTTTGTATATCAATCTGAATCTCAACATTAATGTATTCATTTAATGAAAGTACATGGGAACAAAGAAATTGAAGAAAGACATACTAAATGAAATCTTAAAAAAACAAAACAAAACAAAAATTCCAAAACAATAATGTACACACACTGGGATGTCAGTTTTTTAAGGGTCTAATTTAGATTCAACTTGTTTGACCTATGAAGACCTTTTCCTGGAGTCCCCAGGTGTGTTTCAGGATGGGCACTATGGCCAGGTGAAAGGTGATGTTGGCCCTTGTAAAGTATCCATGTAGAAAGCCTCTTGCAAAGCTCATAAAACTGCAGTTATATTTATAGCTCAGTATGTGTTGCTAAGAAATGATTGGACCCCTGTCAGACCAGACTTGATCACTGAACTATCTGAACTCTGAACTACTGACCTTCACGGTTCTTTAGCTGACGGCGGGGGCTTGTAATTGTAAGAAAGCTTTGTACAGGTCTTGTCTAGGATTTTAGGAGTACTTGTTTCCTGCTAGGGGTCAGGATTTTAGGATACAATACAGGTCCCTTGGGGTGGGGTGATTAAGAATTCATTACAGAATGTGTGGTTGAGAGGGTTTAGAGCTTGTTGATGTTACTGGGTTTTTGCTAAAACGGCTGTTTGGGCTGTGGGGTTACTTGTTGGGTTCATGTTTCACGCAAAAGTGACAGCAAATGACTTGTGGTCCCTTGCGCACACACACACACACCCTCAAGTAATATAGAAACACTTATTGTAATTGTGTGGTATAGTGTTTGGGATCCGGACTCAGTTTAATCATTCCTTCGTCGTTCCTGCATCTTGTGCCAGTAATGTTCTGGAGTCTATGAAAAAGCAAGAAAGATGCCTTCATGCTAAATGTCCTCTGGAGTGCTGGAAACATGGATGTGTGTCTGTGGGTGTGTTTGTGTGTAAATCCAAGAGCCAAGCATCCTAATGAAGCCTAATAGAGACTTCTTCACTACAGCTGTCATTGAGTGAATGGCTAGCAGCCTTTCAGCCTCTCAGTCATCCCTATTATCTCCCACAGACTTCACCTATCACCCCTGCTGGTAAATACTATAAGCCTTGAATGTTTGAGTGTTGTGAGGCAGCTTGGTGGGGAGCTGATCATTTCTGCATGTATATCTGATATATGCAAGGGAAGATGTAGGCATATCAGTATATCGCAGAGCACACATAAATACCATATCAAATAAGCCAAGCACTGCACATAACAGCCTCATGATCTTGTCACCGTGTGTTGACGAGTGGGACAGGTGTTTTTGTGCATTTTCTGTATCTAAAGGCTCTGCATGCATGTCTAAAATGTTAAACTAGTGTCAAAGTGGTCTTTGTGATTACATTTGTGTGTGCACATTTGAGCTTGTGCATGTGTGTTGTAATAGGTGCCCCCCGTAGCCTTCTCTTGTGCCAGGCCTTTAGCGCAGCCCTGTTTGCATAATTATGCTAATTTATTGTGCCATAGTGCTAATTAGACCTTGTTAGACAATAGCGCCAGACTGGGAGCTGGCAGACCCACACACACGCACACAACCATACGCACACAACCACACGCTCGTTCAGACTGTTGTGTCAATGACAAGATTTGCACTCCCCCTCTGTGCTGTTTATAACATGCTTTCTATAGAAATCATTCTCCACTGGTGCGCTCTGGATTGAGCTCAGGTGTCTCTTACAATTTTGATTTAAACTAGCGGAACAAAATCAATGTAAAGCAAGAATCTCACACATGCTGTTTGAAAATATATTACTGATGTTTCATACTTATGTTCTCGTTCTCCCTTATTCCTCATCATTGTTTTAGCCCATAATACGCACCTCAGCTTACTGTCAGATGTTTTACTGTATGTTGTTATTGAAAGTCAGTCCAAGTCCGGAGCTCTGAGGGGAAAAGCAGATCAATGTTATCAGTTCTTGAAATATGGGTTTTTCTAAAATTCTGATTGCCAGAAAGTATGGCATTTAGAAGCTCAAAATGTTTATTCTTGAACTGAAAACGTATTTTAGGACACATTACAATTAATAACAATGTGGATCTTTTGTTTAATGACAAAACCAAACAAGCTCAGTTGCTTTGCTGCGGAGCATGTTGCCGTGTGACAGTGAGTAAGCTTCTGACAAACTACATAAACAGCAAAATGACAAGAAGGGATCAGTAAATGCAAGAAGCCACTCCTCACTGCACAGTTTAAGTTCCCTGCTGACATTTTAGCAGCGTGGTTAATTTTTATGCTGCAAACATTTTCTGTCTTAACAAAAGGACAACAAGAAATTGTTTGGTTAACATGTCTCAATTAAATCAAGGGTATTATACAAATCCCAATTAAATGCCATTTTGTATGATGTTTTCTATTGTATGTTCTGTACAGTTGGATAGAAATGACAGACTGAAAACTGCTGTTCAAGAGCATTTTTAGCCATTGCCACAGTAATTGTTTCTTGGTCTATAATTTAACCACAAAACACAAAAAAGACAGTCACACAGTAAGTGGATGCGGCTTTTTTATGTGTGTATGCACATGTGCAAGTAGTATGAGTGTCAGTTTGTGGTGTAGGAGTGGGGGTTGGAGATACTGCAAGCAAGACTTGAGTGGCTTGAGGGCACATTGAAAGAGTCGCTGGTTGACTTAATTGGAAGTAATTGATTTTAGCTTCTGTGGCCTCGTCTCCTGCGTCCGTTTACTGGAGGGAACCAGAAACAAGGATTCGCCTGCAGTACCGTTGGGTGTTTGAAGCTTCTTGACACTCGAGAAGTAAACAGTCGCAACCTAATATCCAGGCACATCTTGATGCAGATATAAGTGTTTGCGTATGTGCACTCGCGTGCATGTTGACATTCCCTGTTGTTAACCATCATTATGGCTCTGAGCACAATAGGGATTGAAGGTGAGCTGTTGGGTGTAGCTTTGCTCAGGGAGTTATTTCCCATTATAGCAGGCGGTTGATTATGTGAACGCGAGCTTGACTGAGAATGTGTATTTGTGTGTGTCCAGATGCGTGTGCACTTGTGCACTATTACCAGTAAGCGGCGAGGATTAAGTTCAGGAAATGAGTAGAGCATTAAAGGGGGCTTCCCTGCCCAGTGCTCTTGTATTGTCACCACTGCTAATACTCAGCTAATTACAAGGACATACTTTAACAGCAAGCTCAGCTGTAACCCTCATCTCTCTCCACTTCGTTCCTTCTTTTTCTTAGGTTACCCTTTCAGAATTTGGGGGTTTAATGAAAGAGAGGAAAAAAAGAGAGAGTAATAGCAGGTCACCCTCCCTTCCTAAAAGCTCCCCCTCCCTCTGGACGGATACAATTATTGGATTTTTCTCCATTTAAGTCACCCAGCCCTATATACCCCTCCTAGCAATGTCTCCTGTGGTGTCTTAAGCATAGTATACAGGGGATACTCCAACCATGTAACACACACACACACACACACACACACACACACACACACACACACACACACACACACACACACACACACACACA
>JAOXYM010000017.1:20803346-20830130 GCA_028567055.1 Leptatherina wallacei
ACACACACACACACACACACACACACACACACACACACACACATATATATACATATATATATATATATATATATATATAATATATGGAAAATAAGAGTCATTCACTTTTCCTTGTCTGCTAAAGGACATGTGCATCTCTCTCTCTCTTTATATTTTGCTTTATATTCTTTGTCTGTATTTATTTTTATATTGTGTGGCATATAAGACAAGAAAGTGACCTCTTTTTGTCGTTGTAAGCATATGTTTGCCCTTCTCGTTGCTTATGCACGCTTCTGTGTTTGTGTGTGTGTGTGTTCATGTGCTCTCATGTGTTTGCAGGGTTAGTCTAAATGGATGTATTATTAGTAACCATTCTGAGTTTGGTCACTGCAGTTCTCAAGGAAGGCAATCGGATCACTTAAGAGGCTACTTGGTCTATGGCCTAAAGCTTTCTGTCTCTCCTTGTATGTCTCTTTCTCCCTCTCTGTCCTTCCTTTAATGCCCCTCTCTAGCACACAAAAACCCCCAGCAGCCATGGCCATCACCCCTTATCTTCTCTCTTCTCTCTCTGCTGCTCTTCCTCTCCACCACCCCTGTCCTTTACCTCCATGAGGGGAAAAAGGACAAGGTCATGAAGATAAACATAGAAAAGTGAAAGTGGATGAGAGAGGGAGAGAGACAGAGAGAGCTGAAATGAACCATCTCATTTGGACATTAGCCTCTGGGCAACTATGGTGAGAGGCTAGCTAGCCTAGTGGATAATGCCCAATTGTGTATAAGGCATTATTTAGCTTCAGTTAGCCGGCTGCTTTGACAAACTACTACTGGAAAGGATGAAGAGTTGTGCAATGTAAGGTTCGTTGGTTGGGTGACTGTCTGTGTATGCATGCTTGAGTCTCAGTGTGTGTGTGTAAGGCGGGTGGGTAACTGACCTATAGATTCAGTGGCATATACTTTGTTTTACTTACACCTCACTGGTGCACTGAGCAGTGTGTTACACACACAGTTGCATGTTAATATGTGTGTCTTGACAGTATGCTTACTGTACTATTTCCATCCATGAGTGCAGAGTGATGGACAGCATTACTACAGAGAGTCAGCTCTTTGTTCTGCATATGAAGCTTGTTCTTTTGAGTGGGATATATAGTGAAAGGTCCCTTAACCCCAAGTGACTCTGTGAAGGTTGATCATGAAACCTCTAAATAAGACCCTTTGAAAGCAGAGAAGCTGTAGTCCACAAACAGAAATAAGCAATCCTTGCAAAGCAGTTTACTACAGAATATAATTTAACCAATGATGCTTTAAGCCAGATATCAAAGAAAAAAGTAAAAATGTAAGTTGTATAGAAGCTGTGCCTACGGGACAATGGCCCAAGAGGTTCAGAGTAGATCCCTGTTGTACACCAAACACACTGTTTCTTCACAATGTCATTTCAAGCATTGAGTATAAAATTAATCGACAGAGCCTCCGTCACATGACACGTAGGTTATTGAAGAGCTGATTTGAAGCTCGGTGGGCAGTTCCCACCGTTGCCAACTTTGGCAGCGTCACGCATTGCGTCACTCCCGGAAAATACAAAAATGGGCAACAATGTGACTGAGAGGGGGGCTGCGAGTGCGGGGACACCCATCAAACTCTGAGCTGCCTGTAGCTAAGAGCTAACCAAGCTTATCTGGAGCTAACAGGAGCTAACCAGCTAGCAGAGGTAAGCAGGCTAAAGTTAAGGTGCGCTATTAGCTGGCTAAAAGCTGGGGTTGTGCTACCCTCTACCTCTATGCTGCTGGATATTCGAATTTCAAGATTAAATAACATCTAAACGGATGAGTTATAGAAAAATTCACTCCCCCCACAGTTGTCATGAAGGTAAATTTGACCTATTAACCATATAATGGTTTTTTGTACCAGGCTGTAAACATGTTTTTCTGCTGTGAAGTTGGCCTTTTTAATATGGGAGTCTATGGGGATTGACTCCCTTTTGGAGCCAGCCCCTAGTGGATGAGGGGGGAACTGCAAATTTTTGGCACTTCTGCATAGGCTTCACTTTTAACCACAGGAGGTTGCCACTTGATTTCAAGATAACAACTGCTTCCACCTGCAGAGCAGTGTCCACCATGCTGCAAGAACTTCTTAAAATAGCTGGAAGAATATGAGCCAAATGTGTCGACCTGGATAGTAGCTAGTTTACCATCAGTCAAGACAGACAGAATAGCTGTTTTCTGCTTCCCTGTTCTTTTCTTAGTTTTGATGTGCTCCTTAAAAGCTGGTATCCACTTACTGCAATATGGTTTAAAAAAAAAACTAACAAACATCATACAATCTGTGAAATGCTTTAGGTCTAGCAGTTAAATCGATAAACTTGTGTCTATGACTTCAAACTTTCAACCAAAGGCCAACATTTTTTTTAAGTCTCATTAAGGACAACTGTTAGTTAAGGACAATATTTGGCATAAATATAGCCTACATCTGCTGCTTTGTTTTGGCCCATATTTGGCCTTGACTTACAGCATTGACTCTATGGGAGTGTGGCTGCCAAAACCCAGCCACATGACCACCACATGTGGTCCACAAGGAACTTGCTGTAATCTATGTCAAGGTCGGCTCCTCATATTTGGACCTCTTTCGGCCCACACAACACTTCCCATGATCCACATCCAAGCCAAGAACTGATACCTGGCCCACATCTAGTGCACACAACACTTGCCATTGCTGTAACTGAGCCATAAGTGCCATTGGTTGCATGGATTAGGCCCAAACATGTCTGCTACTTGGGGAACCTCTTGAACTTCACTCTTAGGTATGAGCTGTGAGAAGTACACAATTATATATATATAAAAATCAAAAGATAAAGATGCATTCAGTAACCTGAAGACGCTGTATTTGAAATTGGTTGAGCAGGCTTTTCTTCATTTGTTTTAAATGTACAAAAATGAACACACACAGAGGGGAGAAATGAAGACAGCAGAAGAGAGTGTCTAATAGAGATGTATATCGTTACACTGTTATATGTGTAATCTATTGTACTACCATTGAACAGCAACAGCATGGGTTTGGCAGTAGGCCATGCACACACACACACACACACACACACACGTATACACGCACACACACACATACACACACACACGCTGTGCCTCCAATGGGGCTGTAATAGATGGTGTGAGTGTATTAGTCGCTACAGTCCAAGTGTTAAGTGCTGGCCTGGTGTGTGTAAGATCGATGACTGCCGGGCGACCCCTCATTCTGACATACACATTCAGACACACACATAGACACACAGAGTTGTGACACATAGCCTGAGGTCAGGGGTCATATACAAACATATCAATCTCAAACGCAGGCAGACATCTCTATTTCTTTGTGTATATGTGGCGGCATCCTAAAACACTTTGTGTCTATTACACATGCGCACGCATGCATACATACACACACACATACACACACACATACACAGACACACACACAGAGCCATACATATACCCATCTTGTCCTGCCACCATAGGGAGGGGCCTGCTGTCAAGCACCGGTGGTCCATCGATACTCGGGCAGAGCACTAATGCCTGCTGTCTGCTGATGGATGCTGGCCTGCCTCCAGGGACCATTAAACTCAATGGGACACAGACAAACACACACATAGACAAACACACATGAAACTAACATGAGACATAAACAAACGCGCACCCCAGAATTCATAGTAGCCTACACCACATACATGTAGTACAGACTGTACATGAATACACATAAACGGTAATCATCTGTGGGTTTTGATGAGACAATATGAGGTTGAAAGAAACTACAGGGAATGATATTGGATCATTGAAAAATGTTTGATGGCATCCCTTAAATGGCACTATCAGGATTGTGCTGGATTGCCTTATGGTATTAGAAACCAATACCACACAGAGGGGAAATAAAAATGATTAGAAATAAAAATATACAGAAAAAAAGTAATGGCCCAGTCTTGTAACGGAAGTCTTTGGTATTTGATATAAAGATCTACCTAAAATAACTTGTTACTGAAGGAAACTGAAAGAAACCCTAAAGTGTATAAAAATGGTCAAATGTTCTATATTTCTACCATCTTTTAAAGTCTTAAGAGTTACCCAAGCTAGAGGTGGGTGGTACAAACGATATACGGTAGAAAAGGTATACATTTGGCCAGCAATAGAGATTTTAGCTCTACCGGTATACCGCAATAGTCACACCTCCTTTAATCAAAAACACGAAGTGGGTGGGGGAGGATGAAGTGCTTCTTGTTAAGGAAACTGTGCATCAACTATATGGACCTGACAGAGAAGCCATTGAAATAGAGTCCCGCAGAACGCGGAAGCGGTGTGGAAGCACTGCATGGCGGCTTCACAGCTGATTGCGCAACTCCAGTCAATGGGAGCGGTGGTTCCACCAGGCGCGCCGTGCAGCACTTCTGAAGGCATTCTGCTTCTCTTGAATACGCGGCTGTTCTATTTTTGCCGCTTCTCCCTTTGAATTAGGGATTAGGAAATTAGGCTTGTTATCTTGTATTCATCAGCGTTTTCGGATCTGATTTCACACATCAGCTGATCCTCCCACGGAGTGGAGTGGAAAAAAAAGTCAGACAGTTTCACGTGCACGGTGCTGCAGCACCAGAAGTGTGACTGATGTGCTTAGGCTGGAACTTCTAAATAGTAGTTTTAACTTCATATTAAACAGTGTCAGCATATAGATAGTGTAGATTTTCCTGACAGTGTTCAGTGTTCCCCTCATAAACTCCCCCAGACGTCCTCTAAACTCCTTCGATCTGTTAAAAATTACTTGAAAGGTTTAGAATTTTTTTTAAAGTTTAGATGTTCTGAAAATGGCATTTTATACTCTTTTTAAGTATTTTTTCTTCTATGATGTGTGAGTATGTTCAGAAGCAGTCATTTTCCCTTTATGTAAATAGGAGAAGGAATATATTGCAATATATATCGTTACCGCACATGCTTCAAATTTATACTGCAATATAGATTTGAGGCCATATTGTCAGGCCCTAACCAAGCAAGACATTTCTAACTTCTTACGTTGAAGATTTTGGACAATCAAACTGAGAGCAACATATATTCTTTTTGATATCATATTTGCACTGCTTATACACTTATTTTATGGGTCTTTATTCCAACATTATCCATATGCACATATTCCAACTAAAAACCTTTTTTAACTTGAGATTTTATATTCAAATTATATATATATTTGTGTAATGATGTTTGACATGTTATTAAATGGTTCAGAATTTATATTTGAAAAAAATTTATATTCAGGAGTGACAACAAGACAAACATTTGTTTTCAATAAACCAGCAATGCCTCAAAATTCAATGAGGAAAAAAAAGCTAATTAATTGCAGAGTACTTGTGAAGATGTGAATGTAAGAAAACACATTATCTTGAAATGTAACAGGTTGACAAAGTTGAAGAAGGTAGATGTCAAGATTCTCAAGGTGAGGAGTCAGTATTTGGCTAAGAAGTAGATGAAGACAGGTATTGGTATAGTTTTATGGACAGATGGAATAAGAGTGACTCCTAATGGAACAGAAAGATGAAACTGTGGTAAATCACTAATGGAAACAGGGCACCACTGTGGATTAGGTGCCAGCAGGATAGAGGAGAGGTGCTGGTATGGGGTCTATAATTAAGGATGAGTCAGTTGATCCTTTTAGGTTGAAGATAGACTGATAACTAACCTGTTAAACAGAAAGAAGTCCACAGCATTTGATAAGGCTTTATTCATGCAGAACAATGCTCCAATGCACACATATAGGTTATATGTAGTTTTTTTCATTACTTGCCCAAAAAAGCGTGAAATAAGCTCTGGCACCTCTCCTCACCTCACTTAATCCTGTAGAGACTGCGATGGTGTCTCACACTGTGTTGCATATATGGATGAAAGCCCCTATCTCCTGTGGCATGTCTTCTGTGTGCCAGGCATGGAAAAGCCGTAAATACTAAGAAATGAAAGATGTAGAGAAATGGAATGATGGGAAAAGAAGAGACCGTATTTGGGCAAACTACTGAGATCTATACAATGAACTGGATTGCAAACCCATATTTGCTCTTTGCTCATATTCTCGCGCAACAAAACCAACAATTAAAAGTAAAAAATCCAAGAAGTAGACATGGACTGTTCTTCAAGTGCCTGAGTGCACCAATCAGCTAATTCACAAATCAGTGTTATTTTTCAGTCTTTGCAGAGTCCAACCACCAGCTCATAATCTGGTTTATTGAGATATAAGCACTGGACTTCATCTGTGGGTTCATTAGTTAGAAAGATTTACTATAATCTTGGACTTTGTGATTTTCACTCAGCAGATTTATCCTACATTTGGTCCTGGTTAAATTTGATATGATGGGTCCCTGCGTATAGTGCAGGGGGGATCCGCACAACATGGTGTGAAAGCAGCTGCTCCAAATTACACAAAACCAAAAAAAGGCTCAACATCAGCTTCACATTTTCTCCCTAGAACTTGTTAGATTTTCTGCAAGGAGAAAACACTTTGAAAAGGATTTTATCCTTTATGAAATGATTTGTTAGATGAAATCTAATTGTAAACATTTAAGTCTTGTTTTTCCCAATATGGTTGCTTATTATTTTACACTAATAATTTCCCAATCGCTGTCGCCACTCTCATTTTTCACTGAAAAGGATCTGGTTGGTTTAAGCATACTCCTGCCCTCATGTGAAGCACTGCAGGTCATTTGTCTGGTCAGTGCTACTAAAGGAATACATAACTGGGTCCTCTTTCCTGCCCCGGCCCATGCAGTTGGGTCATTAGGTCATAAACCTTCACATAAATAACCAGACGGCTGCAGTACAGACACCAATAGTGTTACTTTTTCTCTACTCTGCTGTGACTTATTCTTCATTCTCTTCTTTTTGATGAAAAA
Source organism: Leptatherina wallacei (assembly GCA_028567055.1). Lineage (NCBI taxonomy): Eukaryota > Metazoa > Chordata > Actinopteri > Atheriniformes > Atherinidae > Leptatherina > Leptatherina wallacei. The sequence goes on from JAOXYM010000017.1 coordinate 20,810,224, forward strand.
GAGTTTCAAGAGTTGATAGAAATTTATGGCACGGGGGGGGACTTGACAGCTTCTCAGAAGCCCGTGTTTGTGCAGTTTGAGGCTACATGCGTATGAAGTCTTATTTTTGTGTAAGTTAAAGTGTAAACATTAGAGTCGGAGGGCAAGGATGGGTGAGCAACACACAAGTGATGAAAACAAAGTGAAAGATGATGAGCAAGAAAACAGTGAAAGGACACCTTGAGAGAAAACAAAGAAAGAGATGGGTCCTGACAGGAGAAGAGGACTGTCTGTAGATTTGCCTGCATCAAATCCAGGCGCCCATGGGCATCATCACAGAGCAGGCATACACAAGGGTACAAATGTACACACAGATGCACAGTGATAACCCATCAGCACTAGCCAAGTGTTGTTTAATCCAACCTGACTTGCACTCGACAGAAAAAGCAAATTCACTTCCACTCACAGTCTGAAAAACGGAGCGCTCTTCACATAAATGGCAGCGCTCTGAATTACCTCGTTGATGTGTGTGCCCGTGCCTGCTGGCACGCACACGTGCACACACTTTACAGCTCATGTTTTATTTTTGTGATGATTTTTCAGTGTGTCTGTGCGGGTGTTTACAAGTATTGGTGGTGACAAGCTCTTCAGCAGTACCCCCTTCATTGTTTGACAGGCAGATAGCTGGGCTGCTCTGCTCCCTATTGTTAGGGGGCTGTCATTAAACCCTGCTTGTACAGCCTTTTATATTGTTTGTGTGTGTGTGTGCTCCAGTGTACATTAGTGTGTGTGTCATATAGAGTTTGCTGTTTTTACACCTCCTCATCTTCATATGGCTTAACCTGAGAATACTTTCCTTTTAGTTGTTTGTTAATAATTGTTCATATACACAGACATGCATATATGAACATACTGTACAGTGTGCACAGGTGAGTGTGTTGGATTTGTTTATCTTTGCCACAATGAGACATGGAGGGGGAGATCAGGCTGACATGCCATTGTTTAACAAACTGGTAGTTTGTCTGCAGCGCTCTACTGTACTCTCCTCTCCATTGTTATGTGACTTTTCATTAAGCCCTTGTTGGCCAGTCAAAATATGCAGGAGTGCTTGTTACCCACAGTGCTGTCATTTGTGGAGAAGAGTAGGTGAACTGAGCTCACACACACGCACATAGACACAAACATGCAGAGGTACAAGAGGGCAGAAACACAGAGTGGGTACTGCAGATGTGAAAAATGATTTTTGCTCACTATCTATGGTGCTCAATGTATTATTAACATTCTCAAATGGTGCTGTAAAAAAAGACACAAGCTGTGCTGATGAATTTAGGAGAACGGCAGTGTTGAAAGAGCAAGGGAGAAAACGACTTCAGCTGTCTCTGCAAATACATGGTGACAACAAAGGTGAAAACTAAGGAAGGAGAATCCAATGTCCAATAAAAGGAAGCCTCCATCTGCAGCCTTCAGGGATCATCTTATGAGGTTTTAAATCAGTTTATTTTCAATTTTTACAGGTTGAGAATGGAATTGCATAAACCAATCCTCTTAGAGATAAGAAGTGAATACTGTTTTAAATGACCCAGAAATGGATTTTGTATTAAAATCTCAGGAGGGAAATCACCTTCCATTAAATGTTAAGTATTATTGTTCAATTATTTTCCCTCTGTGTTTTTTTAATGCCTTGCTGAAATTATGCTTTTTTCCCCAAAAAAACTTTTTTACTGCCATTCGTTGACATGTTAGAGATCCATACAGGTGAGATCTTAACCTTAATAATCTGTGCCAGTTACACAGATAAAGGGAGTTGGGATTTCAACATGAAATTAAAAGATATCACACTCAAGAAAAGTCTAAATTTAAAAGAAAATTGTTTGTATTTTCAACTTTTAAAAGGTTATTTGCCTTTACGTATCCCTCAAAACTACTTGAATACAACGCGCAGCGCAAACGTAGATCCTCATCCAACATTCCTGATATCACATGGATGGGACGTTTGGATGTTTTCATTTTTCTGTCAAATCTGTCGATCACCTGCACTGCTGCACTGGACACAGAAAAACAACAGGCAGGCTGCCAGCCACTCCAGCATCCCTCTCTGGTTCACTTCCTGCGTCGGAGGGGACGAAGACAAACTGGTGACATCACTTCCTGCTCAGGACAATCATACAGGAACAGGCCAGGAGCCTCCAGAAGCGCTGTTGTGTCCATGCCATAACAACCCTGATCACAACCAAGAACACACACATACACACGCAATAACACGCATATACACAAATGAACACTATTGTTAGCTCCAAACTGTGGATAAACTCTGTTTATTGACATAATTTTGAAGCATTGTACATATCTGTCTGCTTGGCTGTCTTTCCTCTGGTCTCACTTCCTTTTCTGTCTGCTTATTTAATCAGTTTCATTGCTGTAAACTTCTTTTCTAGTTTTGAAATCCATTGAATTTGGTCGCAACTAAACAAAAGTATGTCAACTAAAAGGGCTAGAAGACACTTTGACTTTGGAAATATTAAAGATATTTTTGAACAAAATAACATTCAATGCAAAAATATTAACTTATTTTTTTTCCTTATTCCTGGTCCTATCTTTTCCGTGCCCAAGATGTTGCTTTGCTGGACTTTCACATTACCTCCAAATATGCTTACAGAGGAAAGCAAGATAAATACAGGAATTTAGTTAAACGTCTCTTAATGTCAGCAATCCAAACTTTAAACTTCTTCTCAGAAAAGGTCACAAAGTCATTAATATAGAAAGTAGCCTATAGTAATGTAGCAAGATTTCTACGTCCTCTGCATAGATAAATAGATGTGGAGTTTTGTTTTGTGAGACATTTTTAAAGAATATAACTTATTTGTATGTTGTAAAGGTGGAGGGGCAAGGCCTCTAATTTCTACAGTGTGGCTTCCCTTCCCTACAGTACCGCTTCTGGCCTGAAGGTGGGAGCAGTGGCTGCAGTTTGATAGCTCTGATGAAGCAGAGGAAGACCTACATCACACACGGAGCAGCTCCCTCAATAAGAGAACACTTTTCTTGTTTGGATAGAGACAAAACATACCATAGGGAGGAAATGCAGTGCATAGTAATGTCACTCAAGTTGTTGACTAGTCGTATACAATATAATTTTGCTCATTTTTAGCTGATTTTGGTTTTAATAAGTTTAAAGGAGCATGGGTTCTTTATGCTTTTGGGTTTTATTATGTTCTCCAATAATCTATCCAATAAGGTGAAGAGGGAATTCTGAAAAAAAGGCTACCATAACCATCTGATTACACATAGTCACACGCTGCAGATTGGCTTTGATGTGTGCCCGTATGTGCGCTTTTAATTGATTGACCTGTTGTTATGGATCGCCTTGTGGTCGCGATCCATCAATACCGACAGGTCTTAGTATTCTTGGGTGAGAAGGGGTTGAGGGAAAGAAAGAAAAAGAGGGAAAATATTGATCATTTGCAGTATGCATCAAATTCCAACTTCACCTGACCTTCCAAACTGCTGGCATCACCACCACAGCAACCACTGATGTCTTTTTCTTTCTTCATGCTTCCTCACTTCACTGTCCTTTGTCTCAGCCCTGTGTAGATTTTGTGTGTGTGTGTGTGTGCATGCTTGAGCTGCAGATAAAGCCTAAATTGAGCTGTTTTGATTGTTCACTGAGAGTGCCTGCAGCACACAGCCCCTTGGCTGAGGAGCACACACACACACACACACACACACACACACACACACACACACACACACACACCCTCATGTTCAACCCTGCCCCAGTCACTTTACACTTGTCCTCCGCTGCTTTTTTATTAAGTGGTGTTGGCAATAGCGGTGAAAATTCTTCTAATTACAAGTCAGAATAACTTTTTATCTCTGGAAGGAAGCAGGCTATTTGTTAACACCGATTTCTGATGCTGCATATCTTAAGTTTTCCACTCCCATTAATCGGGGCTTACGCATCTTGTTTATTGAGGATAGATTAGCTCGAGGCTCCACTACAGTGAGGTTTTTTAGTGGGAGAATGACTTAGAAATTAAAGAGATTAAAATTTTTAATTTTTTCTTAGACAATGGTAAAATTGCTAAAATATTATCATCTGCAGAGAGAGAGGGTTATTCTGAGTTTCCAAGTTAATCCTAACAACACACCTCTGCTAAATGATACATGTGAAAGCACTGAGAAATAGCCCAGCATTTCTTTTTTACATTTACTCGCGCATATTTTTTTCTTTTCATTGTGTTCTCAAGTTCTCAAGGCCTAAACTTCAGAAAACAGAGTTGTACATCGAGTGCAGGTCATATAAACATTCAGTCAAAAGTAAGTGCATGAGTAAGAAATACCAGTGTTATTCATAAATGCACAAGACTGCCACATATCATCTTCGAAGAAATAAGATCAGAAATAAACCAAAAGAACAGATGGTTTTGCACATCTAAATCTTGTGGAGATATAAAAGAAGCTTTTAGCACAGATTGGTCTAATGCAAGTGTAGTTGCTCTACCATGAAAGGCTTTTATTAGATAAGAGCCAGCATAGACACGTATCTTTTTAAATGTAAAAGAAATATAAGTAATGCCCTCCTTAGCAGACTTCTAACATAAGAATCCCTTTCCTTATATCTTAGATTTTTCAAGACACACTGGCATGTTGGGCATCACAGTTGTTCAAATTAGTTGATCTGAAAAGAGTGCAGACATTTATCACTGTCCAGTGATACTGGACCATTAAAACCAAATAATCTCTTAAAAACAAACTGCACGCAAATGATTTGGCAGATTCACTTTGGGAGAGTAAGAGGAGTATATGTGAACATGGATGTTGGCTTGTGAAAACAAATGAACTGGACATTGTGGTCTGTGTGTGCGTGTAGCCACACACACACCAGGACATACACACACTCGAGGGATGATGTCTGGCTAGGTGGATAAAGTAGTGCTATTGTAATTCGATAGATGGCTTTCGCTAAGATAATCTGCCTTAAACAGATGATCATTTTGGGAGTAGATTTGATTGATGTGGGACAGGCAGAGGAAGAACAAGAGAGGGGAGACAGAAAATGTGTGCATTTCAAGTCTCTGTGTTTGTGAGTATGTGAGAAGAAGCGAGAGATGCCAAATTCAAAGGACATGTATGCTGAAGAACATCGTTTTGTGCCAACTGGACTCTAAGCCACGCTCAGACTGGGACTTCTCTCTCTCTGTCAGCCTCTGAATCTCATCGCCTTGTCATTGTTCCTTTGACCAATCACATTTACCTACTTTTCCCATATTTTGTGTCATTCCTTTCATAGCGTTTGTGACGGTTTGGGCCTTTTGCACATATTCATGTTTGGCTCACATCATTTCAAAAGCTTTGCTCTCATTTCCTTTTAAAGCGGCTGTATTGGCACACTTTCCCCCTTTTTGATCTTTTAACAGTCAGAAACATGTAGTTTGACTCAAGGTTAACTCGGGCTCTCCACCTAACACAGTGCCAAATATTTTTGGCTTGATTAAGGCAATAGTAATCAGCTTTATTCAGGATATGGTCCAGTATTTTCCTGCTAACCTTTCCCACACTGTCTTCAGATTGTCTCTCTGGTGTACCAACTTCGCTTCACTCCTTATTCCTGATCCTTTTGCAACATTCATCCTCCATCCGTATCTCATTTCTCTGACATGAATGGTCCGTCTCTCATCAAAAACAGGAGAGAATTCATTAAAAAGAAATTGAAGAGTTTCAACTCTGTACAATAGTTCCATTGTGTATTTTTTTTCCTTTTCACAGTCTTTCTGTCCCTGTCTTATTCTCTCTTCTTGTTCCTCTCTGTCAACATAATCCTCAGCTCAAGCCCCTCTGTTGCCGTAGAAACATCAATAACATTCCTGCTTGACAACATCTTAGTGCATTAAAGTGGTCGTAGGTATAGGAGACTCAGCCCAACAGAAGTGCAAATACAGTACACACTGCCATGAGGGCGATTACTGTGAAAATGGCAAAAAATATTAAACAGAAAGTGGAAAAAGAAGTAGGTGATATATGATCAGGGCTGGGCGATATGGAAAAAAAGGATAAGAATATATTTTTTCAAATTGTTCGATCTCGATTTCTATTACGATTATTTTTAAATACTGTAGCATCTGCAATGAAAATAAACTAGTTCATCATTTTATCAACATACAAAGTACATAAAAAGCAAACTAAATAAGATGAAAATAGAAAAGTATGAAAGCTATTTGTACTCAGTACAATGAATGTTTTTGATTGTATCAGCTGCATACAGCAGTAGCAGAATGTTTTTGGCAGTAACCATATTTTTGACCATGCTACCGTGCACTAATATGCGACTTATGACAGCCAAAAAAAAGGCATCCCCTGAAAGCCCCAGTAAATTTGAATCCTAGCAAAACTAAAGCTCTTCTTTGAATGCTGCTCGTACGGTGCAATGGCTGCAAAAGATGACAGGATTGACTGCTGTTTTGGTCGTGTGGCTGCAACACTAGGAGTGGCTAAACTGCTAGGTCAACTTTGTGTCAAACTGGCAGGCTGTCCAGACTGTGTTCGCATTTTAATGCTTTCAGTATTATCACTTGGGTGCTGAGTGATCTTTTATTTATTGAAATTATTACAGTAATAGCGACTCACCCCGCGACCTATCTCTGATAAGATGGACGGATTTACAGAGAGTTGAATAGTAGCCTACCTATGGAAAAATTGACCATGCTGACATAACAACAACCCCCAAAAAATAATTTAAGCAGCATGTATGCTGTTGTTTTTCCAGTTTATGTGCTGAATTCCAGCAGAATGAAGGCGATGAAACGCTACTGAGGGAGTGTGCGCTCCCGCTTTAGCGAATAACTTCAACTTCTCCGGCAACTTACAGAAGGAAGTGGAGCAGGAAAAGGTCAACTCTGATTGGCTGTCGTTGCGTACATTTCCACCATGTTTGATCGTGTAAAGCTCACAGCTGATCACCGTGATTGATCAGGGATTTATCGCGATCATTGAGCCCTATATATGATAGCATTGGTAATAATATTTAGTGGTCAGTACTGGAGTTTCGTTACCCTGGCAGAAAAATGAAACTTGTCCTTGCGCTAATCTGACCAAGATATGTCTTGGCTCATGTTATGTTTGTCTTCAAAGACATTTTATTTACTTTTACTATTAAAATAGAACACTGGATTAAATTTCAATGAATTCTCTACATTTTTTGTTATCCTTTGGTAGGCACGTATGGCTCACAAAACGGAGCAGTGACCTATCAATTGGATGGTCAGTGTTTTTTGATTAGATATCCTAATATTCCTACCAGTGTGAGTATGTAAATGATGAGAAATGCAATAAATTCTGTCATTTACTCTGCCAGCAGGGTTTTGTTGTGTTGACTGGCTACAGCTTTGTTGGGGAGCAACATGGTAATTCCCTGCCAGGTAAGGCGATGTTGCTTATTGACCCTTGACCTGCCTGTGTTAGGAGGAGGTGTTGAGTATGCAGCTAATGATTGGTTTGTCTCTTGATTTATCTGAAAATGATTGTTTCAGATGACCAGATTGTTTATGCCACAAGATGGCTAAATATTCATGTCACTATTTCCTGAAGACCACGTGGATATTGATGGCTGTATTTTTTTTGTGCAAAACTATTTGAACTGCAAATTCTCACATTAAGACATGGGCATTAAGAGAACATTAACTTTCTTTCTTGAGTAGTGGAAAACAATATGAAAATATATTATTTCAGTTTTAAAGTTGTTTTCATACAGTTAAAGAAGAGGGTTATATGAGGATTAAGCAGACCATCATTTCAAGCGGTTATGGAAAAGACAGCTATAAAACCACCGGCTTCCTGCAGAATTATGTAAAAAATCTCACGTTTTGTGTCATGTAGACATGAAATGTGTCACAAAGGCTATCAAAGAGACTTTTTTGTATCTTCCTACCTACAATCCTGCATTGGAGTAAGCAGGTATAGATGGACGTATGGATGCATGGATGAATCTTCCTGCAAGAAACTGAAAACCTGTTTAAAGTCACAAAGTTTCATTTCCGTGAAGCGGGAAAAAACTATTAGATTTTAGATATTCAAACTTAGACTGTTTCCCTCATGAGACACACAATCATTAAAAGAACATGCAGTTATGTCTTCACAAGCACAACTCTTGGACGCTTTTCTCCTCATTTGCAGCCCGATGAGGATGTGTGCGTTACAGTAACAGTATCCACTAGAGTCCACTCTCGGCTTAGAGTAACATCACTTTCTGTCTCTCTCTGTCACTTTTTTCCCTATCTGTCTCTTTCCCAATCTCCCTCTCTCCCGCTCAGTCCATCTCAATTAATACTCTCCCTCCTCCCTTCGAGGGCCTATTATACATTAGCCCTCTAAATCGAATCTCATGGAAATTGCCAGGGAGATGAACGCTGCCCGTTTGATTGACGTGCCACTGGATTTAGATTTAGCAGGAACTGCAGAGCATGAACACAGATCGCATACACAAATGCATGAACACAGGCCATGTGGTCATCCACATGTACGCCGTGTTACTAAACATGGAAGCGAGTTTAAACAAACACTTATATATGTAGGTAGTGCCTTTGAATACACACTAGACAGGCGTGTGTGTAGTGATAACGATGCTCTCGTGGTGACATTGGCTGCAGATTGGACAGACCTTTCATCATCCCAGTCAAATTATTCTGATTGGCTGCTGATTTCCTGATGGCATCCCTCTGTGTTTGCTGTCTGTTTGGTGTTTGATTGAGAGCTTGTGTGGTTGAATTCTTGCATATGGTGTTGGTGTGTGTGTGCCATGGGATTTCTTGATGGAAGCCCTATTTCATCATCTGTTGCCATTCCCACCTGTCTCCACGGTGACTGTTCTGTTCTGTGTCTAATCACTCGATTTGATTTGTGTTAGTAAAACAAGGCCCCGTCCTCTGATGAGGGCCTCCCCTCAGTGTGTGCGTGTGCATTTGTGTGTGTGTGATTCGGTGTTCGATGCCTCCACCGTATGGGGCTTTCAAATCAACATTGTTAGGATCCCGCTGTCGCATTATACAGAGACAAACCTTTTTGTCTGATACACAAACACTGATACTGAAACACACAAGTAAATGCTCTTTTACACATGCTCTCCCCGCCAGATGGATTCTCATAAAACGCTGTGCAGATGCCTTGTGAGGCAATCGAGACCCTCTTTTCATACCATCCTATATTTTTAACTGCTTTACTGTAGTGAATTTCTTTCAGTTTTCTCTCTCATCCACACACCTTGTGAGTGCTTCAGCCAGACAACCATGTAATGGGCTAAAGAGGTACATGAAACAGATGGTTTTCCAGTTAGCTGCCTCACTAATGCTAACAGGACATGTCATACATGAAAAGAGTACAAGAAAGAAAGATGAATAAAGAGTTGGGACTGAGATTTATGCAGTGGCAGAAAGCTGCAGAGACCGCATGGAAAATGTATGTTTGAGAAGTCGAGATGAGAGTGGTGGCAGTTGTTACTGAGCAAGGTGCAGAGAAAGTAAGATTTATTAAACAAGAGCTGCATATTTAAAGCCATTTAACCACCACTGGAAATGCAACCAGAATGTTGCATTTACTGATATCTGGCAGTCAAGTTGGAAACTATCCTAAAAGCTTTCCACGCAATATTTTGCAATAAATGACGTATTAGTAAGTTAAATTACCTACCAACGAGAAAACAAACAACTTTGTCATTTCTCCAAAGATGTTAGGTCCTCATTCTCCAATATCTTATTACAAATTGTCTTAAATTTGTTCTCAACTTGCACTTAAGAAGTCTTTTGTGACAATCCTCCATCATATTCACGAACATTCTCGTAAACTGCAAAGATTTTTGTAACTTGTTCTCCTAGATAGGTGAATGCCAATCTCTCGTAAATTAAAAGGATGGACTAGCTGGCTTTACTTTGTATAGGGAAACGGCAAAAAAATGCCCATAAAATGTCAGGACTTACTAGCCGTGTGCAAACAGACAGAAGAGTTACACCATAGAATAAATTTCATTACTTATTCCTTATTTTTCTTCATCACTCATTTCTATTTCTTATTTTATGACTTCACCTGTCTTGACATTTTTTCAGCTCTTAATGTTTGGATTTTTTTGACAAGGTCATTTCTAGGTGTGTAAATAGATTTGATGTGGATACGATATTACATCAGTTCAATAGATAACAATTCTGTGTTTGTCAGTATCCCAAATCCTGCCAGGATTTCAATTTAGGTCCATGAGCAAGGAATCAATATGAAATGATATTAGATGCTGATTTAACAACTCCATTCATTACGAGGGGCCGTATAGGACAGAATGTATTTCTTTTTTAACTCTCTCACACACCTCTGAAATCATGCATATACTATGATGACCTGCATTCTCAAAATCAACTCTTACATACACACACAAGCAACATCTTGCTTGTAAACTAGTGAATATTCACACTTACATGCTATTAAAACTACACGCACATACATACAACACCTATACACTTTTGTATCATTGATGCTACTGTATGTGAGAGGTTATACGAGTGTGTGTGAGAGCCCATAATGGTTTAAATGAAAGGTTATATGTGTATGCATGAGCTGATCATATTGTAAATGAGAGGTTATATATGTGTATGTGTGAGCTGATTACACATATACTATACTATACTATACTATACTATACTATACTATACTATACTATACTATACTATACGGTCATTTAGCAGACACTTTTATCCAAAGCAACGTACAATTATATCATTGAGGGCTCAAACATACACATGTAAAACCTCTCATTCTGTTCTCACTGATTCAAATGTCTTGTATGTGTGGGGGGTTTTAGTAGCATGTATGTGTGAATTTTCACTAGTTTATATGCAAGATGTTGCTTGTGTGAGAGTTGATTTGATGCGTATGTGCAAGTGATTATAGTAGTATGCATGATTTCAGAGGTGTGTGAGTTAAAAATGCATTCTGTCCTCTATGGCCCCTCATAATTCATATCAAATTACAAAAGGTGACTATAGTATCAAAATATGGTTTTATATCTGAGCTCAATCAGACATTTTTTTTAACGAAAATCAAGTTTTACTTTAGCTTACTATTAAGTTTTAGGGCTGCACGATCGTTAAAATCTCGATTTTCACATGCACGTGATTTAATTTCTACACACGTCGATTCTGAAGCATTTTATATGATGAGCTGCATCACAAACAAATGCTCCTATGTTCCTCCCGGATTTTTACGAGTGCCCCCAAACGCAGCACTGCTGCTGCCTCCTCTCTCAACCCTCAGCGGAGGAAGTCCACCTGCAGGTCAGTGTTTGGAAAGAGTCTGTGAGAGTTTGCGGAGGGAAATCTGCACTCTGCGGTGATGAGGGTTTAATGGATGGGGACTAAAAACCCAAGTGGTAGTGTCGAGTCACCCACCCGGATCAAACTCATGACCCAAAACGGTTGGCATTTGACTGTGTAGAAGTATTTTGGATTCAAGCCAGGCGATGTAAACCAATGCTAGTTGCAATGTAAAGCGTGTTTTGCTGTGGTTGCAGCGCCGTAAAGCAACAACACATATCTTTAATCACATTAAACGTCACCACAAAGTCCGGCACGATGAAACCGTGCAAAAATATGACTCGAATAAACTGGTGCTCAAAGACATCCCTTAACATAACTTCCTCTTTTTGGATTAATAACTAAGTTCAGGTCAATTAAATAAACTTAGTTTTAGTTTAATAATTCACTCAACTTTTATAATACCTAAAGCCATTTATTGCTCTATTGAATTGTGAAAAATTTGGAAATATAATTTTTTTCTCAGTTTCAATCAGATGTTTTCAAAAAAGTTCCCGAAGAACATTATGATGATTATGCAACCACAGTCACGATTAGCTCAAAAACTTGCGATTACATTATTAAAATAATTTTTGTGACACAGTGAGAAAAAAAGGTTTTTGTGGACATTGTTAAGTCTGTCAGGTTTGTCACAAAACCGTCAGGTTTTAGATGTTTTTATGCAATCTTTAGTTTTCCAAATACTTTGTTCATCAACAACAATCCAACTAACAAACTATCTTGCTGGTGACATAGTTATCTGAAATAAGGCTGAGTGTTTACAATTTACATTTACATTCAGTGTATCACAAACATATCTAAGTCTGTAACAGAGAACCATAAATTAATCCTTATGGAAAGACTTCAAAAATTAGAATAAAATAAACTGAGAAATGTGATCAGACAGTAGTGTGTGAATTAAAAAAACTGTACCTTTCCTGTGATTTTTTTTTCCTTCTTCTTCTTTTTTTTTTCATAGACACTTTTAGCCCCTGTCTTGTCCCTACACCACCTCACCCATGAGACTATGGCTTGCCAATCTGTGCCAGCCTGTGAAACATTAGCACCATGTAATATTTAACGCAACTAAGTCAGGCTTTTAGCATCAGCCGGGTGTAGTCTCTATATGTTTAGAGGCAAGCCTGCAGCAAGAGCAATCTGATTAGCTAACAAGTGAGTGCTTTCACGGCTTAGAATGGTGTTTGATGTCTGTGTGCAGCTGTGTATGTTGCGTTCATGTGTGTAATCTTAAAAAATGTGTGTGCCGGCATAAAAGACTGTTCATCCATTTCAACCAATGTTTTAGGGTTTTGAAGTGAATAATGATGCAGAAACGTGATGCTGAAAATGGCTGCATCAGAAAATAGCACGTGCTTCTTTACTCCCTCATTCCTCTTTTCTTTATCGATATTTTAACCGATGTACATAATGAAAAAAAGGAGTGAAAATGTTGCAGTGTTGTAGAAATTTGGAGGTGAGTTTTTCCCCACAGGAATTCTGACAATAAATGCACAAGACAGTCTCCTTCCTTGCCTTATGTCAGTGTATGTGATCCCTCAGTCAGACACAGAAAAACAAAGATCTCAGAGACATTCAGGAACAACACAGTCCCCTACTCGCACATTATAATCTGTGAAAACACTTTGAAATGACAGGAATCTGTGTGGTATGCAAACAAAGCTTTCATATTTATCAGTAAACAGTGAGAAGTCAAACAGCCAGCAAGGCATTCTGTACATCTTATTTCCAGTTTTCCACTGTTGTCCTTTTTGTCTTTGCTCATTTCTGGTACAGTCCAATTCTTCAACAAAATCACCTTGACTGCGTTGTCTTTAGCTCCACTCATTTTTCTGTCTTGATGCTTCTTGCGTTCTTAAATCTCCTCCTGAATGTTGAAGCCCTCCTCAGTGAGCAGACAGCAGGAGTAACTTGCAACTTAAAGGAGTTTTACTGACATTCATAAATAAAATTATATCATATTTTCTCGTAAAGTTCAAACGATTAGTCAAGTAATTGTTAAATTAATGGAATTTTTTTTTTTTTTTTGGTCAAAGACATTGTCGTCTCTTTTGGTTAAAGTCTGTTGTTATTTATGATTAACATTTTGATTAATCATAAATTTGATCGCTTTATTGTTCATAAACTTATATAAATGTTTTGTCTTCTTTTTAAGATCTTGATATAAATGCTATAAGCTATCAGAAACACAACAACCCTCTTTTAGCAGAAATCATGTAAAACATGTTTGCTCACATATCTGAAATGTTGTAGAGTGGAGTCACAATTCATACCTGTGAAAATAAACCAAAACTTTTTATCTGTAGGTTAGCATTTATACCACATGACAACAATCATGAGACATGATTAAAGAAATGTTGAAGCAGCACGATTTTTTTTGTAGTTGTTTTTAGATCTAATATGAACTATTTCTGAGTGGGATTGCAGCAAAGAATTAGAAGTGGGAACCAAGTGCAATAATCATAAATCCATTCTTTATATCTGCTCAATCAGAAGACATTTGAAACATTGTGCAGGGTTGGTTTTGAATCAGCGATCTCTTACATGAAGAGGCCACTAGTTCACAAGTTTGCATAGATAAACAGCCAATCATTAAACACCAACAACATGTGGGAAATGCCTATAAAAGTGCCAGCAAATCTAATTTAAACAACATTTATTTTATGCATATGACATGCTGTGTAAACACATGGACTATAGGTTTAAATTATACACGGCCAAAAAGGTTGAGGAAATATTCTGTAAAGACAGAAACTTTTTTTTTACATGTTTAATTTAAATCCTAAGAAAAAGTGCCGAACCTCAGTTTTGCATCCAAAGACACAAAGCTGCTAAATTGGAAGTCTGACCTTTCCTGGTACCTTGAGTATTTACAACATGAACTATATTATTTTCTCTTTGTCTCCTTTTTTCCACCCTGACTTTTACCACTTAAGTTAAACTACATTGCTTCCAACCTCCTTTCATTTCCGCCTTCCTCTTGTCTTCTTCTCCCTACCTCCCTCCCTCCCGCGCCCCTCCTCTACAGTTCACCAATGTTTCATCACCTACCAACATTTTTTTTTATCTGCCTGAGCCAAGTCCCTGTTATGTACAGTATATTTCTTTATCTTTTGCTCACTTCATCCACCCACACACGCACTCGCTCACACATATTCTTGTCCTGGCATTCTGAATTCACTGCTCCGGTAAACTGTTATACCTACCCACGCCATTTGACCTCAAGTTAATCCACCATCTGACTTTACTCACTGCCTGTCCTCCTGTTGCTCATCCCTCTCTGGCAAACAGCAGCTCTTGAATAATTGCAGTGAAGAAGAAATTTTCAATGCATACGAGATGGGCTCGCTCCCTCCCTCTGAAAGTTTATCCCTTCTCCTTAATCCTACCTCGTTTAACTGAAGAGCCCGGTTTTCGGCAGACAGGCTTTACACGATTTGGATGACTGCAGCAGGAAATGCATAGGAATGGAATCGTATCTCTCCGTAGCACTTTGTTACTCAATACTCGAGCTCAAACATCGACTGGCTGGTAGCACCTACTAAATTTATACACTCACATTACCACTTACACACTTACAGACACACACATGCTGCCATTCACATACATTCACAGGTCAACCGCTGTAACATTGCCTTAATGAGAAGTCATTTTTGCTATAACAAAACACTCGAGTTGTTGATCATCCAGCTTGGCCATACATTTGTTCAGCCGCGCTCTGTGTGTTCGTGTCTATTTGTGTCAGTGAGTAGGTGTGTAAATGCAAGATCATACATTATGTTGAGTGTTTTAACACTGCCATGATTAGTGCAGTTTTGTGTTGTCAAGTGGGAGGAAAGGCTTCTATGTCTAAATAGGCACAAACATGATAATGTTTCCACACACACATGTGCAGGAACGCACACACACACACACAACCCAACAATACATACCACAGAGGGATCTTTGGAGAGGTAGAGGGTTTTGTTCACTTGACAAATAATACAGACAAACCTTAACACAGGTTTGTGGTTGTGTGTGTGCTACATCAGTTTTATGAGGACAAAATTGACACACGCAGACAACCACCTCTTATTCCTGCATGCTAATCCCCCCTCCCTCCAGATGTGCAATCATAATTTAAAGGTGTTGTCTGTATAATTTCTGTGGATTATGTGATTAGGAAGCTATTGTGGCAGATTAATGCCTGAATGAGGTTAACCCATGATGAAATGGCTTTTGTCAGCCTCTGCCCTCTCAAGCCTATTGCAAAGCTCTGTCCTTGTCCTTTTGTCTGTCTGTGAGCATGTGGAAGAGAGAGACAGGTGCAGGCAAAAGCTCTATAAGCTTTAATCCACCATATTTATTTGTTATCATATGTCTTGATTATTTAGTTAATGCTTTTGGTCTGTTATAACCCTCGCCTCACGTTAACCCTCTCATGTTCTCTTCTAATGTTGGCTTTGTTGGAAAGCTGCTGATGCAGAAACATGACTTTGGGTGTGTTAAAGAGGGAGACCCTCTCACCCTGGATGCATCTGAGAATTAGATTTTGAAACATCTAGTTAAATTTGTGAAAGATTAAACTTAATCTATGCTGTTTTCCAATCCCAACAAATAGTTTTCTCTTAAGCTTAGGGTAAGGTTAGACCAGGGATCACCAACTCCGAACCTTGTTGGCCAGTGCAGGTCCTACATATTTCCCTGCTTCAACAAGTCTGACCCAAATTATTGGGTCATTAACTCATTGGCTGCCAGCATTAAAAGTGTCTTTCATTGATCATGACACTCGCTTTCACCGAAGCGCCACAACACTACTTCGCTTTGACAGACTGTCCCGCTGCCCCCACCCTCTGTTAAAAACTGCAAAAGACGTCTTTTTCCGTTTCTGGCAGTGAACGATCGGATTTGAAAATATGTCAAAAGACGTCTTTGGCAGCCAATGAGTTAAAGGTCCATTTATGCTCCCTTACGTACGTAAATAGGGACGTCTGTTATAGAGTCCGACCGATATGGAATATTGGGGCCGAGGCCGATATAAAGCTTGTGCAATTTCTACAGTTGTTTCTAAAATCTATGGTGTAAATGAGCATATGCATAGTAAATAGCATGTTGAGAAATGGCTGTGATAACATGCATACACTGTTTAGAGACATGTCCCTTCCTGCTAACTAGATGGGCTGGTGCAAAGCCCACCCAAACGTCAACAACTTTTTGCTACAAGGAGATGACACAATGAGAGAATGCCGATTGGTCTAAAGTTAGTTTGAATTGAAAAGAGGACAATCGCTGTCAAGTTCAAGTCGAATTGTTTAACAACTGCAACTAATCATTCTTTTTAACACTTCGTTCACCCCATCAATTTTTATTCTCTACAGATGGATTTTCTGTGGAAGAGCAAATCTCAAGGACAAAGAACATCACAATTAGCTTACATTACAGGTTGGTGCGCTTATTTTCCACCTGGTCTCCAAGTGGCAGTAGAAAGCTACAACAGGTGCAGGTACATTTCACCGACGCAGAGCAGAATGGGCATCGTTTACTTATATCTTTTTACGAATCTTCTTAAATTTGTTCTGAAGTTGTACTTGAGAAGTTTTTCACAAGAACCCTCTGTCAGATTCATGAACGTGTTTGTATACTGCAAAATAATTCACATCTTTCCTCTTAGATTGGTGAAATCCAATCTCTTGTAAGTTGAAAGGACGGACCAGCTGTCCTTACTTTGCATAGGCACACACCCAAAAAATTACCATAAAAGGAAAGATTTCCGAGCCCTGTGCAGACAGAGACAGATAGAGGGTGAGACAGACAAGGAATATAACAAACGTAATGACAAAAGGATGAATGAAAACAAAAAATGTTAATAAAGATGTGCCTAATTTTCCTCATTTTTAAAGTGTTTACTTGATTATAAATGATCACATCGTGAGCTTCAAATGATATAAAATTGCTTTATATATAAACAGGTAAGTAATTACTCTTGAACTTGGGCAGCAGCCTGCAGCCTGGTCCCATGAGTGCGTCAAGACGCACATCCTTGAGTCTGTGCGTCTGTGAGTCTGATAGGTGTTATTAACCAAATGGCCATGAAATAACCTTGATTTCTTAATTAAGCTAATTATTATAATAAAAAGATACTATTGTAGTAGATTTTGATTATTAAAGACCACATTCAGCAGGTGGATCTGGGGGTCACTGGTAACTTGGACCTTTATGGAGAGAAATTCTTGTGGTTGAAGGAACAGATCTAGGAAGTGTGCAGTCTTTTGCACTGATGTTAAGAAGAACAGCAATAGAATTAAATCCGTCTCGACTGCGACGTAAAATGGATGAAAAATATATACATTTTCCCCTGAGAAAAATTATAACGTTTGGAGATCTGCATTTTTCTTAAGGAACAAAATGCTTTGTACTTTACCAAAAGTTATTAAAAAAATTGACAAAAACATTACTGTAGTGTTATTATTGTATTTCAAGAACAGAGCAGCAGAGATCAACACAGATGCTTATTTTGTTCTAACGTGTCGGAACTCAGATGCTCGTAAGAGTTCTTAGCTAAGAACAAATCCATGATAAAAAGACTTTGGTGAATGCCACAATTTTTGTAAAAAGTTAGTAAAAAGGATTTAAGAACAAACTAGTTTGTAAAAAACAGTTTGTGAAAGAGGCCCAATGATTCTACAAACAAATTACAAAACAAGTTGAAAACATTGTATAGCGACATATGTAACAGTGATATTAGCCACACTGTGACATGCAAGTTGCATCTTGGTATTTCTAAAAGGGGTTTCCTTTGTGAAAAATCTGGAAAATGTTGTTATTGTACAAGTTTTGAGCCCTTATTGTAAAACTTTAACATTTGATTCTCTGGACCAATGTAACCACATTTTGTATGAGATCACATTGCATCACACATTCTGTTGTGAGACTGGTTTAAATGTCCTTTGATATATTGGAAAAAATCTCTCAGACTGTATAGTTCATGTAAGAAAATACAACTAACAAACAAACAATGTCATAGTTTATAGTCTTTTTTTCACTTTTGTATGTTGAAATGTTAACCAGATTTATATTTCTTTACCAAAACGTCTCAACAACATTCTGTCTTCTGACCACATGAAGTTAAAATTCCATTTTGTCTTCATCCTTTCCCTTTTTTTCCTTTTTCTCTTTGCCTCTGAGACCCTTTCTTTTGTCCGTATGTCCCTTCTGTTATCCTCACTTTACCTAAATAAATTCCATCAGTGTTTTACCACATTTTGATCAGCAGAAAGGAGAGAGCGGTCAAGGCATTTGGCTCTTCAAACCATCATATGATCATATGTCCTTAATGTATTGAGTATTCGTCTTTATAACATCACCCCACTTGAACCATCTTTTTAAAAAAAGAAATAATTTTCCCTCTGTCATCCTTCCTTCTCTCCTGTCCTTTTTTAACTTCCTCTTATGGGGAGAGACTGGGCGTCATAGACACAGCTCAGAGCAAGTGCTGTTGTTGGATCTAGATGGAGCTCTGAAGAGAGGAATGGCTGTGGAACAGCCTGGAGCCAGCTGTCACAAATAGAACATTTAATAGTGTCTCTCTTTCTTCCAGTCTCTCTGGAGCTGGTCTGCTGTCGGCTCAGGTCATTCCAGATAGGACTCTATCTTAGGATGATCTCACTGACAGCACCCACTTTAGACTAATCACTCCATTTAGACTGGAGTGGCCCTGAGGTGGGAGGCAGAGAGAAGAGAAGAGAAATGAAAAGAGAGAGATGACAGAGATGAACAGTTACTACCCGCAGGAGAAGAAGGAAATGAGGGAAGATGTGAGCGAGAGGCACAAATGCTGAGAGACAGAAAGCCACACTTACTGAAAGAGAGAAGAAAAGAGATGGCAAGCAAGTTTATTTTAAGGGCTGTCTATGGAGCATAATAGTTGTTAATTGAAATGGGGAGTGTTTTGCTAACCTTGGGGTGTTTGTGTGGATATATATGTCCAAGATTGTTTATACATGTCTGGCTGCTTGTCTCATTTGTGGGCATATTAAACAGTAGAAGGCGACTGCGTTTCAAAGTTTGATGGTCAGGTACAAATCGCCCACAAACTCATGGTATTGCTATAGTTGTGGTGTTCTCATTGATTCTCATTTCTTTAAGAGAAAAAGCAACCAAAACAACAATCTATCCAAAACTGGGACAGCTTGCGTAATGAAAAACACGACTCCTAACTTTAAATGTAGGTGTAGTTGATGAATACGGCATTAACTTCTTTTATTGTAGCTTCGTAGGAAATGGACAAAATGGTAATAACTAAGCAGCTCTCATTGTAAGACTAGTCCCATTCAGATACTTGATGAACTTGACAAAGATGTGTTTGAATTTGAAATCTTTCTTTTGTAGAATATATTTCTAAATGAATTTAGATAAATGAAAAAATGTCACAGTGTTCATTTTGCAAGCAAACCTGCACGGTGGTGTGGGGGGCTGCACGGTGGTGTGGTGGTTAGCACCGCAGCCTCACAGCAAGAAGGTTGCTGGTTCAAGCCCCGGGCGGAGCCTGAGCCAGAGGGGGTTGCTGGTTTGGGCTTGGTAGGGGTTTGAAACAGTGGCCTTTCTGTGTGG
>JAOXYM010000017.1:20857526-20868360 GCA_028567055.1 Leptatherina wallacei
CCCCCCCCCCCCCCCCTCACCCTTCCCTTTGGTCCTTGTAATCTCTCCTCTATATTATTTCTTTGTCCCTCTCCTCCCCTTTTCTTTCAGCACCTCTTCACCGAGATAGAAAATCTGTATCTCATGTTTAAGGCATCCATGCAGTCGCTGGGCAGACTCCTTTGATGCTTTCCTGCCTATTCTCTTCCCCCATCTGAATCTTTTGTCTCTGAATTTTGCAGTTTCAGTCATTTGCAGCTTCTTCACTCTGTTTATTCCTACACTGATGAACTCCATCATCCTGCAAGTCCAATGCAAACAAGTGGTTGACAGAATCAGAGGATTGTGTGGCCAAAAAACAAAACAAACAAAGTCTGCAAAAATTAACTGAAAATAAACAAACATGAGCAAAAGCAATAAAAATGGATACACATATTATAGAACTGGCCATATATTTTGCCTTAAGAGATAATACCCTTAAGGACCACACACGTTTCCTCAGTTGTCATGAAAATAGATTGTGTTCCAATTTCCATTTCAGTTCTCATAAATTAACGATTTCCTATTTATGTTTGTTGTGAAAGCGAATTAGGCCTTTGTCAGAAAAGCTACCATCAAATGTGCAGTAGTTTCCAGCTGTCACAGTAAACTATGAAACACATTTCCATGCATGCTTTCCTTTCTGTGCTACATTTTGCAAACATTTAAATTTGTCACAGAAGGGATGGCTCTGTTACATGATGTCCATAGTGTATAGACTCCCCAGCATAGACTGTATAAAAAACAATGAACATAACCCAACATTATTGTCACCCACTGATTTGTTGACTGCTGATTTGAAGCCGTGATTTTTCCATTTGTTAGCTTCCCAGGTGTTTTGAGGCTGAGCTCAGAATTCTTTTTTCTCTTTTCTCCTTTTTTCTTGAATGTTGAAATTTGGTCTCCAGTAAAATCCTTAAGTGAAATGCAGCCAAATCTGTGTCCTTTAACATATCAAACAATACTGATTATTATATATATCGTAAGATGCAGCTTAGTTTGCGTGTTTTGCTCCCACTGCCTCTGATCCATCTGATTTTGAGTTTGTTTTTTTTTTTTTTTTTAACCTTTTGAGTCGGTCTTTATGTAGCACTATGATTAAGTAAGCAGTGCTTGGAGATCATCAGCAATAGTCTGTAGTCAGTGAGATAACTGCAAGAACATTGACTGTCAAGTTTCATACACACACATCCCTTTTTCTTTGTACATTTTGCTGAAGGTAAAAACAAACAAGAAAAAAAAACTATTTTATAACAGTATAAATATTAGAATAATATTGTTGTGGCTGCGTCTAAAGGGGAAAAACTGATGAGTGAAGAAGTTGCAAACCAGGGACAATCAACCAGCTAACACAACTTTGGGTTGGAGTTGAGATGTGTTCTCTTACCCTTCATGATTTGATTTATATGAAGATTGGGCCTGTTTGAGAGGACATTCTTGATTTTGTTGGAATATGATAACGGATTTCACATAAGTTGACATGAAAATAATTCAGTTAAAACTTGTATTTTTGGTAATTTAAAAATCATAGGATACTGACTGTAAAATATGTTCTATTTAGGTGGATCTTAAATTTGACCTGAAGACGACACAGATGGAAATCAGTCAGCTGATTATTATTATTATTGGCTTTACTGAATGATGAAGGAAATTATGTGCATTGATTACTCTTGGTAATGTTATACTGTTTCTCAGTTTCAATCTAGTTCATATATATATAGTTTTATCATTTTTCATAATCCAAGAAACAAAAACCTTTCATCAGCTGTTTCAGTCTTAACCGATGTATTGATCTCCTTTCCTTAACCTCCTTCCTGTTTTCATTGTCCAAGCATTTTTCTTTGTCTTTCTTGTTCCATCTTCTCTCACTTCCCTCTAATTGCTAATATACATCAACATTCAAGCAACTAGATAGCTCGGTGCAGGTGACACCCTGTAATTTGACATCCTTGCCTTTCACCAACAACGTAGAGAGATGCAATCTGTGGCAATCTACATCGTGTGTGTATGTGTGTGTGTTTCTGTCTGTGTGAGGCATAATCTGGGGTTGTCACATGACCCTGTGCCACCTTGTGCCAATCAATGAGTGAAGCTCTGCAAAGCTCTTTTCCGCCAGCTAAACCCCACACCTCTGTGCTGCTGATGTCTATTAGCTGCACATCAGACCCCCCTCTCTGTTTCTGTCTCCTCCTGTCTTTCTCCTCATTTCATTCCCCTCCATCCCATTAAATTTTTCTTCTCTCTATAATTCTGCGCTGCTGTATTTCTCTCTCACTCCTCCTTCTCTTTCTGTCTCCACACTTCATTCGACGCTCCTCCTGTAACCATCACTTCCCTTATTTTCTGTTTCTCAGAATACTCACTCTGTTCTGAAAATAGTTGCACACCAGATGTAATTTCATCAAGTGTGCACTCTCTACCTCTACTTATTGTCCACAAGAAGTGCATGGCATGATGGGATAGATGTGGAAGGAGGCCTATTCATGACGTCGTTGTCAAACTATGGGCTTTTGCTTTCACTTCACCAAAAGCACATTGTTACATTAACTCAGCAGTCGAGTTAGAATGAAAAATCTAATAAAAAACACACTGCATCCAGCAGTGAACTTGCTTGGTCCAACTGTAGAGCAGGACTGGAAACAAAACAAACCTTTAACTTGGTAAAAAAAAAAAAGAAAAAGAAAAAAAGTTGATTTAAATTTTAGCATTTGAATTCAATATGAATACTGAATGCACAGCACTTTTCTGCTTTCATAAACATTATAAAATATTGACTTGGTTGTCATATTCTGCTCCTTTCCTTAATAATTGAAAGCCTACTGCTTTTGTGATATGTCTTTGGTCATTTTAGAGGGATTTTCTGGCTCTTGTTTTGAGCAGGCATGAATTAAGCATTGAGCAATGTCCTCCATAAAGAACATTCTCTTCTTTAATTCTGTTGACTTCTTTCTGTACTACTGCTTAAGCACTGGATACTGGTTTGGCAGTTGTTTTTCAGTGAATATTTTACCACAAACAATTCAGCCAGCTCATTCTTAATGATAGCAGCCCATACCCCTTCTTTATCTTGCTGACACGTAACTGGAAATGTTTACCTGTATTAACCATGTGTTAATTTATTTAATTTTACATCTAAACTAAGCATGTATGATAATGGTAACCATAACCATGGAAATTTTAACTTTTAATGAGTTGTGAGTGAGTGCAAAAAAAGAAAAATCAAGAGACTGGGAGAATTGTTTGGGGTTGATCTTCAATTCGGGTTCTGTAGTGTGGGAGACAAAGGATGACACCTCGACTCAATCCCTCCTACTTCCTTATAAGCATTTGTGACCAGATTGTGTGTTGACAAAGAATATTGATATTATCATCATTAAAGAGACACTATACAACTTATGCTATTTTCTCAGTGACGTGCCCCCTATCGACGGCTAATTCAGCATCCATCTTGCATCCTACCTGTACTGTGAGCACTCTCCAGACAGTCTTTTCTCGACTCATGTCTTATCTGTTGCTCTTCTTTGACTCTCCTTAGTTTCCTCTCTCCCTCTGATAATGTCTTTTAGTGTTTCTTTGCTGAATCTGCCAGTGTGCATTCAAAACGGCCAGTTTGTTTACATTTGCTTGCTAGCGTGTAACGCTAAGCGAAACTCAGCAGGCGGGATCCCGGCTGTGAAAGTTCTATAGTGCGGTCAGTATAGACCAATCCGGCAAAATGCCTAAAGTAAGCCACCCGCCATTTTTGCGGTGGCATTTGGGGCCAGTCAGACTTAATTGTGAAGAGAATCTTGTCATTTTCTTTACAATGTCAAGGAAATCTGGGAAGATTTGCGCAGATCTTAGTTTCTCTGACAGCAGTGGAAAACTTCAGTTGTAGAAAAAAACTGAATGTGAAGAACCTTTTAATTCACGAATATTGCACCTGTCTGAGACCTCTTGGTTCACACAGATTCCGTGCAGAAGACGGAGACGTTCGACAGAAGTGGGTTAAGAATATGAACAGAAAGGATTTCTCTCCCCCCCCCCCCCCCCCCCCAACAACAACAGCACACCAAGTTTCAGTGAAAAGTTGTAAATCCAACACTAAATTCTGCGTTTCCAGGCTTCTGTCAAGGTTGACACAGCGCAACAAGTCATGTTTACTATGCTAGTTATTTCTAGTGGACTAAGAAATGCGGGGCAGCCTTGTTGATGAGAGTAAATGTCTAATTTGGGCGATTTTGTGAAGTGTTACCAAGTGTAGACCTAAAACACAAGAAAAAAAAAACATTCGGACTTTAGTTCTAACCTGTAGTTGTAAAAGCATGAAATTTGCTTGATATGTTTTATTAATACAAGTTGTGCTTTATGCTGGGTTGAGTTATGGAGAAATTCTACTGTTACACTTTGGATGATCCAGTGGTAATATTGGCCTTGGACCCTTGAAGGGATACCATGTAACTTTTGACCCAAATATTAGCCTAATGTGAGTAATAATGGATGATTTCTGGGGTCAGTATACAGTGCTTGACGCATGGCAGCGCTCCAAGGGGGCTGCCCTCTTTAGAAACTAGACATTGTAACTTTGCAGGAGCGGATCCGTCTCTCATGGGATCACGTGACCTGCAGTGCTTTGCTTTTCGACTCCCCCTCTATAAACACAGAGGACTCTGCTTTGTGCTACTTTTTCCTCCTCTTCGATCGATAGAAAGTTTGTCATGGCTGAGCGATGTAATAATGTGAAAACAGTGTCTGAGGAGGCCAGAAAGAGAAAGCTGGAAAGCTTCAGAGGAAAGACACGAGTAGACCTTGGCAAAGAAGAGTCTGGTGAAAGAGCTGTTTGGATGCAAACCCCACTCTCTGTTTGCCTCAGTATTATTACCTGTTGTGCAAACGTACCAAAATGTGATGTACTTTTTCACATCTTTCAGCCAGCGTTTAACACTGCTTTTCTAAAGGCAGATGGGAAGACACCCACCTGAAGAGAGTACTTTACCATGTCTAAAAGCTGGTGGATGTATTATCCAACAACTGCGCCAATGTAAAGAATGCATGGAAGTATGAGAGCTGTGGGAGCATAAATGGGGCTTTACTCTCAAAGTCTACACAGGCTGGGATTCTTTTTACATAGGAAGTTAGTTTGGTTCTGTATATTACGCAGCACAGGTAGACTGGGAAAGCTGGGAATCAAACCACCAACCTACTGATTGGAAGACCACCACCCATCTTCCCCACCTGCAAATGGTCAGGATTAGGTACAGTAAGGATTAATGCACATGGTTAGGGCTTTGTGTTATAAAATAGATTGTTAGAAAGTAAAAAAAAAAATCTGTGTTAACAGTGATTTTATGTTCATGCATTGTGGGTCCTGTCATGTTACGTGAACACTGCCTGACAGAAAACAACAACTTAGGGACTCCTTGTCTTCTCACAGTTTACAACCATGCATTGCAACATTACTACATATTAGACAGCTCTATTTACTAAATGTTTTCTGGTGAGACTGGGTTGTCATAGAAGTGCAAATTGGTTGCTCCTTTTCTCTGTCTATCAAGGTCTCTGGTCTATGATTTTACCCCAGCTGAGGTACTGTCCGTAACATCTAACATTTGATCAGCTGATGAAGCATAAGAAAAGAGACATGCTGACGGACAATTAGAGGACATAAAATGAGACATAGCGGCACATTTGTTTTGAAGCTTTTCAGCTTTACAACACGTTGTCAGACAGACAGGCAGGTGGAGAAACAAGCAAGACAGTTACAGGAGCAGTTAGACAGGCAGTCAGCCCTGGCATTTTGTAGCAGATAAGTAAGCTATCAGAGGAGGGGGATAAATAGCAGAGTAAAGATTGGTCCCGGCCCCCTCAGAGAGGAGCGGGGGGCCACAATGCAGGCGTGGTGGGCAGATAGCCCCCTGCTCTCATTATACTCTGCCTAATCCAAAACGATGTTTACTCAGAGAGAGAGAGGGAGAGAAGGGCCATGCTTATCGAAGCACTGCACAATCCTCCAAGCATGTGTGCAGGTGTATGTTTGCGTGCATGTGCGGACATGTGCTTGAGAGTGCGTGATAAAATGAGCCTATTCCAATGGAAAAAGGGATCAGGAGTGTCTCCAAGGCGGACTCTGTTGGCTAGAATGTCGATGCTTATCACACATTGCCTGGCTCTTCTGGTGAAAGGCGAATAGGCTATCTAAACTGCCTATTCACAGCTTGTGTATTTGCCATTCCAGCATGGCGGAATGATCATTTTGTAATTGCTATTAATTTTAACATGCTGCTATTAATAGTTCAAACTTCTATAAAGCCTTAACAAATCTGATTTATCAGGGGATAAAGGTTCTTAAAGGCCATAAAACCATTTTGCCTTTATTATTTATAAATGTTAGGAAATAAATAAGTAGTATTTGTTCTTTTTGTTCTTTATCACTTGACTTGAACCTTTTCTGCATCCAAACATTTGACTGTATTTGGCACTTTATAGATTCCCAGATGACTCTTAAAGGGCTGAAGAGCCTCTATAATCTTTGTGTTTTGACGTCTTTGCAGTCAGATTTTTGTTGCCGATTACACATTTTTCTTTACTATTAAATTACTCATGCTATTAAATTTTCTATTATAGTCTAAATGTTCTACAAACGCCTTTTTAAAAACATACTTTACACCACAGCTACTCAATTACATGGGCCAGATTTTCAGACGAACAAATTCAACAGGGCCAGAAATTGTCTTTGGCCAGTAAGTGGCGTGTAAAAGCAAACATTTTACATGGTAAATGTCACACTTGATTTAATTTAGTTGTCATTTATCGCTACATGTAGGCTATCACAGCATACAGTCTTGTACTATCCTAATACAGCTCCAGTTGTAAAATGCAATCAAATTGCAATTTTGCATCTTTTTTCCCTTTCAGAGTTTTTTTCCTCACTTCGTGTCTACTTCTAATTTTTGAATATCAGTATCCATTAATTCAAGTAACCAAAAACGTATGTCCACTATCTTTTATTTATGTCGAACCAAAAATAAATCCAACACATCCATATTTTCATATTATGTTCATATTTTGCTGTGGAATCTCCAAAAAGAATGTGTGAGCAATAGTTAGGAGCAACAACGTGCTTATTCTCCTCCTCTTACCTGGGGTGGGAACTAATGTTTGTAATATTACTATTATATTTTATTTATTTATTTTTATTTATTTACTTATTTGATTTATAAACCAAACACTAGCCCTCAAGCCCGACAAGTAAATATCACTCTGAGTAACAGTGGCTGAAAGGCTAGCTGACACCTTTGCCGCATCCCCAAAAAAGGTCCGGACGGCATGCTCGATGTTTGTTTTCTTGCCACAGTTGGCAGAATCTTAAGCTGGGCCATATGGAAGTTGGTTCTGGGCTGCATGTGGCCCTCGGGCCGCCAATTGAAGAGTCCTGCTTTACACTTACATTTTCACTTTGCAGGGGTATCAAACTCCTTTCCTCGAGGGCCGCTATCCTGCAGGTTTTTGTTGTTTCCTTGCTCTAACACGCCTGATTCAAATCAAATGGATCCAATAGCTTCTCGTCAACTTCTTCAAGATGACCCATTAATTTCAGTCAGGTGTATTGGTCTTTCTTTAGCAATAACCTTCTAAATGTTGCAGAATAAAAAGGATACTAAGACTGCATAAATTGTTAAAAATGTAATACAGTTATAAATGGATCATATCTAAACATAACATTATGATATAGAACATGTTTATACAAGTACATGTCTAAATGCAGAGGCAATTTCAGGCCGTTAAAACAAATATTTTCGTTCTTTATTATGTTGGCATATATGACTAGCTCTGTAAAACATGATGTTCCAATTTGATCTTAAATTAGATTTGAACAATCATAAATTAATCAATACAACCCCTATATCCAATTTCTAATACTAAACATGTACTCTGCCGTTGATGTGTGAAGCTTTTATTACCTCCGCCAAGGCGCAGAGTTTATGTTTTCACCGGCGTACGTTTGTCTGTCTGTCTGTTGGCAACTCAAAAAATAATAGATGGAGTTGGATGAAATTTTCAGGAAATCTCCGACATGATATAAGGAACAACTGATTAGATTTTGGTGGTGAATCAAGGAATTTTTAACATTAGAACCGCCAACATTCCAATACCCCCTAGAGCCACCAGAGAGAGTCATGCATCGATCCAGCTCCGGTAGAGGACACGTGCTTTCAGTGCAGCCAGGCACTGAAAAAACAATTACGGTGCATTACATCAGTGTGGCTGATTTGTCTGAAAAAATAATTTGTACCGGTCAGTTGTAGGGATGGGCATAATTAATCGACTATCAATTAATCGAGCGTTAAGAATTTAATCAATTACATTATTTCTTAATTGATTAAACTAATCCATCTTTAGACTGGTACTGAAGTTATATGTGAGTGCATATTTTCCAGTGTAACCATTGAATGAATCCTATTTAACTGCCACAAGAGTAGTTAATCTTGTAATAAAGATCTCAATGAGGAAACACGCTGTTTTTTCTACTTTTACTTCATTTTAATATAGGCTATAAATATTGAATTTGAATATAGAAATATTTATGGTTAATCGATAATTGATCATTAATTCTCCTGATAATCCATTAAGACAATTTAATCAAATGCCCATTCCTAGTCAGTTGTCACTAATAATGGCGATTGGTTAAAAGGACGGTCATAATTTTTTTAAACAGTCAACACAAGCAAAGCACACGGAGAACCGATCAGCTGAGATGCAGAGAAACGTGGTGGCAAAATGTAGAAGACAGTTGAGGAGGATCAGGGCAAAGGTCAGAAAATTTCTGATGTTTTCAAATCGGCATCAGTAGCGACATAATGTGAGTTAACTGTTTATTAAATGAGTGATAGAGGAGCTGGAGCTGCAAACTTTTATCTAAACATAATATGATGAGCACTAGTTGAGATTCTCCATGGCCCTTTTTATATAGCTGTAATAATGATCTTGGCTACTTGTTGTCTAAACTTCATTCTGTTGTCGCCGTGGTTTGTTGCTGTTATATATCTCATAAGCCCAAACATAAAAGCTACTGGTTATTCCAACCTTGGATATACTGGGAGTCATATATGGGATTTTATTTGTATCATAGAGAAAATTTTATTAAATTTTATTTTATGCGCTGTGTTAAAGTGACAGGTGGCTATTTCAGCTAAAGTCTGTACACATCGGCTACTGTCCACATCTATCTTTGCCCAACTCCGAAACAGCTGTAAACTGAGCCAATGAGGAACATTTTATTAGTCCAGGTTAGGGGTGTCACGATTCTCCAAATCCTCGATTCGATTTAATTTTGATTTTAGGGTCACGATTCAAATCTCGCTTTATTTGTTTTTTTTCTTACAGCACAGAGGCCTATACCAATTTGAGACTAGTTTAGTCTACAATCATTAGATTTATTCATTAAATTTTGTACAGTAAATCTTATTTCAGAAGATGGGCTATATATAAGTGATGCAATTTCTGTTCTTGTGTAATGTATCACATTAGGCACTAATGGTCAAATTTACAAAGAATATTTACAATATAAAGGTAACAATCTTGTTCTCAGTCAAGCTGAAAATAACAAAAACAAACAAAATAACAATGATAATAACAAAAATGTGAAGTCACACAGGGTGCCTGCCATCTAGTGACTCTTTTTCATTTCAGCAGTGTGTGGACTACTCATAAAATAGACCCCCAAAACTTTTTCGTTAACGTCTTCATACATGGAAGGCAACACTTTTGTTGTAAAATGTGACCTCCTTTATCTGCACTTGCCATGGTGTCATAAACTGCAGGTTAGCTAACTAGTGGCGTTGGCTACAATATGCTGCGTCGTCATGCGCTTTTACCTCTTTGCACACATCCGTAATGTATGTAAACCTAACCTGATAATTTTTTGATCTTGTGATTGAAACAATCTCTTTTGTAGATGGGGGAGGGAAGGGGGGGAACACACACTCACTCACACACACACATGTGTGCGCACCAAAAAAAAGGGAATAAAAGGATCGTCGATCATCTCTTTGATTTCGATAACCATAACGCAATTACGATCGATTACGATAAAAAATCGAAATCGTGACTTAATCAAATTGTCAGTGTGTTTTATCTGGTTGTAAATGATGTGACCGCGGTTTTTTATGCTTGTTAGCTTATTTTACTGCATGATATATTTGGTGGGTCCTGCTGGACCAAACATACCTCGACAGGTGGGCTGCTGTATGAAAAGGTTTGGGAACCCCTCTTAGGGTCGGACAGTCCCTTATCTAAGTTCAGTTGACTTTTTCATTTTCTGTTAGTTGACTCACATCAGGTGAAGTTGCTGTTGACCACTTCTTCTTTTTACTGTTGCAGTGAATATTGATGTTAACATTTTAAATTTATGCTAAACTGGCATCTAAATTATTTGCTAACAAAATAACACAATCATGTTGTTTCAGATTAACTTAATATCATGATTTGAATAATAGAGTCCTGTTGTGACTGTTGAATCATGTCTTTTGATTAGGGCCCTATGAAATCCGCGATCACGGAATCGCGGACGGAATCGCGGATTTAGACATTAAAAACGGAATTCATCATGAGCGCGGAATATCACGGAACAGAGCAACAATTTGCGTAAAATGTTTTTTTTTTTAAATAAAAATATATGTTTCTCTCAGAAAAATGCTCCAAACGGGTCACTAAAGCTGTGTCTCTACGTGCTTTACTCGTCCACCTGCCTCCCTCAATGGAAACATGCTGAAGCAGCCGCCTGAGACACCGACTGGCGCTATGAAACTCCGGCTCATCCCCAGTTTCTCCACCACTT
>JAOXYM010000017.1:20868460-20879558 GCA_028567055.1 Leptatherina wallacei
CAGGTATTTTGGCCCACTGCTCATCAGCAAAGTGCTCTCATTGGTCCAGGACCGTATTGTTTGTTTGTTTTTTATTTTTTTCAGCTCAATTAAATTAAAAAACAATGTCTTATTTCACTAAATTATAATTTAGCAAATTTATATTTATTTTTGTTTTTATAAGTCTCCAGTTATTTGAATTACTATTAAGAATTTTGAAATTTTTCTTTAATGGAAGGGTATGAATAATTTTGTTTACGACTGTATCTGCTAAGATATGCAGCTCATCAGTATTGTTGCAGGAAAAAGTTTTCAGAAATCTATTGTGGAGCTAGAGCTATAAAAAAAACTGTATGACACCACATGAGAACATGTTAAAACAATAATAAAGGAGAAAACATTTACCCAACTTCAGACAGCTCAACATTGTAATGCACACTATTTCATAACCATATTTACAAATGCTCACACACTTCCTAGGTACACAATAATTTCTATCTGTAACATGCTCACAAAAAAACACAGACCACATGCACACGGTTACTTGGTCTTATGAACTGTGTGCACACTGTCAAGGCTGGCTGGGGTAATCCCGGCCTCCACTAAAGTAGCCGTGTGAGAGGACAGATTGTCAGTTGATCATGGCCAGCTGAGAGCCTTATCCCTTATTGGATCGGCCATGGAGGAGGCTTAGGAATTATCTGAGGCCTCACTTAATGTGGAGACGGATCACCACCAGAGAGCTACAGAGCCTGAAAACATGCTGGGCCTGAGGGGAGAGCAATACACTGTGTGTATAAGAGAGTAACAGAGAGGTGTGTGTGCGTGTGTGTTTGTGTGCATCAATATGTAGTTGTGAATGTGCGCACAGTAACATCACGGCCCACTTAACCCCATCCCAACATTGCTCTCTCTCTCTCTCACTTCCCCTTCTTTGATATTTGTCTCTTTGCCATCCATTCCTCTGTCCTTCACCTCCCTCCCTCCTCTGAGACCTCTCATTCCCAAAACTCCTCTTTTGTTTCTATTCTTTTTCCTTGTCATTCCTCTCCATTTCTTCCCCAAATCTATATATTACTTTCTGATCTGATTGTCTTTCTTTTATGCAATTTGTTCTGGCAATTTACATTTCTACTCTCTCCTTCATTTCTCTTAAAATTTCCTTCCACTGCTTTCACTCTTCTTTAAAACATCTCCTTATTCTTCTCTTTCCCTCAAGTGTTTACAGCACTCTCCATGCCCACAATCTTCTAGATATCCTGTCTTATTTATGCAGTGTATCTTTTTTATACAGCTGATTCTTGTTTGCTCTTTGTAGGAGACCTAACAGGTAAATGAAAAAAGCTGAACTTTACGTTGGCAAAGAAGAGGTGTAAAGGCAAGTATTGGGTAAACTGTCCTTCAGGAACCTGTCTGTCGTTTGCCACTTGGACCACATGAAGAATGCCTCAACTTTTTAAACATTTAAACAGTCTGAAAATCAGCAGGAAATCTCAGCATAATGCTGTCTTTTGAATTAAAGTGTTTGGTCTGCTTTTAATTAAGTCTCAGTACTGAGAACAAAGTAACAGCCTCATGTCAAGTACATTTAGCTTAGCTTGGCTTAGCTACAGAGATAGTTTAACAGTGTGGATCCTCCTCAGATACTTGAAATAGACCTTTAGTTAATTCCATCATTGCTAATGGTGCTTTGGCCCTTACTTCAGCATTCCTCAGGCGTATAACGTGGACATGTGTTGGGTGAAGGATGCCAGGGTCACCAGGGTAAGTTTGTCAGCAAGCTGCTACTATAGCCCAAACCTGGATAAACAACAGGAAGAAAACTGAGAGAGATAAATCCATCCCCGTCCATGTGATTACTGACAGCTACTGAAGCCAGATTAGTGCTGTGTTAAGTCTTAGCATGTCCAGGGGTCGGCTCCAGGTCATGAGGATGTACAAGGATAATGTCCAAGGATAATGTTGAGGACAGTGGAATTTTGGGTACTGGGTGGTTGCAGCCAAAAAATTCTGTCCCACCTCCAATACACTTTACGTGTTGTTGGTTTATATAACACATGGGTGAGGCTGGGGGTGAGGCATGTCTTTCATTCTTGTTTCAAGCACACTATAAGGAAAACTAGTGTCTCTCACAGTTTGTATTCATGTTGGAAACACTGTGGTGTAAGGGTAGGCTCAGGGCCTACCTTTTTTAGCTAAGCTTATAACTAATTTTTCTTTTCTTTTAAATGAATCGATTTTTACCTTTGACTTACTTATTGAATTTTCTATTTATTTAGTTTATTCATTTACTTACTTTTTTAAAAATATCTGCTGCCCGTTTTTGTAGCCTGCCTGTCTACTTTTATTATTGATGGTTTATATGAACTCTTCATGTATATCTTTATATGCGTTGGTTTTATTTATTTCTACTGTTTTTAGATTGATTTGATCTTTGTTTTTATTTATTCCAGTCCAGTGTTTTCCTCATGGAGGTCCTCCACATCGGGAGCTATGCCTGCCTTGACTGTGTGATCGTTGCCGTGGTGATTGTCTGGGTAGTCGGGGCCCTGCACTGCAACCCTATGGTTGTGGTGTGGACCTGGTCTGCCCTGATCATGGCGGTTCCCGTGGTGACGACCTCTGTGGTCATAGGTGGCTCTTGATGTGGATGGACCCCTAGGATATTGTTTCCTCACCTGGTTCATCGGTCCCAAGACGTATGTTCATTTATTATAGATTACTGTTATTTTTCTTTTAGTTGGAGGTAGTTTGTTTTAGAGGGGGTGGGGGATGGGGTTCTATGTCCATTTAGTTTGTGTGTATGTGAGAGAGAGTATGATTAGATGTGTGTGTGTGTGTGTGTGCGTGTGTGTGTGTGTGTGTGTATGCGTGTGATTTGTTTTGTTTTGATTGTTTGTGTTTTTAAGATGCAAAAACTTGTTTTTATTATGAAAAGCACTTGGTGCTGCTATTTTGCATGAAAAGGGCTTTATGAATCTAGTTTGATTTGATCTTTTTAGTTTAATGCCTCCGTTTTTTGGGAAATGAAATATGATTTTGTACAGAAAACTGTTAAAAAAAAAAAAAAAAAGAGAGAGAGAGAGAAAGAAAGCAAGCAAATATTCTTACTGTGAACGTGTAAGAAACACACTAAGCCATCACTGAATGACACATCTACATTTTTAAGGGTATTCTTTGATGAAAGAAACTTTTTAACATATCACAGGTTGAAACGATCCCAAAATGAGCAACAGTAAATCAGATGAGAGTTAACAATGGTTCTGGCACATAATCCCACAGCCTCACATATGGTTTTCAGGATAATACTGTTGACAAGGTTTAGATCCTGGGACCTAAAACTATATTAAGCAGATACCCAAATGCACACACTCACAACTACATTGTTTCTTTTCCTCATCTAGTAATTGAAGGTGAGAAATAATTTCATTATCCTCAGTAAGAGTAATCTGCTCTTGGCTTCTGATCCCTTCATTTCCTACAGTGCACCTCGACCTGGGAGGCTCGCGCACGCACACACAAACACACACAAGCAGGCGCCACATACAAAGTTCTTATCACCCTGGGCTATTAATGTTATTGGAGTTGGGATTAACCATCAGATTCACATATGCTTTACAGAGCTTTATTACTTAAAGCACTCTTTCTCTCTCTGTCACACATGTTTATTCACTCTTGCACACACTTTGGCACTTAGATTTGTGTAAAGAAAAGTTAATCCTGTACTAGGACAGAAATGGGCCCTTAGTGGAGACCGTGTAAACATGAAAAGCACTTTACATTATTGTTACTGAAATAAAATGAATCCCAGGCTGCAGTGTTGGCC
Organism: Leptatherina wallacei; assembly: GCA_028567055.1. NCBI lineage: Eukaryota > Metazoa > Chordata > Actinopteri > Atheriniformes > Atherinidae > Leptatherina > Leptatherina wallacei. Next base: position 20,872,266 of record JAOXYM010000017.1, read on the forward strand.
GTTCCTCTTTTTCTTCATATGACAATAACAGATGGTCTTGCTGTGTCTTTTTGTGACATGTATTTTGCAGAAACGCCTCAAGGAATGTGTACATACCTGAGAGAACCACTGTTATAAAGCTTTCCATGTACATCTTTAGGATGAGATTATGTTACTTGTGCTTGCACACATCATCAGAAGGCAACAGCAGCATTGAAACCTTATTTCTTTTTTCTTCTGCTTGTGTTGTCGAATGGTGGAAAATACCCAGTTTAATGTAACATTACCACCCTCTACTGTTCATCTGCTCAAGATGTTTTGGGTGACCCCTCATGTCAAGTGTCATCTTTTGACATAAAGGGGTGAGCTGAACTGTCATTTCTCATTGATAAAGTGTGTGTTCTGATGCCGTATTTGAACACACAATCAAAAGGCAAAGGGTCAAATCTTAAAGATTATGCAGCTTCAGATGAATGTAAACACCAAAGCCTATGTAAAAATCAAACTACACCGAGCCTTGCTATGACCTTCTTGAAGCTTCTTTTTATTAAAGTAGTTCCCATGTAATGCTGCAATAAATGTTCTTTAGGTTGAACATTGTCACCCAGAAAACAATTTACTTTTACTTTTTGATCAGTCTATAGAAATTTTAGGCCAATTTAGGGTGACGTTTGGTGGTGAAATACTTCCTTATAGAATTGCTGGGACTGATTATCTGTTAATATGAGAGCTTTCAGATCCAGTACTTCCTGAACTACTCATTAACTTATAAGGGTTACTACTACCAACGTGATTTAACATGTTTATTATTTTTAGAAGTTTATATATGAATAATTTCATTCCTAAAACAGCTAAGTGGAGAAGTTTCCAGGCATTGATGAAAATTCCAGTTTAAAATCTGACCTTGGTTAATGGTAGAGGATATAAAACGCACGTTGACAACATTTCCTTTTGATGCAATTTCAATAATATTTTTGGCTTGTGTGAAATTTCTTCTTGTGTGTTAATTTTAGGATTAGTGTGGACTTCAAAACTATTATTCTGGGCATAATGTTGGAGCTTGGAGACAGACAGGGTCAGGAGGTCAGAAGGTATTGAAAGAAGACAAACACATTGATGGATTTGAACTGTGTGTTTTTTTTAAAGCAGAAAAAACTGAATATCAGCAGCCTTCACCTTCACACCCAGAAAATGTCACATAAAATGAAACATTTATAAACATAACAAATAAACAACTTGAGATATGGCCCGGCGTTGGTTCATACGAGTACTATTCTAACACATGCGCCAATTGATGATATGAAGTTTTCCATACTGTGTAAGAAGCTCTTTGATGAAGAGGAACAACAGATGAAATTTAAAATGTCACCGTGGTTAAGCCTTGCATGTCTTGAGACTCTCCAGAAACATAGTTTAGATACTTAGGATGACATTGTATTTGTATATGTGTGTGCATGTTTGTGCGTGTGTGTCCTGTCAAGCCAAGCTGTAGAGAGCATGTTTTTTTTTCTAATGGGGAAAAGGAATATTTGGACATTTTATCAATAGGCATTATTAAATCCTGCTTGCTTGAGCTAATCTTGGCGAACCGGAGCGAGGGGAAAGAGAGTTAGAAATGGAGTGAATAAGAGAGATAGACACAGAGAAGGAGAGCGAGAAAGCAGTGATGTCTGCCCCATGAGGTGATGAGAGACCGCCTGTAAGCCGCTTATTATATCGACTACCACCTTTTCTCTCTCATCCTTTCACCCTCCCCAGTTTTCTCTCGTTACCTCGCTCATTTGTCTGTCTCCCTCGCTTGCTTGCTTTCTCCAACTCATTCTATATCCCCTCATTCTTTTTTTTTCCCCCCCAAAAAAAACTCTTGCATGTATAACACACACAGATGCACATGCACACACAAACACACACAGACAGCGCCAAGGCGAACCTCCTCGTTCAAAGCCAGAAGCAAAAAGCTGAAGTTTTATTTAAATGACTGTTTACTTCTTCTGCTGCCAAGATGTGTGTATTTGTCTCTGGCCGCACGTGTGTGTGCAAAGAAAGAGGGGAAATAGTTCGGAGCATGCAAGTGTGTGTGTCTTAGTGTGTGTTACATGCACGACAGAAGGAGAAGGGCTGACAGTAGGTGATAAGCCAGACAGGCCTGCACGCTGTGATTATCACCCACCGGACCCCCTGTCTCTCATACACACACTCCTTTTCTCACACACTTGCATACACAATGGCCAATGAGAGAGAGTGTTGCAGGGATTTAGGATAGACAGACGGACTGACAAACAGACAGAAGCCTTGGATCACAGGCAAGGTGGAAACCACAAGAGAAGCAAATGAACACAGACTAGAAAAAACAAAGCTTCCCATTATGTTCCACTGAACGCTCATTGTGTTTATTTTGGGTTTTATATCAATATTAATGTCTTCTGATGTTTAGACACCGAGATCAAAGAATGTCGTCACAGCAGAGATGCTCAGTTTATGCTTGTAAATAAAAGTCTGTCGCTGACATGTAACTTCAGGCAGGCATTTTTAGTGACTGACTTTCTTTTGATCCTTTTGATTTAGGTGTGTGGCCATCTGAGGAGGTGATGGCACATTACTGTCTGCAGAAACGTCACATGTTCAAGTGAGTTATTCCCTTCTCTTAATATCTTCACTCCATTATGAAAAGACTCAACCATATCATAAAATACTAACAACTATGATTATTTGCACAGATCAGGATGTGGAATACATTTTTTATTTTTTTTAAACTAGTTATATGCAATTACATATTGTGCATTTGTGCATTTGTTAGTGTAAGCATTTACAACAGTTTGAACAGATTTGTTATCTTCTCACTCTTCTGATTCATTTCAGGAAGTTGCCGAATTATTACAAATAAAGGGACCTAAGCTAATTCCCATCCTAGATAAAGTTAAGGATATAATTAAAACAAATTAGTGGCAGCATTTTCAATAAACAATAAAATATTTACAAATTTTCTGCCAGAAAAAGTCCTCTAATTTGAATCCGAGTGGGACCTGCACGATCCAGCATTCTGCACCGTGCTGTGTTGTTCTGTGCTGCTCCTTTCCCTGGCTCTTGTCTGCTGAGCATCGGCCTGCCCTGTGGCACGGGGCTGAAAAGCACCCAGGCACTTTTGATTTCCACTCAAGGTGGAACGTCACCCTTTGATTTCCTGTTTTAACATTCAAGAGGCGGGAGGCGAGGAAGAGAGGGTTATTGATCAGAGCAGCGTAGTGAAGGTCAGCGTGAGAGGGAGAGAGCCAGGGAGAGTTGAAAGAGGACAGGGGTGGAGATGGAGGGGTTGAGGAGATGAAAAGAGGAAGAGGATGGAGAGAGGGGTTGAATGAGCATGTGTGCTACAGGACTGTGTGTGTGTGTGTGTGTGTGTGTGTGTGTGTGTGTCTCGCTCAGATTTCCTGCTGATTGAGCTTGTGCTTCTCAATGTTCAGTATTCAGCTTTCAAGTTGATGGTTGAATTGATATTTTTTACCCTGCTGTGTTTACTGTTTGTGTATGTGCTTGTATTTCCAGGTCAGTATGTGTGCAGCAGTGTGTATCTACTGTACAGTACGTGTGTGTTTGTACAAAACTGCTAGTTTTGGCTCAGCAAAGTGAATCTGACCTCCACGTTCCTCTCTCTTCCTCTCTGTCTCTCAGGGGTGCAGTGTGTGAATTAGGAGGAGGTATGACTTGTCTTGGCGGGCTCATGGTAAGTGAGACACACACACAGATTCCTGCAGGAGAAGTGGCTTGACTTGTCTGATGAAACTAACCCTCAGCGATCAATACACACACAGCATGGCCTCAGTGTCCATACCTATTCAAACACTATCCTTTACCTCATCTGTCAGGGTGTGTGTTTGTATTTACCTTCATGAGTTTGTGCATGCAAAGTCCTTGCTTTAATAGTAAAAACACTTAAAGGGGTTCAAAATTAGATTTTGTTCCACACGCACACAAAAAATACAAAACAAAAACAGAAATTTTATATTGGCCTATAACAAAAACTACAGCACAGTTGCACAGTGATGCTTCTCGCTATTAGTGCAATCAATTCTAAGTACATCAATTACATCAGGGGTGTCCAGCACTGGTCCTTGAGGGCCACAATCCTGCAGGTTTTCGATGTCTCCCTGCTCCAACACACCTGACTTAAATGAATGAGTCATTGTGGAGAACTTCATCTGCTGTTGTATCCTTTTCATTTGAGTCAGCTGTGTTGGAGCAGAGAAACATTGGAAAACCTGCAGGACTGTGGCCCTCGAGGACCAACTTTGGACACTGATTTACATAGAACAGATACTTGTAGATGTGTGGAAGGATCTCATAGTTGTTTATAATAAGGCAAGCACACACACAATCACCTTACACCCAAGTGGCGACGCATCATGGACAAATATGTTATTAATCACCCAGCCGAACACAAAGGATTAAAATAACCGTCAGTTTAATGAAATCAGTTCTCACAACCCTGGAAAAATGAGCAGTGCTCTGAGATACTGGGCTGTGCTTACTGACAGATCAGCTCCAATGAAGTAAGTTAATTTGAATAGAAGCAATCTGCTTAGACGTGAAATCATAAATGCACTTGAAAGATGTTAAATATTTCAGTCACCTTCCAGTTGTGAACTAAACACTGTTAAATTGTGCAATTACTTAGATTCACATGATTGCTCTGTCCTACCTGCTGAGGATTCAGGACATAGGTGCAGCATGAGCTAGAGATTGTAGTGTATCCATGTATCTGTTAATAAGTTTGCAGAAGTACCACATGAATGATGAGGTGCATTCTGATGGTGACTCTGAGCACCCTATCACTGTGGATCTGCACAAAATGAATCAACTGGGAGTCTACTGATCAATTATTGCTACAACTTTGGTTTTCTGAGTAGGGCCATAGCCCTGAAAATCTTCACAGTTACTGGCTTTTCACAAAATGAATTTATGTAGTGTTACTCCAGTACAAGCACATATAGTCTGTTACATCTGCAATACAAGATGGTTAACTAGACCCTTCACTCCACTGAGCACAGATCGGATTCTCTGAGCTGAATATTGCTTAAAGTGACTTCCAGCTGCTGTGGTGCTGGAATAAACTCTTAACAAAAAATCCATAGTTTTATTGCTCTCATCATTCCTTTATTATTTAAGTAGACAACGCATGTTCTGCAAATGCAGTTGACCAGGGAAGATACATTTGTGTGATGAAGGTAGAACAGCTAGCTATCCTGAACAAAAAATCTTTGAAAAACTGTTTGACTGCCTGATCCCACAATTGAGTAAAAGAGTTTTTGGTCTTTTAGCTTGTTAGCTTGTTGTTTAACACATAAAATATTTCCATACAGATCTCTGAATATGGTGAGCATGGACTTAAAAGCCCCGTTTCCACCAAGGGCTCTGATTCAAATGGGACAGTTTGTTCCAGTATGGTTCGGTAAACGCTGATCTCTGTTGCATTTCCACAGCCAACTCTACCTTTACCTGGAAAGTGGAGTGTAAGTGAAACAGAGATAAATGCATAATTTACGTAATAGCAAGACCTTCTATTGGCACTGTGTCTTCCTTGAATTATAACAATGAAGAGTGCAACACATTAACAGAGGAGGAGAATGGCGGACATCCAGCAGTTTGTATTCTTTCTTCTTGGCATGTGGCTTTTAACAACATAAAAAAATCATGATAGATTTAAACATGGTGCTGTTGCCACTTTGTTTTTATTGCTGAGTTGCATGGAAAGTTACCAATCACCGGGTCGAAAGAATCCGGCAAGATCGGGAATCCAAAGGAAGATCCCAAAAAGAGCTCCCTTCCCAGCTTTTGTCCGGGGAAATGCAAACAAATCTTGGACCAAACTGGAAGTCACTAGAAATATAAATTTTTGATGTGTTTAAGCTTATTTAACAATCAGAATAATTTTTGTAACTGTTTAATTGGATGCTGCATTGTGTTAAACTCAAGCACAGCGGATGGGAGCAGCTGAACTTATTGATTTATAGTTGGAGAGCAGAAGCTTCAGCTGCTGCTCAAACGCTTTTTTTCTCTCATTTATTGGGCCCAGATGCTGAAAAAGGAAAATGACTAATCAATGTAGGTAAAACCATGGCGTAGAGAGGTTTGGATACAGCTACTATTTATCTAACTAGTTATCTGTTGGATTCCTTTGAACAACGGATCCGAAGCCAGACTGACTCACTGCTACAGTGCATGTCCATCCATTAATGTGACTGCAGGAGTTAAGACTCGTGTTGTTTTGAAAGTGTCACCCTGGTGTTATTAGGTTAAAAGTGTCACTGACATGTTTAGTTACCATCCGATCAACTGAAAGTGCTACGTTTCTTGAAGAGGCTTTAGATATATGAACAAGTTATCTTAGAAGCTGCCCACCATTGGCATGTTTCATACACACAAACACACACTCAGATACACTGCAGTCTGTCAGCTGTAGGATTTATTAGCCAGGGTCTTAAGGGCCCCTCCACATTGCAGGCGTCAGTGTCCCATCGATCTGTTAGGTGCCATTCTGTGTGCGTGTGTGCGTGTGTGTGACAGCTGGGTTTTATCTCCTGGCAGTCAATACACCATGTTTCGACAATGGTGGCTTGAGATGGAATCCTTCCTTCACACCTCTCCTTCTCTTCCTCCCTCCTTCGTCCGTCACTGACACCACTTTCACAACATCTTCCCTGTTTTTCATCAAATATTGTGCTACTTTATACATTGTTCATTGTCAACAAATCCATTCCACTTTTTGTTACCTTTTATCTTTTGAAATAGTAAATTTTATACAGATGTCACACATTTACTACATCTGTACTATAGTCATCATTACTGCGGCCTAAGGTGTCTATGTGGGTTGTGGCTGGTGGTTCAAGCAGAGTACAAAGTATAGGTTTGTCAACCAGTTCAATTTACCTTTAGGACATTTGCTTTAGACAGAAAGGCTCAGTATTAGATTGCTGACATTGTGAAAGGGTCAGTGTACTCCCAAACAATGAGCTTTTCCTGTAACAAACTGCTTCTTAAAACTGTAAATTGAAATGGGAGAAGAAGTAGAAAGATTAAGAAGAATAAAAAGAGTTTGTTAGCCTACTTGAATAATAATACTTTAATAATCATAATCGGTCCCTTGTGTTGGAGCCTATACCCTACCTTACTTTCCAAAGCCATAGAAAGCCTTGAAGGAAACTTCTCCTACTAGCTACATAGATAGACAAATTTAGATTTTACAGTGATAACACACACACACACACACACACACACACACACACACACACACACACACACACACACACACACACACACACA
>JAOXYM010000017.1:20899436-20927399 GCA_028567055.1 Leptatherina wallacei
ACTTGACCCTGATGACCTGAGGGATCTGGTTGGTTCATAACGAACCAGAAGTTCCTGAATGTATTTTGGCCCTAAACAAAGGTTAAAATTGCACCATATAATAAAACAGAAAACACAAAGCAAACTAAATACAATCAGTAAGTAAAATCACTGTACGTATAGAACAAACAAGCAATGGCCAATTAAGATGCAAATACAGAATATTTGAAAAATCACAAACCAATCAAATTACAGGTTCATGAATTAGTAATAAATAAATGAATGACCATGTTTAAAACCTAAAAATTCCATCTGCTGACAACATGTTCTTTGCCACAAGGTTTTGGAAAATATATTGTTTTATTCAAATGTACAATTTAAATGTTAAGTTCATTGATAGGCCAGGACGTAACTGTCTTGTTCGTCACAAGTAAACAATGAAGAACAATACATTTTTTTTCAGTCTGTGATTTTACTTTAGTGTTCAAACCTAAAGCAGTTTTCACCAGAATGTGTCCAGTATGAGCAGCAGGTGAGGCAGCAAGTTATCCAACATCTTGCCTCTGCGTGGTGCACTAGATGTTGGCACTGCCATACCAGTGAACCAAGTGGTCCGCATCAGAGTCCAAATACATGTTCACACTGCTCCGAACAGACGGTACTATCCACTATTACAGATAGTCAGGTCTTAATTAAAAAAAAAAGTATTTGTATATTTAAATCTAAACTAAATAAAGTTTAAATAAAAACTAAAGTAAAAAAATATAATCTTTTTGAAAATGTTTTTAAAATCTGCACGTTTGCCTGCTTTCCTTTACTGAATAACAGGGATCACCAAATCTGGTCCCCTTGAGCCAGTGTCTTGCAGGTTTTCAGTGGGTCCCTGCTTCAACATACCTGACTCAAATTAAATTAATCCAACAGACTATGGAGTTCTTCACAATGACTCATTCATTTGAGTCAGGTGTGTTGGGGCAGGGACACATTGAAAACATGCAGGACACTGGCCTAAGAGATCCAGATTTGGTGATCTCTGCTGTATAACATGCAGATGAAGCAATTGCCAAGTCTGTCACTTAAAAAGCCATCAAGTTCACACAAGAAGGAAGAAGTGGTGGTTGGAGGGAGCAACTAAGTGCTGCGCTTTCAACAATGAACCTTTATAAGACAAAGTCAATACCAACATTCTTTCTGTCAGTAACATGACAACACTTTATTAAAACTCTTTTCTTGCTTCTTGGTTGGGTTTAGATAAAAACATAACTTGAATAGTAAATGGAACAATCACAGTTTGAGCTAAAATACATTTGTGTGACATGGAATCCCAACACTTTACGTTTCCTTGTTGCCTTTGGGCTGCAACATTGCTTGCAAACCTACATGGTAGGTGGATTTTTGGTGGATTTCTAAACTTTGATCCTTCAAAGCATTTGGGTTCACCCTCAACATGAAACTATTTTACCTTTAAAATCCTGTTTGTTGTTTTGCTAAGATAACATTTAAAAAAAAAAGATCACATAAAAAGGAGAAATCATATAATAGATGTTCATTTCTTCAGCCACCATTGCAGACACGTTCACTGCTGCACCTGCAGCCTGAATAATTGTCGCTTTTGCAGTTAAATGCAGTAAAAGCTGACAAATGACTGACATGACATCTGGCTGCTGTTGTACAGCTGTGTGTTAAGTCTCTTCGTGTCTGTCTCTTTAATCCAGTGGAGATAATTCAGGGGCTAATATGATTTGAGTGTCGGCCATCAGACTGTTGCTGCCACAACAAGCACAAGGCAAATATTTAATAATTTGCTAAGCTGATTAAACAATTAACAAAGCAATTACTTCTCCCATCTAATGGCACTAATTTGTTGTTTCTGACAAAGGTGGTCCATCCGTTGGGCTGGATTCCACTAATCAGCTGATTAGTGCTGGAAGGAATTTCATTTGTTTGTGTGCTTTTGCTGCTTTTAGACAGAGAGCAGGGTTTGGAGGAAAAGACTGGGTACAAAGATGAAAAATCATCTGTCAGAATGAGTGATCCTGGTGTTTTCACATTCTTTTAGCTGGTGACCCAGTGTGCATTTCATGGTGTGTTTACTTTAAATGTGGGTTGTTTGAGCATCTCTCTTTGTTTCCTTTAATTAAAACAATAATAACATGAGCAACATGAAATAAAACTGAAAGCTGAAGGATTTCAAAGAAACTTTGAACCTGTAGGTAATCCTCTTAGTATATGCTGAATGTCTGTGATGAACACAGACATGCCTTGTCTTTTCTCAACTTCTTTCTCTTTCTTATTTCTTCTCTCTCTCTCACGCACACAAGCATGTCTCCTACTCAAGTCAACAGATGCTTCGTGGCATATGTGTGTTCTTTTCAGGGTTGATTGGATGAGAAAGAGCTTCAACTTTGTTTTTAGTTCAATGTCTTATATTCACAAGTAAAAACAGTAACATTAGTAACTGACTTAGTGCTCCAGAAATATACTCTGCTGTATAATTTCAGTTCAACATCAAATAAACTGACTTTCCTCCTCCCCTTCTTGTTTGCTGGTCAGGGCATGGCGCTGGTGTTTGCCCCTCTTCGAGGTGAAACTTTGAAACTATTTTGTCAACTGGCCACACAGACCGGACTGTACGTCTCTCAACACAAGCAGTATGATGCTCAGGTCTGGGATGTTCACTTAAAGGTAAGAAATGTGCCCAAGTATAAAAAGACGTTCATTAGGTATGAATTGGGGATGTGCATTAAAGGTGATTTTTGAGGACGACTAGACAGGCCTTTCAAAATCGATTAGTCGATTAATCGTGATGTCATCATAATGTCAATGATGAATGAAAAAAATACAATCTCTAAAGGTAAATTGTAAAACAAGTGTATGATGTTATTTGTATAATGTGTTTTTCGCTTTATATTTTTAACATTGTATGGGCTATAGTGTCCTTTTTTGTACAGTAGGTAGATGAGAAAGTGGGTCGGGATCGAACGTGCTCACAGGACGGCTGCTATGCCAAGCGAACTAAAAAAACGCTCATAAGAATATTCAGCTACGACAAAACCAGATATTTTCCTCGTCTTTCCATCGGGTCTTTTTGCTCCTGAAGCACAACGTTTCTACGAGAGTCTAGTAACAGTTGGTCAGTTCCCTTCACTATCAATGAAAACTCAGGCAGAAACACCCGTTAAACTTTCCTGCTTCCGCCTCCAAACCGAGGTCGGGAAGCGTAGGCAAAGTGATTACTACTGGGTGGGTAAAGCTGCAGCTAGCTTCAGGGATAACTTCCCTCTCTTTACCCAGCAGTGGTGAAGGAGACCCAGAGTCAGCGCAAGGAGACATAACTCCAATCCAAACATTAGTTAACTTTGTAAAAAAAAAACAATCGGCTTTGTGTGCCGTTTCGATTAATCGATTAGTTGATTAGTCGACTACCACAACAGACTGATGTAGAGTCTGCATCACAGCAGATGTCGCACCTATCCACCTGTCAATCTCCCGTTCCATCCTTCCCTCACTCGTGAACAAGACCCAGGGAAAAGTGTTAAAATATATATGGTTGAAAATATGCAAAGTTAAGTATCCCTCGATAACACAGCAAATGTGCCCAGGCTGAGCCCCAGAGAGTCTGTTACAAGTTAACACCTGAGAGTCACAATAAAGAGTAAATGTGACTATTACTGCAGGCAACTCTCATTTTGTACAAGCTCAGTGTTCAGTCGATGTTTCTGCAGCGACTAATGTAGAATGCTTGAATAAAAAAAAGACATGAAGTAAAAAAAAAAAGTGCATTTTCATGCTTATAAGGATGGATAGGATGCAAACCATTACGCTGTTAGTGTAGATGACTGGTTTTGTCAAACACTAGCATAAGCAATCCTGTTTGGTCCAGAGATTTACCTGAGAAATTACTCTGCTACAGTTTCTGTGAAGTCACAGCTTAATGATATCTTACAGTTTTCTTTACTGACTGTTATACTGTTACTGAAAAAGTTTGGCTATTAATTATAATGGAAATGAAAATATTTCAATTAGTTCAATTTTACTCTTATCACCATGTTTTTGTTGAAAATAAGTATTTTACTGATTGCCTCATTTGGACTTCCGTCTCAGCTACCAAACTCTTCCTTTTTAAAAAGGTAACCATACCATACTCCAACAGTTGCAGGGAGACATTTCTGGTCTTCATTCTGATTAAAATTATATTTGATAAATTCATCATAAAGTTCATTTTTATAAAATAAGATTAAGGAAAATGGGCACTGTCCAGGCTGTGTAAAGTGCACTGTTGCACTGATGTTTAGAGACACACTGGAGCAAAGCAAGCTGTCTTAACTTACCACTGCGACAATGTGAGAGGGAAGAAAAAACAGGAGAATGGAAAAGGAATGACAAAAAGCACATGAGTAGGCAGTGTTAAAAGAAGTGGTGTCCAGCTGTTAACTCCATTACACACACAGTTACGGAAGAACAGGACAGCAAGGAGTGGACTAAATTGGTGCTCACACGTTCAGCTACTGTAAACTGGTGTGACAATTGAACAGACTGGACATTAAAGTGCCTGTTGAAGTGTCCCAAACCTCAGCCAGGCAAATCAAACTCCTTTTTTTGCTTTACTCTTTTTCCCCCAATAACATTAGTGGAACAGTCACCCACACATTCTACACCAATGCGATGCTGAAGCCTTTAAAAACTCATTCATGGAGGGGGCTGACTTAAGACAGCTCAGGACATTTCTTTTGTTACAATCCACATTTTCCATTGTAAAAGTGCAGTTAGTGCTACACTGCATGTTTTGCTGTACAAAACTGAAAATATGTACAAGTGATATTAAGGAATAAATTCCAGGTAAAAAATGGCATTTGTAGACAACGGTCATATAATACATTAACATAGTTTCGCTTTAAAAACATGTTAATAGAAATATTCCCGTTGATGTGATTGAATGTATGATTTCATTCTGGATCCGGAAGAAAAGTCACTCTCAATTCTTTAAACCAGTGAATTTGGTTTTTATTACATTCGGTTTATGTTATCACATGTAAGCCAAGCACAAAACAATTCCATATAGCATTATTCATACTAATATGTCGCAGACTACACTCGGCACTATTCTGTGAAAAACTGTCTTTAATCTAAGTTTTGTTGGAGATATATGAAAAATGTACATGTAATATTCCCAAACATTGTCAGTCTGCTGTCAGGACCAAACGCTGCTGTAGACATACGTATCTGAACTTGTCAGGTCAGAGCGTTGTGAGTTATCGGGAATTTTCTCTTACATATGTAGTAAATGTACATCCATCTTCTTTCAGACCACAGTGTGTTGTTCACAGTGATCAAAGATTTTGTGTCTGGCTATTGAGGATTTCATCAAAAGTAAAAGTGTCTATACAAACTCCCGAGGCCTGTACTACAAAGCTGGATTTTCTCTTATCTGGGTAACTTTAGGATTAACCCGGGTTTTTCCGTACTACGAAGCTGGTTCACTTCTTAGCAAGCTCTATTATTGCAGCAACAGACGCTGAACAGCTAACCTGGTCTGGAGCAGGTTAAGTTCTGGATTAGAGATCAGTGAGTTGAAAATACCACCCTCCTGACCAATCAGCTCTCTTAGAAAATGTCCTGCCCATTCCGTCAACCTTGGTGTGCTGATCAGGAGAGGAGCGCTTTGGAGAGAAAAAGTTTTTAGAGATAGATGCAATGTTTTAATGAGGAAATAAAGCCTCATTGATCACTTTGAAGTATGTTTTTGTTGTTGTTCTTGACTTGTTCCCAAGTCGGTTTAGCTCCACCAGGGTTGCGTCTGAAATAATGAGGTAATAATAATGCTCACACATGAACTGCAGAAACATTAATTTTATAATGCACAACTACTCGTGCTGTCACAGAAAAAATATTCCAACACAAACGCTGAGCCGCAATAGTAGTAATATGAAACTAGAAGCAGTAGGAGAGCGCAGAACATGCCACGTTATTTTATTTATTACCAATGACTGGGGATTATTTCTAATTTAACAACACCAATGGCAAAATTATCCCCATCTCCCCAGAATATTTTTTAAAACTCTTGGATCTAGATGATTATCCGGATCACTCCCAAAATCTAACCCCTTCTTTCTTATTCAATTTCAGAAATTTCCTTAAAATGTAATCAAAATCCGCCCATAACTTTATGTTGCTGACAGCCAGGTAAACAAAATATAAAGGAAAGCGAGGAAGCTCTGCCCGAAACATTTGGGTTGTTATAAAGTGATCAGAGTGCTAAACAGTTATATTTTCCGATGAATTGATAAAGAAGTCTAATCTGATAAATTTGCGCATGAATTGGATCTGAAATTTTCTGCCAGCGCTCATTGCTGGCTGTTGCTGCGGCAACAGTGTTTTTGGCCTGGATAATGTGATGAAATTCTTAATATTGCTGAAGAATAATAGTCTGGCCTCAAGTACGTTGCTCTGCAGGGATTCCCCTTGTTGATTTGTCAGACGCTGTAGACTCCGCCCCCTTTTATGCAAGCACTCACTGATTGAGACAGGAAAACCCTGGGTTGAATTACCGAGTTGATAACTTGCTTTGTAGTATAGCTTATCCGGATCCTGAAGGTTTGGGTAGGTCAACCCAGATAATGGAGAGATATCCGGGGTATGTTAATCACGCTTCGTACTACAGGCCTCTGGATACAAACAGATCTTTATTTTTACATCTGAGATGCTGAATACATTTATGTTATTCTGGAAAAGGATTGATTTTGAAGTGTTTGATTTTGCTGCAGATTTTAGGAAAAGTTGGAGGGATTTCTAATTGCTGTTTTTTTTCCTTGCAGAATTATTTTATATTAATTAATTACAATGAAAATTCGGAAATCAAGCACACTAGGAGAGTTATTCACCATTCTGCAGGATGTTCTTGAAGCTGCAACTTATTGCTCAAACAGCATGCATGAGCAGGAGATATGGACGTCATACACTCAAACATGGGAAATTGTCTCACCCATTTGTGCATTTAGGACATTCACTGGCTGTGTTTTGCAGTAGAAAAATGTTTATCATTTGACAAATTTTATTTGTTCCACGTGATACAAAAAAACAGCAAACCTACGTAAGTGCAGAAGAACACTGGGAAAGGGTTGTGCTCCTTGTTGATTTTAAGGATGATGTTTCTCATTTCTATTCTTTGGGTTGAGCAGGCAAGATGCATCTATAGCATATTGCAGCTGTTTACTATTCAATATTATCCAGGTCATAATTCTCTCACACATCTGCACATTTAATAATGAACAGAAGTAAAGTTCATGATGTATCTATATCAGGAAAAAAAAAGGAACATTGCGTTAAAGTTTTAGTGATTGGACAAAACTGCAAGGACATGACAACTTTGCAAGGATTTGTCACTTCTTGTCGACATTTGTCTGTCTCTTAACAATGTAACTCAAAAAGTTATTGATGGATTTTGACAAAGGTTTCAGGAAATCAGAGATGGAAGTGATTACATTTAGGGGGTGATTCAAATCACCATCTGGATCCAGGAATTTTTTAAAAAGGATTCTTTACAATGGGAAGATATAAATCATTTTGATATTCGAGCTTCTAACAAATAATGGCCACAATTATTGGCACAAAAAAAAAAGTTACAATGGCTTGGCAGAGGTCTGCAATCAGTGCTTCTAGTTAAATTTGCATTAATAGTTTCGGTTGCATCATCAGAAATTTCTAGAGGGACTGATTTATAAGTTATCCAATCACCTCAGTCAACATGCATTTTTCGGCTGCAGCCAAGTTGAGATCAGTTGTGTCCTTGCAGCCATTTTTCACTTTTCCATTTCCCATCATTGCCAACAAGGCCACCTTCTTAATAGAGAAAGCCCATCTGTAAACAGAACATTCATACAGAACATGTGTTTTTTGATAAAATGTCAGCAGATTCTTCTTTTTCTTTCGTGATTATCTCCTTAGTGTTATTAAACATTTTACATGACCTCAACCCCAGTTAGTATATCCTTGTGTCTGTGGGGACAAATGTTTTTAAGACAGGCCTCTCCTGTTATAAGAGTTCTTTGGGCCTCATGAGCCTAGTTTATATTTAACTTTCGGTTTGTTGCGTTGATTCTTAAATCAGAATGATATTTTTACCTTGGTAATACCTTTATGATTTTGTTTTTTAGACCAAAAGTTCTAACCATGCCACTTGGTTTGTAAAAATCCATGTCATGGTTTCATAGCTTGAAAAAACCCCATGGAAATGTCTATTATGTCCAAATTTCGAAATTAACTTAATTATATAAAGAAGGAAGAGTAGCAAAAACTTGCAAATAGCTAGAACAATTACTCAAAGTAATGTAGAAAACATTTCAAACAAATTTAGTTAAAACCGAAATGTTTTACCTCCAGTCCTGCATAGAATTAATATTTAAAAAAAAAAAAAATATGTAAAAAAAAAAGTTAATTTTTGCTTTAACTTTTCTGATTGTCAAAATATTTTAAATCTGTTAATGAAAACAGGCAGATTATTGCATAAAGATAAAATATACAGAAAAAGTTAACAGAAAAATGTTGCCTCACTGATTTAAGTGGATGCAGCCATGTCTATAATACATTTAAAGGGGTTCAACTTTGTTAGCAAAAGCTGTGAAGTGAATTGATTGGTCCTCAAGGCTGCAGACCACCGTCACTGAATAATTCTCATGGTTCAGCACCTCAAACGCTTGGGGAAATTGCCACTCAGACCTGTGGTAGTAATTAGAATTGCTTGACTAAAGTGTGTACGCTGGGGACAGTGAAGTTCAGTGTAAAATGATGTGGGGCACAAACACCATCATTCCCCTCCTTTTTTTTTTCTCCCTTTTGTAATGCAAGGACCAGACCAGTTTGAAATTCACACATCCTTCTGTGTGAGAAGCACACATACTCTATGAGGTCAGGTGGCATGTGTGTGTGGATATCAGGACAAGTTTAAGTGCCCCCCTCCCAACATCTAAAAAGGTAGTCTCCTCTGCTTATCTTCTGATGAACACTGAACTCCTGTGTGTGCGTGTGTGTGTGTGTGTGTGTGCACGCAGTGCCTGACTGACCATCAAGACCCACAAACTCAAACACACACACAGCTCAGAAACGGGCTATATCACATTTAACACAGACCAGACATCACTCAGACAGTATATTGGCCAGACATAACACACAAACACACATGATGATATCACAAGGGAAACATACACTACCGCTGTGCACAAACACACGTGCACATCCAAATGAGCAGCTGCTGCTCATTTGCACAACAGATTAGCTTTCTTCAGTTATATTTACTTTCAACAGGAGGAACCAGAAGAGAAGAAACTACACGTCAGAAATGACACACTATGGATTTTCTTTCATTCTAGCTTGAAACAATCAATGAAATTTCCACCAGCAGCAGAAGTCAAATTGAGGGATAATTGGTGGAGGTATATAAGCCTATGAGTTATTCGTTTTGAAATGTCCATCTATTAAAATGCCAGCTTTTAAGCAAATGTTTAAGACCATGCATATTGTGTTTAGAACTTTTATAGTTCAACCACACAGTTGCTGCCCGAACGCATGGCAACATAAAATGAAGAATCTTGGGGCTTTTTTGCATTGTTGACAATTATCTGTTCTATGTTGTGGAGTGAACCTGAGCTGGACTGTGCTGCCTGAGTAATCTTTAATTACTCAGAGTATTAAAATGTATTTAGTTTTGTTGTGGATTCTTAATATTTGTAACGAAGCTCTAAAAATGATCAATCTTTCCTTTTTATCATTTCTTTCTACAATGCTTTCCACCTTTATTTAACCAGATAAGAACCCATTGAGATCAGGATCTCTTTCACAAGGGTGACCTGGCCAAGAGGTCAGCAGCACATATCCGAAAATAATTAAAAATGACAATGAAAGTAAAAACATACACAATCATACATACATACACAAGTTTTCAAAATAAACTGAACGAAGGAAGCTGTAACGAAAATATATGTCAAATTAAGATTTAAAACACAGACACTGTTCAGTGGTCTCACGCTGTCTGTCTTTCAGGATAGAGCGGTATTTAATGCTTAAATAAATCAAGCCTTTTATTTTATTTTTGATACTGTTTTTCATATCAAATCATTTCGGTTACCCAAAATCTAACAAAGACTGAAAAGATTGTGATTAAGCCTCCGTCAACATCACATTACCTAAATGTTTCCTAAAAAGTGCTGTCTAATGTTAGGTGTAAACAACATCCTGGAGACATTTTCCTCATGTTGCAGTAAGGTTTCTTCCTTTGGTGTCATCTAGCTTGGGTCAAACAAATTAAACAGTAACAATCTAATTTACCTCAACAAAGTCCCCAAAATCTCCAGAGTGATGCATGTATAGTTTTTGTCATCATGTTTCTTACAGCTTTCTTCTCAAGCCTCATTAGCATCCTGAAAACTTCTCCTGATGTATCATGGTTTAAGGAAGGACTCAGACTGCGAAGGGTTCACATGATCAATAAGGAATTTATTAAAAGGTTTCAAGTTCAAGGTAGGATTCTGGAATAAGGAACTTTAAGGTTTGATAACAGATTGATGGGTGAAGAAACCAGGCTTTATGTGCATCAGTGATGATGGTGATGAGGAACAGGTGTGTTGCAATCCCGTCAGATGCAGCTGCAGGTAGAGAGCGAGGAGAAGACTAGTAAGACAGGGCAGAACTGTCTCATGACGTGATGTCACACTGAAGATGTTTCCATTTAGATAACCTGTCACCCTGACAACATCCACAAATAAGCTCTGCATGATGCATAAAACTGTTAAGTTATTAGAAATGTTTGCCTTGTCGGCTGCTATTCTGGGAGTATTGCGCATTAGCTGGGCGACTTGAGATAAGGGAATTTCCCAAAAGGTGGATTCATCATTACATAAAAAAATGATTCAAATGTAAGATAATATCATTGATATTCAGTTCATTAGAATGTTTTCAAAACTTCAAATATGAAAGAAAAACTCAGACTATGTGTGCCCTTTAGCTGGAATCAGTATTAAATCACTAACTACGTTTACATGTACACATATCTCATCTATCCGATTGAAATCAATCTGATCAGAGATTCCAGCCGACATGTTTACATGGACGCTGGATAAAAGGATCTGATCCGTTGTGTTTATATGACGGACAGATTTAATGTCATTCTAAAACTTTTGAAATGTGCTATGCTACTAGTTGAATCTTTTGACCGTCAAAATGCTCAATAATCCTGAAACTTTCAGTTTCCAACAAAAAAGTTGTATCCAGCACAGTCCTGATCTGTTTTGCTGCCGCCATCGTTCAAGTCTTCCCTAAAACTTGTTACGTCACGTAACCCCACGTGGTTCAAGCATGCGCAGAAACAACATCCACCCGAAACGATCGGAATGAGTGTTTACATGGTTATTTTTTCCTGCGTATTCGATAGTGAAGCGGTTTAAACCACCCCTATCGAATACTTTCTGATCGAGGCCAATCGGATCAGCTGAGGTGTTTACATAACACATTTTTATTCTGACTGGATGTTTGATCGGATCAAAAGTGCTCCGTGTAAACGCAGCTACTACTGTAAACTTTTATGATCTTGTCATCGTGATATGATATCACAGAAAACAGTGATATAGCTGAATTATCCCTTATAACCTTGATGTCAAAACAGGCAAGACAAATGCGATCCAAAGATGACAAAATCTGAGCACAACAGTATCGTTTGATCTTTGTGTTCGACCCAGCCTTAATGTTTGCTTTGCATGTGTTTGTGTGTGAAGCAGGAGCATTGCTTGTTTTTTAGCCATTTTCTACAAACCTTCTCTTAAACTCCAGCTCGCAACGCTGCAGTTTTCCAAACACACACACACACACGAACACTTTCACACTCTGACACAAACTCACTCCAGGGACTGCTGACAGCAGGCAGGCAGGCCCATGAGCAGTGGCAGTGTGTCTTAAGAACTGTGTGCGCTTGTGTGTGTGTTAGATTGTGAGGTAAAGCGTGTGCTGGGACGGGCAGACAGGGCTAGCGCGTTATCCTCTTATCCCCACTGTTGTGGAATAGAGAGGCGAGCAGCTGGAGGGACTGCAAGCAGCCTGATAATGCCAGCACTATTTTCTAACCCGCCATCTTAATCTTGTTACTCAAATGGTTGTGAAGAGAGAGTCATGAATTTTAATTTTTCTCAAACACACACACGCGTGCGCTCATACATCCCCCGTCTCTCACGTACATAAATAGTACCCCCACTGTGCCTGTGCGCTCTCTCTCTTCCCTGTCTCCTTTTTTCTGTATCCCTGTTTTTCTTTCTGTTTTCTCTCCCCACTCAGCTGCCTAACTACCCCCTTCCTCATCCCCCTTTTCTCTGACACATCTTCCTTCACCCTTCTCCACTATCACTCCCTCTGCTCCTCCATATATCTTCCCATTTCCTACATCAGGACCCTCTTCTCTGTTTAGTCAAGCCTGTCCTTCTATTCCTTCCTCTGCTCATCTCTCCATCCATCCAATCCCTCATTCTCCGTTTCCTATAATCCTTCTGAGAGAGACCCCCAAACATCCGGTACATCCATCCATCCCTCCCTTGCCTCTGAGCCACCTCCTTCTATTTCCACCTTGTTCACTTTTTTTCTACACAAGTAGAGCCACAAAGAAAGAAAAGGGAGGAGGGGAGGGAAATGGAGAGGCAGAATGAGAGAAGGCAGAGGCTGGGGTGAAAGTGGTAATAAAATAAATGACTTGCACTTCGGAAAGTGGGGGGGGGGAAAGACAGAGAAAAGATTGTGGGGGGCGGTGGGGTGGCGGGTCGGGTTGAGAGCCGATTTAGCCAGCCACCCATGAAGCTGATTAGGCAGCCTGCGATCAGGAGGAACAGCTTTGCCTGTTAAACTTTTCACCTCTACAGGCTCTCAACCCTCGCCGTGTTAGCCCGCCCCCCTTCTTCCTTCTCTATCCCTCCTTCTTTATCCCTCCATCACGCCTTCTATCACTTCCTTCCTTCTGCCTGCTAGATTTTGAATGTGAATGCTGGCTATGGTCCCCATAGCAGGCTTAGCAGGGGGGGCAGGCAGCTGCCCCTCCACGCCCAGTCACCCCTTGGGTCGTCTGCACTTGCTGTCTTTACCATCCTCTCTCTCCCTCTTTCCATTTCTCTGTCTCTCTGTGGAGGTCAGAGGTTCAATCATTGGCCGATGCCTGGAGGATACAGAAAGATAACCCATATAAAAGATACCAGGGGAGACGGGGAGGGACCAAATTAAGAGGGGCAAAGCAGCAGTTCATATTCAACAAAAAGTACTGACATTAAAAAAGAAAAGAAAAAAAAGAAAAATGGCATGAAGTGAATGTGAACTTCAGGTAACCATTTAAATCACACCGGTTTTTCCTGTGATATTGTGGACTTCCTGCGGATGGAATGGTCAAGACTACCGTTTCTTTCGCTTCCACTCCTGCATGTATCTTCTAATTTTTAACTGCTTCGGTATCAGCACTACTTCATGTTCATGTGAAAAAAATTGGGTTTTTAAAGC
This sequence comes from Leptatherina wallacei, assembly GCA_028567055.1. Lineage (NCBI taxonomy): Eukaryota > Metazoa > Chordata > Actinopteri > Atheriniformes > Atherinidae > Leptatherina > Leptatherina wallacei. The sequence goes on from JAOXYM010000017.1 coordinate 20,912,931, forward strand.
AGATTTTAAACCAGATTTTAGAGCTTGAGAACCAGAAAGTAGGTGCACAAAGTTAAACTAATTGCTAGATGTTTATTTACGTCTTTGCAATGTCTTTAACTAATGTCACAACTACAGCTCAAAGGTTGCAGAGAACTATGGTGGAGGGGTTGCCCTCATAGCATAACAACATTTGTCACTATTTATCTTGGCTCTGATGCAAAGGGAAACCTTGTATCTGTAGAACTCCAGCTTGATGAAAACAGAAGTATTTACATTGTAGGAATGGTTGTGGAGCCGATCACATTAACAGGAATATATAATTAGTTAAACATAATGAATCTTTTTGTTTATTGTCATTTTTCAATACCATTTAATGTCAGCTAAATAAAAAAAAAAATATTTCAAAAAATGATAGATTCACCGCTATAGTTCAGAGCTAAACCAACTGTTTGATGGTGTAGAAAGTTGAATTACATCCCCATTCTAAATGCGCAATCCAACTTCTTGTTTGTATAGTAAACTTGTGCAACACGGACAACTAAAGCCAGATATTCTAATCCTTGAAAAACGTAATAAGCTGCAACTGAAAACATAATTTTCACAAGTGCCCAAAACAGCCTAATTCAATGGAAACATAGCACACGGTCATCATTTGAGTTTGCAGGGTAAGTAGGTTTGGGTCATTTGCATACCACTTACATGCTGCTGACGTAAATGGATTTTGGGGTTAGTCTCAGTTTCTGTTTGTTGTGAAGAGTACTTTTCACACAGTTCTCACCACATACTCTTACAGACACACACACCCAGACAATAAATCTCCTTCACAAAAGCAGGCCCACTAAACTCACTTTCCTAAGCCCCTGATCATTTGGCCGGACTCTAAGCGAGCTGATTAGCTGGTGCATGCCCAAACTGCAAAGTCTGTTTAAAAGGGCACTCAGCGGGCACCTCATGGGCACCTCACAAAGCTGTGAGTGTGAGTTTCTGTATGCAGGGGTAATCCACATTAAAGCCTGAACAATTTTACAATTATCTGAATGGTTATGTAATCATTAAAAACGTTTTTCAAGCCCAAATGCCAATTTATTTTGTTCCCAATGGTAAGTTACGTTGAACTGAATGCCTTGGGGTTTATTGGTGGAATGAAATGTGATAGCTTATAGGAAAAATTTATAAGGTTTTACAAATCAAGAGATTCTTTATCAAGTGTTTGTCTTCGTCCTGATGTGCAGATTACTGTACTGCAATTTGCGGTGGTCGAGAAACCATTACTACAATTGTGTGTAAAAAGGATCAAATATGTTTCTGAGATGGTGATTTTGTTCCTTTCCACTGCCAATAAATTATATGATCAACCAATCTGTTGGTGGTACAGCATTAGGAATCCCTAACTACTGATAAAATTGTGAAATAAGTATTTGCCAAACTAAGATATAGAATGAGGATTTCTGTGGTGATAAGTGAAATTATTGATCTTCTTTTGTGCTTTTCTAGATGCTGAGAGAAGGGAAACAATCGTACGATGAGGACATACACTATCCTCTCCTCATCACCTTGACCAAAGGACCTCAACCTGTCAGCCACCCTCATTAAATCACAAGTGAGCCCTCAGTGGTAAACAATACTCCGTTGAATGGGAGTGGGATATACTCTGAGCTTCTATGTTTTAAACTTCTACCATATGCCAAAAAACTACCGTCTCACAAAAGTTGCTCAGCTTGTCAACATTTAGCTAAGTAACAATTCAGATTTATGAAGGACATTCAATTACTTAATATGGCTTTTCATTGGCTGCTCATCCAGTTATTACTAAAGCCAACAAACCTAATTGCTCAACTAATTGTTCATGAAGTCTGTCACATATATATTTCCTCCATGTGTCAGTCAGTTAGTTTTCTTATTTTAACCGGTCACTGTTAGCCCATGCCACTGTGTTCCTGGCCTCAACATGGAAGCCAGCTCTATTTAACTGACTGTCACAGAGTGTGAAGCAGCCCACCGTTTCCTCTGTTTAATTTCTTTTTAATGGGACCTTTCTTCCCAGTCAGAGGTCAGTACTAAGAACTTAATTTTTCCTCTACTCACAACAGTGCATTAACACATTAAGACACTTTCAGACTAAAGAGAAAATATTGCTTCCCAGGTGCTACAGATTGCATATTACACAGTGTTATTGTAGTGGGCACAAGTAGTCCCCTGCTACACCACAATGGAATTGATTTTACAATACTGTGTTGTTATATGAGGTTGAACTGAACAAGAGATCGATCTTAATTCTTTAGTTACACCACTTTAAATTCTGTCTTTATTCATAGTTAATTTTCTTCTCTTTTTTTTTTTATTTATTCAGCTGATTCATTTCCTGAACTGACGTGTCTATGTCAGCAGGAGATCCATTGTCTAAGTTGTTAGGATTTCAAAGTGAATGATTTGATTGTCAACAATCAGATCCTGCAGCAACAGCTGCAAAAAGTCATAACCTGCAGGAAAAGTGTGAGGATCAAAGACAGAAACTAGACTCGCAGAGCATTTATTGACCCAATACTGTGCAATCGATTAAAAAGAAAAAGGGATAACTCACTGTAATGAACTTTGTGTGCGTGTGTTTGTAAAGTGTCATTATTGGCAGTGTGTAAACAATGAAATTAGAATTTTTTTATTTCTAACCATGCTGATCAAGTTACATTGCAACTATATTTTTTTGCTTGTGAATGTCACCCATCCAAGTACGTAAAGCAGCTGAATGATTACAATTGCTTTTTTTCTACTATTTGCTGCTGTTAAGAAAGTACAGATATGGAGTTCACAAAGAATTATGCTCATAAAGTTTGATGCAACTGCTGCTGAGATGAATATACATGGGCTGCAAATGTGTTACATGGAAAACACATGAATGTCCAGGGTCTCAACTTGAAAAGGAAGATGATGTTGCAACATATGGTGTATATCTGTATCTGTGGTATATTTGAATTTCCTTATTGCCTCAAGAACATTTGCTGCTTCAGTTTTCCTTATCAAACATGCTACTTTGGTCACTTTTCCCACCAACTAACTCTTCTCAGGTCTTTTCTGATCCATTCACTTGTTTCCTGTTTTTTAACATTAGAAATCTACTGCAGTGAACAATGAGATTCCATATTTCACTGTGATTCATTGCTGTACCAAAAGCCAAGCAGCTATGCAGTATCTCCCAATGGTTTCCGTTTACATTTCTCATGATGAATATAATCGATCTTCAGAAATAAGAATGTAATATTCAGAAAAGAAGATTAAGCCAATTATGGACGTGATCTCACTGTTTCAAGGATTCAAATTGCACAGTGAAAGTTTAAAGGGTTGACACTTTTTTTTACATTTTAAAGCTTATTTGTAATGTCACTTGCTTTATGTGACATATTTGGGTTAATATATAAATACCCCCCCCCACTGTGAGTGTGTGCATTGGCATCTAGTGTGACATCACCCATGCCAACACTTAAGTAATTTTATAACTCTTTGGCACCTAGCATCACCGTTTACACTGACATCCATGCAATGTTGCTGCTTGATGCTAAATCACTGCCTCAGTTAGTGGCCACTCTGTCTGCTGTGATGTCACATGATCACACAGTGATGCATCACTTATGTCATTATAATATTAACTTGCCTCTTCTCTTTGTGACAACCGTTGACAGTCAATGCTACTCATTGACTATCATGTGGCCTTTATCTGGCAATTGATATGATGATTAATGAGAAATCCAGAGAGGAGCAGAATCTGTGCTGCAGCTGATGTGAAATGTCACAGGTAAATTATTTTGTTTATTATAATGAAATTCATTTGCAGACTATTTAAACATATTTTGAAGAAAAAAATCTATTTGATTTTCCTTTTAAGAAATTGAATTAAAAGCAGAAATCTAAGCAAATTCTGCCATTTGGAAGACTTTGAAATTGATTCACTGTGCTGGGTCACCAGGCCTTTTTTGAAAATGTTTATAAGAGATAACTATGTGATCTGGGGCCAGATGCATTAAAACTGTTTTTTTTTTTGTTTTTTTTGTTTAGGCTCAAAGCGTTTATGATTTTTTTTTAAAGCCCCTTTGATTATTCGTACTGTTTTTGTTTCTTCTATTCAGACAAATTAGTATGTATGTATGTGTGTATGTGTGTGTATGTGTGTGTATGTATGTGTGTGTGTGTGTGTGTCTGTGTGTATATGATATCTAGCCTACTAATTTGTCTGAATAGAAGAAACAAAAACAGTACGTATTCAAGATTGAAGACAAAATGAAAATTTTTGAGGCCCTTTGATTATTGTTTAGTTAAGAGCTTGAAATGACATGACACCAAAAGCATAAATGTTAGTAATTTAATACTTCAGTTCATCTGGATTTGGTGTGGACGGGGCCTCATGTTGTGATTTCTTTTTTCTTTTTTTTCTTTTTTTTTAGTTAATTTTTTCTGCTTTGCTGTAATAAAAACGGAATTGAATGTTCATGTCTGTGGACTGGTGGATTGTTTTAATTCTTTTTTTCATTCAATAAAGAAAATTTTTTCTTCAATAAATTTCTGCTTCTTCTCTCCACAAATCGTCCATTTGAAAACTGAAATCAGTTGGTTTATAACAAATTCCGTATTTTATTATTTCAGTATAACAAAAGAAGACATATTTAATCTGCTGTAGCTGTGCAGATGTTGGAAGATCTTCTGTGATAATTAGGCCTATGATCTCTCTTTTTTGCTAGAAAATATTTGTGAAAGATGGCTGTGTTCAATTTAAGATAAACGAATAAAACCAGTGTTAAATACTCACAGATGTAATAAAGTTTTCCTCAGACCCAGATCATCTGTGGCCAGTGTTTCAAACACAATGACCTCCTGTGGGCTAAGCTGGTTCCAGACAAGGTAACACACAAAGACACACACACTTGTGCTCACACACATACACATATATCAAGCCCAGTCAACAGTCTACCCCTCCACAGGAAGAAAAGAGAGCAGGATAAAGGAGGGAGGGAAGGAAGGCAGTACACGTCAGCTAATCCTGCAGGCTCACTCTTCTGTTTATCTGTCAGAAGACGGGAGGGAGAGTTCCTAGAAGGAGGGGGGGGACCAGTGAGGCCTCCTGATCTGTCTTTTGATATTTTAAAGAGGTCTGATCTCCTCCCCAACATTTTGGTGAAGAGGCAGAGAGAAGAGATAGAAAAAGCTACAGAAAAAGGCAAAGAGAGGAAGATAAAGGCTGAAAAAAAGACAAGAGGGCTGAGGACGGCTGAGGAGGAGCAAAACAGAAATGGTACGAGACACACTGAATGGCTGGAGGGAAAGGCAAAGACAGACAGCTGGAAATGAGGGGAAACTAGATCGAAACAGCGGGGAAAAGCTTCAGCCGTGAAATAAAAGTAGCTGACTGAGAGACTGAGATTGACTGGCCAAGTGAAAGATCGAACAGAGAAAAAGAGAGACATAGTGCTCCCAGCTCGACACAAGGGCCCCATTAACTTGACCACTTGCCCTTTGCACACAAAGGCAGGGCCAGCCCACTGCCCCTCCCACCCAATTATCCACGATTAGGCTCAGTGCACTGTGTCAAGATGGAGAGGGAAGGAAAAGAGGAGAGGGGAGAAAGGCAAGCACAGGGAGGAGGTAAAAGGGGACAGAGAGAGGAAAGGAAAGATGGGAAGGACTGGAAGCAAAGAAGTAAGGGAAGGATGATGAGGAGCAAGATGTCTAATACACTCTTTCTCACATTTGATGGAGTGTCCTTCATGCAAACGAGTCTTCTGTGAGGTGTGTAGCAGCTAAAAAATCAACACAGTGTCCACTGAAAAGTTATGGGTTTATGCAAATGTTGGTCTCAGTTGTTTTGAATTAATTTTGCCTTTCAAAATGGTGGGATTTCCCCCCCTTAGATTGGCAATTTTTAAATGCTTAATAAGATTCCCTCTGGTCATCAGATACTTCCTGAGTGTGTTTATTGTATGTTGGAGAGGGCTTTAAGTGGATTTATAAGAAATTTGTTTAAAACAACAGTTGGATGTATTTTGTGGTGGATGAATCTGTTGGGTTGGTGCATATCATGGCTTTGCAACAACTGCTACTTCAGCCTCCCTTTCTTGTCAGTTTAATTTAAATTGTTAACATACATCAACTTTTACATTTCAGGTCTGCAACACGTCATCAAACCATACCAGAAATTTCTTAAACTCAGTGCTGGAACACATTTGAAGTGCTCTAAGAAGAAGAAGCATAAACATTACAATCTAGGGAAAGTTTTCCCAACTCCAAGCTCTCTTTGAGAAAAGTTGTTTTCAGACACTTCAATGATTTTCTCACACATATATGTTGTGAAACTGGAATTTATCTGCCCATCTTTACCCCTTTGTCTCAAATGAGTGCCGCTTTTGTATTGAATCAGAAGCATCATGACAAGGGGCAGTGGGATTGGGAAAATGTAGCAGAGGACTCATGTTTTGACAGCTTGGGCTCTTGGAAACATTCTGGTCCACACTCCAGCCTAGTTTGTGGCAGTAATGCAGCAATTTGTTGTTGTCACCTGCCAAAAAACACTAAAAAGAAGAAGCACTGCGGAATAACTGGAAAAGCAACAGAGATCAGGGTTTATCAAACCAAACTGCATCAAACCTTCCCGTGCCAAGCCAGGCTCGCTGGTGGAAACAGGGCTTAAGGCACTGCTCGGACTCTTTTAGGGGCCACAAACAGCAGATCGTGTTTTCATGGTGACGAGACGGAGAGAGACTGAAGATAGAAAGTGAAAGGGAAAGAGAGAGAGAGAGAGAAAAGAGGTAACTGGGATGAAAGAAGGCAGATATCTTGTTCTTGGTTTTACAGTAAATGTTTTAAAAGGCGTTTTCTTATTACATCCCCTCACCTCAGTAAGCCACTACAGTTTTTTAAGATGAAAGATGAAGACCTGCTCGGTTACCACAAACAGGAAATGCAGCTAAATAAAAAGACGTATTAGCTCTGAACTAGGAGAGACTATGGATGATTTTAGAAGCTCTTTAATACCACTGGGTTGCCAGCAACACGTCCTGGAAACACTTTTGGGTTGCTGGCAGTATTACTGGTATTGAAAAGGTAAAACTGGCCCAACTCAGCCTTGTAGTTGGGAAGCTGAATGAAATTAAAATGAAATCTCCAGCTTCAAGCAGAGTCCTGCACATGTCTAATTTTTTCAACCCAAACCCATGCACACCCCTTATGATAATTTCCAAGCGACCCCATTTACCCATGGTATTCTCCCAGCCAAATCTGGACCCGACCAGTTAATATATAACCCAGGACCTACTCCACTACAACAATGAGCTGAAAGATGCTTATGAGCATGTGAACTGTAGAAAGCTTATAATACACTATAACTGAGGAGCTGTATTTCCAGTTACATTGCCAGCCATAATGCTAAAAAGATGTACTGGCTAACAACTGGTGGGACTCAAAATTGGGCTGTAATGTCACATGTAGCCTCCATAGAGCATCAACCTCTTTCAGTCTATTACTTTTTGTTTGTTTGTGTGATTCATGTTTACACAGCATTTTTCCCAATGGTGGGCGATGCTGCTGCCTTCATGTATTCAATTAAACACTGTGTACTTACATCACTGATGGTTGCTCTTGTCCTAGAAGATATAAGGTTGAAACAGCCTGAACACTGAACTGTTATACCTGCACCTGTCCTCATTTCCTGGTGTGTGTCAACAGAAAGAATATAGAACTATGATTTTAAAATAGAGGTAAGAATAAAATGTGTAGGTGGCCAAATGAGTGAAACTTTTTTCTTCTTTTCCTTAAATTTCTCTGTTTTGACCAACAGAAATAGCTGTTATGACCACCATCCTCTTTATGCTTTTCAATGGCACACAAACATAACAACAAAACCAACTTTATGATGCAGTGCACCTGCTTACACATCAAGTATGAAAACATGTCGGCTGAAACAGTGAATTACAAGTAAAAATACTTTTCTATCCAGAGATTCATAATTGAATGCTCAACTCCCCCCTCATGACACTTGCTGAGGGCTCAGCTGCTGTCCAGCTGCACTCTGTTATGTAGTGCATGTTGATACTCTGATGCCAACTAGCTGGCATCCCCTGGACTAAAGGCTGGTTACCATGGTGGCAGTTTTTGACCCCAGTTGCTTAAGCATACTTAAAGTTACAAGATTTTCCAGCAGCTTTCTAAACAGTAAGGCTTTTCTTTTTTTCTTTTTTCTTTTTAAAATCTATTCTTCCATCTTTTATTTACTTATTACATACAAGTTTTTTTCTATTTTGTTTTTAAAGTTATTTGATTCAATCTGGGCCAAATGGATTCATTACTTCCATTTCATTGCTTTAAATAAAAAAATAAAAAATTAGAGTACATCTTACAGGCAGGCATTTGAAGATGTTTATATTATTTTTCTGAAAATATGTACACAGTTCATTAGATTTAATCAGATCATGTTATATACTTATAGACAACTTTTCCCTCGCTCTGATTATTTGCCCATGCTCATAGAAAGTGCAACAGAGGTGTTATGACCTAGTTTGGCTCAGGTGGTCCACTACACACACATCCATATGTTTTCTGGTGGCTGAGTTTGGGTTTGGGTGTTCCATCGTTCAAAATCTCTCGAAACCTTTCAAACCTTTTCCTTTCTCCTCTCCACCTCAAGGCAATTTAAGAAGGGCTTTTTAAATGATCTGCTCATTATTGCTAGTGGAGTCACTTGGTTTTTCAGCTCTGTCTGCTTGCCTTCCTGCCTCCTGTCTGCCTGCCCCCCCCCCCCCCCCCCCCCCCCCCCCCCCCCCCCCGTCTCTTTACCTCTCTGTTTTTAAGGGGCTTTTTCTGCTTGCGCCCCCACCTCAACACCCACTCCTCCCTCCAGAATGGCTTTTTGATCCGTTTGTTTGTGCTCATGAAGTGGAATGCAGCAAAGTCCCTGAGAGCGTTTTTTATTTATGTTTTTTTTTCTTTCTTTTTTTTTTAAATTTAGAAAGCCATTGAGTATGAGTCGACATGACTGAGTGGGAGCTACTCCTACCTCCCACACGTGCACACAAATACACACCTGAAGCTGGCCTTGACAATAATAATGTATTTCAATACAGAGAAAGGAATGGAGAAATATGTGGAGGTGGAATTCTGCTGTAGTAATGTAGTCACCTGGAGCTGAGTGCAATAGGATACTGTCCAAGCAGTATGGTAAATGTTCAGGGTTTAGCATCTTACTTAATTTGTTTCATTTAGAAAGAAAAAAAGACATCATTTGTTACCTGTGGAAGTGTTAGCAGGCACAAAATCATCAGTGCAACTCTTGGTTTGCTCTGCTTTGCATTTATTTATCCTCCTCTACCTGTTCAGCCTTTCCATCTTTAATACCCATTAAAACTCTTCATCTGGATATACAGGAGGCTAAGTTCAACGACTGACTTATTAGTTGACTAACTGAGGGAGCTGAGGTCAGTCTGGAGGCTGGTAATATACACACAACCATGCAATTTCACAGTGATGCTTACACATGAGCTTATAGCAGTGGGTTCACTAATTGAAGGGGCCGTGCTGTTGACGAAAGCCCTCGACGTATGGCTGATTTGGTCAGGCTGGGTGGAAGCAAAAGACATGCAGAAACAAGAAGAAAACAGGCTTTAGGACATATAAGACAACACAAGTGGTTTATGTTGGTTAAGAGTCCTTCCTATAAATGTTGACAGTCTCTTGTGGCAATGTTTACTTTACATATAATGGAAGAGGGCCAACATTAGCCACTGTAGGAGCTCTACCGAATTAACACCTGCCTCTCTGCATACAAGCAGCTCCTTTCTATGCTATTGTCTGCCTGTGACTTTGTCAGTCGGCTAATCAGCGAGGCCATCAATCAGTCCGTGAAACAGCTAGTTTGTCAGCGAGACATGAAATCCTCACATTTAATGACAAAGGGAGCTAAATTTAGTAATCGCTCGAGAATTCAGGTGCTCAGATGATTATTTATTTTCATATAACTGTGTGTTTTTAAGTTTACATTTTAGAGAAATTTGAGGTATTACTAAACTATTCTCTTTATTCATGTTCAGCATGTTTATGAAGTGAAATAAAAATGTCCCTTTGTATAACTATGTTAACCAGTAACCAGCAAAATAGAAATACAGAGGTCCTTGGACAATACAGGATCTACAACTTGGTTCCCTTGTTATGACAGTCTAAGTGTAACGCCACCATTACATCCCCTCCTATATTATGTACTTTTTCACATGTAATAGTTGTGCAGTATCCCATTTTTGGCCTTTTTCACATAGAGCAATATTTCAGCATTTTAAGATTTGTAATCATATTTTTTTAGCCTTTTGGGCAAAACAGCTATTCTATACTGTGGACCAGCCTAGTTATTACACATTTTGGTGTAAGACTCAGTTGGTGTGGAGGGTATCAAATTCTCACATCACACTTATGTAAGGTACACATTACACCGTGATTGATTTCAAATGATAAGGTGTTGTTATATGCATGGATGAAGCTCGTAACCTTTCAGCAGATTAATGTGACAGCAGGTTGTCCACATACAGATGCAAAAGTTTTCAAGTGCTGAAGAGAAAGTGGGTGCCTTGAAAAGATATATGTCAACTAACTTGAGGGAAAAACTCCTTTACCTGGGTTCAACTTATGTGGCAGAGGCTCACAAGACCAAGTATAAGTTTTTGTTTTGAAAGCAATCAGGACAGGCAGCTGCTTAAGACGTTAGCATGCAAGCCTCCAGTATCAGTTGTAGGAAGACTGGAGAGCAGTTCATTTCTGAAAGAAGCACAAAGAAGACACTGAACACTTGTCTGATTGGAAAGTGTGTGTTTTGCTCTTCCTAGCAAGGTTTGTCAAGAATTAGATTTTACCAACAAAGTCCACTGCTTAAAGGGATGCAAAGTAACTTTTGGCCACTAGGGTCGCTAAACCTGTAACTTCCCACAGGCCACACAATCTGTTTCTCTTTCTGGCCTCCTTAGACACGGTTTTCACCTTCTTACTTCGTTCAGCCATGACAAACTTTCCATGGAAGAGGAGGAAATAGTAGCACAAAGCAGAGCCCTCTGTTTATAGAGGGGGAGTGCTCTAGGTCACATGATCCCATGAGAGACAGATCCGCTCCTGCAAAGTTACAATGTCTGGTTTCTGAAGAGGGCAGCCCCCTCGGACGGCCGCACGCATCAAACACTATATATTGACCCATGAAATCATCCATCATTACTCACATTTGGCTAATATTTGGGTCGAAAGTTACATGGTAACCCTTTAATGTTATTAGTTGATGCTGGCGCTGTCTCTCTGCCTGGCTCCGACTTCCCAGATGTTTCTGTGTAACAATCTGTAAATATAAGTCTGAAAACTAGCAATTATCCCCTGTACACTTGCACAGGTATGTGATGTGATTTCATATCTTTTGTAGAGTTCAGCAGTTGATTTGCATTGATTTGATTACTCCATGTTATCCCTGACTGTCTTTTGGAAAGTGGAGTATTCCACTGAAGATTTTGAGCACATAAATAAAAAGCAAATATATAACACTAAAAAATCTGTGTAATTAAAATCTTGGGAATTTCTCAGACTGACAAAAAAACTTTAACTTGGATCAGCTAATACACTTGCTATATGTATGAAATGTAGTTTTATTGATTGAACGCATGGATTTCATTAGGTCACTATACATTATTGTTACGTGTTGCTCTTATATTTTCCCAGTTCCGACAGGACCACCAGCCTGTCAACCACTCATATTCTCTGTAAATCTTCCTGTTTGCCCATCTCTCTGCCTCCTCACCTTGTTTTTTTCCATTTTCCAACCAGTGTTCCCCCCTCCTCCTCTCTGCCCCCCCCCCCTTACAAACCAACCATCTTTGGCCTATATGCCTGTGGTCGCCAGGGAAACGGCTCTAACGTGCCAACCCATATTCCTGTGGGTCAGGGGGCCATTAGGGGCCAGTCAACGAGCCTCTCTTCCTGCCACAAGTGGTGCTGGCGGGATGGAGAGGGCCCTCATCTCTGCTTTGAAGGTCAATGAAGCCGCAGCCCGGCACTCTGCCACTGACTCTTAGCCCCCCAGACTTGTGCTGCAAAATTCAGCTTTGAAAAGAAAGTTCAATTCAACCGTTGTTAGAAGCTCCAGGTTTGAGTGCACATCCTGTATGTAAAAGCACATTACTGCCACCCCCATCCACAGATACAGTAAATTTAGATGCTGAAAAAAAGTATCCTTTTTGTCTTTCTAGGTCGAGTCTGATAAGCATACTTTTGAAATGTGATTTGTATGTTAGCTTATTTTACTGGTAGATAAAATGGACTATAGCAAAGATATTATTGTAATGTGTGGATGTTTTCTGCATCACTAAACCTCCATCAGTATGTCCAAGCTTCTGTTCCAGTCAACCCTTAGATTTATCTTGGACCAACTTTACAACTGGACACCACTGCTACAACCTGTAAACAAATCTATGTGTTTTATTGGTTGGATTTGTTTTTTCTTGTGCAGAGTTGTTAAAAAATTACAAAATGCAAATAACGTTAATGAAACAATTCTCACCAGAATGCAAAATTACAGTTTAACATTTCTGAGTCCCACAGTGCTCTTCTGTCTTAGCCTACAGGGTGGCATGCACCTGTTCCAAACAATTTTCTGGCTATTCTGTTTGGGGGAGGTAACTACTCCAGCAGCCACTTGTCTGCCTCCTCAGGGGGAAATGTACATAGATTATGTCCACACTAATCCTTCTGTGACAAAAAGACATTTTGCTTCAATACGGCAGTTGGGTAAGGGTTTCAAGAGATACACTCACTGTTACAACCACACAAACACACACACATAAATTCTGTCCATATGTGTGCAAGGACATTGGTGCAATTAACCTTTAGCTGATTCAGGCATAGTACTCTGTTTGATTGAATAGAGCTGGAGTGTTCCCTAAGCCATAACCACAACCTCCTGTGAGTGATTGAGAGAATGTGTGTTTGTGTGAGGGTGAGGATGTGTATTCTGAAACGCTTAATGTTAAGAATGCTTTAGATTATTGAAGGTGGCCAAGCTCATATTTTTCTTATGAATTCCTGTGTGTTTCTGCATGTAAATCTGTCCAAGTGTGTATTTTTGTGTGTTTTCACCCAATTTGCAATAAGTACAGCCACTTCTCCAGCCAATGGGTTTAGACTCTGAGCTTCAGTTTTATGGTTTGGGTTTATCCTGCAGAGTGAGAATCCTCTGCTTCAGTTCGTGTCTTGCCTCTGGTCCTGGCAGACTGTCATCTGTCAAGAGTCTCCTAGCCTCAAGTTCTCTTTTTTGTCATTGGTTTCAATGGATTGAGTTGAGTATGTACTAAATATATTGGAACCCCCCAAAATATTGGCATGATTCAGAAGTGTCAGCTCACCATTGCCCTGCATGTGTAAATGCATGCATTCTCTTTGCTCTGTGCACTTGTGTGTACTGTGTCGTGTCTGTTATAACCTGCGCAACTCTCTACTGAAGCCCCAGTCTCACCTGGATCTCAGCCATGCAGGACTAGTGAGCCATTTGTCTGAAGTACAGTTTGTGCCCTTTAGTGTCAGCTGATTCAAACAAGTGGCCAGCTGTCGAGGCAAAAATTGAGCACTTTACTTGTTGCAGTTGCTGGACTGATTCCCCTGCAGCTTAGCTGTGCCAGCGAGCCTTGATGGGAACCAGCAGTGCCAGCTCTTGCCCACTTATGTGTTCAGAGAATAATACAGTCATGTCCCATTTGGGTCAATTGGGTCTGTGTATGAGCTCTCCATGTACTGAAAAAAAAAATACAACCACCTCTAATGCATGATGTGGATGATCTGAACACTGAATGGTTGGCCTCACCTCACTCTTCCTTGGTGTGTCTAATACATTGGGTTGCAGCTTATAATTATGTTAGCATTTTTGTTTAAATAGATTCCACATCTCATTGTTGATTAATATTGACATATACTGTATAAATTACAATACCAACCCGCTGTAACTGTCAACTTGCCAGATACTGATTCTTGGCCAGGAGCATGCTATGTTGATTTTGAATGGACAGTATTGGTTTTGATGTAGCAGTGCACTAGTCAATGCAAGACATTGAACTGAAATAAGTGGGTATAGAAGAAGGATGGATAGAAATTCTGAACGTGTGCCGTGTCTTGCAGAAGTATGAGTGTTATCAACTAGCAAACAAACATATACCTCAACCATTCAGCCAACCTCCAAAAAAGTAAAAAAAAAAAGTGTCTTTGCTGAACTGCAGTGAGAAGTAGCTGTTTTTCACTTTGTTTTAGCCTTGGACCCCATTGTTTCAGCTTTTTGTAAATCCCCTTTTTCATTGTTTTGTCTTAACTTTTGTTCATGCTCACTGTTTGTTTAGGCAGCTGAGTTTGTGTGTTCGTTGGAAAAACATCAAGGCTTTGTGTAAAGTACAGTCAAAAACCTGAATGTTCCTCTGAAATTGTCACAATACAGTTGATGTTATCACGTCC
>JAOXYM010000017.1:20927499-20944125 GCA_028567055.1 Leptatherina wallacei
TATCTATCTATCTATCTATCTATCTATCTATCTATCTATCTATCTATCTATCTATCTATCTATCTATCTATCTCAATAAAATCTATTAGAGCCCCCATAAATCATATCATTCTATAACTGAGCTGTTGGCCCACAAAGAGGCACATTTTTAATCAAATCAAATTTTAAGTATCACTCTCCAGCTCTACCCTCTTATCTGAATACACTACAACATGGCTTCAGATTAGTGGTCCTCAAACTAGTGGATGATGCAGTGATGACCATGCCCATCTCTGATATACAGTCTGCTTCAGTTATGAAACAGCTTTTCTAACAAGCTTCTTCAGCTGTTGATTAAGCCTCAGCTGAGCCTCTAAACGTCTAGGTAACCTCACTGTTATTGTTACGTCTACGCGTCTGTGTCTATGTGCCTACATGTGTACACAACTGTACTGTAACTGTTTTTATTGAATATTTGTGAGTAAATGGGGATAATTACGTTTGAAAGTTTACAATAAGTACTTCATCTATCTCTGTGCTTGAGTCTATGTGTACATAGAACTGTGCCATTGTACAGCCCTGCCTCCCCTACAGTGTTCTCATGCTATAACATGGCTGCGCTGGCTAAGAATCATGCAGCTTTCTGTTGTGCACTACGAACTCACACGGCTCTATTAATTAGCTGTTTGATGCTGTTAATTGGGCTCCCACTGCTGCACTAATTGATAACGCCACTGCCATTGACAACACGAAACACAAACACAGACAAGTCTCTCTTCGAAAACCTATTCAAGCTCCGGAGAGTGAGAGCGGGCTGGGGGAAAAGCGGGAGGAAGTGAAGGATGAGAGTCAGCTGCCTGGAGGGAAGAGGAAGAAGAGACAAAGAGAGATTTGATGGGGGAGAGGAAGGAGCAAGATGTCAAAGCCTTCATGTTTTACAATACAATTTTCCAAAGTTATTCTACATATTGAGTACTGTTTTGATATTCACGATTTGTGGCTAACTCTCACAAACAACAGTCTGTGTTTGTGGATGAAAATGTAAATGCAATCTCATGTGTCAACACCTGGTAATAGCAATATCATCCTCCTATTGCTCTGTGATCTGCATAGCTCCACACCCCTCACCTCTCTAATGGCACTGTTCAGCTATTCATTGAAATGTCTGTTATCATATCCAGCATGTGTTTTTACCTGTCACTATCTGAGACCTTGAGATGGCAGTGCTAAGCTTTGGAAGTCAAAACAATATTATTTGAGGAGTCACATTGTAAAATTCATTTTGAGTGGAAAAATGTTTTCATTAATTAGTTTTTCACACAGATGCCACTGAAAACGGTTGAAATCGTCACTTTTTCTGTGAGCAAATGCCCTGTTCTTCAAAATATTTACTTTAGGAGCTGGTGGCCAAAGAATCACAAACAAAACAGCTTTAACTTTGAATGTGGACATCAAGTTGTAGACTGAAGAGATTGTTTTTATTTTGTTCCACCATCATCCTGTCCATTTACCTCATCAGAATGTTGGTCATGGTCTGAAAACAAAGCCAAAAAAGTCACCCAAATTTTTGTTTATACTGTTTTGTTAAATGTATCGAAAATAATTGGATCAAGTGTCGTGAAACTTGGTATAAACATTCATGTTAGCCACATGAATACATTTGTTGTTGTGACTTTTCAGTTAGTGTCATGGAGGTAATATCTATAGGTCAGTCCTTTGCCACTACAGTGACAGAGCAAGAGATAATACAAGAGTCAACATTGGACTAACTTTTCCTGGCTGTAGAAAGCTCAGAGAAGACACGGATGCATTCACCTTTGTTAGTTAAGTAGTGCTGCTTTAAGTAAATTGATATGACTGATTCAAAGGGTTTCACTTAACAATTGCTTTTACATGTTTGGCTAGGTTTCTAAATCTGAACCACTTGGGAAGGGTTAGAAGAACATCATGACTGTTCTTAAATAAAACAAAAACTCACTATACTAACCTCCCAAAGGAAATCACATATTTCTAGCTTACTGTGGTGATGAGACTCATTCAAACTGTAAATAGCGCAAGAAAAAGTCCATGTATGAAAGAACACCAAAGGGACACTTTCTTTTGAAAGTCATGCTGGGAGTTGTGTGTGTGTGTGTGTGTGTGTGTGTGTGTGTGTGTGTGTGTGTGGGGGGGGGGGGGGGGGGGGGGGGGGGGGGGGGGGGGGTATGATGTGTGCCCATCTGCACAAAGAAAGGAACTTTCTTTTTCTTCCATTTTAATGACTTTCCATAAAAACAGGGTAAATTGAGACTGTGAAGTCTTAAAAGAAACATTTATTTTTAATAAATAATGTTTAGGAAATATAATGTTCTCAAAGAGCTTTATACATACACACTCTTTTGTTGAAATCAGAAGATTTGGACTGCCAGCCATTAGATTGAACCCTGCTTTCAGGCATTTTCACGCTGACCTAATTTTTTAGATCCACAGGTTGCGTTCACGTTTTATACACAATGTAATATCACAATCCCTGAGCTCTACACTCGGTCATCTTTCCTTTTCGTGTTTATTTTTTCTTTCCTGCCTCACAACAAGTGTGAGTCTACGTGTGCTCATATTCATGCGCATGCATCCATGGTGAGTACAGCGCTGCATTTAATAGTAGAAGTAGTGGCAAATTACAGACCAGACTATTACATCCACACACATCTCTCTGGATTACTGGACACACACCTGTTACCCTTTCTTAGGGTACTCAGTGCTGCACTCTAACTGTACGCACACATACATGCAATCACATGCAAACATGCACACGCACACACGCTTGCAGTTTTTCGGTGGGGCTTTTTGATCCATTTTCTGATGAAAGTACTCTCACTCTTAAGCTGCTATATGGTCTTCCTACTATCTTGCTATTATATGTCTTTCCATTAGAGGCAATTACTGCTCACACTACAGCACTACCTCCAACATTTTCACATGGTTTTATCACTTTTGGCCAAATAGCTGGCTTGTCCGTGTCAAGTAGGCATTGTACACAGTGGAAAAACAAGTTGCATGATACTTCAGTCAATAATGGCTTATCGATTAGTATCCTGTTTCATGAAATGCATTCTGTCCTTTACACATGTTCAGTAATAACACGTTTTTATTGTGCATTTGTAAATCAATACATCACAACATAAAGTAATCATAATAAATCTGTATATTTGCTATATTTAATTTCTATGATTCTGTTCTTAAAAACACTGAAACTATCATCGATTTGACTAAAATTTTTGATAGATGTTATTCAGTAATAAACTTCTGTTAAACTCGTATAGCTCCTGAGAGACTCATAAACCATTCGTGACCTGACAAAATGGCGTCTGACAACATGAAAGACAACTTCCTGTATTTGACCTCAGTGGCCAATAGTGCTCTTCTCCCATACATCAAACAGGGCTCAATAGGAAATGTCCCTGTGGAGACAATAACAACTTTGGTGGCTTTGATTTAACAGGAGACCCCACTGTACAAACATTGCACGCAAGGCTGGGTACCGAGGCCAAAAGGTACCCTAACCTGTCAAAACCGGATGAAGGTTTTTATTATGAACTTCACTCACTGCCTGAACTTCCTGCCCGTAGAGAGAATATGTTTCCTATGTCACCAGGCCACCGTGTTTGTATGCACATGCTTTGTATTATCAGTAGCCTTCCTTTGCATTGGATTAACCTTTTCACTACTTGTTGTTTTTGTTTTTTCGGTTTTATGGTATTGATATTTCTTGATCGCTGAACATATTATCTCTAAATTTTAGAGGCTATTGTTTAAAGGGGGAGAAAAAAACTTTTGTTGATAATCTATATGAAGATAAATCTCTTTTGTACACAGATTTTCTGAGGTTTAAGATTTATATTTGCATGACAGCAATAAACTTGTTCATTTTTATACATGTCTCTGCACTGGCTTCCAGTAAAATAACACATTGAGTTTAAGATTCCTTTATACATTTTAAAGCTCCAGAAGGCGCAGCTCCCCATTGCAACTCCTCTGCCTGTATAACACAACTAGATGTTCGTAACAGCTCTGAAGCTTTGTCTTCCTATTTCAGTCAAAGTCTCAGTCTCTATAAATATCTTCAAGGCTAAATTTAAAACTCATAGATTTTTCAAAGCCTTTGGGTGTTCTTAATCTTTTATAAAAAGTTGTATATATTTATCTATTTATTTGTTATCATTTTTTATTACTTTTATTGTATCTGCTTTTATAAATGTTTTATTCTTGTTTACTTTTTGCTTGTGATTATTGTTAGGCCCTTTGGTCAACTTTGGTTGTTTTTTAAATGTGCTATACAAATACATTTCATATGATTTCATATATTTCAAAAACAGATAAAGTCAGACAAAGTTTAATTTTGTTCACATTTTAGAATTTAATGCTTTGGGAGTTAAAAAAATTAATTAAATGCCAACAGACTAAAAAAAAAAAAACTATGTTCTATATAAAATGTTTTATAAATCAAGCTATCAATTTTTTTCATTTATTAAAACAAAAGGACATGTTGCACATTAGTGAACAAAAGTTAAAAGAAAATACAAAATATAAATGTGCGCACAGCTAACATTACTGCTCATTTACATCCGTTGTCCCGTAGCAGGTCGCAGACAAAGCTCAACAATACATAATAACAAGGCACAAACAAACAAAAAATAAAAGGGCAAACCGGTTGTAGTAAACTTTGTTGAAGTGCACAATTTAAAGTGCAAAAGATAAAGTCTATATTTCAAAGACATGAGGTTGGAGTTTAATTTTAGGAATACAAGATAAAAGCCTTACACTATAATTCTATTAAAACGCAGTCACTTACCATTCAATCACACAGGATAAGTCTAGAAACAAAGAGAGATTGGCACGTGTGTGCATACGTATATGAAACATGTCCCGCACATAATAAGATATAACAGAAACATAACAATCAAACACAAAAGCAAGGCAGATGTGAACAGTGCACATCTGCTGTGCACTGTTCACATCTGTAGCCTTCTGTATGCTGCAGAGTGTGACATGGGATTTAAAAGTGTGTGTTCTCTTATTACAGGTAGTATAGTGTTCCAGGTGTCACTACTCCTCACTGACAGCTCAGATTGTCCAAAAATGGTGTGTCTGAAGGGAAACTCAGTCTCTTCTTATGGTGGCTCTAGTGGTCCTTCCAGTGAGCAATTTTAGTT
Source organism: Leptatherina wallacei (assembly GCA_028567055.1). Lineage (NCBI taxonomy): Eukaryota > Metazoa > Chordata > Actinopteri > Atheriniformes > Atherinidae > Leptatherina > Leptatherina wallacei. The sequence goes on from JAOXYM010000017.1 coordinate 20,932,671, forward strand.
TGACATATTCCTTCATTGGTGGCATTGTCCATTTATTATTTTGTATGTGAAACAGACATATTCAAAAGTTTTAGGATTCTTTGAAGACAAAAATGTATTTTTACTGAGGACATGACAGCAATGATATGAATGATATTAATGATACGAACTAACTGAAAAAGTCTTTTAGATATAAAAAGGATATAAATTTCTGTCACTGAGAATGAAAAAAGAACTTGAGAAAACTGCCTTTAAACACACATTTTAGAAATTCTACATATTTTTATTGGAAACATCTACATGTTTACGTAAAAAAATTATTACTGTAGTGTCCCTATAGGTTTATGCATGATCAAGTCAGAAGTGATAGTTTGCAAAAAAGTACAATTTTCCTCCCCTCCACTGAATCGCAGCCCAAAATCTCAAAAAGGAAGAAGAAGAAGAAACTAACCAAAAACCTTTGCCTGTACTGTCTCACCTTGACTTTTAGGTAGAAAGAGCTGATTTTCCTTATTTTCTTCTCATTACATCATGTGTCATAGACATTATTTTGACAGATGTATCATCTCTGCGAACCTTTAAAAGCCTGATTTAGTTGGTGTAATGCACAGCCAATGTTTTACAGTTAGTATTGTTTCCTCCTCAAAAACAAAAAGCAGAATGTCTTGAACAGATTTGCATATCCGCCTTGCCTTCCGACAGGCAGAGAAGTGCTCTCCTGACAGGCCTAATGAACTAGCCATTTAAGTGGTCAAATTATACACTCATCCCTTTTTATCCTCTGATATCCTGTCTTTGTACAGGTGATGGAAAGGCAACTTTCCCCATTCACACCCCTTTAGAAAAACCAACCTTGCCTAATCCCTTGCACCCCTCTCTCCCTCTCATTCTCCCTCCATCTCTCCAGCCTCTATTCCGCGATATTGGAGGAAAGTGCAAGCATTCATAGAATCGAAGACAGAGCGAGGCTGAAGGGAAAAGGCAGTGCTCCGAGGCCCTTTGTGGAAAGAAATCATGTCGGAAAATAGAGCTGGGGCAGCAGAGAGAGGGAGGCTGTCACGGACTTCAATGGCAGCATTATGTAAATGGCTGACATCCCCTGATGTAAAGCTGAATAGAGACACATTAATGTCTTGTGTATATTTAAAAAGCCTGGGCCCAACTCCTCAGGATTGCGAGCGGCAGATCCCGTAATCATGTTGACGAAGTAATGGCAGAGAATTAGTTGTCCATTAAAAGTGTATTATGCACCACGCTGGCACATGAAATTACTCTCAAATAGTGGAATGGCTGAGGGGGGAGTGACGAGGGAGAGGAAGATAGAGATGGAGGGGAGTGGGAGGAGGACGTTGATGGATAGTTTATGTGTGTATACGCGGGCTCGGGTGTGCGCGCGCTCGTTCGTGTATGCCTGCTTGTGTGAATTCCCCTGCTCTGACTTGAGGGAGGCAGGTGATTGACATTTTTAGACTTTGAGAAATCAAAGCAGTGTGAGTGTGTGTGGATGGGTGCACAGCAGGACCTGAAAGATTCTAATGAGGTTATAGAGGGCTGGGTGTCACACACACATACTTACTTACTCTCACACACATTTACATAGTGTATGAACATGCACTCTATGTATTACAGACTGTGTGACAAGTTAAAAGTGAGAGAAGACCGTGGAATAGGATAATAAGATAGAAGAAGCTAATTATTGAATAGATTAAAGCTTATAGTCTATCTGCTCTGCTTAAGTTGTCCTTTTACTCCACCTAAACAAAAGCTGATTATTAATGTAGGAGTTGATATGAAGATGGATTTTTTGAGGGATGCAGGAAGTGGCAACATGGGATAGCTAGAAAAGAAGACTTGCTGTATTATATGCGGGTAGTGTCGTTGCTGTCATCTTTGTCAGGCTGCAGCGTCCTATCATCAGGCCTCATGTGTGGTATTTGCAGACCACTATCTGTAGAGCTCTAAGTTCGTTATTCCTGCGCAGATTCCCGCACATTTGTCACGCTTGTCAAATAACACGAATATCACTTTTCTCTTAGCTCCTTCCTTGCAGCCTTATTCAAAGAGCTCATGTCACAGGCACAGAGGTTTTAGTTTTTTAGATGCCAGCCAAATACAGTGAAGTTAAAATAAACATCTAAGTGATGGTTTGGCATCCCGCCTCCCTCCTTCTTCCCATCTTTTCTTTTTTTCCTCCATTCTTCTCTCATGTCTGAGGTGATAGAAATGTAATTCAGATGTCAAAACGCCCCATCTCGCTCTCGCCCTCTCCCCCGTCTCTGTCTTTCTCTGTCCTTTTCTAGTCCGTCGTTCCCATTGTTCTTGTGGCTGCTCCTTTATCGAGCGAGACATCGCCGAGAGGGGGAAGAAAAGAAAAAGATGACATGCTTTCTCAGCCGGTAGCAGCGCGTCCCCAGCCAGAGTGGCTTGTCATTTGAGCGATAGAGGAGTGACAGCTTCCACTGTAGAGGGAACACCCCTGCACCATAATGGGACTGACTGGGCTGCCAAAGACCTGTCTGTCTGCCTGTCAGTCAAACATGTCCATCAGCTCTCCATGACACAAACCTGTCTTTCTGTGTGCAATGCACCTCCGTTTGGCCTTTTGTCTGTCTTGCTCTCAGCCTCCACGTAACTCTAAAAGCAACAGAGTGTGTTATTCTTTCAGTTTGTTGATCTATCTTAATATTTACTGGACTGGAAATGATGCAGTCTTCATCATTTGCACTTTATCTGAAGCAGATCTGCCTGCCTGCTCTTCTATGGAGCTTTTTTCACCAAGCCAACATTTACCATGCATCTCTGTATCTCATTGTACATTTTCATCCCTTACAAGTACATGTCTGACCAGCTATCACACACAGTTCCATGCTGTTTAATGGAGCTGCTGGAAATAAACAAAATGGCTTTGTACTACAAAGGTGCATGAGATATAGATGATACTGATTTAATAGCATCAAACAATGCAGGGCAAGCAGTTAGGTCTTTATAGACAAAATTGTTTTAGATTGCCATCCTTTGACATCATCATATAATTGTATGAAATTAGCTACAGTGTTAAATTGCTAAAAAGAAGGAAGTAATGTGGTTAGTTGAAAGTAGATCAGCTGACATGAGTTGAAAAAGAAAACACGTCTGTGTTATTCATTTTCCCTTCTCATCAGTCAAAATGTCTCAAATTCATCATTTGAGACGCTATTGAAATACTGATGAACAGTTTAAAAAAAATAAAAAATTTAAAAGCTGGAAATTGTTTTATTAAATGGAATATATGTGAGTCGAATGTTCCGGCGGCCCAATTTACATCGAAGATCTGTATTTTGTCCTTTTTTTGTGGTGTAATTTTCCAACAAAGCTACATGGTAAAAGGTAGGGATGTAACAATACATCGATCTGCATCAATATATTGATTATGTGGTCAATAAAAATCGATATCGATCCAAAATGCAAACATCGTTCAAAAATCGATACACTAACCTTTTATCAAGTGCACTTTACTCCAGAGAAACTTAGTTTGGAGACAAGTTTTATTGTGCAATTGACTAATGTAGCTGCACAAACACATTAATTACTGATGTATAAGGGATAACCACCCATATCAGTTTTATATTTAGACAAAATCCTGTCAAACCGTGTACATGAGATCCCAGTTTTCCAAAAAAGAAAGAACCACCCGTCTTTTAACCTCTTCATTTAATTCTCCTGTTTTTGCCGTTCATGTCACACACAGTCAAAGGCTGGTTTCAGTCATATTAACCTTTTTTTCCTCTTCTTTTCCAAGCCAGTCTCGCACCAACAATGACCATCAGGGCCCCTCCAAGGGAGGCCATCAGGGTACAAAAGCACAACGGAAATGAGGGATAACTTTTGGGAAGTCTGGCCTCTCCTACTCATTACCTCCTTCTGCCCCTGCTTCCTCCCCTCCAGTATCTCACTCCCTTCTCTCTTGTGGAAGTAAACGATAACCTCTGCAGAAGGTAGGACACTCCTATCCCTCTTGTCACCCAGAGTGGCCCATATCTTTTTCTTCCTCTCCATTTTGAACACCTGTTATTTTCTTGTTTACATCTGTCACTTTTTCTATAGATGTTATACACATTTATTCAGGAAAAGCTACACTTTATTATGTCCTCAGACACAGCAAGGCAAGAAAGATGGGCTTTTGGGATATTGGTTGGCAACAGTAAGTTGTAGTTAAGAAAGGGCCTTTTCTGTGTGTGTGTGTGTGTGTGTGTGTGTGTGAGCGTATCTGTCTGCATGCATGCGTGTGTTATTGAGGGGTTACAAGTGAGAGGAAGGAGGTCAGGAAAAGGGACAGGACTTTCTCTTTTGTGTTGTTTTGTGTTCTCTTGTATTGCTCAGAGGAAGAGCACAACAAAAAGGGGAGAACCCGAACTATTTGTTTGCCCTTCCCTCTTTCCGCCCCCCCCCACCCCACCCAACCAACCACCACCTTCTCTTGTTCGCTCACTTACTTATAAGATCCTGTTGAATGGGCAAAAATGGCCTCGAGGATGAAGAGAGCCACACAGACAGACGGACCACAGTGTGGAGATGTTTGTCCAACAGAGAGGGAGAAAGAAACAAGGAGTCAGGACCACCTGAGCGTCACCCCTCGCCTCGTCTCTTCTCCCTTCCCCTTCCTTCTTTTTGGCAGTTGGTCACCATTCAGCCCAAAGCAGTCACAAAGATGTCCAGTATGTAGTTTAAAGAAAAGAAGTCAGTGTCTCAGCGACAGCTTGATCTCTTCCTTAAACTGCAGTGTGTGTGGTGGTGGTGGTGGTGGTGGGGGGGGGGGGGGGGCTGAAGAAAACACAAGATTACAAAATGAGCACAGTTTGAATGTTAACTGAAAGAAAACCTGAAACATAGAAACACCCCAAAAGATTTAAGATACATTTCGGGATAAAATACATATTTTCTACATTTTCTTCATCTCCTGTTTTCAAACTTGGAAGTTTTTCCATTTCTTTCTTGTACACAAAGCATGAGATTGTTCTAGTTTAGTGTCGTTTAGTCAATTTTTGCCTGCTCTCCTTGTTTAAATCAAGAATGGGAGAGTCACTCTCTTGTCTGACTTAAGTAAGCCTTAACTTGAAGTTTTTTAGAACTCTGGTTGCTTATTTTTTATGTTTTTATAATTTTGTAAGTATATTATTGATTGCCATATTAATAGCCTATCAAGTGACAGACGAGAAGTTGAATATGGCTAACAGTTTTTATTTTTTTATTTATTTATTTTCTTGTAATGAATAAATCTAAAAAACTGTTCCAGGTAACATGGGGTATATCTTTTAAATTCCATTCATACACAAGCTTTTCCATCTGGAACATTATATTTTAAAAGATATTTCCAGGCTTTTTATCAAAATATAGTGGAATTATTATAAATTATTCTTTTCTGTTCATTAATGATTCTCTGTGGAATAAAATATCACATAGTGGTAAATTTAAATCATTATATGTAGACACTTTCTGTGCTTGGTTAAGGTTAGAAAGAGACTGTAATCTTCCTTTAACCCTTTATTGGATGAAGGACCATATTTGATCAAATGCCCCCTCATGCTACTCCATGAAATTCTTTAACCACACAGAGTTTTCTTCACCAGCCATCAAAGATCAGGCTACGCTCCAGATATTTCATTGAGATTGGCTTTCAACACAAAATGATATGAAACATTTAATACTGACTACTTACTAACTGTTTTCATTTTAGAGAAAAGTAACCAAGTTTTAAAGACTTGTAATATCCTTGAATATCACAACAACACTCTTCTCTATGGTTGAAATGTTAAATTGTGTGAAGTATTTCAGTGAGTGCCCAATAAAGGGTTAAGAAGGAAAATCTTGCTGTTTCTCCTCTTTTTAATTAAAGAACGTTTAAGCACTTATTACACGTCTTATCATAAAAAACATTGGTGAACACACTAAAGAATACAATGTAAAGTCTACAGTGTTGTCAGACTTCCTTTTACTGACACTTTGGAGATCCTAAAGATGAATTTAAGGATGAATTTCATCATAAGACCTTCAATTATGATGACAGCTGTTTGTTTTTTAACAAAATACCTTCATAACTTTATTATACCATTGATCAGATTAAGTAAAGATTTTTCTACAGTTTCACTTTGTAAATAGCCTTAACAATATGAAAAGCTTTTGCAAATCTCACTAAAATGTTCTTCTTTTACCTCCCAGCTGACTGTCATTTTGCTCCTCTTTTGATGCTTGTTTCCACTCTCTGTGGCCTGTTTTCATTTTCTCTTTCTCAGAACAACGCTGAGTTTGGCCACACGGTGTGTTACGTGCACACTAGAGAGAAAGAGAGGTGGACAGAGAGGGAAAGAATGCCCTGTGTCCCATTAATCTGCCACATATGGTGGATCTGCAAATGACAGATCCTTAATGGTAAACATTGACGGATAGCATTTGCTTGTTTCTGTTGGTGAGCTGGATGGGTACACTTGTGATAAGTGCTCCATTGCTGAGGAGAGAGATGGTGTAAATGGGGCAGGAGAATACCACTAATAAAGCCCGGCACCCACCCACCTCTGCTCCTCAAGCTAGACCTTTTGTCCCACCTGCTATTCTGTGGCTGTGAAATTAGGCTGCACCCCCTCCTCTCTCTCATTCCTCCTTTCTTTATCCTCCTCTTTTTCTTTTGGGTGAACGGCCATGTGAAGAGGTTCATTACCGCTGTGGCTGGATGTACTCAGGTATGGCTGGGTCTGTTCCCACTATAGACCCAGAGCTCTGTCTGTGTCTGGCCCCTCTGGCTCCCTGGAAAAGGGAAACATGGCACACAAAGGTCCTGTTAGCACTTCCTATGAAATCAGCAGTTATCTAGAGGTACAACGCTCCAATTACCTAACACTCAGAGGATGCTATACCCCCCACACAACACAACCCAGTGCTTCAGCATGTGTGTATATGAGCGTCTTAGTCCTCACCATCATGGTATTCTTCAAGGAAGGGCCTGTGCTAGGTGGCTAATTAGCAGTGAAGACACTCTCCTCCTCCTTTTTCTTCATCTCATCCTTGTCCTTTTCTGCTCCTCCTCTTCTTGCTTCATATGAGTGCATTTTATTTATCTTTCTTTCTCAGAGATGGTGAACCCAGCTTCCTCTTATGTGCTTGCTTTCACACTATACACTATACCAGCAGCCAATCCAGGTCTGAAATGCGAAGTGGGGACCTGAGAAGAGCCCTTTAGATGGGCATGCTATGTGGAGATCAGAGGTGCTGTATCCTGGGGTAAATAGTTGTCCTCCTTCATAGTACTGTTACAGGCTTGTTAAACAGCCCCATAGGGTCAATCTAGACTGTTGACAGAAGGGTATTCTTGCTGAATATTCTATCTAGAGGTTGACCAAAATATAAATAAGAAGGTCGATTTTCTGAAGGAAACAAAAAGAATATTATACTTTTATTAACACTTAAGCATGCAGTCTTGTGGGGTACAGCTCATATAAAGGAACTATAAAACATTGCTTTATCTAAAGCATCGTAAAGATCTTTATAACTTTTGTTTCTACGTTATGGTTTTCTAACATATCATTGACAAACTGTGCTTGTCAAACTTTGACTTAATTATTTTCACGAAGGCTTCACCCAAACATAAACAGCAAAGGCTAATACAGTGAGAACCTGGGTGGTCTTGGAGATTACCATGAGAGTTAAGTGCAGGGAAAGCAGAGCATAAGTGAATCAGGAAGGAGGGATAAGAGTGTCTCCTTTGTACAATAAGGCAGGTGTGGTGAGGAGGGGCCTGGAGAGGTGGAGGAGGGGACAGAGGACACGGGGAATTGTGGAGGGCAGATGCAGACACTGACCACAAGAGTTGGCCTTATATTTCAGTGTGGGTAAAAGCAGTAATCAATGTTGTTCAGGGCATTTTCCAGTAGTTTTTGTTGGAAACTGTGATTCAAATATAAGATTCAGAGCGGCACAAAGTTTACTTACAATATGCATTTTCAACAATATCAAAACAATTGTTTTAGAAATGTGGCATAATTATAAGTAAAGCAACACAAATCATTTTATACAAATGAAAAAAGCCACGAAGCATAAAACAGCAATAGTGGGTTTTTAAAAAAAACAAACTTGCAGTGACTACTTTTAAATATTTAAATAACACTAGACTTAATATGGGAGATGCATAATCTATTTATCAAAACTGTATTTCAGTTGGACTAACCCACAAACTACCATTGCTTATTGGGAGGATACCTGTGGTCCAGGATCTAAGTGATGCTTTACCTTGTGCTGTATTGCCTTAGAAATCATCAACTCTTTTCATAGAAATCATCATCTCCAATCACAAGAAAACAGTCTCTGTCATTTCCCTGAATCTGTTATAATTTTATCTTCATATTCCATCAATCACTGAAGGCTAGATCTATAACCAGATTACTCAGAACTACCCTATAATGACACACAATCACACGCACAAAACTATAGGTATTATTACAGTAACATTACCAGTAATGGTGTTGGTTGGAGGTTTATCCCATCTCGGTTCCTGTCATATCAGTAGATGGGATTAATGGATCCCTGAGTGTGATGCTTAAATTAAACTACACTCCTCCCATGCAAGGAGTGGGGATAAACACATCTAAGTATGGACCTTTGAACCAGCAACAATTCTGCCCATCTGCCACTCAGCTGCAAGAGCTTTAAGCCAAGGGCACAATGATACTTCACTCGCAATAACTGTATTAGCAGCCGAAAGCTATAAGCCAATGATCGGGTTTGCAGGTTGACCTCTGGCCTAAAACAAATGATGGAGAAAGTTATCTGACTTAATCTGTGCATGAACTCTGTTATATATGCATTATAACCTGACTACTGATGTATTTTAGTGAATGGATTTTTATTTACTTCCCTTTTAATGAAAGTCTAGTCAGAAAGGAACCAACAGTGCCTCACACTCACATTCCCAGATCCATAGCAAAAATTCCTCAGTCAGAGTTTCCAGGCACGTAGGTCGACTGCCTCTCTGACAGAACTTCGTCAGTGGCTGCTGAGTGAAGGTCCCACTAGGATAACACCTCTTTTAAAATGGAGAAAAATTTCAATGAAACAAGAAAACTGAACATTTCAGAAAGCTCTTTTGTTTTTCCTGCAACTCATTCAGAAATGGTTCTATACATGTAAAAACTAGCATATAATATATTAGGCTTTTTTTTCCGTTTATATTTTTCTGGTCAGATTTTATGTTTAGTGGAGGCTTTATAGAAGAAAAAAGGGAAAAATGTGCATCAATAATTTAAAAGAACAATCCTGGAGTTCTGGTTTTTGATTACAACCTCATTAAATAATCAGTGAATACAAATATTCAATATAAATGTACTTATAATTACAGAAAGAGGGCTGTTTGAAATATGGTCAAGATATTAATGTGGATGATCATTCTGGAAACAATGTATACTTTATTATAATTCAAAATTAACACAGTTTAGGTATTTATAGTAATACTCCTTTTTTGTGCATCATCTATTTTTGCTTGCTTTTAAATATGAAGAAATGAGTTACAGCTCCAGAATAAAAGCGATTAAGGGAGAGAGGATTATTTTGAATGAGGTCAGTGTTGATGTGAATTAAAACAGCGTCTCCACTGGAGGCCTAGTCACTCAACCAGACAGTGCCGAGGAGGCTTATATTGGGAGAGGCGTTAAAATCCATTTTCTCATCACTCTCTCTGTCTCTTTTCCCTGGACCACATCCTCTCCATCTCCCCTCCTCCTCTGAGAAAGCCAAGTCCTGAAAGACAAGCCGCATCATCATGCCATTAAATATTTAAGCAAAACACTGAAACTATATGAAAGATTAAGGGTGCATAAAAATAATTAAGGATTATCGCAATGAAAAATGCATGCTCGGTGTAACCTAGGAGTTCATGATATGAACAATACAATATTAATGATCTGGAGTGGAGGACTGTGCAGGCAATTCTGCAGTCTCATTAGAAGGAATGTGTTTGTGTCTGGCCCAGGAAAAGCTGCAAGCTACAGATACCAGATCAGCCTTCACTGTTTACAGGTCGACAAAACAAACAAAGGTAATGAATCCATAGTGTAATAAGGGGGAAGTGTGTGAGTGTGCATATGTGTGTTTACAGGGAATACCTTACCAGGGGCCTTCTTTAGTCGAAACCCACAGATATTAAACCACCCAACAGTCTTAGTAGCCTACATAACATAACATTTTGCTATATGTAAATTTTGATTAGAGTGGATAATGTTGCATTATGCAACACTGAAATAAAAACGAAGTGTCACTGCTCTCGCGTTTACCATAGAAGGTAATTTCCAATGCAGGTCGAATACCAGTCAAGACCGCAAAATTAGAAAGCAAAGCACCAATAGCTTAAATTGCATTACCATGAACAGACTCCATTTCTTTCACTGAATTACAGCGGCGTGAACAGCCTCATATATCTTTTATGTCCATGGCCCAATTTTGAGAAGTGTGCTCATTTCTCGCGGGACATTGATATTTTACCAGTGTTTTAATTATTGGAGGGGAGAAGCAGCAGTGCCGGCGCAATGATGAGGTTTCCCCACATCGTTGGTTTTCAACAATGTCAGCTCTTTGACACATTTTCAGGTCATTCGGAGCTGAATGAAATACAAACGAAACCCATCGCCAATTGGAATAAGGTATCAATAATTGGCCGTGCTGTGCTGAAGGCCGCGACTTGAGACTTTTGCTGATATGACCTCTGCTGAAGCCGAGGATTAGGGGGACAAAATATAATAATGGGAAGTATTGTGGCAGCAGATTATGCAACTATCTTTAGGTGCCAGGAGAGCCTTATATGATGGAGTCTAAGTATAATACAGCCACATGCGCGATTTCAGAGTCAGTGGTTCTTATAAGGAAATGCCAACATAATAAATATCCCAATTATCGCGTTTTCCATTGGTTTTAAGAGCATTTCTACAAACTAAAATTCACAAATTCAGCTCTTATTATAACCTATTATCCGATTAATTTAACTGTTAAGAAAGCAAAATATTTTTAAAACAAATGACGCATAAAGATTGATCTTTTTACGCACACCCTTGCGCGCATATAAGTGCTGCTGTCAGTGCTTTCTCACAGTGAGACGCTCCCTTCATTAGTGCGGGTGACCGCACACTCAAACTCTGAGCGCCCCCCTTGCTCAAACTGCAGATTAGACGCAGATTCTGCCGCTATTACAAATTCAAATACATCCTCCCATGATTGAAGGGAGCCATTACAATAAGTCACGGGCTGCTGCTGATAATGGCACAAGGCAAGCACAGCCTTCAGCCGTTCCTGACAGGATATTGAACGAAGGTGAAAAGTTAACAAAATTATCAAATAGTCAAGCCTGCGTGTTCCCTCAGATGTCACCAGGGCCGCGACATAAAATAATAATTTAGGAAAAACCAGAGCCCCTGTGACTTAAGACACACACACTTTCAACAATTTTAACAGAAGAATATATATA
>JAOXYM010000017.1:20956619-20971085 GCA_028567055.1 Leptatherina wallacei
CACACACACACACACACACACACACACACACACACACACACACACACACACACACACACACACACACACACTCACACTCACACTCACACACACACACACATTCACACAACGCAAATAAACTCTAATAGGCCTTCAGCGAGTTAGATTTGCTCCTTCTTGGCACATGAATGACACACACCCTCCCTCCTTTTTTGCAGCCTTCCTACTGATCATCACACAGTTGATTGGGTCAAGAGAAAGCCGGTGTGTGTGTGTGCTTGACTGTGTCCATATTATGACACGAGTGCTTATCTTACCATGTGTGATTTAACATATTATATGCCCACTCTGTTATTGGTGGGAGTCTGTGTTTGTGTGTGCGTGTTTGCGTGTGTGTGTGTGTATGTGTGTGTGTGTGTGTGTGTGTTTGAATGTTTATTTTACTTGCACTTGACTAGCCAATTATGTGAAATAAGTGCAAATGTGCAGCAGAGGTGTGTGTGCATGTATGCATTCTGCCTGTATATTCTGCCAGTCTGTGTGTACATGTGAAGGAGTGGGTTTGTGTGTGTGGGCACACAAAGTGAGCATATTCAGTTTTTTGTGGTCTACATTCAAACCTCAACAGAAATAACCTAATAATTAAAACCTAATAGAAATATTTGAATTCCTTCTCATCTGTCGTTCCTTATATAATTGATATAAATTCTATCATGGTGTAGACTTCATTCACAAATGATTAATTTATTTTCCTAGTTCTCCAATATATAAATAGGCTTTGTTTCCACATTGTGCACAGTTTTCACAATGGGAAAGTGTCTGATTTATATATTGAAATATCTAGATGTCACTTCTAATTAATTAGATATGAGGTGATGTGAATGAATTATATATATCAAGTAACTTTTTAGTTGAATTATTTGTCTACCATCATTTTCACTGTTTATTAATATATAGACATATGTCAGAGTCAAAACAAAAGGATGGGAAAAGCTGTCAATAACCCGATTATTTCAAGTGAAATAATTAAATAAAAACAAAAATTGTGTAATTAAGTATAATTGAAACAATAAAATCAAGTGCCCTTTATAAATATTGTTAATTCTTAGGGTTTTTCTAAATGTGTAGGAATGTTTTTACTCAGTGATTTTTTCAAATTAATTATTTAGACGAGTAAAAGTAGACAACATCTCATTCCTCCACGAAAGCATCCTTCTCTCATTTCTGCACTATCTTTGCTCTTTTATTTCCCTCACTTTCTTCTTTAACCTCACCTCTCTGCACCTTCTTATTTCCCCAAACACACCTAACTGCTTTAGATTCCTACCCATCTCCCATAGGTGATCAATGACCCTGCGAACATGACTCTTCCATTAAAGCTGGAGCGACAATGTCAGAATACACTTCCTACTTTGCTATCAGTTGTGTCCTCTTTCTTTGTCTTTATGCCTTCCCAATGCTCTATCTTTTCTTTATATTGATTCTCCTCTCTTTCCCCCCTCACGACTCCCCTAACATCTTCCAGCTTCAACTTCCTCTTCTCTTCATTCTCCTCTTTCTTCATTTTCTCTGATATGATGATGAACATTTTTAGCCTTTCCTATGTTTCAGCTCTCTGGGTTTGGGGGCATGCATTGCAATGTGTGACACAATATGAGTAACTAAATCTTAAAGGGAAAAAGTATTTAGTACATTTGCATGCACAAAACCACATATTTTAGCCACACATCACATAAACACACACACACACACACACACACACACACACACACACACACACACACACACACACACACACACACACACACACAGGCAGCTAGACAGTAGTAGGCATACTTGTGCAGTACCATGAAGCAAAGCAATCAGTGGACGAAGTCCCATGTGTCTACCTTACTAATTTTGAAATGCCATATGATATTAACATTGGTAAATCGGGTCACATCTTACTCAACTCTGCTTTGACATTTACACAATACACGTGGGCCATTTTATCTCTAAAACTGCACGACTCACCACTCAGCTCCCTTACTGTCTTCATTACTTACCATAAGACATAAAGTGATGACAGGGGCTGCACACTGGGGACTGTTTATTTAATCTAGGATTCAATAATATACTCTTGGGGTATGAAAAGTGAATGTAAGAAACCCATTAGCTGGCATGTAAACCCAAATACCAGCAAGAAGACCGATAGTCTTAAAAGAACTGACTGGTTCCGGTTACTGCTCTTCTGCACTGTTGTCAAGGAGACTGACCGCTGTGTTTTTTCAGGGGAAAGATAATGAGCTTGAGGTTTTCATCTCACTTATCACACACTGTGAAGTGCTGAATTAGGAGCTTAATTGTTTTATTGTTAACATCTACATCAGAAAAGTTGCTGACCTTACTTCTTCACACCTGATGTGAGATTTACAAATTATCATTCGGTCTATGCAACTCCATTTGTTGTCTTGTAACCACACTTAATATCAGAATTGTTGCTCCTGCATCAGGTTATAGAAAATGTTGTAAAAATAAATTCTAATATCTGAGATCTGTCACTATAGAAAATATAAGTTCTCAACATATTTGTTTAGAAATTACACAATCTTATTGAGTCGAGACATTTCTTGTTTTATTTGAATGGAGGCCTGTGGAAGAGACAAGGTAGAAAATAACTCTTGAACCACTTAAAATGGGCAACACGTGAAATGTCAGAAATGTCAAATGTTACATGTGTGTCTTTGAGCTGGCGCAGATTGTCATTTGTCTAAATAGAACCATAAGCTCCCTGAGAAAGACAAGTGACGGACATTTGAAACCCTCAAAGAAATGCTTCAAAAGATGCTTGGTGTTGTGGATTGCCCTTTAGTCAACCTCCAGGAGAGGTGCAAAGCCTCAAACATCACACATTAATGGCCTATTGGGCCCATCTCCCATCACATCTTATTATTCAGTCAGCTTTCTCCATGGATGGGAACGAAAGGCACAATTCTCAGTGTCACACCTCTGGTTTTGTTTTGAACATCCCTAAATGGCCACAATGTCCTCTGACTGATACCTCTCCACATCTCAAAATGTACTTAATTTGTTCAAGCTGGAAGGGGATTCCCACTCTTGTCAACCCAATACTGCTTGAAATACAATGACCGGTTCCTGTTGTTTATCTAAAGTGGGGAGTTTTAGTTTGGGGTAGGTGTTTAGAGGATTATCTTGGTGCTTCCAAAAATTCCTGTGTAATTAGACACCACCACTGTCAGTCATGCAGAAGCTAAAATCTGATTGGCTGAGTGTCAAATAAACCGCTGCCTTTGGGAATGTCCCTGGTGGAGTGTCAATAGTTTGTCTTTGAGCCCTCGACTTCATTCACCTCGTCTGCTTTATTCAAAGTCACTGGGAGGAAAAAAAAGACCTGGGGGCAAATGAGTATTTGACTGTGTGGTTGTGAGAGAGACAGAATGACAGGAGAGTAAAGAGGACAGAGCCAATCAAGGAAAAAATATCTCAAAATAGTTTGGTGCTTTGCTGTTTGACAAAAGGGAAACATCTCCGGCGTCATCTGAATTTGACTGATTTGGTTGGATGTGAGGGTTATGTGAAGAACACCAAAAATAAAAACAGACCTGAACAGATTCAGTCATTACCAAACTGAGAAATAAAGAATGAGAAAATGACGCAGAGACCCAGAGTGAAGGATTTTGGGAAATATGATGCGAGCTAAATGTGGACTGTTTGGTTTGGATTGTATAGTCAGCACTGATGAATGATAGATGAATGCACCATTTCATACCCCACTAAAAATGATGGAGAAGAAGAGAAGCAGACAGGAAAACAGCACAACATTTATGTCCTGCAACTGAACCATACATAACTGGGAAACTTCTTTCTTTATATTTCTGCATCTCATTCTTTACATTTCTTTTTTTGGCAAGTAAACGAATGAAATTTGTCCTTTGTATGGATGTCTTAAAAAAGTCATCTTTTTAGCAAAGACTTCTTACAGTTGTACAAATTATGTTTTTTTTACTATCATAAACTGGGACAAAAGCAACAGAGTTTAGTGAATGAATCTATCAGTGAAGCAGTTTAATGCAGGAGACCATTTTCTTTATTACCTTGACCACAACAGAACTACAATCTTCTGTCTTTAACCATGTCCTTTTTAAGTATGAACCAGCTTTGTCTTCAAAAGCAGCTCAAGTTACACAGTTACAAAACAGAGTAGCCATCCATCGGGTTGTCCAGATTAAGATTTTTTTTAATCCTAACACCATATACAGCCATACAGCATATATACCACATACAGCTTGAATAATTTAAGATGGAATATCGGCCGATACAAAATATCAGTCCATGCTTGCCTTCTCCTTGTATAGTTATAAACTAGCCAACCGCTGTACATTAAAGTAATTAAAATATTTTTTCAACAAAGATAACTATCTAAAACCTTATATATATTGAATAATTCTCTTAGTGACAGCTCATAATAATTCTACAAAGGGGAACATGAGTTTTGATTATTTTTGTTTCCCAGCAGTGTCCCGAGGCTGAGAAACTACACTTCAAAACTTAAAGAGACAAAGTGTAAGAATTACTGCCAACTAACACTAGAATCGTGTATCACATTCTAATGTATCGTGCATTCTTGCATCTCACTTTCTTAAACACGCAATGCAACAACGGTAGCCGCCGTGTGTCAAAAAGCCTCAACAACAAACGACAAAAGCATGCCATCCAATAGTTCATGGAAGGTTCACTCAAGGCAAAGAGGTTCGTGATTTTATAAATATTGCAAACTGCATCCCATCATTAGTGTGAGTGTGTGAGATGGGAATTGTGGCTTCAACAGGTCTTCTCCATGCTGTGTGTTTATTTTGCTCAGCCATTGAACCAGGTGAATTCACTGTGCTGATTACAAATACATGGCATGGAGATGACTTGTTGAAAACATCATTCCAACCTTTGCTATTCAATAATTACACATACACTACACATACAGTGAAAATCCGATTCTACTCACCTGTTAGAACTGTATGTTTACGTGGTTTTAGGGAGGTTTCCCGTCTTACAGCAACAGCAAACTGTTGAGAAAACAGCATTTGCCATTTGCCATGTTTGGATCTGGGCGCTGCTGAGTTATTCTGCATTGCTGCTATTTGTCCCTTATGGACAGCTGTAGTTTCAAGATGGCAGACTGTCATGGCGCTTCCCTGCCCGGCTTACCTGTCATATGTATGTCATATGAACAAATATAAAATTCTTTGCTTATGAGAATGTGTCAGATTATTAGCAGAGGTCATAATACATACAATCATATATACACATGACAATATCGATTTTGGCCAGTAAACAACAGAAATGTCCCTACACAATGTCCCTTTAAGCCTCTGGGACACTACATCACGTTACAGCCGAGTTCCACTTTATGCAGAGCTTTGCTCGCTAGGAACTAGATTACAACACACTGGCCATTTTGAATATGCATTACCGATTCATAAAAGAAACATTAAAGAGAAAGGGACAGAGCAAGAGATATGACAAATGTCAACATCAGACTGACCTTTACTCGCTGGAAAGAGCTCAGAGAAGAGTAAGGAAGCAAGATGGATGCCAAATTAGTCGTCGTAAGCTGGCTGAGAAATTCTGCCAAAGTTCCGTAGTCTTAAATGTACCACTCCAAAACTAAAACTAACATCTTAAATAAATAAATAAATAAAATATCTCAAAGAAAACATTTGCATACAGTGCAAACAGGAATTCTTCCATTAAGACTTTTAACGCAGCTTTTTGTGTCTTGATGACATTGAATGCATCTTTCTCAATTCTACCCCTAACATGCTCATCTGTCGCTGTATAAGCTCAGTATTTATCATCAATGAATATGGAAAAATAGGTCCCCTAATATTTGTCTACATCACTATGATAATTAGCTACAGGCTAGAAAACATACATTGGATGCTACTATCTGTACTTCTAGGTGTGGTTGGGTATGCAGTGCAGTGTTTGCTTATCTCACTCACCTGTGGCTCGTGATGCTTCCTACAATTTCTATGCTCTGATCAGTTGATCTGTCCTCCATTCCTCACCAGTTCATCACCTCTGTGTTTGTGAGTTAGATTTGTTTCCTGTCCAGTACTTGTTACAAGTAGTCTGAATTCGCCTGCAGTGTCTTCGGCTCTGTGCTCACCTGTTCATGCTCATGGAGTCTCCTGCCAGGATCCCCAGTGAAGTCATCTAGTTTACACCAGTTGCTCTTTTAAGAATAATCAGTAAAACTTCCCTGTTGTTTTCAGCCTCTGTTTAAAGATCCCGTCCTTGCAACATACAACAGTAAATATACATACTGGTGCCAGTAACAGCTTTACCTTCCACTGACATGTAAACGAGAAACTCCCTTCTATTTTTTTGACCAGTCTGCTTGGTTACCAGAGTAACATGTTTTCCCCCAGGTGTTGTTGATGAAACCCCTGTTTCTGTGAAAAGGTTTTTGTTTTGTCTTTTTCTCTTCAGACATAGGGTGATGTAAAACATATAAATTTAGTTTCCAAATGGATTTTTGGTGCTTAATCATAAATTATATTTTCTAAATACAACCAAATACAGTCTAAAAGAGAGAGTACATCTTTAAGTTAAAAATGGAGAACAAAAAAAAGTTTCTTAACAGCTATCATGGTAAAACACATAGTTATCCTTGATGATAATAAGTGTTTGTCAGCACCAAAGAATACAACTCCACATCAACAATGACTAGCTGTCATTTGGCTAAAGCTGACACTGCAGAATGAAGTGTTACTAGTTATATGTTACTAGTTATGGTGTGAAGGAGATGCTACCAACAACTATATAGTATAAAGTATTATTCCATAATATTATTTTAACCCTTTAAAGTTACTAATTTATGAACCTGTAATTTGATCATTTTGTGATTTCTCCAATATTCTGTATTTGCATCTAAAGTGGCTACTGTTTGTTTGATCTATACGTAGAGTGACTTTACTTACTGATTAATATATTTTGTTTTCTTGCTTTGTGTTTTCTGTTTTACAACAGAAGGCAAGGCAAGTTTATACAAATAAACTTGCCTTGCCTTTTATTATATGGTGTAATTTTAAACTTTGTATGTTTTAAACTTTGTATGTTTTTTGTTGATGAATTATTTTGAAGACCCCAACAAGACTAGCGACCACTTTGTGGACGTTAATGGGGATCCCAATAAAGAATAAAGAATAAAGCCCAACCCAAGAAAAACTGGGGAGAAAAGTCAATTTTTCTTTAACCTGAAGTCTTATTTGGCCCTTTAACAAAATGTGGAAAAGAATTTTATTTTTTTGGTATATCTACCATTTATGTGTGACATGTCAAAATTATTGTAGTGTAGTATTTTGAGTCCTGGTATCCAATAAGGGACATAAGACAAGTATTATATTGAATACTGCAGGAATTTGAGCAAAGTTTTTACCATAAAGTGATGCAAACTGTCTCAGAAACTATTTGTATCAAATATGATACGTTTGGCTTTATAGGGTTAAAAAATCTTTATTACTTGTTAAACCATGTGCATTGAACCCTATACCAGGCAACAAGTTTCTGGAAACGCTTCTTTCTGCGTGTGAACAGAGTGGAGCTTCGGCAGAACTAGACGGGGAACCGATTTCAACACGACACAGGTTCGGTCAATTGTGGCTCACCTCAAGTGCTCTAAATGTTCAAGACGTATGATTACACCTGTCAAAAGCCAATACCTCCCCCTCTTGTGAACCATGGTTTGTGTATTCTGAGCCAGTGAGCAAAAGGCTTTGAAAAAACTGTTAACTCAATTAAATAATTGACAATAAATCATTGTCAGCAAAAAAGGAAAAAACAACAAAAAACAAAAACAAAAAAACATAAAAGGCACTGCCTCCAGCACTTCATAACAGCACCTGAGTCCAACTTGACTCAACAGTTTGACTAGCACTTAATCAAACTCAATTCAAACTCTGTTGTTTGAATTCTTGCTTGTGTTGTTCTCACTCTCAGTTGAAAGTCGCTTTGGACAAAAGCGTCTGCTAAATGACTGTAGAATAGAATAGAATAGAATTAATTAATTAATTAATTACATGATAATGCATTAACTTGTCCAGCCCTAATTCTTCTCTATAAGGGAATCTTTTTTAGCCAATAAAGGTGCAGCATGCAGGATCCAAAGATGGAGCCATTTAAAACAGAAACATCATCCAAATGAATATCCTCACCTAACCATAACTTGTGGTGCTCATGAAAAATGTGAAAGCAAAAAAATGGGTAACGCTGCACAATAACTTACATTAGAAATTAACTGTCTGAATGTACATGGAGACCTTGGACTAAAACAGTAATCACATGGATCAACATTGAGATCATTAGATCATGGTGGGCAGCAGGGATTCATGATAGATCCTACATTAATAAATGCATTAGTTCGTCATGAGTTATGCATTAATTTAGTTTGTATTTGATTTGTACCATTGTTGTAAAGTGTAACCAAAAATACACTGCATTTGTTACACTTACTCTGACCTATATGCAACCTTTAGCATGTGTGATTATCAGAGTCAGAATGTAATATCACAAAAAGACTGTACAGTGAATGAGCATATATCCATCATGAATCTACTTCTCTGTCCTTTCTGACCTTTGACATTATTTCTCGTTTTTTGTTTGCCATCCGTCTTCATGCCCTCTGCAATCTTCTTATTGTGTGCTTTATGTCTTATATGCAACAGATGTTTTTCCAACATTTTTTATGTTAATACACCACAGTGAATTTGTCATTAGTATTCATGCAACTGCTTTTTCAGAAATCCACACTGTTCTCACACAGTAAGGGTGAAACATAGTGAGAGAATGAGCAAAACAGTTTGTCTGAGCTTCCCTGTCTGTTTCTTTTTCTCTTTCTTTTTTAAAAAAAAAATATGGCAAGATTGCTGTAGACAGGCATGCATGGAAATACGCACAGTGCTTCAGTGCCAAGTTGGTTAAAGGACAAGAGAGGACAACACAAAGCTCTATTCACTGATAGCCTGCACACAATAACTGTCATTTTCCACTCCTTAGCAAAATATTATCAATTCTTAACAAGATTGCAGACCTCCACTTCTTTTTATTAAATGGTCACAAAGGCAAAGATGCATCTCTCAGGGTGAGGAAATTATGACATTCCTGTGGTAACTTCAAAGTGCTTTGGAGGCAGCACTTTACAATAATAATACCACATAATCCAATAAAAGGAATAGTTCACAGCCATTGCTATTCTTTTGTATGAACATAACTTTTCAACCTTGACAACTGTAGATCTCTCACTAATTCACCCATTATATATTGTGGAAAATGAACAGATTTTGAGATACTGTATCTCTTTCTAAGGAATTTTTTATTGTTTAATATTCTTTTAAACGACTACAACAACAAATTAATGTTTTTAGTGCTGGCTTCCTCCTAGCTTAAAAGATGAATTTAGAAAACAGAAGTTTGGAGCAACCTTCACTATGTATTGATAGTTACATGCATGTTTTAACAATGATGAAAATGGAAATTCCAATACTTACCGGCTGCCTTTTATTAATGGGCTTTATTGATCTGACTAGTTGAGGTTTGCATGTCATGGTGATGGACACACACTCATTTACTTGCAAAACATTTCTTGAAGTGCACATCCTTTTGCAAATGATTTGAGGGTTATGGGTAGCTGTTTCTCAGATGGAAGATTATTGGATCAGTGGATGAACCCCAGCTTCCCCAAACTACAAGTCAAAGTGTTCTTAAGCAAGACACTGAACCCCAGATGTGTTGTCAGTGGATTGAACGGTCCAATAAGCCTAGAAAAGTGTGTCACTAACCACGCGCAATTGAAACCTAGAGTTTTAATAACATGAGTAAGGCTTTCAGCATGGATTAACCATGTAAATTTGTGCTTTAGGGTAAAAATTCACAACATGGCCAAAACATTGTCAGCATTATAGATCAGTACAACATATAAGGCTTGCAGTATGAGCATGTTGAGATTTTGTTGTGGAGAAGAAGGATTTGAGTTTTCATTTTACAAGAGCAGAGGGTGAAGTAGGTGTTGCTTTTATTTGAATCAAACTTGAAAGTGTTTTTTATGTCTTTCTATTCATTTTTCTGCGCTCCCCTGTAAAAACTTTAAATTCCAGCTCTTGTATTTCCTCAGGCCATGTTTGCCTACACTGTCAGTAACCCTGCACTGCCACTTAACCATGATTTATCAAAGGACGTCCAGCTTCAAGTGAGGCTTGTGGTATGAAAAGTAAACAGAACTTTAAGCAGAAATTATTGCTGGAGTACTTAAGAGCAGCTATACAGAGATACTGACAAAGCAAGGTAAATGTTACCTCTTCAACCTACCACTCCAAATACAGCAGGATCACTGAAAAGATGGCTTCCACTAAGTTGAATTCAAGCTATGAATTCATCTGCCATCGCGCTTCCCTTCACTAACTGATGCCAGTCTGCTCTGCCCACGGCATATTTGTTGCACTGCTCATTCAGCTGAGGAAAAGCTTTAAATCTTCCCTCAGGTAAGGATGGAGCCGTCCTTCTAAACATTCAGGGATACACAAACATACTCACATAGATGCCAACACACCTGCAGAGCAGCACTGAGGGTACAAATGCCTCAGTTGCAAAACATAAGCATCTCTTTAGGTAGAGCTAATGAGGAACTGAATGGTGAAGTGTCATGAAGTTTGTGTGTCAGTAAATAGTGTTTACACTGTGTAGATAATTGCAAGAAAAGCTAAAACATAAAGAAGTGGAGACTAAAAATAAAATTTACAGATATGAAACAAAGTAAATCTCTAGTTCTGTAACCAGAGGACATTTGTCTCTTTTCACATAATTTATTGAGCCTATATTGTAAAAAGAATTACAAAGTGATTTTGATTGGTCCACCTTTTGTTTGCTGGCTGGTGCAAAAGAAATTTCAGAAAAAGCCATTGAAGGTATTTTGTTTCTCTGGGAGCTTTCCAGAACCTACTACCATCTGGGATCTGTTTAGAACTGCTTGGTCTGTAAGCATCTAAAAAGGATCAGAAAAGACATTAAATGAGACAAATAATTTTCTATTTTATCTCAAAAACAAAACTCTTGTCATTTTCAAGGAGGAAGGTAAAACTGTTTCTGAGATATGATACCTCAACTACTAACCGCAAAGAAATGTAGCGGGCAATAATTACTGCCAGGTGACTATAGTGGACATGGACACTTCAAAGTTTTAAAAGACCTGCAAAAAGACTTAAATTTCTATATAGAGCCACATTTACACCTCAAAATTGAAATTATGAATTCAGATAGTATATACAATCTGAAGTTTAGTAGAAAAAAAATCCATAATTACATCACAGCATACTATTGCACTTATCAGCTCAAACAATCAACTGCCATTATTTTTCAGTGTGACATTTACAGCAAAAGGCAGAAAGACTTCAACTTCATATGGTTCATAGAATGTGAACAGAGAAATAAAGAAGATAGATTATTGCTAGAAGATTGGTCTAATCTTGATGTACATGTTGTGGAGCAAGAACATCAGGAATAGTGAGGCTAGGGAGCCTGTGCTCCCTCACGTTGCATCCTTTCCCCACATTTTATCGTCATGGATGAGTTCTCCCCTTTTCAAACATTCCCATCCGCTCCAAGACACAGGGTTAAACATACTTGCTCTTTTCGTCCTCAACATCTTCTCCAAAAAATGATACAATTGATCAATTTCACAACATTGTTTTTTCATTGCTTTTGCTGATACTAGAATCTTAAACTTCATTTCCATAGGTGGAGCACTTTTTCCTGAAACACAAGGTAACAAGTTTCATTTGGTCTTAAATTCAGATGCAATCCGTTGGTTTTCTTAACTCTGCAATAATTTTTAATGAATTGGTTTGTATGAACACCGTTATTATAAATTGGACTAATGTGAATTAGTTTTAATTGGATCACAATGGATAGGCTTGAATTGATGGTGTTTGTAAAGTGCCTGAGATGACTTTGATGTGAATTGGTGCTACTCAAATAAAGCTGGACTGAACTAAATTTAATTAAAAAGTAAATGGATGTTTTATGATGTAATTAATTTAGTTTTCTTCACAATGCACAATGTCTTGGCAAACAAACAGCACACGAACACAACGTAAAGACGAAAGATTGCCAGCTTGGAGGTACCATCTTTGCCAGTGTAAGACAGAAATTGTCATCCTCATTGATATGAGCCCATGCATTGTTTCCACATGCAAGCAAAAATTCCTTCAATCACTTTCTAGTGTTCGTAAGAGCAATTGCTTACTGAATGATTTAGTTGCTCAGTAAGAGCAACTAAACATAACATCTATGGAGGTATTGGTCGTGTTGTATTTTCAGTATGATATGGGTTGGTATGCTTTTTTCTTTTTTTCATTTCCACTGGCAAAAATAGGGATGGGTACCAGAATATCCAGCCCAAACCATCCCACTGTTTTTGGGACCCTTCCTTTGGAGTCCCAATGTTAGCAATCCAACCTAAAAGGGTGGAGCTTGACATGCTACAATCCGTTGATTGGTAAAAAGAGTCATTACTTCCTGTGCAATTTTACACTAAAAACAAGGTGGCAACAGCACCAAATCATTGATTTATTGTTGTTTAAAGTCACAAGAAAAAACACAAACCACTGGATAGCTACCATTCTCTTCCTTTGTTTCTGTGTTGCGTTCTTCTGTTATAATTCAAAGGAGGCTATGGCATCACGCCATTATGTATAGCTATAGCTATTCGACCGATATGTCACCTACCAGGTAAATGTGATGGTGGCTCTGGAAACGCAACAGAGATCAGGATTTACCAAAACGTCCCATAGTGACCCGTACCCGCTGGTGAAAACTGGGCTATAATTTTGTGTATAGTTTGGGGATCTGGTTTGTGATAACTTTGTTGTGGGAGTGGGTTATGTTTGCTTCCAACATCGGTGGATCTATTCTACTGCCAGACCCAGCAGTGATTGAATAAAATTGGATTGGATAAAAAAAAAAGAAAAAAAAAGAAGTTGTCAGCAAGGTCTGAAAGAACAGATGATGTTTTACACAATTAAAAGACAAAAGATACAGACATTTATGAATGTCCCTGATAATGCTGAAAGCAGAAGTTTGGCTTGGTATATAAAAAGCCTAAATGTTTTTAAAGTCTTTTGTGAGTGAGATTCACAAGGAACACTGACCAGGTACATGTATGCAGTAATGAGGGGGAATTTCTTTTTTATATTTTCCATAAGCAAAGTCATAAGCAATTTTTTCCCCAAGTTAGTTGCAACAAAATTGTCTTCAGCTGTATAAGTTGTGTTAATATATGCAGAGACTTTTAAGTTGTATAAAACCATTAAAGTATAAATATTTTTTTTAGCAGATACTGAATTGGTTTTCCGTTTGAAGATGCATCTGGTTGATGGCACCTGACATTCTCATCCAGCTTGATAATTGCAGTGGAGAGCAATAGATGGGTAGCGAGAGAAAAGATCACTGATTGCAAAACAGAAGAAAGATGGGGATGAGTCATGAGAAGCTGATTATTAGAACAGTGGCTAAGATGTTAGGCTTACCAAAGGTCATTAAGATATGGTAGCATTAAGATATCACAGATGACAGCAGTGAAATACTTAGAAAGATGTGTAGGAGATGGGGGGAAAAAAGAGATGTGTACTTCCTTCTGTTGTATTTTCAAACTTTCCTTCTTCTCACCTTCTCTTTCCCTTTTCCCTCTCTTGCTCTTATTCTGTCATATTCTCCCCTAAATCTCCCTATGAAATCTACTCTTGCCACGGGTAATTACAATGAACAACTTCATATGGCTGCTCCGCCTGCTCCCAAGATAAGACATGGTGGAGCAGCACACACACCCGATTGCATTCACACTCAAACACACACACATAACCATCCCCTATCTTATCTTGATCGTCACAGAACAACCGCCTTCTGCCCAATTCTGCCCTAATCTTCTGCGTAAACAATACTGATATTTCACCACCTTCCACAATGAAAGGAGGAGGGGGAAGAAAAGGACAGAGAGCAGGAAGGCGAAGGGGAAAAGGACTGAGGCAGCAGAGATAGAAAGGAGGGGTGTAAGACTGATAAAATCACTCCCTTATAAAAACTCACTTCCCTTTTGCCGTAGTCTACTCTTATGTCTGCAATGTGTGCTAAATTCACCATACAGTATCCGAACCATAGAGGAAGTTACATGAAATTATGACGATTCCTTCAATGATGCATGTTAATTGTTCCTGTTACTTTATCCTTGGGAATAATGACATTATCCTAGACTTAGAATTTTGCTAAAACAATATCATTGTGCATCTCAATCCATATTGCTTCTAAATCAAGAACTTTAAATCATTTAAAAAAAAGTTTGGTTAAGTTGTTTTTATTCATTTACTCCCTTTTTTACTTGAATTGATCTTATTTTATCATTTCATTTGTTTTGTAATTTCTTTATACATACATCTATATACA
>JAOXYM010000017.1:21010196-21024246 GCA_028567055.1 Leptatherina wallacei
TTAGACCAATAAGGTAAAATTTGATAAATTCCCATGGCACACCTTAAACGAGTGTGCCACAGCACAGTGGTTGAAAAACACTGGGATAGAGGTGTGTGTGTGTGTGTGTGTGTGTGTGTGTGTGTGTGTGTGTGTGTGTGTTTTTCAGATCATTTTTCAGATAGCCTATATTTACTCTACGGCCTGTAATCTTGTCCTGGGTTTAATTAGCCTTCTGTGTCTATAACCATACATTTTCTTTGTATATTGTATCTGTCTGCTAATAAAAAGCTTTTAGATTCACAATATTCTTTACCCGCTATGCCAGGAGGAATTTAAATTGATTGATTTTTTTATTATTGTATAATGCTTTTTGATACCCTGTCCTCATAAACAGCTGAAGAGATAACACTAAAGGTCGTGGCTGCTTAAGAAGTGAAATGAAGCGGCCACAGGAGAGATGATGGAGGGCAGACCCACAACTACAGCTGCCATGCATGAATGTTTGATAAGCGGGCGGGATAATGGCTTCTTAAATCAGTCAAACATAAACATTTCCAACACGCTCTGACATCTGCCATCCAAAGCTAATAATCTAAACATGAATAATGAATGAAGAGTAATAATTAAGCTAAAATATCGCAATCATATTGCAAAGATGGATGTAGGTCAAGTCTAAGTCTTAATGTTTAATAATATTAAGGTGGCGTTTGCTTGATGATTATATCATTTCAGGTTTTTTTTCTTTTTGTATTTTTGAGTGTGTAAATTGTACAGAAGAGATTGCAAGTTAGATGCAGGCTCCGTGTGGTTCAGCTGTGTGTGTGTGTGTGTGTGTGTGTGTGTGTGTGTGTGTGTGTGTGTGTGTGTGCGTGCGTGCGTGCGTGCGTGCGTGTGTGTGTGTGTGTGTGTGTGTGTGTGTGTGTGTGTGTGTGTGTGTGTGTGTCAGGGCCCAGTGAAAACATTACGGTTTCAACAGCAGGGAGCAGGTATGCGTGGTGAGTTAAAACCTGATACAAACCACTGATACTGGAGAAGCCAATCAGGATGATGTTGAGGCAGATTTGTCCACCACAATCAATTCAAATCTCTTTCTACAAAGAGGAACCGATAGAAATGTAATAATGGCAATTATAATGATAATTTAGCCCCAACTTGTAGGCTATTCCTTTTGAATTATAAACTGAAATACCAGATTTATTGTAGTGAATAAAAGGGGATTTTCTTTAGCATAATGAAATGCTGATTAAGCACAACCAACCTTTACTTTTATGGCATAGCCTACTTAACTCTTTATAGTTTAAAGATAAAAAATGTCAAATATTGATACAAACATCTGCAGTTAGCATACTTTAAGGTGACCAACAAAATAAGAACTATGATAGGATGCTCTGTTTAATGTGAAATCAGTGTTTCAGTGGCATTTTCAAAAATCAATATAGCCTAACAAAAACAACAGCAATAATAAATAGCTAAATAAATTATCATCATCTTCGCATAAAGCGTGATTTTATGCAGCCTTTCTTCATAGGTCACGCCCCCCCTCCGACCCATTGAATCTCTCCCAAGTTCTCTTAGACGTTAGCTATTGATCCAGTGAGCCAAACGGACATTCAGACACAAATCATATTGGACGTGCGCTGCTCAGCCGTGAGTAACCGACTTCTTGGCCGACGCATCCCTACGTTATTATCCTGTAAACTACAAAGATAATATCCAGTTATAGGACGGTTAGTTCCGGTCCTCACGTCTGATTGGCTGCTGAGTGGGCCGCTGCAAGTACCCACTAAACTCACACCTGAGACAGCATGAACACTTGGACACTTGGCCAATCTGTTCCTAAGCAACCAACTTAGTGGAGAAGTTAGAAAAGTATTTACTCGTGCAAATCAATCATTGAAATAGGGATGTGATTTATTTAAATGCATTAAGGGCTTTTTTTGTTGTTGTTTTGTTTTTATTCAAGTTCTTTTTATTTTAAAACTATTTTTCAATGTTTCTGCACCCCGCTGTAATGCTTCTAATGTTTTATGTAAAGCACCTTGAATTGTCTTGTACATGAAAAGTGCTATAGCCAAATAATCTTGCCTTGCCTTACAAACACTAATGAGCTGTGGAAGAATCCCACTTCTTCCAGTGGCGACATTTAACTTAATCAATAAAGTGCCTTATGTTTAGTAGTACTTTTCAAAGATTTGACTGAAGAAGTAGCATATAATCAGGCTTACCTGAAAGGAAGCCTATATCTTAAAGTACCTCAAAAACAGGTTTAAAAATGTCTCAGACTTCTATTTAAGGGCTCTCATGACCTTCCAAATTAACTTCCACATGAATTGTGAAAAGAAAAGTGTTTTTAGAAATATTTCATTAATATTAATCTATTTCAAATGTCTCAGGAGGAAGAGAACAATGTCCTCAGGCTACTTTCACAAATTCCTTTTGTCATTCAGCATCTTAAATGTTGGTATAGCAGAATTCTAATGAAAGGCTGTCTGAAATTGAAAGTACTTTGTCAGGCTGATTGTGGCCTCAGACAACAGTATATGCTGATGCTAACTGTCACTGCTGATGAGAAAAAGTATGAGAAAATTGTTCAACAAGAATGAGTTTTCAACAATTCTCCCACTTTTTCAGTCTTCCTGTCTGCTCCGGGCAGGAATTGTTCTCCTGAACAATGTTCACAGCCGCTCAGGCCAACAATCCCATGCACACTGAGTTGATATGACATGGCCCACCTCTTTTACACTTCATGTTTGCCTCGAACTTGACTTGGGGGATAAACGGGCAATCGAGTGGAGTAATGTCAAAAGCTGCAGTCAAGGACAAGACGAACAAGGAAAAGGAGAAGTTGCCTGTTATGCAAACACAACTCACAAAATGGATCGTAGGTGACACAGAGAGTATACATTAACAACACATATGAGGAGGAGAAAGGAGGTAATTAATCTATGAATCAATCAGGTTAGTTAATTAAACACAAGAAGACTTGGTGAAACTATCTATCTGTCAAGAAGCTTATGTTCTGCTCATCAGGAGTTAAATGAGTATGACAAGCTGTTACTGAGTGTTAACACAAGTCTGTGGGCTGGATCTCATCTCAAGGAAAATCTGGTACCAAATTATACCTGTTTATAATGGGCCTGAGAGATCTGGTTATGCTGATTATTCTAAAAGTTAAGTGGACATGTTTACATTCAAAGTTATGAATTATTCGAAGTTTAAAGTATTGAATATAAAATGACTGACAGCATAGTCCATTTCACTCCTTTGTTATATGACAGAAATATCAGAAAGGAGAAGATGAAAAGGATGCACTTAATATTTGACCTGAAACCTGAATAAAAAGTTATTATTTATCTCTGAAATGTCGTGAAGATAAAGTGTGAAAGCTAAATTAGAAGTACTTGAGCAAAATAGGCTCCAAGCAACTCAAATTTGCTAAATGTGTGAGTAAATGAGGTATAGTCACTGAACAGTTCCCCAGTGCTATTTCTGTTGTTAAAATGAATGATTCAAGAGCATGCAAGAAGCTAAGGTGAAATGGCATCCCTAGCCTTTATGATTACCTTGTATAAAGATTATCACATAGTTGTCAAACAAATTAAGTAAAAAGAAAACATATATAATAAATTTGAAAGGCAAGTTCAAATACATCAGTAAAACTGCATCTTGTAGTAGCTATAAATATATTGGGGTTGAGAATAAGTGCTTAAGTAAAACTACTCAGTTCCTTTTCAATGCTGATTAACTGTTATATTTGTTTCGTGTGTATTGCAGTGTGATGTTTTTCACTCACAAACAGCCTCATGATCCCTTCCACCATATCACTAGCTCATAAATAAGAGGCTATTTCACTACTGAAATGTTAAAATGGAAAGGGTCAGCTGTGGAGCGTGTGGCCAGCCCATGCGCGTCTGAGCACGGGTTAAAAGGGACTCTGTGGCCAGAGAGTTGAGTAGCCTCGACTGTATGCATGCTGTCTGTGGTACCAGCATCTCCCACGTTAATAAGCTTTGAGAGCGATATGTCAGCCACAGTAATTACAGCTTGTCTGCTCCTGTGACACAGGGCTAGAGGGCCATCTCCACAGCTCCTATCTGCGCATAAGAGCCCGGGCGCTTAATCAGCCTCGACAGCCAAATCCAAAACAGTCATATTTTTGGGGGGTGGGGGCGGTGTGACTCTGACCATTGTGTTGGGCTCCATCCAGAATTCAGTGGATCTCAGGCTACATTCAATTTCAGCTGACTGATGCACAACCATTCTTCAAGGGCTAAAAGTTGAAATTAAAGTGATGATATAGTGAAAAGTTGTTTTTTCCTTTCAATATGTTGCCCTCTTCTAAAAAAGAAGAAATAAGGGATAGAGGTTGGAGAATGGAAGGTGAGCATCATATGTAAAGCTTGGGGCAGTGCATAAGATATGCACACATTTGATGTATTTCTCTCTGCATTTCCGTCTCTAAATCAGTCCATCTACCTGGAAGAGTGAGCACGCGGCTTCCCCCGGCGCTGCTGCTCCGTGTCACATTGCTGCATCTGGTGACTGTGCCGTTAAACTGATGTTGGAAGAGATGACACAAGCAAATGAGCATTTTACGTGGAGTTTTGTGAAATAGGAGGTTTGTGGCTAAACAAATGATTTCTTAAAAAGTGGTTCTTAAAAGGCGCCAGCAATTGGCTATATAGTGCTACTTTGTCAGCTGCATGACGGGTTGCCACTGATATTGATGAATCCTATTTTCAAGCGCAAACATATTGTGGAACAGCTTTCTACTTTCACCTCAAAGATACCACCAGTATATGAGAAAATGATCTCTGTTGGATTCGCAAGGAAGTAGTAAAGAGGGAAAGTTTGATTTATTAAATTGCATGTTGAAAAAGTATGGCGCAACGACAAGCTTTGGAAAGTTGGACATTACCTCGTGGAGGCAGTGAGAGTTGGAGCCATGAGGCAGAATTATTTAACTGAAATTGAAAAATGAAGTTGAATTTTCAATTTAAAATCCTTCACGAAATTCGATGGGGGACACCTGTTTTCAGAACGATCACTTGCGGAAAGAAAGACTACATGAGCCTAATTGGTTTTTAAGTGGTGTCTCTGTGGTTTAGAAGAGTAGGAGGGGTGTCCACTTCAGGGATCTGCCAAACTCCTCCAGTTTGTACCTGAATTGAGGGGCAGTGATGTGTTGCTGATGCGGCTCAACAAGCCACATTGGGGGCCAGACGAAGGGGTGAGCAGAGGGGCCCAGAGTTCGATCTATGCTCAGTGCTCTCATGGGGGATGGAGGATGATTATAAATGAACTTACTTCTGCAGAGGCAATAAGCTGACATGTCAAGCCTCATTCAACAAACAATGAAAGACATTTCAAGTTTGTGATTTGGTTTGCGTGCCTCTAACACCCCTCTGTTCCTCAGTCCTGAATGTGATCACAGTTTTAGTAATTAGACACATTTTTTAATTATTAAATATATTTCAATGCAAGTGGCTCCTAAGGTCTGCCCTACAATGTGTTAATCTGCAGCGCAATAATAGAAAGTGCAGTGCAAAATTGAAGCAAAATTCTTAGGAAAAAAGGCACCACACACCTCATTCGACACACGCACACACACACGGGCACACGGCATGCCTGCATCACAAACCCGGACCTGGAGAGAAAAAGCACCTCTCCCTGAGTGAGCGGAAAAAATGGGATGGGGGAGAAGGAGGCCGGCTTGCAACTCCACTCTTCCAGAGTCTCACACATAAGATCCGGGCGCACGGCTCCATTGAGTACGAGGAGGCTTTTGCAGGGAGGTTCATTAGAAGTAACGAGTTGACACAAGGTAAATCTTAATGTTGAGGCGCCTTTCTCTACCGGCCCGGGGAGGAGCCCTCATTAACTGTCGCTAACAACCCGTGTAAATACACTGATTGGACAGCTCCGATACAAGCTCCCAGCCCTGCCAGGAAGTCCCCCTAATGAGACCACACAATAAAAACAATAAAAGAAAAGAAGGAGGGAGAGGGAGAGAGGGAGAGAGATGTTAAAACTTTTGTACAAGCTCTGCTATTAAAGTTGGCGCCACATTTACTATCACTGTAACAACACTTGCGTTAAAAAAAAGCTGCATTTATTTCCTCTTGACTTTTGTTTTGAATTTCTTTAATATCAAACTGAGGCATTGTGTAATTTTGCTCTGCAAACGTTTGACTTAGTGGACCTGTGATTACAAATACTAATTCAGAAAATCTTTTAAAGTTTGAAGGACTGATAAATAATTTACTTGTTATCAAATCTTTAACAATATGCTTTATTTTAATCTGCATTAGATGGAAATGTTTTTTACAAAATGTCATGACAATTGCCTGTCAGTGTAGAACACACTGCAAAAAAAATTAAACAATTCAGTCCCATGTTTTTATCCTTTCCCAGAAAACAGATAAAATCCTGTCTAGGGCACAAAGGTGTGTCACAAATGTATGGCACTGCCCCTTTGTCTCCAAGCCTAAGCCTGCTCTAACAACAAATCGTGGTATGTGTGGAAAATTTGCAATAATTAAGAGCTTTTGTTTATAAAAGTTAAAATCAAAACATCAAATTTTCTTGTTTGATATATTTTCTGGAAACTCAAAACAAAAACATAAACATTCAAATTGGTTTCGTCTGTAAAAAAAAAGAGAAAAAAAAAGAAAAGAAAAGAAAAAAAGAAGCCCGCTGCTTCAATTAATGACTTGCTCAGACTGACATTTTTTACAGCGTAAGCACAGCGTGGAGTCTCCGCATCCTGAACTGGTCAGTGTGGGATGGAGGGGATTGTTCGCCCCGTCCCGACAGCATCACACATCTGCTCTGTAAAGGTACCGTATATATGCGTTTCTCGGTTAATAAAAAGTAAAAAAATAAAAATAAAAAAAATCATTGAAAGCTATTTTTTTCCAGAGAAAGAAACACGTCCTTTAAACCAATGTCCTGTCGGGTGAGTCCTTTAATTTCTTAAAACATTGAAATGTGTGTAAGCATTACAAATAATGATAAAATTGGCAACATCAGCTTACAGAAGACGGAACTTACTGGAGCCGTATATGAATTTCCATCTGGATGTCGGATAACGTTAACAATGAAATAGCAGCTGAGCCGGTGCATCTTCACTTCCATGGGGGCAGTTTGTGGACTGCATCCTGCGCATAACGAAGAAGACCAAGAAAAAACAAAACAAACAAACGAAACAAAACAAAAAAGAAGAAAGGATTACTGAGGGAAAATACCAGTGATACAATTTCTTAAATTGAATCGAATCAATTAAAGCTTAATGTCCTCAGAAATACAATGACAACTCACTTTGAAGAATAACAAAAAATGATATTTTTTCCATACATACCCCTTATAAGACCTAGTCTTCTTGAGTGAGGAGTTGAGCTGAATCCAGGATGGAGCAGCAGCACATGAGCGTCTCCTGTGCTTGCCAGAGAGGGGGGTGTGCTGCCTTTTCTGGCCAGCCTCTGCCAAACCGGGGTCAACGAGGGAGCAAAAAATAAAACAGGATCCTTTCTTTCGTGCCTTCTTACTCTTTTCCTCTTACCTATAACAGTCAACACCTTTTTCTTTCTTTCTCTCATCCGGTCCCATTCTCTCTCTTACTCCCGTACATGACGTAACATCAGCTTTGTTTATTTGCTCCCCTTATTGGAACAAACTGATAACAGCATTAACTTATTAATTGGCAATTTTCAGCATTGTAATTCAGGTATTTATAATGCCCTATACAATATGTGCTACAAGAACGGAAGAAATCAAAGATTAACGCTTGAAGGAGACTGTTTAACAAGAAAATGGATAACTTAACTTATATAAAACAAAGTTTTTACATTGTATTTCACAATCATTTATCAAGAAGACAACTTAAATGGGACTGCACAGCAAAACCACAGTTGTCTGTATGTGCTTGACCAACACATTTCTAATGTTGGAGCATACAAAATGCTGTTTGTGTTGTCATGTCTGGAGGTTTAGGCTGTAAGTAAACGGAGAAGACGCTAAATGCTCCTTGTGCATTCAGAGCTCAGTCTCCCGCTGCTAGGAACATTCAGCAAGCTCTCGGATAAACACACAATTACGGCAGGTGAATAAACTTGTTTGGGGGGTGTTAATTACATGCTTAACGTAAACAAAAGCCATGTAAAAGAATGTGAATTACCAGTGGCTTTCCTCCCTGAATCCCCCATTCAGGTTTTACATTTCACCTCCAGTTTCTAGCAGTGATTTCCGAATTGCCTGCGAGGGTAACTCCCAAACAAGGCACCTCCAAAACATAATGCTGGATAATACCTGCAGCCTCGGCTTGAATTGTGATCACTTAAATTAGTGCACCCAGTCAGGTATAGGAGGCTTTGCATATTGGGAGCAATCCTGCTAAGCCTCCACTCTCAACTTATAGTGTCGGGGTAGTTTGTGCATGTGTGTGTGAGAGAGAGAAAGGAGAGAAGGGTTATAGGCTAGGAGGTTAGTTTTAACACCAGCATGAAAATACCAGTCTTTACTTCCAGTCCACAGAGCTTTCCAATGGGACCAATTCAAGTGCCACTTGGAATTAGTCCTCCTGAGTTTCGTGTAACAGCGCAGTGGACAGGTTTGATCCCATATACTGCCCTACCCCCCACACAAACACAACACCCAAAGGTAAAGCACAAACCAAGCGTCTGATCCTACAAGATCATCACGACCCCCTATTCTAAATCACACACACCTCCAGGCACAGACGCTGGCACAACACGCGTGCACCATCTTATATGCACGCAGTAAAGTGCTGCTTTGTGCAAAACGCCTGTGCGTAAAAGTGCGCAAATATTCACACATGTTTTAGTTTGTCATTTTAGGGTTAAATGGTAAACAGGTGACTATACATGCATGCAGAGCTGGTCTACTTACTGTCCCTTCAAGCTTGAAGTCGGTGGTCTATCTGTCCAGCTCCGGAGAATGTGCAAATCGGAGAGAGGGAAGGAAAAGTTTTGAATTCCTGAATGAATTTGAAGAAAGGCGGCTTAGGATCATTATGTCAGCTTTATTGAGGGCGGATTAAGCCAAGTCTAGATGCTACGCCTTGTGCATGGCTGTTTCACAATGTGAGCACTGTTCGTTTCTGAGTGAACTCGCACTATTTTAACACCCTATAAGCCCTGTCTAAATATGAAGCCGTTTTAGCCATAAACATGAAAATCACACCGCCTTGGCTACCGCTGTAAGCCGAATCCTATGACTAAAATGTGGACATTGATCATGTCCTTACCACTAGATCAAATACATGAAAACTGCTTTTATGTCTCCAAGAAGCTTTCATGTTGCCACTTGATTGTAATTCCAATACTAGCCAATGGTTATAATGAGGAGGCTGGACTATTTAAAAAAAATAGTGATAAACTATTAAAAGGGCAATGCCACAGGCAATTTAGGTTTCCAAATAACATCTGTGTTAAAGCAACAGCGATGCCCATCGATATTAAATCGGAACAATAAAATTTGTGGTATGGAGAGAAAAGCAGTGGGCAGGGGGCCAGAGCTGCACCCAGAGTCCCGGAGGCAGGGCCGGGGACAACAGGAGGGGGAGCGGCATCACACTGCAGCATACACTCGGACCAGCACCACCCAACAAAATGTGACCACACACACCAGCCAACCTGAGTCAAGTCAAGATCAGAGCATGTCAGAAATTTTCTAAAATACTTTTTAAAAAAAGAGATAAATCCAGAAATTTTTCACTATGCCACTGATATTTGAAGAAAAAAGACTAACATGTGGAGTTAATGCCTGTCTTTGCCTTGCACCAAAATAAACAAGCTGCTTAAGAAAAATGATAAAAAGTATCTACTTCGAGAAAAACTAAACGAAAATAATGTGCAAATTAACTCGCTTCTATTCAAAACGTGTATTCCCGAGTTGTAGTCATTGGTTGTCCATTTGTCACCCATTTAAAGCTCCCTCCGCTTCCCTCCCTCCCACCCTCCCTCCCCGTCTCTGCTAAGCATCTCCAGTCTACATATCTTCTTTAGCTTTAACGAGCCTCGTTAAGATCGCAATAATATTCCACCCTCTAATTGCTCATTCCATTCAGCAGATAGGCGAGCATTGGCTTGTGCCTGATGCGCTCGGTGAGGTGGGAGGGTTGCTGTGGAGATCGGAGACTCTGATAACCCCCCGTGCGTGCTGCACAAGTGGTGAAAGCCTCGCGCTACGTACTGGCTAATGATTGGCACGCTTGACAGTGATTGGCAGGGCTGCCATGACAACGCTACAACGACACCAAGAAGACCAATAGAAAAGGGAAACAAAATGTTTCAATGCTACACTCAACGGCGGATTTAGGGGGGAGATATTATGAGGCTGGTGTCATTAGGCGATAGCCATTGAATCATTCAATCTTTTTTACTTGCCGTATTTATCGGTTTTTCCTTTTTCTCGATAATTTTCTTTCTCTCTCAGGTCATTTCCATGGTTTTCAGATCCCCTTTAGAGCTTTATCCCTCCCATTTCTTCCTGCCTAACTTCGCTGATCGCCCACTGCTCCTGGCGAACAGCGCTCCCACCACCAGGTCTCCAGAAGACTTGTCCATGTTTCAGCTACCGACCCTCAACTTCTCCCCGGAGCAGGTGGCAAGCGTCTGCGAGACGCTGGAGGAGACCGGGGACATAGAACGGCTGGGCCGCTTCCTCTGGTCCTTGCCTGTGGCTCCGGGAGCGTGCGAGGCGATCAACAAGCACGAGTCCATCCTGCGCGCCCGGGCTGTGGTTGCTTTCCACACGGGGAATTTCAGAGACCTCTACCACATTCTGGAGAACCACAAGTTCACCAAGGACTCGCACGGTAAACTGCAGGCCATGTGGCTGGAAGCTCACTATCAGGAGGCCGAGAAGCTCCGCGGTCGTCCCCTCGGACCTGTCGATAAGTACCGCGTGCGGAAGAAGTTTCCGCTGCCTCGGACCATCTGGGACGGGGAGCAGAAGACGCACTGTTTCAAAGAGAGGACACGGAGCCTGCTGAGAGAGTGGTACCTTCAGGACCCATATCCAAACCCAAGCAAGAAAAGGGAACTGGCTCAAGCCACTGGACTCACTCCTACACAGGTCGGAAACTGGTTTAAAAACCGGAGGCAACGAGACAGAGCTGCGGCAGCCAAAAACAGGTTGGTGATCTTTCTCTGCGCTGTTGACTCACCACAATGCACTTAAGCATGACAGATATGTCTATTTTCAATTTAAAAAAAGAGGAGGATTATTTGAAAATTTAGTCATGCTTCTGGACAGACCGACTATTATCAGCCATATAGAGGGAGTTGGCTGCGGTGACATTTTAGTTAAGAAGTGAAATACGGATAAACATCCAAAACACTATGTTTGCAGTTGAAAATGCAAAAAACTTCCCTAAATATGTACAAAATAGTTTTATTAATTCATTTATAAAATATAAATGTTATAAGAAAGTTTTGTTGATAATACTAATGGTTAAAAAACTGCTTTGGCAGATTAATCATATTAATGTAACAGAATATAAAAATACTCTGTTTAAATTCAAGTTTGGTATTTAAGTAAATTTGAATAACAAAATATAATACAACAATAAACTATAATAACTGTCAAACTTAATCAGGGA
The DNA here is from genome assembly GCA_028567055.1 of Leptatherina wallacei. Taxonomy (NCBI): domain Eukaryota; kingdom Metazoa; phylum Chordata; class Actinopteri; order Atheriniformes; family Atherinidae; genus Leptatherina; species Leptatherina wallacei. The sequence goes on from JAOXYM010000017.1 coordinate 21,021,802, forward strand.
TGTGTGCATTTTCCTCTTGTTTATTTTAGGCTATTTCTTTTTGAAAAACGATTTACTCATTTATTTATTTATTTATTTATTTATTTATTTCCATGTAGTTACCATTTTAAAAGGATATTGAATGCTCAAAGTAAATATAAAATCTAGCGACTATAAATCACATTTCTAAAGTGGACATTCTTAGAACTCTTTGGATTATTATGAAGAAAAATGTGAATTATCTTGAGCTTATATAATAAACTGCTCTGGGTAACTACAACATATTTGCTTTGGTAAAATGATAGATTTAGCTTAAAGATTTGGCAGTGTTGTGATTTGCAGCTGATTTGAAATATGATTGTTTTCTTGATAAAATAGTGAATGTTACGGTTTATTTAGCTGAATATACTCAGTGTATGGTAGCTGTATTTATAATTTTAACGTCAAGTATAAACATAGTTGAAAATAGAGATAATTTGAATAGATAATAGAAAATTGTTTATATTATTGGACTAAAATGAGACAGAGGCTGCATTCATAACATTATGTATGGTATCATTTCATTGAAATACTATAATTGATTAGAAAATACCTCGCAGAGTACTAAGCCATATGAACACTATTCTAATCTTTTTGATAAATGAAGAGATATATTTCCGCACAGACATTATCCTGTTGTGATGGAGTTATTATCATGATTGGACTGGAGATAAACATTTAGGATGATTGGAGTAACCTGGATCTCGACGTCACTCATTCATACACTTCCATCAGACTAAACTACATCTGTGTCAAACCCTCGCGACGGTTTGCATTTGTAAAAAGGCAAACATTTTTATTCCAAAAACTAATAATAATTTGGTTTTAGTGGTGCAATCATTGGGGCTTAAGTAAAATTGTGCAGAATCAAGGAAAAATAATAAACGAATGGACACTGTAGCTAAAATAGCTACAGATCCAAAATAGACATAGAATACACTATGATGGAATGGAAGCTTTTTGTATTGATATGATATATCCCAGACTGCTGAATTGCTCCATAACCAGGCATGCAAAATAACTCCATTACATTTCTTCAAACATTTGGTAGTCTAAATAGCGCTGTGTTTTGTTCCCTGAAAGCTGCCTGCTTGATAAAAGCATGCATGCATGGCTGGGGCCGGCAGGGGGAAAGAAAAGGCGAGTTTGAACCCCTATTTTGCAGGAGGAGGAGGGGAATGGGGGACATTCTCAGGTCTAATTGCCATTTCTCTCATTTTTTTCTTCTCTTTTTTCCCCTCCTCGCTTCCTTTCTTCTCCAGGCTCCAGCACCAAGCAATAGGACCGGCCGGAATGAGGTCCCTCTCAGAGGCCGGTCTCACCCCTCACAGCTCGGCAGAGTCGCCTTCAACTGCGGCCAGTCCCACCACCAGCGTTTCCAGTATGACAGAGAGAGTTGAGAATGGGACGTCCATCCTGTCGGTCACATCGAGTGACTCGGAGTGCGATGTATGATACGGAGGAGGGGGGGGGAAAGAAAGAAACACAAAAACAAACAAAAAGAGAAATATTTACAGGGAAAATGGACCTGAGAGGAAGAAAAAAGACTTATTAAATATGGCGGATGAAAAAAGGACCCATTGATATAAATATTAAAATAAAAGAGATAAAAGCACGTCGGTTTTTTTTTGCTTTTTTTTCTCTTTTTTTTATTAAAAGCGCTTTCAAAGGACCCACCTCTACCCCTCCTCTTCATACCCCCCCACACTACCACCACCACCACCACAACTACCAGACTACTTGCATGATGTTTTTATTTTTATTTTTAATTTTGTAATCAGGGGGAAAACCTGAATGCAAGATTTTCCATCAGGAACATCAACCAGAGGGAATAAAAACAGATCGTCTTCGTGTCTTCGTCGCACTTTTGCTTCCCCCCCCCCCCCCCCCCCCCCAACCCTCTCCCCTCCATCTCCGGTTTTAGTCCAAGCCATGATGATGATGGTGACGGCGAGGAAGCCGCCGCGCAGACAAGATGCAATCCTCTTTTCATTTTGTGTTCATCAGACAATCATTTTAAGTCGTAAGCACCTTTTTTAATACACTTCTGTCACTGCCTGTGTGGGGTACATAGTCAAAAAAATGTCGGACGGAACCGTTTATGACTGTATCAGATTTTTATTTTTATTTTCAAAATTTTATATTGAATTATGTATATCTCAAATAATGCGATCATTCTCCCGGTCTGTAATATACGTGTAGAAATATGCTTGTACATAATTATTGCTCTTCCCCTCCACCCCCGTGTCATCCTCTTTTCTATCCCTTCCTCACTTTTCTTGACTTGGTGTTCCTACATAAAATATTTGTCAAAACTTATAACTGAAGTGCTGCAGGCGTTTTTGTTGCTTTTGGTGTGTATATATATATATATATATATATATATATATATATATATATATATATATATATATATATATATATATA
>JAOXYM010000017.1:21036276-21047819 GCA_028567055.1 Leptatherina wallacei
GCTGATGAGCAGTGGGCCAGAATACCTGTGGACAGGTGTAGAAGTCTGGTGGAGAGTTACAGGAAACACCTCATTGTATTGATTGCCTCAACGGATTGCTCACAAAATATTAGCTTATGAGTGACGTAAAGTATATGAATTTCTCATATTTTTTGCTTGTTTATTAAAAGTATTTCTATTGAACCACAATTCAATAACAATGTTATGATTTTCATCAAATTAATATATATTATTACTTTTATTAGTTTCAACTTATTTCAGGGACAGTTGATTTTTTATCGTTATTTAATGGAAGGGTGGGAATAATTTTGTGCACAACTGTATGTATATAAAGGCCTGGGGATGTTTGACAACCACTAGATTACCTTATCTGAGTGACATTATGCTAGCTGATGTTGCATCAACTAAAAGGCTGGACAGGATTAAAGTAAAATACAACATGCTATGAAAATCCTGCACATGATTTAACCTGCCCTTTGGCGTTCAGAGTGAACACCCAGTGAAAGCATAAAGAATGGCATAGTTAATCTTTTTGCTGGACAGATTTAATGGAATGGTGTCAAGTGACAATAGCTGGAAAAGTCATCCAAGTGAACCTAATGCGATCAGAATAGCCCGTGTCTGTCTCCCATCTAAGAATTTACAGTAGAGGGAAAAGCCCAAGTGAGCCTTCCTTAACCTCTGATCTATACACGCACATAAGCCACGTGTACCGTACAAGCCCACATACATTCATATACAGCCCCTTCTCAGCTACTTACATCAGTATATCCTCAAGCAAACACCCTTAAACCTTCTGAAACTCCACAGTTTCAGTTCAACATTTTTGAAAGCACATTATAGATAACAGAAAATACTGTAGCTGTGAGAAATATACAAGTGAATATCATAACCAACCATTAGTGATTCAAGGAGTGTGAAAACACAGTAAAGCAAATTTATTGTAATATAATGTGCTCAAAGGACATTTTACAATTGCGTGCATATTCGTAATCCATCAACAGATAAACATTTTGATCATTTATTAAGGGCTTGTGAATGCTATATTGAAGATGTCAGGTAGAAAAACAAAATCCCAATTTCTAGGTTAAACTGTTTTATTGTGAAATGTCTCACTGAAGAAGGCAGATGTTTTACTGAACTTTATTTCTTGATATGTGTCTCCTTGTCCGCGGTCTCAGGATGGAAGTCAGGACGTGGTCTGCTAGGTGACCTTTCACTCCAGCAAAGGGCACCCGCAGTGCGCTCATGTGTGTGTGTTTTGTAACAGTATGCGTCCAGCACACAGGGAGTGCATTAATGCTCATACTCCCTTGGCCATCTCGCTCTCTCTTTTTTGACCGTAACCGTACACCATGCACCCCCTTTCCCCCACACCAACCCACCCACCTCCTCCTCGCTCCCCAGACTCCCTACAGTTTTATCCTGCTTTATGGGACACACCTGATCCACCACAAATCCACACTGGGTCCACAAAGAGACTGAAATTGGTGTGTTTATCAATACACAAACAACTGAGGTGACCTAAAAAAAACAACAAACAAACAAAAAAACACAACAGTACAGAAAAAAGTGATTTAAGAGTAAATATTTCAAATGTTACCACAATATTAGAAGCTGTTTTATTAACTGATATTTAGTTGGATTTATATGATTCAAACTGTCTCTTCGTCCTGTTTTTCACAACACTTCTAAATATTATGTTTAAGTGGACAGGGAATGTTTTGATAGAAAACGGATCAAGCCACCTCATAGCTTTTGACAACAGTGACAACAGTTCAACTGTTTAATATGCTGCCCTCCCGTTTAGTAGATCACCGTCTTAGAGTCTACCGCATTTGATCAAAATTGTCCAATAAACAGTTTAATGCTGAAAGCAAGAAGATGTTATTCTAATACTTTATCAAATGTTGATATTTTCAGCATGAAGTAACTTCTGAGCCATTTGTTAGAAGAAAAATCATTGGCCCATGGAAATGGGGGAAAAAACAACCTTTTCTCATTGCTTTTTTCTTAGCAAGGCTATTAAAGGGTTAAAAACTGTACTGTAGGTCAGATTAATTCTGTGACCCATGTGCAGTACTGCATTATACTTCAGGGGGAAATAGAAAAACCTTTCTGAGCTTGTCAGGCAAACAATGTAGAGATACCGGAATAAGAATAAAATTCTTAACATTTACATATAATTTTTTATTTTAAAAAAAAAATGCATTTAAATTTATTTCAGGTCATGTGTATTGTAAAACACGTACAAAGAAAGATTCATACATTTGTTTTGTTTTTTAGATTAGAAAAAGTCTAGCAAAATGTAGGAAAAAAGGAAAATAAAATCGCCATTTATGTCAGTAAAATGATCAAATTTATTTACTCTGCTGATTCTCCACCTCCTGCCGATCCATTTCCTGCACTCTCCAGTCATGGTTTTCAGATTACGGATGAGGAATTCCAGTGTGAAGCATGTTATTCCCATTCCACGAGACAGTTTCATATGTGTTGATAAACATCCTGCTGTAATCTACAAACAGTGAGAAGGACAAAGTTTCTCACTAACTGCTGACTAAATAGACATGCAGATAAGTTCAGATACACTTCTGAAATAGTGAAAACAGTGGACCTGTAGAAGGAGCACAAATTTAGACCTGACTGCATAATGAAACAATCACATTTTCAGATTTTTATTTTCAAATAAATCTAAGTGTAAATAAAGTGATACACACCTTTTAGTGTCGTGCATGCCAGAAAATGCCTGAAGCAACCAGTTGATATTCATCTCTGTCATCTGACTCGGACTTCACTTTGCACTTGGAGTGTTTTGGTAATGCAAATCCCAGCTGTCTTACTCACTTGTTAGCACAGCCACTAACTTCTCTAGGCAACAAGTGGCATGGATTTCAAATTATTCACACTTATGATATTATTATACGAGCCTCTGAAATATTCATCAAGTTGTGCAACATTGTTCCACAGTTGTTCAACCTTTAAAATTTCACAGTTACCCAGGATAATCTGAGTTTGATGGTTCGTGCATTTTGTCTGTTAGAATTATTCAAATCGTCTAAAGACCAGAGTCCCATCTTTGAATTACAGCAACGATTTGAAAAACTGTCAGAGAACCTGTGTTTAAGCTTCCCTATTCAGCCCAAGTGAATCCCTTCCAGCTCTGAGGCTGCTGTTATAAAAGTTTGACCTCTGACCTCCCTGAAGGCGGTCTAAGTGAAAGGAGAATTTCCCCACTGGGGCCAATAATGTGTCATGTTATAACCAGCATCACTGTACCTGATGTGTCTTTGGAGTGCGTTAACAACATTTAACAAAATGTCCCCGTTAGGATGCATAGCTGCTAAATAGAAACTTTACGGAGGAAAATTTGGGGATTCTCTGGAGTTAACAAAATATGTTTATTCACTGATAAGTATCTTAAAAACTAAAACATTTTGAGATAATGTCAGAAAGTGTGGTTTGATTTTCCATTCAAAAATGTGTTTTAGACTACTTTATCTTCAAACCAGCATCAGTCCAAAATTAGATTTATCATTGTGATCAATTGTGAAGACAACCTTTTTTTTTTATCAGTTTTTGCTAAAGCTTGTCACCAGACACTGCATAGCTGTGTCTGATATACAAAAGCTCAGCTGCTAATTGAATCAATTTTATCATTTGGAGGTATTATGAGTTTATATGAGTTTTTATCTTTGTTGTGTTTTACCTTTGTTGTGTACAGCACTTTCGTCAGCAGTGTTGTTTTTAAAGGGCTTTACAAATAAAATTGGATTGGAATCAATTCCCTCTGAAATCTGTTTGCGTATAGGTCTCCTGCCTTTGAAAGACAAATATGTCTTGCCGTACATGTATTTTCATGCATACTTCAGTTAAAAAAAAAGACATAATAATTTATACACTTTTTTGCCCTTTTATGTTTTGATGATAATAATAAAGCAAAAAATGGAGACCTCACAACTTCTAACTAATTCCTTAACATTAAACAAATGGCCAAAAGAAACAAGATTTCCCAAAAACTTTGGCTAATTTATTCTTGTCTTTTTTTAAAGACTTTAGGAAAAAAATCTTTATTTATTCTTCTGTATTTAAAAAATGGAAATCATGAAATATAAGCTGAAACAAAATAAATCAGTGAAAAGCCTTTTAAGTTCATTATTTTCAAGCTCATTGTGTAATTGAATCATAATTACTTTGGTAATTTGCTCATTTGAGCTACAAGAAAACATTGGTTTCACTATAAGCTGCTTGTTCAGACGATTGTTATATAGTTTTTTCACCCTGAGTCGTTTTCTTTGGGTATTATTTTTTATTGTATTTCATTCATTTATTTTTAAGCAAATTGTCGTTACCTTCCAATGAATTACTCTTCTCGACCAAAGTTGTTGAACGCTGATCGTGTAACATCCCCACATCGTGCTGTCTGACAGAGAATTAAGCAGCCTGAAGAAACCATGACTAGTTCACACCTGTTCAGCTATTTATCCTGCTGCTTTTGGAAGCTCATTATGCTCATAAGCCAGCTTTTACGGAATTAAATTAGCGTTTATAACCACCACGTCTTGTTAGGACCTTCCTTCAGCGTTGGTGGATTTTTCCAAACGTTCTCAGTCCAAAAACATGTTTAACAGCCTTTCCCTTTCCCGGGCACACATGCCGCACTCATGATGCCAGTTCACATTTCACCCTAATGGGAAACAAGAGGGAGTGAAAGTATTAAGAGACCAAAATCACAGCTCGTTGCGGGGTTACAGAGTTGGTTTGGGGAAAGGCCAAATATCCCATGTTGTGTCTCCTCACAAGCCGCTGTTATGGGCTTGTTTTGAATAAGACCCATGTGTACTGAAATCCTTATAATGCGTGCTTTGAGCTGCATCAGCTGACCTTCATGCACCAGACAACTATACGATATATCCTTCGTTGTTTTGTTTTTTATAGAAGGGAGACATTTCACACACTCTGTGCCTGCAGCATGATCCGTTAATAGACAAGATGGTTTGCTGTTGTTTCAAGTAGTTAAATTATCTACCAGTTTGCACAACATGCATTGAACCGTGAGCGACAGTAAACCTAAACCCTTGCAGTCTCACAGATTAGGGATGATAGCCTATTTCTCAATTGCCAGAACAATGTGACGGAATAAGTTGGGATATTTTGGGGCCTGTGTTAAATGAAATATAAACATAAAAATGTGGGCTACCAGAATAACAGCGCCTGAAAGAGCTCATGGTTTGAAGCTAATGAAAATCTGAAAGGCTGAGGAGATGTTGCTCTGATCTCCACAAACAGCTCAGGCGTCAGGAGAGTGAGGGGGAGCTGGAGGTGTTGCACGGCCGAAGCTGTTTAAACAAAGTGTCTTCTTTCAACGCCAGTTTCCAGTTCTGCTTTCCTTTTCTCCTCTTTTTCCCCTCTGACAAACTACGGTACTTTTGTTCTCCTCAGTCAAGCGCGGAAAGATAAGGTGTCATCACTCCAACATCAAGGTTCCTCGTTGGAAAAGCCCGTATAAACTTCGCCAAGCGTTCCCTATCATGGCCACATGCCACATGTTTCAGCCTCTTGACTTGTGTTGCTTTTACAAAGTATTGGCTTGAGTGGCTTTTGTTTTGTTTTCCCCTCTCTCTCATTTTTAAACTTTAACATATTCAGTGAATAGCTACTTGTGTGAACTTTGACCTAAACTTTTTTTCTTGAAAAGTCCCTAAGCCTTAAAAAGTATTCAAAACCCTTAACAATTTTACATATTTTTAAGATGTATTTAAATCGACCACTGCAATAAATTATATCTTTGGAATTATAAACGCCAGAATGTTTACACTTATGCAAACATTTATTTTCTGACACATCTCTAATTTTCAGCCTTTTCCACCCTTGAATTTTCATTTGAGCTGCAAACAACCAGCCACATATTGTTGTGTGGAAAATTCTGGGAGAAATCTTCCTTCTTAAAGATTTCATTTTGCAGCATGACAATGTGCAGCAGCTTATTCCATCGACTGCAACATTAAGGAACATATCCCCTAAATGCACTTAATTTTTAAGTCTTTCTTAATTATGGGGTTTTTGTATGACATTAATGAACAGGCTTGGCACAGTGCACTTACAAAACGCAGGAGAATATAATAAATGATGGATTAGAGCATGCATCTTAACAGCTAGGCTATACAAAGGGAATATGTTCAAAATCTCCCCCAAAATAAAAAAAGAAATAGAAAAAAAGAAAGAAAACGCAGATGAATTATTCGGGAAACAAATTTTTGAAACTTTATGCTTTCATGTCCATAAAGATTAAAAGTATGAGAAGATAATTTTAGTTTCCTTAGAAATATTTTTTTCTATAGGGTTTATTTTTAAACAAATGTTACATAAGAGGAGAAAAATGTAAACAGGCTCTTCTTTCCTTTTTCAAACCAAAATGTCAATAATCATTCAGAATCAGAGAAATCCTCGATTTTAATTCATGTATATCTTTTTCTTTTATTGTAAAGGGTAATATGAAACTTTAGGTGAAGTCGCTTTATGGTTCATAGTTTATCGCAAAGTTTACATGCAGTCTCTTTCCACATGAAAATGTAAATACTAATAACATCAGGAGATTAAGATACTTCATCTTATCACGCTTCTTATAAGACACTTGAAAATATCACATCCCATCAGCCCACCGTCCTCCAAAACAAACAAACGAAATAACAAACAAAAATCAAAGAGCAAACAAAAATAAAAATGACTGCTCATGGCTCTTTTGGAAAACCCCAAATGTAAACATAAAGGCAGGGGTACCTTGAACTCTGTGCCCACAGAGTCTGGAGATAACAGCGGTAATAGTAGCAAGAGTTAAGACACTTTGTTGTTATTGTTTTTAACAATAAAACATTTTACGTTATTACATTCCAGTAAAATACTTCTTTCTTTCTTTCTTTCTTTCTTTCTTTCTTTCTTTCTTTCTTTCTTTCTTTCTTTCTTTCTTTCTTTCTTTCTTCTGCAAAATAATCCTTCTTAACAAGTCATAAAATCTCAAATCTAGTCTATATTTTCGTCCATACAATTAATGCAAACCTCTGAAAGCGGCGTGATAACGTGGTACCTGCTGATCGTAAAGTTCTCAAGTGCTCTGGTCACGTTTTCGAAGAAAGATCCTGAAAACAAGCGAACGTTTAATTTGAGAATAAAAGGAGGTCACTGGCAATTTCCCCCCACTTGTTGAGGGAAAAAAACAACTTGAATGTGAGACTAAATGATTTGTTACGGTGGCTTTTTTTTTTTTTGCTGCGTTCCAGTCTGTCTGCCTTGCACCTTGACGCAAGTGCTTGAAGCTTTGCTCACGCCACCTCGTAAATTACTTTCCAGAAAAAAAAAGAAATGTTGCTCTTTATCCCCCTTCCGTGCCGTTATTTTAAGAGCCAAGGTCCACAAGATTAGAAGACATAGGGTTCAGTATGGTGTCATGGTGCAATGAGTGGTGATGGTGCACCGAGTCTGCACCACCGGGCACCGGGATTGCGCTGGGTCCTGGCGGGGGCGCAAGGCCGTGCAGGGACTGTAAACCGGTGTTTGAGCCGAGGAGCAGAGCCGGGCTCTGAGACGTGTGATCCGGTGTCCCCGAAGGTGTTTTATCGTCGTCCGAACTCCCCAATAGAGTTTTATTTCCATTCATGGAAGAAGTCAATGGGTTGTGACTATTGCTGTTGGAGTTCTCGTTGTTTTCTCTGTGAATAAGAAAATAAATAACTTAGGTCTATAAGTTTGATTCAAGTTGGTGCAACAGGTTGCTTACATAAAAAAAGATTATACCAAATAAACTGGCAGCTATATTGTTACTGTGCAAAATAAAAAACTGGAAAATATACGGTATAAGTATTCTAAAATCTTAAGTTTTGCAAATGAATGTGATTTTTGTATGTTTGGAAACAGTTTCGAAAAGACACACACAATGACAATATGCGCACTGAGGTATCTGTTAGGTTGCACCATTTAAAACAACCACAATGCTTATAAATGTTTGGTCTAATTATTTATTAATGCATCAACCAGTAATGCATTCATGCGCACCTGTGCCAAGATGAAAAAAATTAGTAAGTCACCGAAATAATTAAGGGCTTAGTTCATGGAAGTAATTGTGGTGCTGAACGGACAATGACAGGAGACAATAAATCTACTCCACTACTGAACGTTCATTAAGTAGCTTCTTTATGTTTAGAGCAAATTAATCAATCGCTAAACTCAAAATGAGCCGTGTCTAAATGACAAAGCCTCACGATCTCCAAAATTGCGCCTTTTAGGCTGCATGCGGCATATACGTGGGAATATATGCGCACTGGGCATTTCTCAGAAGGATGACATGATTTACGTGAAGCTTTCAGCCCGAATTAATGGCCAGAGGGTGAAAGAAGACACCAACAGAGCGAACACCTGACCGAAACACCTCTCCAAAACCTCTGTGAATGCTTGTATGTGTAATTTTTAACAGACTAATTCTAATTAATGTCAACTGGGCTGATAGGGACAACCACATCAACTGCACTAAACAGCTTTTAGACATGCTCTGAGATGTTTACTGTGCGCTCGCTTCTCTCTGGGGTTAATAGTATGTTCTCTGATCTTGATATGAAAGTCCAATTTCATGTTATAATTAGTGTTGTTACTAAAACATAAAAGGAAGGTAAATGCAGCTTTTATAAACTTGTAATCAACCTGACGACAAGTCTTTAATTTCCTGCTTTACAACTTTTCTTTCACGCGGCCTACACTTTTCAGAAACATACGCCCAAACAGAAGTCAATTTAGACTTGAAGTATGAATAAGTTGTTTTATTTTGTTGTTTTTTAAAATGTAATTTCCCAAATGAAGACACAAGCTGATAGTGGTTGATTGCTGTTTTGGTTAACTTTCAGATATCGGTCAGAAAATTAACTTTGCAGGAGCACACAGCAAGTGGTTGTTTATGACTCAGCACTATTTTCTTTAAAATATTACTTTTCCCTTTTGATTCTAGTAATAATGTCAATAGGAGAATTATTGCTGTTTCACATGTTTGAAGTGTCTTTGTGTGAAGAAGCACTCTTACCTTTCCTTTGCTTCAGCTGCCCGATCTCGCTGCCGTCGGTTTTTGAACCAGTTGCTGACCTGTGTGGTCGTGAGTCCCGTGGCCTCGGCCAGCTCTCTTTTCTCCCGTGGGGATGGGTAAGGATTGTGGGTGTACCACTCCCGAAGGACGCTCCTACTCTTCTCTTTGAAGCAGTAGCTCGTCTCCTCTCCGTCCCAGATGGAACGAGGCAGGGGGAACTTTCTCCGGACGCGATACTTCCCTACAGCGCCGAGCGGACGACCCCTCAGCTTCTCCGCCTCGATGTAGTGCGCTTTGAGCCACAGCTGCTGCAGCTTCGGGTGGTTGTGCGGCGAAAACTGGTGGCTCTCTAGGATCTTGTAGAGCTCTCGGAAGTTTCCCCGGTGGAACGCAACCACCGCTTTCGCTTTGAGGACGCTCTCGTTTTTGTGGAGGTGCTCGCACGCCGGCAGGGACCAGAGGAATCGCCCCAACCGCTCGATGTTCCCCCCTTGTTGGAGAACTTCACAGACACACGCCACTTGTTCCTGCGTAAAACCAAACGTCGGAAGCATGGACATGGCGACAACGTAAACCAAGACAGATTATATTGTGCCTTACTTCCACGCTTAGTCTCTCATTAAATCAAGACGCATTAAGTCCATTGGTGTCAAAAGGTCCCCAAAAGAGCAACTTCAAACTTATAGTTGCTCAAGGTTTTGGCAATATCCAGCTGCGTACTGCAGAATACGCTCAAGCCTATTCAGCCATGCAAAACCCCAGGCGACAAATCCTCATAAAGTTGTTGAGAAAGAGAGAAAGTTGCAACTCCCTCGAACGTCCTCCTCCACCTTTTCTATGCCGTTTCAACATAAACTACTCACTGAGACCAGGCTCGCTGGCTCGTTTTAATAATATTATTCTAAGCTGGCAAGACAAGCGATTATATGATCTCTGATTGGTCGGTTATCTGACCCGGGGATGGTGAGGATAAGACAATAGCCTTAGTCAAATTATTTGCCATGGTAACGCTGTCACTCAAAGTAACCTGATATGCTTTGAGGTGGCTCCCTGGCAAAGTCAACCCGATTGTTCCCTTCAAGACCGGCCCGCCTACCAATAGAAATATAGCCCAGATTTTTCTCCAAAATAGTTTTTTCCCCTCGCCTCCACTTTGACAGACACCTGAGGCAGCCATAGAGCGTAGAGCTGTAGGGGAGTGTAGGAAAAGAGAGCTATGCTGATCCCACAGCTGGAGGAAGGATGGCGCCAGAGCGCATGGAGCCCGCTTCAGTGCGCCTTCGTGTCCCTGGCACCGCTGACTGATTCATCTAGATTTTCGTAATGTTTGTAACTTTTGATAATTACCTAATAATGTCGGACCGGTAAAAAATCAAAAAGCAATGCAACACAGATTAAACCAAAGTCTACTATGACGTTAAAATGAAAAATAAACATGATAAATAATACAGTAGCCTATTTCAGAAGAAATATATTTATATATTTCTCTCAAGTTTATGTCAAGTTCATAGCCTATCAATAATGTATAAGTGCATTGTATGAAAGATGCGCTCCCAAAAAAAACATTAAGAAAACTTACCAGTAAACATATTAATAACTTATTAATTTTATGTATAACATTTAAATATGGCATTTCTAAATTTAGAATCTTTCAAACGACCCGCAAAAGGTTTTTGCACAAAATATGCCATAATTTTGCCATAATAATCTTTCTGATCTAATGCACGTAATAAGAAGGTATCTAAATGAGGGGTGAGGCAGTGACTGAAGGACCACACTGCATGAATTATCTGAAGGTGAGCAGTTGGACTAATGGAGAAAGCAGGTCGCGTGTTTTGCAAACTCTAATACAAACTCTGCAGCACGGAGCAGAGACGGCGGGAGGAGAGTCTGGAGGGAACACGGCATCAACCAGCAAGCTGGTGAGACAAATTTTTTCTCTTTTTCTCAGTTGGACAACTTACACAGAGAGGGAAAATCGGAGTTATCAAAAATCACATGAAGGATCAGTAGGATGTTTTTCTATTAGAATTACAAAAAAAAATTGGGGGAAATCAAGTTGGAAAGTTAGGAAGGAGTGAGTGAACGGAATTTAGAGCGAGGAGTTTTTTGTTGTTGTTGTCTGTTTGTTTGTTGTTGTTTTTTTTAAATGATTAAGGAGAAAAAGTGTTGTTAAGTTTCCCTGCTTGTTAAGATTATCACAGAAAACTGCAATGGCTTTGTTGACTGCGTTGTCACGCGGACAGGATTGCGTGTTATTGACTGTTGGGATCAAAGATTGACCAGTTGGCAGATTTCTATCGTCTCACCGTGGGACCTCTTCATTAGAGATACGATTGTCTGCTACACTTACGTGAAGTATCACATCACTCGACACAGCTGCTCCAAACCACACTCACACACACTCACACTATCAGATGAACACACTGGAGGAAGATTACTGCAAAGTTTAGTTAGTAAGTGAATACAGATCACATGACAA
>JAOXYM010000017.1:21074909-21097500 GCA_028567055.1 Leptatherina wallacei
TGTGTGTGTGTGTGTGTGTGTGTGTGTGTGTGTGTGTGTGTGTGTGTGTGTGTGTGTGTGTGTGTGTGTTTGGCTGTGGGTGGGAGACGTTTTGGAAGGATGGAGTTGGCAGTGTTAAAGGTGGGAGAGGAGATCCAATACAGTCAATAAAACACAGTTTTTATTCTGCACTTTTTCTCCTTTTTGTTATCTTGAAGTAATGACACCCTGCAATGTACTGACAAGTCAATCGGACCATTTGTGTCCAAACCAAGTATTGTTTTAGGCCAATAACATCATGTAAAATCTGACCAGTGTTATAGGCCACTTCTTTTGGTGTTAAATCACCAGCACCATTATTCACTGTTCAGTGAACTGTTCAGATTTATGCTTGGTTGTGCACTTCTGTGTGTTTGTACATTGTTATTTTTGTCTTATTGTGTTTCTATGTGTAGATCCTTGGGTGAGACCCTTAGTCCATCTGAAGCATCACGTATAAATCTGTGTTAACAAGATGGCATCTCTTCAGCTAAAGTGTAGTGGACTGTATGCTTGACAGACCAACTTAACAGCACAGTGTTATTTTCTAAGGCCCACTTAACACTTTATTGATCTGAAGACCATTGGGGCTCATTAGCCGAAGACTCAAGGTTAATTCAGAAGCTATGTTGCACAGTCTGTGGCTTACATGCCACTGGACTAATATAACGCTATCTGAAAACCTCAGATATTCAAAACCCAACAATATTGTCATTGGATTGCAGTACCTTGGCTTCAAGTACTAAAGTGAGGAGTATTTTAGTCATTTTGAACAGGATCAGTTAATACTAATATTGAATAGGTGTCCAGAAACTGGCCACCTGTCCAGGGTGTACCCTGATTCTCACCCAGTGGCTGCTGGGATTTTTAGCTGATTTAAAATACACATCCACAGTACTGACCGATACTGCCAAGTGAGATTGTGTTTCTCCAGTTTGAGCCTCTGTAAAATGGCTTCCTGTAAAATTTAGGATAGATTTTCAAAATATTTCTTATCTTGTGCAAAGCCTTTAATGGACAAATTCAGTGTTATCTTGAAAATCAGACTGAAAACACCCAGCAAGATTTTGTCACTTTAAGAATGAAAGCCTTGTTGTTCCAGCGTCTAGGACCAGAATCAGAGTTTTCAAGTTAATTTCCTGTGAAACCAAAATTGATGGTGAAACTTCTTTGCTTGTTTGCTTTAAACATAATATGTCTTTGAATTACCTTATATATAACTGATATACTAATACTTTACAACTATTTTAAATACCTTGTGTGTTAAGAGTGGTTTACATTTTATTTTATTACACACGTCTTTCAGTTTACTTGAATAAATCTGAGTTTAGTTAATATTTACACATTTTCTCATTATTTCCTTTCTTGATAAGACCATGAATACAGTGAGATGATTAAAAGCCATAATTAAAAAAACAAACGGAGCAACAACAGCAAAAAAAAAACAGTCATATCTCAGTGGGATTAAAAAAGTATTTTTCATTTTATTTAATTTTTAAAAGTGTTACGTTTTGATGTGTTTAATAACTTAATGTTTTTATTTAACAAGTTGGATAAAATGAGGAATACTTCAATTTTTTTCATGCAGCTCTCCAAGGATGTCAGATTGCTTGTTCCAAATTGACAAATGGCGCACCAAGTTTAAATATGAATCATACAAGCAGTAAAAGTATGCAGTAAGCCTTTTGGCATGGAAATTGGCAAGGAGAGAAAAGGGGAGGCCACTTAGTGAGCTAATTTTACAACTGATCCTCAGTAGAAGAAGGAACACCACTCATCCGTTTGTCAAGGTGCAGAACTTGGTATATAAGTGAAGATGAAGAAAAGTCTGCACACTCTGATCTATGCAGAGTAAAAATGTAATCAAACAAGCTTTTGGTCATAGAACTTCATCAGGGATGGCTTGATGCAGAGTCACAGTCAACAGTCAACTGATCCTCAAAAAAATTTAAATACACTGTAAGAATACCATACTGTCAATATTATAGATACACCTCAAAAATGAACTAATCATGTTTTCAAGGGAGGTTCATGTTTCAAGCCAAGCCTCTTTGAGTACACGAGGTGGAGTCGGGTTGAAAGTTGCTCTGCTGTGTTGCATCTGTAAATATGCTTTTAATTTCTGGCCACAGATTAAATAAAATGAGCAAATATAATGAGAAATGTGCAAATGAAAGAACAAAAGCATGCAAATTTATTGAAGCGTGTGCACTCAATGTGGTTAAGTATGGCCTTAAATTATATTTTTCATGTGTCTATGACTACTCCCCGGAAATAAGTTATTTCAGCTTGTTATAGTTTTTATAAAGGCACCTTTTTTTCTTTGTACAAGAAGTAAGAATAACATCTGTTAAATTATTGACATCTTCTTTGATTACATTTTTGTCATCAAAAGAAGATGACAACAACGTCATTTACTTTTTCAATGCAGGGTATGATTTAAGCAAAACCTGCAGCAAAGCATATACTGAGGTTTATCATATTAAGTAAAACAGTCTCAAAACCTGAGTATGCCAGATATGTTGACTGATATGAGCCGTTATCTTTTAGGGCATAACATTTTGTTAAAATTCAACATCGGACAGTACAATTTAATCTGTAATTTGAGACAAAACATGTGGTATTTATACACTCCCTGGCTAAAGAAAAAAGATACCACCAAAAAACAAAAAAAACATCACACACTAATATTCAGTTAGACCACCTTTACAGCAGCATTTGCTGTGGCATTTTTATTATAAGCTTCTGCAATGACACCAGATTTATTTCCATCCAGTGTTGCATAAATTTTTCACAAAGATCTTATATTGATGATGGAAGAGTTTGACGACAGCACAGAGCATTCTCCAGTACATCCCAAAGATTCTCAAAGGGGTACAGTTCTGGGCTCTTTGATGGCCAATCCGCGTGTGAAAATGACCCACTCTTAACCACTCTTTCACAATTTGAGCCCGATGAATCCTGGCAGTGTATCTTGGAATATGCCCATGCCATCAGGGAAGACAATATTCCATTGATGGAATAACCTGATCATTCAGTATATTCAGCTAGTCAGATGACCTCATTCTTTGGACATATAATGTTGCTGAACTTAGACCTGACCAACTCCAGCAACCCCAGGTCATAGCACTGCCCCCACAGACTTGTACATGATGGCTAGATCACTTTTTCAGCCTCTCTTTTTGCCATGATTCTCCCATCGCTCTGGAAAAGGGTCAATCTGGACTCATCAGACGACCTTCTTCCATTGCTCCAGAGTCCAATCTCCCTAGCAAATAGAAGCCTTTTTCTCTGGTTAGCCTCTCTGATTAGTGGTTTTGTTATGACTACACAGCTGTTCAATCCCAATCCTGAGATCGCTTTACATTGTGCTTGTGGAAATGCTCTAACTTTCACTATTGAATATAGCTCAGAGTTCTACTGTTGTTTTTCTTCGATTTGATTTCACCAAATGTTTAAGTGATCGCTGATCACCACCATTCAGGATTTTATTCTGACAACCTTTTTTCCTGGAAGATAATGGTTCCCCTCTATCCTTCCAGTTTTTGATAATGTGTTGGACAGCTCTTAACCCAATTTTAGTGGTTTCTGCAATTTCCTTAGATGTTTTCTCTGCTTGATGCATGCCAGAGATTTGATCCTTCTTAAACAGACTAGCATCTTTTCCATAAGGATGGGACGTGTCTTTGAAGCTACTCATTGCATTAGTTGGGGTTAAATAACTTTTAAGATAATCGCCCATGCAGTAATTAACCAATATAAGGCTCATACCTTCTCTCTTAGTTAAATCCATGTGGTGACTTTTTTTTGGCCTGGCAGTGTATCTCCATGGAATAAACTTTTTGGCTCAACGAAAGAAAATTAGATCATTTACATCATAATACTTTGATGAAAACAATTTTGTCTTGTTTCTAAACAAATAACTTATTGGCTCTGAACGCCAGGGGATTTTAGACATAACATATTCCTCAAAAAGACGATATTTCTTATAACATTCAACAAACAAACTAGAACTGTATACTGGTCGCTTTAATTAGTTTGAGCCCAAGCATGTTTTTTAATGTTTCTGTATTTTTACGGATAGATATTCCTCAGACGGTGATGAATCAAGTTAAATTGTAAAGTACATTAGTCAGGATGTGTTGTGCGTGTGTGTTTACATTACTGTCCTAAGATATGTGTGTGTTATGTGCTGAGTGACAGACGCAGTGGGGGTATCTGTGACGGTGTGTCAGGCATGTAAACCCAGACTGACCTGATGGGATGTGGCCCTCCGGGTCACTTGGCACACCCACACCCACACATTCTTATTCTTATTCTATTATGTTGGCCTGCCAAAGGACTAAGGATGGAAATTAGTTTTGCTATAATCTTGCATATTTACACTATATATCTGTATTAATATGCACTGTCACTTTTTAAAGAAAAATAAATAAAACACAAGAAACTCATACACACCTACACACTCCCACATAAACACATCTTCTGACACTGGTTAAAACTTATTCCTCCAAAGGGGGGGAATGGAGAAAAAGTTTGACAAGCACTGTATTACGTAAACTGCAGAGTGCTTTGGCAGGTATAGGTGAAAGGCTTTATTAGACTTTTTTGCCACTTTTTTGTGTTTGTTTTTGTTGTTTTTTGTTTTTTTTTTGTTTTATATGTTTTGGATGAAATGTTATGTAAAAAAGGGGTAGTTCATGTAACATTTTTCTTCTTTCTGTTCCTTTTCTTTCTCGTATTTGGATTATCATTTGTTTGTTTTGTTTTTTTTTTGTCAAAAATAAAATAAAAACTAAACTTAAACTGACAAAATAGTTTTTTTCTGGAGTGTTGAACACAGATTTATCCAATGCTTTTTAAATTATGGTATTATCTGACGAACCAGATTTGGACACTGTAAAACAGTTTTTAGGAGTTTTTGGAGTTAGTTTTTAGGGCACAGGATTTGTTTCCAGAGCAATTTCTCACCATTCAGTGTCTGAGACATACATTTTCCTAAAATCAAAAATGGATAATGGTGAAATGCCCTCTGCTGGTACCATAATTGCCATTAGGACTCATCGCTGTAGTAACTCTGAAAATGAAGGAGGGGAGAATGTGCCATCTAGTAGCCTGACATGTTTCGCACAAACTCTTGTGTTTCTTCAAATCTAGAAGTACTTTGTTGCTAAAAGAAAACTATAAGTTTATAAGATCCATGTTGGATATTCCCTAAAGCACAACTAATCTTCATTTGAACAACTTGTTGATAACAACTCTAGTTTTTATCTCTTGATATTGTTTGTTAAATCAGAACCTCTATACACAACAGTTTCTATATAATATCAAGCTAGCTGGTAAGTAACTCCATGTCTTATTTCTCTACTAAAATTAGAGAAATAAAATAAAAGGCTCCAAACATGGACTTAATTAGTAATTTCTTGTCATTGTTTAGGTAGATGATAATGTTGGTTATGACTGCTCCATGAGACATTATAGCTGAGGTGAAGCCAATACATTAAAATCTGATGGAAAAGGATTCTGACAAACCCTCTTCTATGAGTGAGAATGAGATAAAAGCCAAAAAACCCTCAATGGGTGAATTATATATCCCTTTGTTTTGTGACTTACACAGCATAGCATTTCATCAAATACTGCACGTGCATTTGATTGCAAAGTTGGAAATAGCTTCCATTCTCTGACTGAAGGGGGGGAAGCTAAATTTAAAATCTACTTAGTATGACATGCTTCTTTAACAGAAAATTGTATGCATAAATCTGAATAACACATTTTAGAAATAAAATGCTAATAATCCTTCATTATCAAAATGTACTTTCTACCTTCTATGGATATCATCTGATATTTAAATGGTTATTCCCACTTAAAAACGATATCACACCATATTTCAACATGAAAACTATTTCAAATGTTTGCTCAGTGTTTTTGTAAGAACACATGAAAGGCACGGGAAATTTACATAACACAAAAAAAAATGTTGGGTCATTTGAACTCTTTTTATCCCGTCATTTATAATCTTAGTACATGCTGACATTAACTGGAACAAAAAGGTTTTTATGTTTTTGTCATCATAGATTGACATGAATGATTCATTGTGAGTTTAAACAGTCCTACAATATTCCAATGCACAGACACTGAAACATGCCTTTACAGTGTCTAAGGTACTTCTGACATTTGTAAAAAAAAAATCATTTATGTCGAGTGAATGAAAATTACCAATGAAGAATAATTTTTAATAACAGAGAATAACTCGTGCTCATCAATGTGATCCAAGTATCTCATTTAGTCATGTTTAAATTACTTTAAATTAGTTATAAAAAACAAACAAACTTGCAGATAATTGCATCATGAGAGAAGCGTCAGTAAAATCCAATTCAGCCTCATATACTGTGTGCAGGTAGATATACAGTGGTAACTATTAGAGTGTGTATTTCTGCAAGTAGCATATGTGCATGTTTGCTCATTTGTATGCATCAATAAACAAGTCAAAGTCAAACAAAGTTCAAGTGGACATACCGTACAACTTTTCCAACCACTGAGGCAAAAGCCACATAGAACATCTGACATGTCTTCTTGTTAAAAAAAAAAAAGAAAAAAGTCAAGATTCAGTCCAAGTTTATGAAGGTATTTGACATTTTGTGTATGTACATAAATGTTTTCCCACCCAAAGAAAATCTTGACATTGATTTAGAGATCTGAGTGCCTGTGAAAATGTCTGTATTTGTATATAAGATTGCGGCAGAGGAAAGCAGTTTCGATGAGCATAAAGAGGGACGGGATGCAGGACAGAAAAGGCAAACACTGTGCACATTTTTGGGGTATTTATTTGCATCTACTGCAGATATGTCCGAGATAATCTGTAAAAAGCTTATTTCAGTGGAAAGAGCCTGAGCAAATGATGGAACCTGTCATTTGCTGATGAATATCAGTTCAGTATTCATTTCAGCTGTATTACATCTAACTGTCTGCCAGCCTGTCTCTTACACTCTGCCCTGATGTGAGGCTTAAATCAGTCAGAATCATAACACTGTCAAAACTTTTGATAAACTTTTTGTAAAGAGATTAAACAACTCTCTCTCCCACAGATATTATATCCCAGTGCTGTAACCTTCAATTTTATAGCTCTGAGCATTTATTTCACACCGTTGTGTAAAATGTCTAGTTAAGAACTAGTTAAAGGTGTCTCTTCCAGGGTTAAATATAAATTTGCCTCACAGGATTTGTTGGACAGTTTTTGTAAGAATCCAAAGCCAGCAATAAAGTTGACAAATCAAGTGATGCTTGTTCTGCTTGTTCATCCAAAACCCACCCTTAACATGGTATCTCTAACCAAAAGCATCAATTAAAAAAGTTAAATTAAAGTTCAGTAAAAACTAAAGCCCCAACAGAAACTTTTCACATAAATATCTTTTGAAAAATATCATATATATATAAATATAATTATATTGCACTTATTAGCCTTTGCTTGATGTAAATATCCCCCTTTGAACTGATGGAAAATCGTGGGTTGATATTACTGAATGAACATGTATATTTTCACATGTGTGTGCCTGACAAAATGAAAGGCGGCGAGCGGAGCAGGGTTCAGTACAGGCCAGACCAATAGCCGTAATCAGGTTACATGATTAATGAGGGGGGGAAATGGGCTCATGTTGTATTAAGAAAATGTGTGTTTGAACCCAAAGCGGCGGGTATCAGCAGCCTAATGCATCAGCCATCGACTGGACACCTGAGATCCAAGGTCTGCAGTGCTGTTAGCTTTGTCCCAGCGGAAAGGCGCTGCATCGATTCTCCTTAAAACTCCCTCTCATTCACTCACATTCTTCCTGTTTCTCTCTTTTTTTTCCCAGAGTCCATCTTCTATCCTTTGTGCCCTTCTATGCCTTTCTTGCATTTATTTCATGCCTCGTTTCTTTTATGTTTTCTTGCCTCACTTTTTCGCTCTCCCTCATCTCCACTTACGGCCTTTCTCCACTACATTAACAGCTTCACTAAGTTTGCACACACCGTACAATAGCATCAGTGTTTTCTGTGTCTGCTTTTTATGCCTTTGAATGATTTAAGTTCATTTCTGGCATCAGAGTGATGGCCAGCACTCAGCTCTCGCAACCCAAACACTGAGGAGTCATTTAATCTCTGTGACTCGCTACACCACAGGCTTGTCTGATATATTAGCTAGCGCTGCCTCATACAAAAAAGACTATGTCCACTTGGTAAAGTGTGAGCCATACAGTAGGAGCAACACCACCAACTTTCATGAAAAGACAAAGGTTCCTTCATCTTAAAATATATACTACAAAATCATGAGATGGGTTTGAGTCAAAATCTGATTTAATTTCTAAGCAGGGCAGTAAGTTTTATCTCAGTAAATAGCACAGTGACAGTTACAGGTTGAGGTAACTGTGGTGTTATTTCTTATTTCTGGGAGCCAATTAGACACCCTCCCTGGTTCTCTGATGGGGACGGCATCTTGGCTCTCTCTGGGGAGGCGAAATGGTACGTGCACAGTAGCTGTAGTGTACACATAGGAGGGGATGAGTGATTAGGCTGGGTTCAAACACAGCTAAACGTGAGCTCTTCTCATGTTACCCTAAAATAATATCCAGTTCTTTATCTTATCAACAGAATATATTGTGGCACATTGAGCTATAGTGTCACATTAATTATTATAATCAAATATTATAATTTAGGTTTCCAAAAATAGTTGTGTTCAAGCAGCTGCTGAGTGAGGACATGTGGCTACGGTAGGGAAGAGACTGAAGGGTCATGAAGTTGAGAACATGAAGATTGTTTCCTTAAAATCAAAAGTAATAGTGTTTAGGAATTTAAACGATGACAAAATATGGTTTGAAATCAGGATGCAAAGATGCTTTTACACTGACAAAGTGGATCCTCTCATCTTTGCGGTGTAATTTGCTCCAAGTCTGTTCCTTCGGTCATATGAATGCACCAGATTTATGAATAATCAGAACACAGTCTCTGTTTGCTCTCCTCAACTCAACCATCATCTCCAATGAAAGAGTTTACCCTGAAAAGTTCAGTTACTGACTCCAACAAAAGAGAAGTATAAGGCTTCATTAAAACAAAATAACCCCGGGCTCTCTGAATCAACGCAATAAAGCACACTGGATAAATAAATAAATGAATGAAACAAAGATTATGGAATCAAATCAGAGAAATGTTGAGGAGACCACAAGAAACCCTTGAGATATGGAAACAAACCTGCAATATATAGACAAACAATTATCCTACCATGTCATCAGTAAAGATGATTCATTGCTGTAGCATTGCATCCTGAAGTGCACATATGTGTGGACACGTGCACAGCATGCTAAACACACACTCTATGGATTTTGCAAAGATGGCAAGGAAAATATCTGTGTTTTGAAAGTATTACCAGTCATATTTTCATTTTTCTTTCCCCCTGCTGTTATAATTTTCTCCCCTGTCAAACAAATCAAAACACCAAAACCAAACGGAGGTAGCGGCTCAGATTTTCCACTGTCAGGTTCACAAACGTTGCGCTCTTACAAGAAGGCTCTGTGCAGGAAGACATGACCTGAGTGTGTTTGCTTGTCTGTGCACTGACTGTATGTTTGTGTGGATGGCCTTGTGTTGATTTCCATGTCAGTCCATTCGGTTTGAACTGTACCTCCACAAGTATCATCACACATCACGTTAATGGCCAGTAATCCAAAAGGAAATTAAATTTTCACTAATCACATTACAATTTTAATCCCAATAAATAATTGTAATGACTTAATGATAAGCCTTTATCGACATAAAATTCATTATGAAATTAAGTTTTTAAAGTTAAATTCTGCAAATTGACCTGTTAAAAGATACATTATATGATTGATACTCAGTGTAATTTTCTGCGACTGTTTGCATGATGTGGTGGTAATGTAGTTAGGATTTCATGACAAGAGATTTTGTCTGGGCCACAGATGTGTAACCACATCATAAGTTTTTATTCTGAGCTTCCCTTTTTCAGTCTGTTCAGTATGCTAACTGCATGTTCCTGCAATGTAACATTTGAGGCATCAAAGTTTTATCTTTTGCATTGCAATTACAGTTTGCTTTCCTCCATGAGCTGCCTGCCACTCTAGACTGAAAGGAAATATGTAGTGGCAAAAAAAAAAAAAGTAAAACTGAGATGATGAAGCAATAGTCCATTTCACTTCCCAAACAGGATGGCCAATCCTCTACCCTTCTGGTTACATTTCCCCTCAGAGCGCCATCCGTCATCAGCGGGTCAGGGGTCGGGAGATTCATCAAAACAGTTTGTGCAGCATGAGGTACACAAAGGAGCCTCTCAGGATTAGAGACGGCTCGCTGTGTTTATGGCCGTCTACATTAAGACCTATCCCCATCATCACCCTGGCCTGCTAGTTGTGAACTCATCAACCATTCCAATGAGCTGTCATGGAAAACCATCACTTCCACTACTCTCTTGCAGGACTCCCTCTCTCTGCAGCTTCTCACACACCAGAGGAGGAAACAGTAATCAACGTAGTAGCATTTATTAGCACTGTAACTTTTCTATTTCTGTTTATCCTCCTGCTTGTGTTTCTCTTTTTTGGTATCATTGTCTACAGAAGGCTTGCTATACAGCTCCAAAGCTGTAACTGTTGCATGTTATTAGAAAACTTAACAAGGAAACAACTAATTCATTATATGGTCACAACTATGGGCACAAGCTGTGAAATCTACTTCAAATTTGGAATTTTCATTGATTAAGTCCCAAACTTGCGTGTTTTGTATCAGCTTGCAAATCATTTTTTATCCCTTCTCATCAATTTACTTCTGCATGAATTAAAATTTGTAAAAGTACCATTTTTTATTGTGACTGAATTAATGGAAAACACAATGAAACATTGGCTCAACCGAAAATAATTGAGGTAATATGTCACACAGAATATTTAAACGTTGACTTTATGTAAATAATTAATTAAGATTAACCTAAAAATAAATCTACTTCCTGTGAACTCATTATTTGATTTCCTTTAAATAAAAAGTCTAAATCACTATGGTTCAATTTCATAGAAAGTCAACTTAAAGGATTCAAGTTATTCTTTAATAAATATTTCATTGATCCAAAATTAACTTAATATTCACATTTTACTTCATTAACTGAGAAGAATATCTTTTTACCACACATTTTAACATCTCACTGTTGTCTACACAGCAGGAGAATAATACTGCTGCAGGTAATACTGAGACTTATGACGAAGACATGTCGTATAATATGCAAATCCAACAGACTGCCATTAGCGCTTTTTGTCTTGTACTTTGTGTGGTATCAGAGTTACTGAAGTGTTGATGCTCTTGCTGTGCGCCTTGGACAGAATTTCCAGTCACATGGTACTCATCCACAGACTTTGGTTGATGCCTATTGTGTTTGACATGCGTTGATTGCTAGACAGCCAGCATTGGGAGGAACTTGCCCCGAGCATCCCTGTGCCTTATTTAGCATGTTTAGTAGGTTAGGGTTTTTTTTTTCAATGTGATGTACTTCTGGGTGTTTGCAGAAACTCCCAGAGTGAGAGTTGCCAATGCTACATGCTCGATGAATTTGTCACAAAGTTCATTTTAAATGTTGCCCAACAGTAAAAAAGAGAAAAATTTGCATTGACAAAATGGATTGCATACATCTCCTCACCCACCTCCATTAGCCAGTGTTTGGACACCTGTAGGAACATGGGCTCAGTGAGGAGGGCTGTCAATGAGGGGCTTTGGTAAATCAAGAGATTATCCAAACAGTGGGACACTAGCTAATAAAAACAAGCCCCTTGTTCAGTGCATTAGTGATGTATTAGTCCGGAGAGGGTGCAGAGAATGGGAACCTAAGGGTTTGAGCGATGCACACTCCAGAACTGTTAAAGGGGTCTTCTGTAAATAATAACTGATTTATTACTGCCTGTATTCAATAGATTGGTTTTGGAATATTTCTTTTAAGAAAGATCAGAAGGGTTGTGTTCTGATACTTGTATTTAGTAAGAAAAATAATATTAGAAGTTATTCATCATATACTTTAAATAAATTACAAACTTTAGTGTACTGAAATTAAGCTTTGTTGGTTTAAATGAAGAAAAATTAATCATTAACAATTTAAAAAAAAATGTTATTACAACAGTAAAAGTAAACTTGTTTTTCCTGTAAGAGCAATTTTTTTCTATGTGCAAATCCAGGAGGTATTTATACCCTTTTCGCAACCCAATTTCAATACAAAAAAAAAAAAAGATTACATATGACAAAAGGTAAAAAGTAATTAAGAAGCTGCTTGTTTTGCAGTTGGCTATGTTTTCAAAGAGTAAGTGGTGTTCCTGTGCAGAGCCAGAGAATACAGTGAGCACAGTATATTCTTTGCCACCAAACAGCAGCCTCACTCAGGGTGTGTACACCGGTCATGGGCATAAACTTCAATTTCTGGCCCAGACATTTATTAACTCCTACAAATACGACAGCTGATGTTTTTTTCTCCCAAGGCACGGAAAATGAAATCATCTCATTTCCTTAGCATAACTCTGGGTTTTTTGTGAAGTTTCTCAGGGTAAATTAAGGGAAAGGTTTTTAATGCATTAAATCATTTATTTACACAGTAAAATTCCTGCTTTTCCACCAGTGACCAACATTGCGTAGGTACCTTAACACACTGTAATCCATTTATAACGGCAGTTAATACATGGGCGAGGGTTAAAGGTTTTATTTAAAGCAAATTAGATTTTGCTGAAATAAATCAGCTTCAAGATAAATATATGGACAGTTTTGACAATGCAGTTAACTTTTGCACAGTCTAAGTACATATGCACGATATAAAATTGCCCCATTATTTATACATTAAACAGATTTCTTTGTTTTTTTCAAGAGTAACAAGAAGGAAGTTTTTATTTATTGTATGAGAGTTTTTATGCTAATAACTGTAAGCGAGACAGTGATTCCATTAGGGTATAGCTGCTGGTCTCTTAGGTGGCAAGAACTGCTGGCAATCACTGTGAATTTGCCCCTTATTAAAAACTGCTTTGGAGGCTTTGAATAAATTCATTTTCTGACTGTATTAGCTTAACAGAGTGGGAATAGACTATTAAAGAGGTGGCATAAAATACCAGAGGAAATGTGTATGTGCACTAGGTCAAAATGTGTTTTGTTATTTTGTATCAGGGCTCAAAAACAGCAGTTTCCTCAAACTGACTATCAGAGTTCTCGGCAGGTCTCTGGTAGAAACCTTTATGCTTGGTATCTACTTTATATGATTTTGAAGCAATGTTTTATGCATTTGTCCAAAGTAATATACAGATAAATAAATCTTCTGGGACTATTCATTCCTGATATTTTGCCTTCAGATTCAGTAACGTGCATGCTGATACATGTCACTGTGTTGTCCTTTGGGTTTAATCACCAATAACTACAGTTATATTTTAGTTTTTTCCTTTGTGTTGCTGATGTTTTTGTTGTTGTAATTCATATGGGTTTTTTTCAGCTTGTCTGTGTTTTTTTGTGCTCCTGATGATTGTCATCTTTGTTTTTCTTGCAGATGCCATTGGTTGTATTCTGTTTCTATATAGGTGTAGCAGCTGGTTGTTTGGTTTTTCTGTTTTGATGGAACAGCTGATGCTGTTGCTTTCTATCTGGTGTATCTTTATTTCCTTTTTGTTCTATTTACTCTCCTTCTCTCTTCACTCTGCTCTTTGCTCCCCCCATTAAAAAATAAAGTAAAATACTTAAGTTAAGAAAAGCGTCTCCCCCTGCGAAAGCAAATTTTTTCACTGCAACGCCATCATTCTGCCGGCTATGATGCTGAACAATATAAGTTTTAAAAAAAAGAAAAGAAAAAGGGGGGGGGGGGGTCCTTTGCTGTCATTGCTAAATCAAACTTAAGCTGCTTTTGAACAAGATTTTCTTTTAAGGCAAATTTATGGTTAAAAACTGAGCAGTGAAACTTTTTTTTTAAGCAGTAGTCCTATAAAAGAGACATAACAGCATAAAGTTTACTACTTTCTTTGTTTTACAACTTACTTGTTTTAGCAGCAATCACTAAAATATGTGAATATCTTGTCTTTTACACATACCATATGCTCAGACTCATACTTGCACATGGTGTTAGCCTCAGCTATCATTTACTATACAGTCATTTATATCAGGGGAAACAGGCAATCCTCAGCTCATCTTCTCCATCCTCCCATCCTGCTTGGATTTACTGCATGGAGCCCATTTCATCCGCTGTACAACCATTCGCCTCCCACCACTTCACCCTGTCCTTACCCTCTACCAGCCTGTTTCTCCTTACAGCTTCCATTAATCCCCCAAAAAGCCTCTACGGGTCTGCATTTCCCAGTTCTCAGAGCAGAAAGACAACGGCAGCACAGCGAGAAGTACAGGCAAGCAAAGATCGGTCAGTTTGATGAATGCACACACATCTGTGGGAGATTTCCTCTACAGATAAAATGAACACTTACTGGTTTTCAGGTTTTTCTTTCCTTTCCCCCCTGCTGCTGCTGTACTTTAAATATGTATCTGAATTTCATTTTTCACATCTAGTGAAGAATGAAATGCTGAACATCTTGAATTCTAACAAAGAAGCAAAGATAATACTGAGTACATGACAGGCAGTGTTTCAATTTTTTCATAGTTTTATCACTCTTTCAGTGTTCCTTCACATTCTTTCTCTGATGGAAACTGTAACAAAAGTGCAGACACAGTGTCTGATGTAGGAAATGATAATTATAGAATTTAGCTGCTACAGTTCATTTGATTGCAAACAATCTGCAGTAACTATAAGCTAAAAGCTTTGCCTTTAACAAACACTTGTCGAGTTGGGTTTGTTTGCTCATGAAAGCCAGCACCGTGTCAGAGTCACCCAACCGTTTAACACAGAGTGTGCAGTTCAGTCCTTATCTCTAAAACTCATGCCAGCAGCAGCTTTGATACTGGAACAAGCCAATGCCATGCTTAATTTAACCTCATCAACATGTCTGCTCTTTCCTGCTGCCCCCTCTTCCCTGTTACTGCCCCATTGAGACTAGAGGTATAACATTTGTTGGTGAGGCTGTGACAGTGGAGGTAGGTGCCTGCAGGGGTTTAGGGACCAGACTGTGTGGTCCTATCAGATTGCAGTATTGACACAAAATCTGACTTGAGTTGTAAGAGAGAGCACAGAATGAGAAAAAAATATGTGGAAATGTATTTTAAAAACAAAAGAAAAGAACAAAATAAAATGCTTCTGTTAAATAATCAAATATTGAGAAATCTTCATTTTTAAAACTAGTTCTGCATATCATGAAGTCACATGAGCCCATTGAACTTCAGCACCACTCTATGATAGTGGCTTTAAACACACAACATTTCTCTGATTACCGTTTCTTATTACTTGTTATGGATCATCATGAGTAAACCACCTAGAATACTTCTGCTAAATTAAATGAATCCCATTGTTGGTGTTTTACTGTTTCTCATTTAATTCCCTATTTAAAAAAGGAAGCTGAAAGTTATCTGTTAAGAATTATTATTCATGACATAGACTGTAGATACTGGCTCAGGATCAAAGGATAATTATTCAGAAGTAAATAAAAGATATAGTCAAAGAAGGATTAAAAAACATTTTATTGAAATGTACTTTTTGACATTTGTAACAAGTGATTTCTACTCTTCTTGTGAGATATCTTTCATTTAGTCACAAACAACAATTTAAAATGATCACAGTGTCATATTTCCTTCAGATTATTTAATGTATTAGATATGATAGAAACAGCTGTACAGCTTGATGTCTTTTATATTTATGAGATTCTGATTATGGTGCATGAAAATAATTCTCAATTTGGGATTATGTTATAAAATTCCACGTAAATTATAACCTAGAGTACAGTTTTACAGTGCAGTGAACACCTGTGCTTGTGCAGGATTCATGGTCAACCATAACAAGAGACTTTTTATCTTTATACATTGACCATTTGATGGCACTCTTTTTAATGTAAAACATAAAGTGACAGATTTAAGATACTTTTCTGGTTAACAGAATTTTTCTTCCTGCTAGATGTATCTATTCCAATGTTTTTGAATTGAATCCACCTTAAAAGAAAAAAAGTCAGATTTCTACCAATTTTTTTGTGTTCAAGGGACTGGACTTTGGAAAGGGAGTGTGTTCCAAGTCGGGGGCCAATAAAGAACAGATGGACAGGGTGATGACCCCCCCCCCCCCTCTGCAGGCGAGTGCAACTGCCACTCAAGATCCCAGCATGTGGATGTGTGTGAGTGTAGATTCGTGTGTCAGAGAACGATGGGAGGTTGTGTTATGGCTCTGAGGGTGCTATGACCAACAGGGTCCTCATTTGAGTGAGTGACACTCCTCCAACATCTGTTCCGCGGAAAAACACTCTCCACTCCTCGATCTCCATTCTCCACTAACGAGCTCCCTGACTCTGTCGTCTCCCTCTCTGTCTCCCCTACACACACAAGGAGTTAGATGATCTTTTCATTTTACAGTAAAGCCGAGAGGAATGGAGAAATTAGATTATGGCAGAATAAGATACTCCATTTATGATGTGGCTCTTTGCAGGGTTCTATGCATGGTTGACAGAGGAGGCTGCAGACAGCACTGATGCCTTTACCCTTTTCTTCTCCTTCCTCCCTTGCTGTCGCCCCCTCCACCGCCCTCCTTGCTCGCCGATCAGGTTTCTTTCTGTCCATCAGCGGAGAGGGGGGAAAGAAGAGGGGGCAGGAGGTGGGTTGTTCTGATCAATGGCAGGAAACCAGACGATTGGAAGGGAAGACGTGAAACAGATAGGCCTCATAACCTACCTACCAGGATACCACAGTCACATCATTCTCTCCATCAATTTCTCACTACCTTCTGTGTCGCCGTTTGTCATTCACACAAACACACTCGCACACACATATTTGGCTCTGCTGAAACACGGTCCGGACACCACACACAAACACACATCTGACCGCAAACATGCTGCAAAAAACATACAGCAGCCTGACAGCTTGATATGCCAACACACACACAGTCAGTGTTGCACATTGCAAAAAGCAGGCACATGACTTCCTGCAGGCTTAATGCACATTTATTTCCCCTTCTGGGAGAGTGATTGTCAATATGCAAAATTAGAATATATTTTTCTCTCAGCTCTATGCTAATCTCAAACATATTGCTTTCCGTCTCGAAGGGGTCACACATTCCCACACATAAACATAAAGACGCATGCACAAGCCTCAGCCAACATAAGTGTAATTAGGAGAGACAGAGGGAGTAGCTGTTTCATTTGACTTTATTAATTTGTGGTATTTTTATTACCATTTATCATAGACAACACTGTTGCTCACACCTTGAGGCACTTATTAGCTAAATGAATATTTGCCAGTTATTTAAATCTATTCCTCTGAATCAAATTATGCAATATTAGATCCTGGCAGAGTTATGAAGCTAACACTGATAACACAATGGAAAAATAGATAGGGACTTAAATTAAACCCTTTATCTTATGTCAAGGATCTACTTGAGAGAAACCTTTAAGAAACTCAATGAGAGGACATACAGTTGCAAGCATGATTCACAGAGCTCATCCTGGCATGTTTATGTGGCTACAAGCATATAAGTGTGTGTTTCTGATCTTGTTGGTGCAGACTGCTGAGCCTTCTTGCCACTCCAGCTAACTCTTAACTCCTGTCAAAACACAGAACTTTAAATTGAATTAAGACTGCCTGCTGCAATCCCTGCAGAGCCCCCCAACCAACACCTTTAACACCATGCACTGTGCTCAGGAACACACACACGCACACAAATGAATACATGATGCAAACATAGCTGACACACACATACATACATACACTACAATGAGACATTCCCATCAATACTAATATGAAAGTTTGGGAATGATGAAATTAATGATAAAAAAGTAAACTACAGAGAATATTTAAAATCAGCTGGAACTCACACATGCAGATGGGATTGCCAGAGAATACTTTACGTTAGATGAGGCCCGTTCAGCCTTGAAACTCTGTCACTGTTAATTCACTACAGCTGAAACCCAGACAGAGATACTGTATCAGTGTCCATAATACTGGCAAGAGTTTCTGTCAGATGCAATCTAAAGATTTTCCCTGCTCTGTTTGGGTGGTAAGTTAAAGTGAAACGGGTGCACTGATAGTGTGTGTGTGGTCAGAGTTTGGTTCTGTCAGCAGAACATGATAGAGCACTCTTTTTTCATAGGGACATTTGAAATAAACAAATATTTGAATTATTAGTGAAACAACTACACACTTTATTTTGGTTTGCTGTTTTGAGACAACTGTATTCAAATTCATATCTCAAAACCTACTCTTAGTTAAAAAAGGAAGCATGAGGCAACACGCATCTAGATTTAATTATGGAATAAAGAAAATGAAAAACACACATCTCCAAGAAGCAAGTTACATCAAGTAAAAAAAACAAAACAGCAGATATTAGACAATGATTGAGCACCCACTAAGCTGGCCTGCCTGAGTCTGTGCTTTATCCACTGCAGTTTAGTTTATGTGGCATAAGTGTCGATGTTCTGTGTTTTATCCGCAGATTCCGCTTCAATTTGTTCTCCGTCTTGGTGGCTGTTCAAGTTGTTCTATTAGAAATCATGTTAAAGCAATAATGTCTAAGTGAGAGGGTCATTAATCATCAGGTTGACAAGAGCTCTGGACATTGTTGACGAGTAATGAGTGTGTTACTAACCTTTACTGCATTTGGGCTGCTGTTCGTCAGGTGGATAATTAGTACGCTGATGATGGCACAAGCTATGTTATCAATCTTGGTGATTATGTGTCATTACTAAGTTGGAGTAAAGAAAAAAAAAGGGAGTGGTCTTCTTTCATTTTTTACAGTTGGAGAATTTGTGAGCCCTCACATGTTTTAGAGTAGTGATTTAGAGCTTTGCAGGAGCAATCATTAAAGTCCTCCTCTATATTTGTGTTGTTTATGAGTTCAGTTCTGCAAACTTAACAGAAATCATAAAATCTTGTCTTCGATTTAGGGTTTTTTTTTTTTAAAGTGACACAGAAATTATGACAGAAATATGAGCATAAATTCTCACTCAAGCTTGTTTCTTCGATTAGTCTCAGGCAGTTTTATCCGATACATTCTTCATGAAGGCTTGTATCAGCGACATAAATTTATGAATGAGCTGTTCTGGTCTGGCTCCCACAAGTTAGATTTAAGTGGTGTGTGGGACACAACCTTTGCTTGGGGACCAAGCTAAAGGTTACTACAGTGCATGCGTGTGTGCATGTGTGTGCGAGAGTGCACATCGTGAGTATTGAGCAAAAGCCACTGCAATGCAACCCAACACCAGCTCTTTGTCTGTGCACCACAGCCTGCTAACCAGGGTGCCTCACTCTTTTCCAAATTCAATTCTTCAATGGTCCATATGACATTGGGTTCAAATGGTCAGGGTCTGGTACAATCATATGGCATTTAATCATTTAGAATTTAATTAATGTAATTATTTTCCATTATGTTTAAACTTTGTTCCTGTTTGAAATTCCTTTTTACCCTTACCTGATTATTTTTATGCTTTTTTTAATTTTTCCAGTTTTGTTGATTTCATTTAGTCAAAAGTAAACACTGTGTTAATGATCTAGGGATGCTGGATGTATTTTTATCACTAACAATAAAATTCACAGCTTTAATGAGCTATACCAAGTTCCCAATTTTCCCCTTGAGACAAAGCCATAACAGGATATAAAGATTAAGACCAGGAAACCATTTCAACACTTATGTTCTTAACTTTATTGTTCATATACCATCTGTTGTGTATTTGAGGAGGAAACAGATACAGAAATAAAAGATTTATAATTATACAGTTCAAGTTTTGATTTTCGTGAACTATAATCAGGTTTGTGTTGCACTATCTCTATAAAGCCTTTGATTGTGAAGCCACAGATGTGTGGATTTATTTATATACATACACAAGCATGTACATAACGCTTGTGTTTCCAATCCTTCGGCAACATGATAATTGTTGTGATATTGCAATGAAGCCCTCAGGTCCTCTTAAGCTAATCAGACCTGTTCCCCCTCTCTTTGCAGATAGATCGGTTGATAGGACCATGGGCAGGACAGCGCAGCGAAGCACAGTGTCTGCCTCTTGGCCTTCGTCTTGCGTGACACACATTCCCTGCCATTCCGGCCTAACGCATTAGCATGCACCCTGCCTATCAATCAGCCAGTCAACTCTCCCATTCCAACTTCCAGCTGCTGCGTCTTGTCACTCTGGAGGTGATGACACATGAGCAACATTTTAAGGTAATACAGATCAGCTCAGCTGCTAGCATTTCTGCCAAATTGTATTTGAAGGGATTTATACAAATGATGTACCTGTCAGATTGAGCACAAGTTCAACTTGAAATTTGAGTTAAATATGAGTGAAAAACCTTCCTGTTTTTGTATTCCATTTTATAAGTTCTGTGATTGTCTTTTTGTTGGTAATCCGATGTCATGATTAAATGTATTGTAATGTAATCACTTCTGCATTTATGTGTAAAAATAAACAAATAAATTATTTAATTCATAGATAATCATGGCTCTGTAAATGTTTTAGGGGAGATTAGATATGCCGAACACTGTTTTCTGAAAAATAAATTCAGAATTTAAAAAAAAACTCAAATAGAAATGTAGAACTACAATATGTATTGCAAATTAAAAGATAATCAATTCTTAAAATACAAAGGTCTTTGTATTTTGCTACTGCAAGCAATAACAATGAGGAAAAAAATACTATCAATAACTTTTGCAGAATTCAAATAATTTTATCATAAATACACATGCACACATGCACATATTCAAAATTGAAGCATCTTCCTGTTCACATCTTTAGCATATTTTACATGTTTGCTACACTAGGTTCTCTTTCTATATTCGTGTGAGCAAGAAACTTGTTCACACAAATAGAGAAACAGTACAGTACACAGTCCACAATGGACACATTCAGTTTTACATATGTGGCGATGTATAATCTCATACAAACACAAACTGATACAAAAAGGTAGACAGCTAGCAGCAATATTACAAAAAAGTAAAACATCATGTAGGATGCTTCATTAAGAAAACAATCTATTTACTGAAAAATGTGATTAGATAAAGAAATGATATACTGTTTATTAAACATAAAATCTACAACGGCGGTATTGCCATTTTTCCCAGCATGGATCAACACTAAAGTACACAGTAAATTGTTGAGGACAGGCTGAAGACTGTTTGGCTTTGTCCAGCGGCTTACTGAGCTTACAAACCAGATTACTCTCCAGAGAATGAAGTTAAACAAAAACAACACTGGCGTTAATTAACTCTCAGTGAGGATCTGGGTCTGAGGTGAGCTGTGTGCGCCCGCATGTACGTGTGCCGTTCTCACTTGTATGATGATGATGATTGGTTAATTGCAGGCAGCTTGCAGTTGCTATATGGAGCGGATTCTCTCTCACTCACTTTGTGTGTGTGTGCTTCACAGGTTGTAGTGCAAAGGGAGTGGCCTCGAGTGGCTGTGAGAGGCATGTAATATGTTTAAATAGAGCAAAGTAGTGTTTGGAGAATTGGTAATTACTTACATCCCTCTCTGACAATTTGGAACACTGTCCAGATCCCTTTCTATTTCACTCATATACTAATCTTCACATACACAAACATGTACACAGCACAAATCAAAAACTCTACTTACAAGTACACATTCACTGCTAGTAAATCAGTCTGCCAATCAACGATCATTAACAGTGGCCCAAATAAGTAGACAAAGTAGTTTAGAGAAAGAGGAAGATGTTTCAAAGAAACTACGAATACAGCTGAAGTCTGAATTAACTGCACTTCATATTGCTGTGCAACTGTTAGTCTATATATTTTAACATATTAGAAGTTGTATATACTTAACATATTAGAATGTATACAACTGTGCTGCTGCCTGTGCAACAATCAATCAAGCCCAATCACATAAGAGCATGACAAATTGGAAATACTGATAGTTCTAAAGTTAAACTCTTTTCAGTCTTGTACATTTACTCTGCAAGTGAGCAAATGTACTGTGTGTGGTGATTCTATTACTTTCTCTACAAAATGTTTATATGAATGTAAATTTTACCAGGCCTTTGGCAGGATCAGTACTTGTTCTGTGCCACCTTTGTGCACATATTAGAAGAATAACATCATTATGTGTGACAGCTTTGCAATACTTATAATAAATGAGTCGCTGTGATTCTACACAGATTAGGTTGGGTAAAAAATACATTTTTTACTTTTTGTGGAATTACTCATTAGTCATGATTAATTAAGTGATAGTTTTAATAAATTATGCTCTGCAAGCCTTTAAAATATGCAGTATGCCAATTTCTTGGAATAAAGAAACAAAGTTATTTGTTAAATGAACTATAATTTATATTCTATATCATTAGAGCTGTCAGTAACTGTAACTAAATGTTGTTTTGTCTGTCCAAAACAGGTTTCTCTTGTAAATGAGAGTTCATGTCTCAATGGGACTAAAGGTTGAATAAATAAATAAATAAATAAATAAATAAATAAATAAATAAATAAATAAATAAATAAATAAATAAATAAATAAAT
>JAOXYM010000017.1:21101630-21120319 GCA_028567055.1 Leptatherina wallacei
TGCACACGATTTGGTAAACTATGAGCACAGTTTCGTAATCCGTGCGCACGGATTTCCACCAGGTTTTTTTTTTTTTTACCGCCGACACTTGCCAGGCTCCGTAGCAACACAATCACAATTCTCAGTAAAATTAATCAAACATCTTCAAATTGGTAACATAGTTTTCTGGACTTTTACACATTGCCTGATCTGCTACAGAAAGAAAATTAAACCTAATTTATTGATTTTAGCTTAATAAAAAGTAGTGCCTTCTCTTTCACTGAACATAATGCGTTTTTATGTATCTGCCTATTAGTTATGCAGTCACCTCAATTGAAATAGCAGATAAAAGAAAATAAGTGTTATGAGATATGGACTCCTTGTGTATTCAGAAATACAAAAAAAAAAACATAAAGTGAAGCAGCGTTGACCCTCTTCAACCTTCTTGAAAGTTTTTCCATTGTCTTTTATTGCAGGAAGTAAAATATCATATACTTTTTTATTCTTAAAGGTTTAAATAAGTAAAATTGAGATTAGATAACCTAGTCCTGATGCTCTCTGTGTGTGCTGTCTACATGTTTCTGAAATTTTAAACATTGAAACTATGTGGGTTACTTGGCAGAAGGCCAATAACATGAATGAGTATAGAAGAGCATCTGAAAGGTTGAGTCTTTTAAAAGTAAAGATGGGAAGGGATCTGCCACTCTGTGAAAGACTACCAGCAAAAAATTTAGTAAAGTAAGAATAACAAAAGTTGTAAAGGATTTAGAAGGTTTAGCATTAATGGTATGTAATGTCACTGAAAAATTCAGCTAATTTTGATAAATGTCTGGACATGTATATGAAGCATTCTCCAATCTAAAGAGAAAAAAGACCATCAGGTTTTACATTAGTACACAGTGTATTACAACACATGGCATGGGAAAGTTGCACATATAACACCATTAGCTGACCGGGCCTGGAATTTCGTCATTTTAAGGGGCAAGGCCACTTGGATTTTGGTGCTGTCAACTTTTTGAGGGCACAAAGGCCAAATATCAGGGCAGGACGGCCATTAAATAAAATACTGATTTTAAGTCTACTGTCATAATTAATTTAGCTTAAAGGTTAAGAGTGATTATATTTTTAATGTATAAACTGTCGTTCAAGAAGCTGTTTAGTATACAGAATTGTTTTAATCTTTTAACATAATAATTCAAATACATTACATTATATTATATTATATTATATTATATTATATTATATTATATTATATTATATTATATTATATTATATTATATTATATATTACATTAATTCCTGTGCTAATCATATTCTTTCAATCACATTTTAAAAACAAGGATTTACATTTTACACCAAACTAACACCAAATCAATGAAGAATCGGTCATTTATTAATCACAGAGTCAACTATATAATTTTTTCTCTATTTCTCTGAAACATCTGTTGGACAGCAAATAAAACAAACACAGTAGTTTTTAAATAAGATAAAGTAATGTGTGCTTCAAGAGGTCTTTACCTATTTATGTAATGGCAAACAAAGTTTAATCAGCATTGTTTTCCAAAGTCACTCCAAGCCTGTCAATTCTCGAGTCACACAACAACAACAACAGCCCTGGTCATCCTGGGTTAGAGAACCCACTAATGTACTGCACCAGTAATGTTAAACCAGCAGATATCATCATGTTGCATCACTAAATATGAACAGTGTGTTATATATTAAATCATAAGTTGAGAGTTTATTGTTGTATGCTTTCATACACGTATCAAACTTTCTTTCCTCAGCTCAGTTCAGCTCTCAGTTCAGTCACTTCTTCTCAGAAGTTCATGAACGGGCTGCTGGGTGCATTAGATTTAACTCCTGTTTGGCCCGGTGATACAGTGTCATATAGCACTGTGCGGCGTGCGGTGCTGCGTGCGGGACTCCCGCGGATCATAAGAGGCAGAATCAAACCTACCACTGGTCTTATAACCATAAATGACAGGAAAATCTTGTAGAAGATCAAGGATGTGCCAGGGCATTATGGCCACTGTGGCCGTGAGGCATATAATTTTTCAAGGGACACACGGCCAAAGAGAGGGGCCGCCTTGAAATTCCTGCCTTGATGCTGACTAATATAATCAGGTTTTTAGAGAAAATCTTTTGCCAAACTTTTTTGCTTTTTTCAGAGAAGGCCTTGCTTATATCAACGAGACAGTGCCAAACCACATTCTGCATATGGCTTCTTTAAGAGTCTTGATGCTGCACTGACCTGCCGCAATCCAGACCTTTCACCCACCATAAACCTTTGGTTAAGGTTGTGTAAGGAGCTGTAATCCAATATCAAGAAAGAGGGGGGGAAAAGTTCAATGCTTATGAAGTCTTAAAAGATACTGTTAATTGACTTTTACTTATATTATTTAATTGAATTTAATATCTTATAGTGCTCCATCATTAAGGCCATAGTGTCTGATAAAGGTTAATAAACTCTTGTAGCACCACAATGACTTCTAGTGTCAAGAGAAATCACAAAACTCTGTCAATATTGGTGTGTAAAGGTCTCTTGTGTCTTGCAGTTAAAAATCTAAGAATAAAAATAAACCATTTTGCCATTTGCTGTTCTGCTTCTCTCAGCTCTTCCTGGATCAGTCCCCAGATATTTTCTTCATGTTAGTGCTCCAAAGCAGACACATGATGTCAATCCCACTATTTATTATGCTTATTTTGCTCTCTCTCTCTCTTCATAACATACTGGAAATGTCAGCCTCAGTTTTTGCAGTGTGTCTCTTGGCTGGACATTAAAAGGCATGACAGCGAGGAGTCTATTTTTCCTGCGTTTGAGACTGTGTGTGTATGTGTGTGTGTGTGTGTGCAATACTGACAGATTTTTCTTTACACTGCATGCTGACATTGACATTAGCCATTTAGATCTGTGTGTATTTGTGTTCCTCCAAAATCACAAGCCATGCTCACTTTGCTGCAGCTGAGGAGTGTTTGTTTGTGTATGAACAAGTGTGTGTATCTGCCACCATATTTCCAAATCTCTAATGAGAAATTATTGAGGTGCCGCACTGAATTAAATTAGCTACAGTCCATTTATTTTTCCAGGGAACATGTCTGTATTTTAGAACCAGCTTCTGCCCGACAATTGCAATGAATTTTCAGAGCAAGTCAAAAGTTTCCCCACACCCCCATCTGTCCTCTCCTCAGAGTTGTGTTTGCAATATTTATTTTCAAATGGTTGTGACCTGCAGGTGTTTATATGACAAGTTTAGCTTAAAACTATCTAAAATGTCACCGAAACACAGAGGTTAGTGAATAAGTAATTGGTTCCAGAGAGAAGAGGGGAGAAGAGGGAGGAGGTGAAATAGTAAGGTAGGCAAAGAAGAGGGAAGTGGAGCGATGAGGAGGAAAGCATGAGTGAAACTGTATTATTGTATTATTATTATTATTACTTTAATATTATTTACCCTCTTAAAATGTCATAGAATGAAATTAAAATGTGTCTGCATGCACATTTGTGCATCTGTGTGTGCAAGTCAAATAGACTTGTAATTTTTAGGATATTATCTAAATTGAACACACACTGTTACTGTTATTCAACATGTCTGTGAAAGGGAGCTTTTTGATTAACCAATACTGACAATTTTACATGAAAACACAAGTAAATGGTAACTTTAATAAGCAACCCTGTGTCAGATTTTTATCTGCCACTGTTAAAAGATGTAGTGGTGTGTGTGTATATGTTTAGGGTCATCTGTTTGGTCAGGATTAATCCATCACTGGGAATGGATTGGATGGATTTGAAGTAGTTCATTTGTAACAAGGTCACGTAAACACCACCTGATAGAATGGATTTGATTTCAATCAAAGTCGCCAGGGACAGATACAGTTAACTTTACCTCACACATACACAGACACACACACACACACACACACACTCACTCATGCACTTTAAAACACACAAAAGCACCTGTAAAAGCTAAGTACTAAAGAACAGTGGTTGCTTTTTAAGTGGAAAGTAGGGGAGGCTAAAAGTGAAAGAACTGTAGACACACGAACACAGTGTGGTACAGTCATTGGTGAGACCATTTTGTTCAACAGCTGCACTTCCTCACGGCTCCAACTCAGCACATTTCCATCAACTACCAATGCCAGACCACAACACACTCCAACAACAGTCCGCTTCAACACACACACTCACAGCTGAGTGCATTAGCAGCGTAGATTAATGAAAATGTCTCACTGTACGAGGAAGGGAATACCTTGCACTGTGAAATTACTTGCAGACTGGTGTGTGTATGTCAGAGGCGAGAACAGTGTGTTTCATCTCAAACCTTGTTTCTCGCTGCTACCACTACCATTCTTTTTATCTTCCCTCCTCCTCTTCCATTCTCCCTTGCTGGCCATTCATTTACACTTGTCAAGAGGTAGCCATTAAACCCAAAAGTCTGTGCCGGAATTTTATTACGAAACCATTTGTATCCCTGAAAGAAAAATAAATCCAGCATTCCCTTGGACTGCATTAGGGCCCTGGTTTGGTGATTTGTTTAGGCTGATAACACTCACAGTGCACCAGCCACTCGAATGTTGATGTGACTAGAAAAATAACTGCTGTCTTCCTTGCTTGCTTTCTTTCTTGGGGGCCACAAAAGGGCCCTTGTCTGAGCAGGCTGTAACATAAAGTCATACTTTATTTGACTTTTATTAGGAGAACAAGATATATCTATAATGAAGAGGGCAGTTTATGCCATGTGTGAGTTACAAAAACTGGTCTCAATAAAGCAGTAAGTTTGATTGGAGCGGTGGTCCCAATCAAATCAGTCAGAAGACAATCTTGTCCTAAAAGTGTCCTGTTGACCGTTTTTCTTCGGTGTGTGGCTTTATCGAAATATATGCACACATTCATGACACGACTTATTTTTGGAAAGAAAAATTAATTGAAGCGTTTCTTTATTCAGTGTTTCAACTCAGATCTACACTTTTTCCATCCCCTGCTCAAAAACTTGAGCCCAATTTCCAGACTATTTGTCTGGCTGTTTCATGGTCGCAATGATTTCATGACAGTATCCATACTCAGGCGCGGGCGGTTTGGGGTTTTATCTTTCTCACATAGTAGCAATTGTACAATGTGATGGCCTTGGAAAAGTAATTGCTGTTCACACTGAGCTGCCAAACTGAAACCCAACTCTAGCTGCCTGGGAGAATGTTCCCACATCTCTTGTTAAATTGTCTCTGCCTGGTTATTCATTTGTACAGTTGTTTCTTTCTTTCACTCCTTCCTTCTTTAGCTTTTGTCTCATTCTCTTCTGGGCTTTGTTTGAAGTCTGCTTAAGGCCAGTAAAGGGACTCCCCCGTCTTTCCAACGGCAATATAAATGACAGCTAGTGAAACTTGATACACTGACCCTCCGTTAAAAAAAAAAAAAAAAAAGCCCCCGATAGCAATGCAGCTCACTCTGTTAATCAAATTTACCGTAATTGTCATCTGCAGATTTTAAAGGACTCGGAGGGGAAATCATAAGACAAACCTCTGAACTTGTAGCCCTGCGGTCAGTGTTTGAGTGCGTCTTCAGGGATTGTCTGAGAGTTTGTATATGGTCATGCTGAGTTAAGGAGCTCTGATCTGAACAGAGAGAATCCTTTGGGAGCCTGTGTCCGCCCACTCTTTGTCTCTCAGTCTGGCCGTCTGTTTCTACATCTCCCATATGAATTCCTCCCACCCATTCTGTCTGATTTTACTTTTTTGTTCTCTCTTTCTCTCTCTCTCTGATTGGCCTCATTTTCTAAAATGGCAAAAAAAAGGGCTGATTTTACCACAACAACAAAGGACTATCTTTAGTTACCAGTTTTTTAATAAACTTGATTTATAGGAAGACCATTTACAAGTGTTGTTTGGCTTATTTAGTATCATCTCTTTTTCTTGCACAACTTTTCTATTTCTTCATTTCTCTTTGTGTTATGAAGACAAACAGTAGTTGTACAAAGGGTTGCCAACTGTCCCGTTAAAACTGAATCGTCCCATTTTCAGGAAAAATGTTACGTGTTCTGTATTGAGATGAAAAGAAACTTATTGACGTATTTCCTCGACAGTAAAAAGAACAAAAATATTGCCAACAAAATAAATGAATGACATGAAAATGGCCAGTAATCTTGTCGACCTGCTCTTGCGTTTTGTTCCCGATAGTACTGCAGCCACACACTTAAATTCTCCACCGTCAGGTGCCAACATACAGTAACAAAGTGGAAATCCAGTTTTAGACGCCTTTCAACGCTATAGGGGAAGTCTGGCACACTTTCACGTTTCTCACTGGTAAACTTGGTAAGAAACATGTCTAAAAACACACTAGAAAGAAACGTCCACACTGCAAAAAGACTTGTTTTGATGCAAAATCAGCACTAATTAATAACTTGGATTGTAAAACGCTGCCAAACAATGAATAACTTTTAGGTTTAGATGTGTTGCTTGACACCTATTTCAGTCTCAGACATTGGTGCTTACCTTGTGTATGGTGTAAGTTTGTACCACCTGTCATGAATTTAATAAATACTTATCATTAAATATGTGGCCACAGAAAGATCAGATGGTGGTTCAGTCTCTGGTATTCTGCAGACATGTGACAAAGCTTCCATTTTGCTTTTCTTTCAAAGTCCCAACTTGCACAGATTCTAAGACTAGTCCAAGAGGTTTGACGAGTCTAATCTACTGTTAACATTGTTTAAGAGGGTGCATACTTACAATCCATTGACAACTGTACTGTAAACTTTATACTACATGAGCATCATAAAGCAAGTGTCAGTTTATAAACTCCAGAATTTAACAACACACAACCAGGATCACAGACTTACAGGTGGCTCTTCAGTCAGGTTGGAGAGGTGCAATACAACTGCTAGCAATAACTGATGCCACA
This sequence comes from Leptatherina wallacei, assembly GCA_028567055.1. Taxonomy (NCBI): domain Eukaryota; kingdom Metazoa; phylum Chordata; class Actinopteri; order Atheriniformes; family Atherinidae; genus Leptatherina; species Leptatherina wallacei. The sequence goes on from JAOXYM010000017.1 coordinate 21,108,498, forward strand.
GTTCCTGTGTTTCAATCGTGTGTCTACTAAAGCCCTGAATAAAAGCTGTTTCTGATAAAGAATGAGGAGTAATGATCATCAGTCAGTGTTGCGACTCAAAAAATACCAACAACTTCCCCTGGAGAATGTCAGCAAAATGCATGAACACATTTGTGTACTGTCTGCACTGTATGCTGTACACAGTGGAGAGTTTGTGTGATATGGAGAACAAATTTTTATGATAATCAATTGAGGACATCAGGACAGATTAGGGCTCAGGTAATTTAGCTGTGGTCATTCGCTCTTTGTCCCAAAAGAAATTCCCCATAAATATAGCTGACTTCTCATCAGTCATCAGGTACTTGACAGTGTAAAAACATAATCTTACAGCATTGAGGAAATATGCACTTTATTGCCTACTCAGGTCTTTAATTGTCCTCTCTGCTCCATTTGGCTTGACATAAATTGTGCAAAAAGGCATTTTTGAGGCGAACAGGCAGCTGGCTGGAGGAGGTGGGTGGTGGAGAAAAAGGATGTGGGGTTACAAAAATGTAATTCTGTTCAAATGAAGAACTTCAATCCTGACTGCATTTCAGAGCGTGCAAGTGTCGATTCACACTCATGCACTGCTGACCACCCATTTAACAAAGTGTGTCATTGATCCCGCAGGCGTAAGTGTTTACCCAAAGTCCTGACCTTCTTACACCGACACTTTCGCTGCTGATATAAATACCGCACACAACTCACACAGAGCAGCAAAGATGCAGGTAACCTAATCCTTATTGTCCTCCATTCTGTTAATTGGCTGACACCTGTCACATGGTCTTGTTTTCAACCAATCGGATTCCCCATCCTAAATGATTCAACAGATATTTTTATACCGACCACTTCTTGTTGAGAGGCCTTCTGTAAAAATTGTGTTAGGGTGGGGGAGGGATGATATTGGGTTGCAGTGTATGCATGTGTGCCTATACATCAGTGCATGTGGGTGTGCGGTTTGAAACTAGATAGGTCAGAGACGCCTGTGCTAATATGTCTAAGAGAATGCTTGTGACGAGGTGCTAACTCTCAGTAATTGCAACCACTGGTGGCAGAGAGGGAGGGAACACTGCAGCTTTATTTGGGTGACTGTGGAAAGGTCCCATCATGTTTCATGATGACAGGACATTTGTCAAACAGGAATGATGCAACTGTCTTAAGTCTCCTGTGTCCCATGGCACAGCTTAAGTCACCTGATACATTTCTTCTTGGGAAAAATAGGTTTGAACATGTAAAGAACATGAGATGCGCATGATTCAGGAAATATGCTTCAGATCCTCACGTAAAGCAATCTGTTGAATCTGTGGATTCTATCGCTGGTGTCAGCTTGCCTCTAAAACAAGATCTATCACAAAAGACAAAGTCTTTTCCATTCTCTGAAACACTTTACTAGTTAACCTTGTTGATAACTAAAAAATAGTTGAGATGGTGTCTTAAATGTAAATAAATACAGAATGTTGTGATTTGCAAGTAAGTAATTCCTATATTTAACTGAAAGGTCTGCAAAAATATCCTCATGTGATCAGCTACATCAAGTCTACTATATCAACACTTTGTAAGCATTTTGGAACTGAGGAGATCAGCTGCTGTGGAATTGGAAGCTTCATGTTTTCTCATTCCTGCTTGATATGAAATTTCAGCTGGTCAACGGGCACCCCAGTGTCACATATTTTGTCACAGGTCTGGATTACAGACAGGCCATTTTAGTACCTGGAGTTCTTCTGCAGAGCCAGGCAACTGTAATCTATATAGAATATTATGTAGCATTGTTTGACAGACAACAACATCACATGGCAACATGTATTACCCTGAAAGATATCCTGCACATGATTCAGCAGTTGTGGTGTCAAATCAAATAAAACTTTATTTATGAAGCGCTTTCCGTGCCAGGGGCAACACAAAGGGCTTTACATGATAAACACAATTCATGCATATTAAATAAAACAAGCCTTCACACAACAAAAAAATACCTAACACAGCAATTAAAAACACACCCATCCCAAGGCTATGGTGCAGGATCCCCGTCCCCCAGACAGGGGCGATCACTGTGGCAACAACGGGTTTACGAGTTAAACGAGTTAAAACAAAGATTAAATAAACTTAAGAAACATTAAGAACAATTAATTGCAGCAATAATAAAAGTACATATAAAGGATTTCATAAATGTGAATAATGTGCTAAAAATTTTTATAAAATTAGGTGAATGAGGTAAAATGATGTAAAATAAATTCAGATTAAAAAAAATTCAGTTACAAGCTAAGCTAAAAAAAAGTAGGTCTTGAGCCTTTGCAGAAACATCAACAGTCTCTGCAGCCCTGAGGTTCTCTGGCAAGCTGTTCCACAGATGAGGGCCATAATAATGAAACAAGACCTTTTCGTATGTTTTAGCTCTGACCTTAGGAACAACCAAAAGGCCAGTACCAGAGGACCTCAGGCTCTGCGAGGGCTCATAATTTAAAAGTAAGTCAGATAAATAAGAATGTCCAAGACCATTAAGACATTTATAAACTAATAAAAGAACCTTAAAATCGATCCTGAAATGCATGGCGAGCCGATGCAGCAATTTCAAAACTGGTGTAATGTGTTCCCGCCCCCTGGTTCTTGTCAGAACTCCTGCCGCTGAGTTCTGGAGTAACTGTAAACTGGAAGTACTCTTTTGAGGAAGACCAGAGAGCAGGGCATTACAATAATGTAATCTACTAGAAATAAAAGAATGCATCAGCACCTCCGTGCTGGCAAGAGAGAGAAAAGGGCGGACTCTGGCGATGTTTTTAAGATGATAATATCCTGTCTTTGCTACATTTCTGATGTGTGGAATGAAATCCTGGTTAAGCTGTAAGAAGTTATCTGCCATCCAGGACTTCATATCTAAAATACAGTTAAAAAGGACAATAAGTGGCTCTAGGTCATCAGGAGAAACATGTAAAACTGTGTATCATCAGCATAGCTGTGAAAATCAATGCAGTGCTTCCTGATGTTGTCGACAAGAGGTAGCATATATAGATTAAAAAGTATTGGGCCTAAAATTGATCCTTGGGGAACCCCACATTTTATTTTATAAATTCTTGAGGAGCATGTGTTGAAAAAATAACTGTTGATCTGTCTGTGAGATAGGAATAAAAGCATTTATGAACCGTACCTGAGAGGCCCACCAGACTTCTCAGTCTGTGTAATAAAATCCGGTGGTCTACTGTATTGAATGCAGTGCTAAGATCCAGCAGCACCAGAACAGAAAGTTTACTCATCTCTCCGTTCCATCAGATGTCAGCTTTCTCAGTATTTTTCTCTTGCCTTTTTCAAAAGGGTGCCTAACCCATTGCAGTAATTTCCCCGACAGCATTGTCTCAGCATTTAATAAAGTGCTACCTGAGTGCCTGATGATCACAACCATTTAGTTTTCATGTTTTGCCTTTTCTCTTTAGTTCAAACATTTTGCCAGATTTCATTGAAACATTCAACTTATATCTACATACATAAATAAAACCTGAATCTAAAGACTTGACATGCTCTCTTATGTGTGGAGGTATTGCAGGAATAAAATAAATGACAGTGGGGAAAAAGAGATATAGCCTTTTATAACATTCACAATATCACAAAAAAACCTTATTGAATTTTATTTTTGGCAGTTGTAAAGATCCTATTCTGTGAATCCTCAATAAACAGTGCTCCAACATTTATTCTCCAGTTTCAATAATGAATATTGTGCAAAATATATTCACAGTTGAGCAATAGATTATGCAAGTTTGGACATAGGAAAAAGTTTGGACATATTTTCCAACAAACAACATTTTTTTTGTGCAAATACAAGATAATAAGAATAAATGTTTCCATTTACTGAGATAAGTTGCCAGTGACTTGCTCATAAATGGCTAGTTCCACACAGTTTTCAAATTTTTTGCACCAGATGTATTGGTGAAATATGCAACAAAAGTTATTTGTGTATCTGGAAGAAAGAGGAATCATTTTTCCATCACAGGAGCTGGGCTCCTCCTTTGGGGCTTCACAATCGAGCTACATATCTTTTTTTTTAATTGGTAAAAATTTTCTATTGCACCTCTCATCAAAATTGTGTGTTTATAGCTTTCCTTCTGACTGTGACTATAGTACTGTAAGGCTGATCATGCCTTTTCTTCGTCACGTGCAACATGACCAATAGGATGTCCGAGGACTGCAAAACATGCAGAAAAGCAAAACTTCCTCTGAGTGGAATTAAGTTTCGTCAATACACCTGTGCTTGTTTTTCTTTCCTTTAATTTTAAGTTCCCTTATAATACCTACATTATACACAGGTTAGAAAATCCAAACAAAAAAACCCATAGTGTGTGATACATAAAGTAGATGGAGAGACCTAGAAAAAAGTCTGTGTCCTTGACTTCTATTTTAACAATTAACTTTCTCTAATATTTCCTTTGGAATAGTTTTGAGCTGGGAATGCCTGCATTCTTGCTAACCTCTTCAATGGGTTAACACTCTTTGACAGGCTCTAAAACCTTCATAGAAATGTTCCACAGCTGTGTAAACCGCATGAAAACATGTATGATGTGTACAGTAAGTCTGTGTGCATTTGTATTTGTGTCTGTGTCCACGGCCAGCCAGCGTTCACTCCAACCTGTGCGTTAAGAGTGGAATTTATGTAAAAGCCTTTATATTCAGCTTTCACTTCCTTTTGATGTTTAAGCTCAGTGTTTCCAGGCAGGAATTTCTGAACTCTGGAGAGAAAACTAAGGAGGGAAAAACAGAGTTGGGACATTAAGAAAAACAGAAAATTTTTAATTTCTTCATGCTGTGGAAAAACAAACATTAATCAAAGCCACATCCTTTGTCCTCTTTTTCTCTGCCCTCTGAACAGTTAAATACTATAGACATTTTCATAGACATCACTGACTTCATTGACTGCCAAGCTTCAGTGTGTTCCTGTGCTTAACCATATCTAGTTGGGATATTTAATGTAGTTAAGATATGTCCCCACTAATACAAGCATTCAAGTCCAGTTCTGCAAAGAAACAATAGCTTCTTTGCAGTCACATCCATGCTTATTGACAAAGCTAATGAAGTACATTGAAGCGCATGCATGTCTTCTAGTTCTACTTTTTAATGCATTTCCTTTTCTTAAATGGCTGCTATATGTCTGCTGATCACTTTGCACATGCTTGTCTTTCAGGACATGCCTGTCTGTCTGCATTTCATTGCATGTGTGTGTGTGTGACTGTGTGTAGACATTCATGCGTGTCTGTGTTTATCGATACAGCTAATGGATTTTCTGCTGGCCCAAAGTTTGTTTGTTCAGAAACCTAATATGGCAGTTGGTTTATGAGGCAAGCCTTCAGAATAGAAGCATGACTCATGACTCTGTCTGACACAACCGGTGATGACCCGACACCCATATCAGGTAGCTCCCATTGCTGGAGGGAGGGGGTGAATTCTGATGATCGATAGACCATCAAGGCTGAATGACATTTTAACCTGACAGGAAGGGGGAAAAATTGTTTGAATGGAAGAAAGAAAGACAGGAAAGTGTAGAAAGGTGGAAAGATAGGCACAGAAAGTTGAAAAATCTAAAGGAATAATCAAGATTTGTATCAGCTGCATTTGTTTCTAAACCATAGATGTTTAAAGTCTGATAATGCTAAGTAGAGAAAGGATGGATATCCTCAACATAAGGCTATAGGTGATCTTAAAGAAGACACCCAAAATTCTCATCAAGTTATGAAATAGTAAGAGAGCTTCTTTCACTTAGAGAATCAAGCAGGCTGTAGATTGCATTATTAATACAGAATAAAGAACGCAGAAGAGATGATCTCTGCACAGGCTCAAAATCTCTTTCTCCATTGAAGTTGAGTCAAATCATCCTGTCTACCTTCAGGCCCTTCTCATCCTTCTGAATCTCTGCCCTTGCCACATGAAAAAAGACTACACGGTTTTTTAAACTCATGAAAAGGATTTGAGTTGAGCCCTCTATAAAATGTTATATGTCTGATGGTGACTGGGAGATTGAAAAGAGATCCTGTGACACCACAACGAGTAACTGAGATGAAATCATGGCTGCTGAACAGCATCTGGATATGTGAACAAAATTTGGCAATAGTTATGAAGTGAGATTACAGTGAGCTTTACAAATGTACATCAGGTTACAGCATACGTTCATTTAATGTTTATTTCAGTGTTCCAATACAGCACAGTACTAAAGATGTAGACACGTGTGAGGAAGTACTGTAAGTTTCACCATTAATTCTATGAATGCTATATATGTTAGGAACAATAAAGTATATACAGGATCCAGAAATAGCCTTAACTGTATATAAATGAAGAACCATGTATCCACTTCACTGTAACTCATCTGTATCGTGGTTAATTACTGCTGTTACGCTTACCAAGGTTTCTATTCTAATATGACTCATTTTCAACACATTCTCATTCCCAACTTGTCACATATTGACTCGTGCTCATGGCCTTTGGTTTCAGCTTTCAATACGCTGGGTGTCCCTTAGCATCATTTTACAAAGCATAGGGAGTTGATGTACAGGTGTCTTTGCATCCGTAACTGATGCACCAATGTTTAACATCAGTAACAAAAGTTCCAAACAGCATTCAGCAGTGCTTAATTATTAAGGAGCGACAATATCTCCATTAAAGGTAACATTACAACATTGGTCTATGACAATATTGCTCAAAACCAACCTTGTACAGCTATTTATGACCTCTAATTTTAGTTTCAATCACTCTCTAGTTTCACTTTTAATCACTGCTTGCTTAGTTTTAAGCATTAATGGTACTTGGTTAGGTTTAGGTATTTTAAATATTTGTTTAGATTTAGCTGTGGCATTGTTAGATTAAGTTAACAAAACTAGTGGCAGGGATACATCATGGTTGGGTTTTAAAATCAGGCTTCAAATTACACAGGGTCTTTTTGGGGAGCCTTATTTTTGGGTATCCATGGTGCAAGTCAAGTGGACATACATATTTTAGTGCACAACAGCACAATCAAAAACATGTTTATGCCAAATGCATTCTGCTACTACTGTATTCAGCTGATATAATCAGAAACATCTCACATAGGGAAGGAAAGTTCTTTTGATAACCACTTAAAGCAAGAAATTGAATGGTCGCTGCTTATGTGGCTGACAGCACACAACAAACAAACAATGCTGTTGTCTACACTGCTGAATAATCAATAAATAAACACAGCGCTGACAAATTAATACTACTCTTTTCACGTAAGAAACATCAGGAACCTTATGGAAAATAGAATTAAATATAACTCTGAAAGTGGACTATTTTAAGAGCTCCCTCTTAGTCTGAGGAGAGTTTTCAGGGGAGCGCATCTGTTTTTCATGGGAGCCAAGTTCCCCTTAGCTCCCCCGTAATTTGAATCCTGGTCAAAATACACCAATTTCTTTCACAAAGCTTCTCCTGCATTTTCAAGGTACTGTGGCAACACATCCTATGACAGCTTGTGAAGTACTGGCATGGGAAATACCTTAAAGAAAAGATTTGGTCAATTAGATTTTGAAAGACAACACCAAGGGTCCTGACCAAATAACAGCATATAACAAGTTTGGAGTGAGGATGTGCTGGCAGTTTACAATAAAGATGTCAGATATTCCACTCAAACGCATGTATGGTCAAAGAGTAGTTGTAATACATGGTTTGATAAAGATCTCAATCGGAAAAATAGAGTCGAAATACATCCCTCTTCAAGCCTGCAAAATCGATACCAGGACCCCTGGTTTCCTAGCAGAACATTATATTGTAATGGAATGATGAGTGTAATGCAGTTCACCTGTTACACACTGGGGGATGTTGGTGAAGACACTCATATCTCGTATTGACTCACTTTTACATGAATAGTTGAAATGTGTTAGTCTGAGTCATGACATATCCCACCATAATTAAAGCGGCTTTATCACTTTCCTTTATATTTCTCTCTCTGTGTTTAGCCCTGACTCACTCTGTCCTTGTCTCTTCTTTAGTCCTATGCCAGCCTAACATCCCCCCACATTGTTCTGAGAGAAGCAGACGATGGATCGTCTTACCTTTTCAGGAAGACACAGAGAAACAGGCAAAACCTAAAACTCCCCAAAACCACAGGGGAGAATAAGAGGAAGTGATGCCAGTGGATATGAGTAAGTGGGAGGGGTGGAGAATTTTGATATCGGAAGTTTAAAAGAACAGAAGAAGCGACAAGCTGTTTTATATTGTAACATCCTTCTGATAAACATACTGCTCTGGCCATTACTTCATACAAAAAAAGTTTTTAAATAGAGCAAGCTTGCATTATGACACTGAAAAAACACTAGAAGCTGCAGCTTATTTTTGCAGGTAAAACTATAGGAAAGAAAAATTGAACAACATTTTCATAAACTCAAGACCCTGATCAGCTGCGTTACACTGAACAGCTGATCAAAAGTCAGATTTAATCACCTATCATCCATTAATACGACTGAAACAGTTCAAACTTAGTCCAATATAGTCAGATTGCAAAATGTTACGCAGAGTAAAAGGGTGTTCTTTCAAACATGACACCAAAATGTTTAGCTGTCCCATTAATGGAAGGCAATTCATGCATGATTGGGGCTATTATAAATATGAAGCTCTCATTTTGGGTTTGGATCTTGTTGGCGTGGCAGACAAAAGATGAAAGCAGACCCCATCCCTTAGGGATCCAGTGGAGGAAAAAAAATCGGATAAAATGCCAGGGATCTTCTGACAATTTAATATCACATTTAATAATATCACATTGAAGTAAAAATATATATTTTGTAGGAAATCGGTCAAGGATCAATGGGGTAGTCGCTTTTGACCCTTCTGGCTAAAACATCAATGCCAGAAACAATTAAAAGCCGAGGACGAGTCAATAAAATAAGTCAAATCAAAGTTTCTGCACTTTCAAGTTGTGACAGCATCATACTTAATAGGGAGCCATTTGCATGAAATCCCAATTTTGAGATACAAGCGCATTGGTACAGTTCCAGAATCCATATTTCAGCACAATCCTAAAGCATTCAGCTTCCAGGGCCATCGGGGCCAAGACTTTTCCTTTATTATAGTTAAAGAACATGCACACTCTTCTGCTAAAGATGATGTAACTTGCCAAAATTATGGAAACTGAAACAATCATAAAAATGGAGTGGATGTGGCATTGATACTATAACAAAAGTTAGTACCAGTACCAGTCAGAAGTTTGGACACTCCAATTAAATTTTAATGGGCAGGATTGTCCAAACTTTCGACTGGTACTGTACCTAGAATAAACATGCAGACAGACATTACCTTTGGCTTGTAAAGCTTATGCTGTAGCATTTTGACAGCAGCCTGATATATGACACAAACGATGTCATTATTAATTACCTTAAGCAAATCACATATTTCTTAACTGTCTATACACCACAAATTTTTCATTCTACTTTTCTATCAGTAACTACTTAGATGAAAATGTTTGTGAATACTGTTGCATTTCTTTAGAAACTCCCGAAGAAATCCTTTGCATCTTCTTTGACCAGGCGGTGCAATGATGAGTAAAATGTCTCATCATTTTGAATGCATCTTAATTAATACAGATCTGTTTCCTTTACTGTAACAGTTCATGTTTTTGCATCCCAAAAATATTATCATATAAAATCACTATTCCAACACCCCTATGGCTGTCATATGAGTCCAACCAAATAAAACTGATTACTGCACAGCAGAGATCAACAAATGTGCTTTGTAGACACACTTGGTTATATCATATCTATCTTTAAACTACTTGATTATATTTCTATAAACTCCATCCATGCTGCTGCATTTTCCAAATTTGAGTCTTTTTTTTAAAATCTGGATTTGATAATGAAATTATTGTGCATGACTTTTTCTTAATTATTATTAAAGTGCTTACAATAAATTAATGACCTCATTAATGAAATATCTAGAGATGTTTTGGCTCATTGTATAACATTTTTTGGGTCAGAAGTGCCAAAAAAAAAAGACGTATAATCCTTGTCTCACCCTGCCTGTGAGCCATGAGCTATATCAAGGGACTTTACAGAAAGCTGAGACTTCTCTCTCTCTCACTCACTCACTCACTCACTCACTCACTCACTCACTCACTCACACACACACACACACACGCGCGCGCGCACAGGGTGGGTGTTATCGTCATGATCAGGTATGTATGAGAAAAACGACACACACACAGACTCACTTGCCCTCTAGATAAGGAGGTACAAGTTTCCAGCTTTCTACTGCAGCCATATCCTGTTACTAATACTCTGCCCTGGGCATGCACACCTACAAACACACGTGCACGCACTCTCACACACACTGATGCAAACACAGTGCCCTGGGGCACAGGAACATCAACTTCCCCTGAGCATCAGTTTCTCACCCTTTTGCAGTGTTTCACCTCTCAATCACCTCTTAGCTCACGCTGCTTTTCACACCTGCTCCCAGACAACTGAAAAGCCAGAAATGCACATCTAAGTGTGGGAATTGATTGCTTATAAAACTTGCATGCACAGGATCAGGTATCAGAACATTATGTATTTTGTACAAGGAAGTCACAAATAAACAGGAGGAGTTATAAACTATTTCTACAGTAATTATATATATTTATAAAGCCATGATGCTTCCTTCTTTCATGCTTATATACAGGAGAGGAAAACCAGCGCCACATTTTATCAATATATAAATCGACAAGATGTTCAAAACATCATGTGTGCATGTATTATAGAGGAACGCTGTATATCTTTTGAAGACATTTCGGGGTCAAGTTGGGGACAGCAACCATGTCAAATGCTTTCCACCCACTATTTAGCAACAAATTGTATTTGTATTGGTAGACTAAATTACCTGTTGAGAAGAAAACTAGTAACTTCAGCACCTGTCCAGTGTCACATTGGCTCCTTCTAAGCATCTGCCATCTGGGAAAAACCTCACCAGAGTTCATTCTTATTTTCTGACCTTGCCTATCTGACATGACTGAATTACATGCCTGTCTGTTATTGCAAAAATATAATGATCAATTTCTTTTTTTTCTAGTCTTTTTTTTAATTCACTTTAAACCATTTTATTAAAAAGTATAAGTAGTACAAAACATATGATTGGCTCATTTGAGTAATCCCTCAAACATAAAAATAATCGTATTCAAACATCAAACTCATCAAGTTGTGACAGAAATTCTACCTCTGAGACATGACTTTTGAGAAAGTAATAAAGAGACATTAATAACACAAAGAATTTGTTAAAGCAACGGCATTGTGTCATTACGACATGGGTTATATTTGTGTCCCAAATTATTTTATTTGGCATATCCAACAGAAATGGAGAAAGAAACAATGTACATATGGGATATTTGTCATTCAAACTAACTTTGACATTGCATTTATTGCAATTTGTTCAACTTATTGAATATCATTTATTTATTCATAAAGCACATTTAAAACAACTACAGTTAATCAACATTGTACACATTGACACACAATGAATATAGTAAAACAAGAGCCGAGACATATTAGGAATATACAAGAAAAAATAACAGAGTAAAACATATTTTTGAAAAAAAAAGATGTAAGGTGTAAACATTGACAAACTAAAAGCTTTAAGAGTTTAAGGAGAATTTTATAGTATGGTTCAGCTGTGTCTGCGATAGACTGGCAATATTTCCAGGGTGTACCCTGCCTCTCATCTAGTAACTACAGGGATAGGCTCCAGCTCTTTTGTGACCCTGAATTAGAATAAGCGGTATAGAAAATGATGATGGATGGATGGATGGATGGATGGATGGATGGATGGATGGATGGATGGATGGATGGATGGATGGATGGATG
>JAOXYM010000017.1:21120342-21130604 GCA_028567055.1 Leptatherina wallacei
ATGGATGGATGGATGGATGGATGGATGGATGGATGGATGGATGGATGGATGGACGGATGGACGGATGGACGGATGGACGGATGGACGGACGGACGGACGGATGAATGGACGGACGGACGGACGGACGGACGGACGGGTTCATTACATCCTACACAATATCTCTATAAAAAAACTCTAAAACTGTTTCAAGGTTACAAGAAAGAGTGTCAGAGGTGGTTTTTGCTATGGGTGAACTGCCCAGAATGCAATCTATGTAAGGGCACACAACCGAAAGCAGGAAGATTAAAAAAAAATCTTTATAATTTGTCCCTACCAGTTTTCTTGCTTCATTTTATTGTATTCTCCTTGGACTAAAACTATTGTAATCTGAGGAATTGTTTCATGTAATTAATTTCACCCTGTTAGTTTGTGTTTGTGACACAATGCGTTCAACTCACATTTTATTCCAAGTTTTTGGTTCATTTTACGTCTTGTGCTCACAATAAGAGAATTTTCTATGCCACACAGGTCATCTAATATACATCTAATAGACACTGATGTAGACAGGGCATTCGCCCAGGGTGTAATGCAGGGACCCCCACTGCTGAGTGTCATGATTAATGACCAGCTATCCTCTGACCATGATGCATCTGTTTCTTGAATACTTTGCACGCCATCTGGCACTGACATCCCTACACATTAAGGAGTTTTAATCTAAACCATTCTTAGTTGATGTTTCACAATGGGGAAAAAAGCTATCAAATGCTATCAGAGCAGAGGCAGAAACCTCTACCTCCAAGAATTTCTTGAAGACTCTCTTCAGAGAACACCTCCTCTCTTAACACGCTAACACTTCTAACCATCAACTACTTGCTATTCTGTACTAGTTCTACTTGTAACCTGTCACTTTGATAGATTCATTTAGATTCAGCACTTCTTGGCATGGATTCACACGGACATGTTTGAGGTTTCAGCTATCTCTCTTCTCGTTCACGTTGGGTGGAGTCACATTTTGCATTGCCAAAATTAATTCTAGGTCCATTGCTTTGCTTTGCATGAAGGGGTTGCATCAGTAAGAATTTTGTCTTACTGCACTGAAGCTTGAATGTTTTGTTCTCGCTTGTAAAAAACTTTGAATAAAAGCTTCAGTTAAATGACATGAGAATAAAATTCTGTAATACTTCTGAAAATAATCAGATTGTCACTTCCCACCACAGTGTCAGAAGTACTTTGGTCACTAATAAGATGTCCTTCCCATATACTGGGACAATGATAATGCTCCAATTAAAAGCCCAGGTTGAGCTATAACTGTAACAAGCGGCACTGAATGTTCTTTGCCTCTTTTTTAGCCTCGTGTATACATCACTGGTACTGATTAAATAAAATGAAACCGTGAGTAACAGTGAGGAGAGTGCACGTGAGCACACTTTGGGTCAGAAATGTAGTGACGCTTAACCTCCCCCATCCTTGCATCTTCCCTATAGAAACAGGTGTGGTTCACTTCCTTAAGGCCAGGTTCAGAGGTCTTGAACTGAAATGCAATGTCATGGAACATGTGAATTTGACTCTGAAACCTTATATTTCCTTACTTCTGCAACACACATTCTACTCATCTGCATCCTCTTGACTATCACTTCCATCTTGTCTGTACCCAAGCTGCTGCTCTGTCTTTCTGTGTGTCTATCACTATGTAAGTCAATCCACAAATATAATGAATTAACCTGCTGTCCCATTGGATTGCAAAGCTATTTCCTCCTTCAATTTTTGTACTTGATCTGTGAATTCAGATTGAAATAAAAATAAACATACATCATCAGAAATGAGTCCTTCTGTAGCAGCTTTCTAAGAAATAAGATTTTAAGGCCTAAGAAACATGAAAGACACTTTACAAGAAACAACAATCTTTTTATGATCAGTATATGGGTCATTCTGGAGTAGAAGTTGAGCCAAGAAGTAATTCTACAATGGGCTAAAATGAGAAACTCTGTTTCACTTTCTTTTAAGCTTCCAAGTAAGAGGTCGTGCTCATTGGTTTATGTTTGAAATGTTCAAAACCAGTCAGACCAGTGTTTTCTGGTCACAGCAAAACAGTTCATACATGTCTGTGTAGTGATGTCTTCATGTGTAAAACATGTGGAATGAAGTTGATGAGAACTTTTTTTTCCTTTCAGAACTAGTGAGGCAAAACAACACAAACTATTACAAGTGAATAAAATGTGTTTATGTTAAACTTTCAGTGACTCATCAGCTAAAGAATTACCGTAATACACTGTTAAAAACAATGAATTTAAAGTTAATTACAGCTTAACAATATTTATGTGACATTTACTTGTGGTTGTAACAATTCTGAATGGATCAATGATATAAAAAAATCAGATCAGCACATATTAATCTTTAAATATCTAAAAAAAAAAGGCAGTTTTCCTTTAAAATTCTCATTTTCTGATTTACTTAACAGCTACCATGTGGCTCCTCACTGATAATGTCAACAGTAAGCGAAGCAGCAGTATAACATGACAACCTGTCACTGTGTGTCTTAACCTCCAAACCCAGAAATACACACACTAACACACACCCGAGTAAGGTCTTGACATGTTCACTCGAAGCCTTAAGAGTCAGATTAGTGAGCCTATCGACAGTTAACACACACACACACACACACACACACACACACACACACACACACACACACAGTGAGGGGCTGGATGGACAGCTCCCACAGCACTAAATGGTAAACAGCAGGTTTTAGGTGACATGACTGGAATGTAGAAAATGCTCGTTCATAATAAGTTGCTCTTCTGCACTGCAGGGCATTTCAATCTCTTTTTCTGCTGATGCGAGTGTGTGTGTGTGTGTGTGTGTGTGTGTGTGTGTGTGTGTGTGTGTGTGTGTGTGTGTGTGTGTGTGTGTGTGTGTGTTGATGTTGATAAACCTTTCTGGGTGAGTGACCAACTGTACGTCCGCACGTGTGTGGGTAAGTGGTGGACTTAAGTTCAGAGAGATTAGACATTTCAAATGTTGGACACAACAGCAAAAATGGGACAAATTATTTGACCAATATTAAAATGCACAATATCAATATTGAGAAAGTGATTGACTGGCTCCCTGTCCAGGGTGTACCCTGCCTCTCTTCTGCTAATTGCTGAGATAGGCTCCAGCCTCCCGCGACCCTGAATTGGACTAAGTGGTCGAGAACAAATGAATGAATGAGAAATTTTTATGTACCTTGAACTGCATGGAGAGATGGAGGTTCTTATTTTCCACTGGTACCAACATCAGCATTGCATGTCCCTCTTTTTTATTTATCTTTTTATTTTTGACTGACAGACTGATAGTGATGGGAAAACAACAGATGTATTTACAAACTACATTGTCACAGTTTAACCCAAAATAAAAAGAAACACACTCTCTGGTTCAGCTCCATGCAACACACATTAGTGCACTGAATCGTGCATGTTGTTGCTGCATGTCTGTGGCTGGTTTACAACACAAGACTCAAACCTGTGGTAGTACAGTGCAAAGGGGCAAAAAAAACGATTGTATAAAATTGATTATCTTATTCATGTTATACACACATATTAATTACAGTTTAATAAAGTATATCTATACGACTCAGATGATTAAATGTTTGAAATGTTGTCATAATCATCGTGGAATACTTAAGAATTCAAATGAGCCATAGTTTAATGCAGTAAATAGATTTTTTCACAAGCAAGGTGTGATTTTTGCACCTCCAAACATATTAATAATGATGTGCTCCATTTCAAAATGAATGTTGTCATTAGTAATAATATCCCCACATTTTTTGCCTTCACCAGAAATTTAATATCAATCTATTAATCAGAATTTAATCAAATAATCGAAAAGTGTTTTGGAATAGCACAGACCCATTTAAAACAGCCAAACAAAAAGACCCAATAAAACTACAGTATAAACCCCTTTGCCAGCAGGGAAAAGTCATATAAAATCATAGTTTTGCAACTGAGTTTCATATATGTTTTTGATCACAAGTCCGTTCTTCACAACATCATGCTATATGGGGATAGAAAGTTTCCATCAACAAACCAAAACAAAAATTTGATGAATGTAGTCTTTGGTTCAAATCTGTTATAAGTGGATGTCTGACATTTTTATTTAAAACCATCTTCTTTGGTTGACAACCTTGACCTTAATTAAATTTCTTCACAACTATCTTTCTTTGTAGAAAATACGGATGCATAATAATTATGTAGACATTTACACGTGAAATAAAGAGCTAAACCTTGTCAAATTAGTGAAAAGGGTTTTTTGCAAACCCACCACGAACACTGAATTGTGATTACTGATAACTGACAGCCAGGTAATATGTATAATCTGCCAGAACTTGCTAGGTGTGTGCACTTTACAGACTCTCTTTAATCCATTCAGACCTGATGCAACATTTGTTTGGTCCCTTCTAAACATCATTTTCAAGACCCAGGAATAATTATCTAAAGACATATTGATAAGCTCAAGGGACTATCATAAAAGTTGAACATTTAACCTTTGTTTCTATATTTCTACTTTCTTCAGGGACTGACAAATGAAAAAGAGCCCCTCATTTTTTATGATCTGAATGGGTTAACAAACTCAAGCATCCCTTGACAGGTCACCTGACTACTGTATTTGAAATGTTCAGTTCATGGTAATCAACTAGAGACAAACTGGTATGACTACATCTGTCAATTCTGTGGCTTATAGTTGCCTCATTATCACATACAGACAGACAAATGCCTAAATGTGATAGAAAACTTATATACTCACATGCACACAATGATGTTCTGTGCTAAACACACTCCCCACACACAGAGACACTGTCTCATGTTCTTACTCCTGTGGTTTTCTGTGATCTACTTCCTGGCTGTTTTTAGTCAGGTGGTATTTGTGTGAGTGTCTGCTACTTGAGTAGTGATATGATCAGCAGAGTCAAACAGAGTTCACCCAATGAGAACAAGAGGATCTGCCAGGACTGTCATGTCCCAGCACCTTTTACAGGAAAGCTAACACACACTAAAGGAAACAATACTCTTTTGTATTCAATGCAATGTTCAAACTGTGAGAGATTCTTAATTTTAAAAAAAATGGAGTTGTGAGAAATTTATATTTGCCACCAGGAAATAAGAATCACCTTTGAGTTTGTCTCAGTATATATACAAACCACATCTTATGTTCCCCAACATACAGTATTCCCACCGTTCTCAGCTAACATTTCCTTGATCTGTTAGAAAAATGCAAAAAAAAACCTGCTAAAGAATAAATAGAAATTAAAAAACAAAAAAAAAGGGCACAAGATCATGTATTTGCACAACACATGAACCCAGTTCCCGCATGATCCATGTGTCCTTGGAGTTTTCTGGAAGTCCCCCTGTGAAAGCTGAGAAGTGCTGCGTCTCTTATTTGGTCGGGGCTTCATTCCCTTAGCCCATCCCCATCAAAGGCCTTCTGTTTGGGGGTAAAAGAGTCCAATTTCTGGGCCTCCCACAACCAAGCCCTACAGAGGCCTGGAGAGAAGGACCTAGATCAGGGAGGCGCTAAGTGAGTGGGGGCCAAGTGGGAGAGCCTGGGCAGTGAGTAGAAAGAACTACCCGAATAATGGTTCCCTCACTGGGGAGAAGAGGAATGTCTTGTGAGGCAGAGGAGAGGAAAGAGAGCCTTGATGAGAGGGATATTTGTGCATGAGTGTGTATTATTTGTTGGAAGAGATGAGTGTGTGCGTAGACTTTATTTCCCCACTGTGCCTCCATTAGGGAGACCCTGGAGAGAAATGCATTCAGCACTTCATTCATTATACTCAGTCAGCTGTCGTCTGTGCATTCACACACACACGAATGTTCACCGAGCACGCACATAAAGTCACCCATGTATGATCACAACCATGTACACGTAACAGACACACATTACTGGGGTCTTTCACACGTTAAAATGTAAAGCATGTCACTGATACAGACAGTCTGGGTAAGTGGACAAATTCTCAATGGGACCACCGAAGCGTCAGCTGTATGCGCTTGAAACACAGCTTTTTTCTTATGAGTCCACAAGAACAAACACTTAGAAAAAAATTTAAAGTAAAGTCTGTAGTGTAAAAGTTAAGCTTCAATATATAAACATGCAGTGAAATTTGTAAGGGGAAATAATTTGATTTTAAAGACATTTCTTAAAGGAAATGCCCCAACTTTTGAGATGAATTAACCAATGTCCACAGGTTGCTTATAAGATTGACCAAAATATCTAATGTATAAGTATATCTGTATGGTATATGAGAAAGCCCCAAAAGACACACAACAATAAAGAAACACAGGTGGAAAACAATGAGAACAGCTGCCCTGGACAAACTCCATTACTTCACACTTAGTTTCACTTCACTGCAAAGCAAATCTTTGTCCACTTTGATGTTTTCCAAAACCAGAGAAAAGCTAAAGGACCAACACCAATAGAACCAAGAGCAGCTAAGAGTTTAGATTGTTCCAGATATTAATGAGTCAGCCCCCAAGTCCCCCAAAACAAGATGTATGTTTGTGAGGCACAAGCAGAACTATGTTTAGCTCCAAAAGAAAAAAAAGCAAACATTAATTATAATACCCCAAGACCCTTAAGGTGGATTTTGTGACCTTTTGGCGGTTCTTAATCCCAAGTTGTAAAACATTCCCCTGAAGCGAGGTACTGCTGACAACAAAGCTACTTACCAATCAGAAGAAGCAGACAGGGAAATGCATTGTTTGGCCACTGTGGTAGGCAGCTGCCAGGTGTGTGTGTGCACGGTGTGCACGGTGTGCACAGATAACGACAACCCACACAAAACTACATAAAATTTCAATAAAACATCAAGAAAATCTTTACTTTCTGTTGTCCCTCAAAAACATGTTTTTTTAAGCCTTAAAAAAAATCCCAAAACAAACATGAGCTTTTAAGAATTAGGTGATTAGATCACAGATGGGGTTAAACTTTATACTGAATCATACTGAATAATACTTCCAAATGTTATGAAAATTCACTGTCACCTGCTAATCTGATCTTCAGCTCAGCTGCCTCATCTCTTACTCTATGCAGCAGACAATAAAGGCCGGAAGATAGTGGAAGGATGGAGGGGTAGACATGTCTGTCTTGTGAAAATAAACATGTGAAACAAACACCTACTGCGTGCGGGTCGGGTTTCGTTGCTCTGACGACCGTCAGCATGGGGCAGGGGGGCGACGAAATCAAAACCTGAATAAAATACTGAGAGAGAATCTCGACAGAAATACACACAAGTCAGTCCCATACTTTGTGAAAGGGGCTGTTTTCAATAATTATCTCATGAATACACAACAAGTTTGTACATACTGTAGCAGTAAAGTAAATCATAGATTACAATGAAAGCAGCAGAAGGGAAAGTATTCAGAACTCCCTACAAAACTGATCACAGTTTATTGTTAATAATTTGAAACAGGCTACCAATCTGATTCTGCAATGTGACTAATAATGTAGGTTTTATGTTAAATCTCGTGGGGGAAAATACAATATTTCCCCATAAAATGTAATCGAGTGGGGGTATAAAATAGCAATGGAAATGATATGCGTTCTATGGACAAACATGAAATGTAAATGAGCGCAGGGCCGAGTAATTTGAGCAGAACCAATCTTGGGATAATCTCCCACATGAGCCGAAATGACACAACCACCACAGTTCTGGGAATCCCCTCACAAAAATACACGATACACTGACATGCATGCAGCGAGTACACCAAAACTACCACATTCATGCACACAAATCTGTAAACTTTCAGGGTGTGGCCGTATAAACCACTTGCATTTGTCTCGCTATAAACTCCCACCACTGGGTTAAAAAGTATGTCCTATAAATTCCCCTCGGCCCAACCAATACCAGTAAAAGATTTAGGTAGACAGTATATGAATATATAGATAGCAGAGGAGGAATGTGAAATCACAAATCTAAACATGACAGCAGATCTAATATCACATATCCCCAAATATGTGTAGAAAAATATTACTCTGTTTCTTTTCCTATTTCCTTTTTGCACTTGTCTTCTCAGTCTCACCTGAGCAAAAGGGCCTGGGAACATTATGCTTCCTCCTGCTGTGAGTGACAGCTCATGGCCTCAAGGCAGCCAGCTCCACCTCCAGGTGAGGTCTGACCGTCTCAAGTTTCCCACTCATTCATCTCCTGCCTTTGCTTCCTTTCCCTCATTTATTGTAATGCACTTTAGCGCTTTGTCACCTGACAGCACTGCACTGAAGCATAACAAAGAACAAAATGCACAAATGTGTTATAACATATAAATATACAACCTTGAGTGAGTCAAACACATCATTACACAATTGTTGTTTTTGTTGTTTTTTTTAAAACTAAACACACTGACATGTACTGTAACATAAAATACACTCACAAACATAGATCTACAACAGAAACATAAATCTAAAATGACATAACCCCAACAAAGGTACATGGTTGAGAGGGCCAGGATGTGTCTATGAATTTCAAAATGTAAGTGTGTGTATAGAGCCTAAGGTAGTGGGGTTTCTATTACAGGGAAGCTTTCTTTCCCAGGTGAAAAAGCAAAGTGACACACAGCGCAAGGCAGAATAAAATCTCACAGCCTCAGGTGGCTGCAGCTCTGCTGTACACAGTCATATCTCTTCTGACTCACTCATACCTGTCGATTTATCCATTATAACCCACTTTGAACATTATTGGAGAAAAAAAGAAGGGGGGAAAAAAAGTCCTGTGTGGTCCGACTGGTCAGCTGCAATGACCCGATCAGGTTCTGCTCACCATTTCTATATCAGGTCTGCTTAATTAAACCTGACCAATCAGCTCTTCATTGCTTAATGGTGTTGGAAAAGTTGTTAGTTATACTCACAATGTAGTAAGTACTTATTTTGTGTTTTGCTTTTTTTTAATTTATCAACATCAAAGTCATAAATGTAAAAATGGCAGTGTATGGACACTGCACAAGCTTCATGTGTGTCTCAAAGGCTTTTAAACAGTTTTTTCTTGTTGATTTCCTACAACTAATTATTGTAGATAAAAGAGTGGATCAGCAAAGTTTGAGAGTACTTCCATTTATTTAATTAATAATGCAGTTTGCCAGGTACAGTGACATCTATTATGTACATTTCTGAAGCCGTCGCTGCCCAGCAGCAACCTGAGACTGGGAAACCACATTTCACAACTTTTTCTTTCGGGCTTCTGCGTGATGTCGCCGCTGAGTTTGACATTACGCACCGCGTCACAAGTGTATCGACACATCGGCCGTTTGAACTTGCACCGTGGCTGATTCGGCAAAAAAGACAAAAGGACATTATTGGAGGAAGAGAGGAAAAGAAGAGAAAGAAATGAGACAAGAGTCAAGACAAGACACAGTACAGGTAGGATGGAAGATGGATGCCGGATTGGCCATCGATAGGGGGAGCATCACTGAGGAAATCTTCAAAAGTTCTGTTGTGCATCTTTAAAGCTTCATAAACCCGTGGCTTCTTTCTAATACTTTATTGGACCTGCATGCCAACTCATCAAAGAACTTTTAATGTTTACAGGTTTAATAACAGCATTTTAAAGACAATTCATCATATTCAAATAGTACCTTACCTTCCACAGGGTTAAAACTCAAAGCAGAAAAGTGGGTTTGACAGAGCTTGTGAGGCTTTAATGTAAACAACAGGTAATTAGATCTTATTTGATCTGTTAAGCTATTTACTTACCTAGAATTACACTGTAAATGTGTTTGTTTCTACTTGCAGGGTATGCATCCTTGTGTGTATAAGACAAGATAAGTCGGACTTACTGTTGTACACTAGATTTAAATATGAATAAAAGAGTAAGAGGAGCTGTGTTTTCAGAGTAGGCCGGGGTGAGAGGGTGACCATGTGTGTCACTTTATTTTAGCTAGTCAGTTAGTCTCTATTACTCTGGTAAAAGCACACAGAATGAGCTATGAGCTAATTAAACAAAGGCAGACAAGGATAATGTTCTCAGCCATTAAAATAAAAGTGCCAAAAAATTAGCTCTGAAAAATGTGTAAAGTGAAACGGCAGTCTTCAAGCCATTCATTTCCTGCGGTCTCCGGGTAAATATTATGAACCCACTCATGAATACTGAGCACATTATCCATCACAACTTACATTGGCCAAGTTTGAGCTCACTGTTACTCCAGTACCAACTTAATTAGTTTGAGAATGATATTCTTTACTATACGCGTGTGTGTGTGTGTGTGTGTGTGTGTGTGTGTGTGTGTGTGTGTGTGTGTGTGTGTGTGTGTGTGTGTGTG
>JAOXYM010000017.1:21130883-21144037 GCA_028567055.1 Leptatherina wallacei
AAAAAAGTAAAAGTATGTATATATATATATATATATATATATATATATATATATATATATCTATATATATATACATAAAGTAAGTTACATAAAGTAAGGGATGTTCAACCTCTGGCTAAAATATATAGAAAATGGAAAAATGTTTAAGCTACATTGGATATATTATGAATACAGTTTAAGTAGACTCATGCAATGATAAGTCCTTTAACTCTAACAATTTAATTAAACAAATTTTGACAACACCACAACATACTGTATACCACAATATAAAATGTCTCAAAAACTTGTCATGTGTCAGGTGTCGTCTTGGTCTAATGATGTCCAAATATGTGAACAGTGTGATGAAGAGGACTGTTTAGATACAAGCTGTCATTGAACCATAAGATTTAGTGGTTCAGATACTTCTTTTGGGGTTTCTTTGAAGTTAATCACCTTGTTAGAGAACAGCATATCGTGGAATACATACTTAAATATTGAATTGTTGTACATGTGTATTCAAAGGTTTAGAGAAAATCAAATTAAGTTAACTGGCCAACATTTATAGCATCAATTAAAGCTAAGTCAGGTGATTATACAACTTCATTAATTTATTTCCTCCTGAGTATCTGACTCGAATCACTCAAATGTAGCCTGCATTATAAATTCATCATCTACTGATGAATGAAAAATAGTAGGTCATTTATTCTCTCTGATCATCCAGTCTGTCTTTGCATTCATCTTTCTTTGCTTTAGCAAAGTGGAAAAGATCCCAGAATGTTTGGTAAATACATTCTTATAATAAATGACAGATGCACTGACCAAAGCTACAGAAATGAGACCAAAGCCAAAAAAGGAGCACTCTGCAGGTCCGCACAATGAGGTGGAGAGGACAGGTAAATTGATTGATTTCTCTGCTTGTTCCAATGCCTTCAACTCTACCTGCCAGCTGGCCAGACAAAAGCAGAGACTTCTGGTGTAGATTTATATGCAGTGTAGGGTCGATTTTGGCCCCACATCAGAATGGCCTCTTGCTAAACTATTAATAATAATGCTGTTGGAGTGTGTGTGGAGGATTTTGGCAGTCTCGGTGTGTCTGGCTTGCCCTCTCTAATCTGTTCTCCGTCAGCAGTGACACAAGCACATGCAGACACACAAAAGAACCAGAAGCTTTTATAAAGACCAACACACTTACATGCATGCACATGAACACAGACACACACAC
This sequence comes from Leptatherina wallacei, assembly GCA_028567055.1. Lineage (NCBI taxonomy): Eukaryota > Metazoa > Chordata > Actinopteri > Atheriniformes > Atherinidae > Leptatherina > Leptatherina wallacei. Next base: position 21,132,085 of record JAOXYM010000017.1, read on the forward strand.
ACACACACACACACACCTTCTACCTCCTCTTCCCTACTTGGCTCATGATGAACTGACCACAACACACAAAGGTGCTCAGGAGATAGAGCAAGATGAGTAAAACTGATTTTCATTCATCACTCTTTTCAGCCATCTCTCTTTTCCCTCTTCACCAACCATCATAAATACCAATACTGAGAAAAACACCAAAGAAATGACCCCATATCTTCACACATGCACACTAAAAATGTCATTTCAATACATGTATAAACAACCATTGCTCAATGGTTTGAGGCACAACAATATACTGCCACATTATTAAGTCTTTTTAAACCGGAGCCGAGATAAGTGACTTGAGGCCAAATATTTAATCTTTTATTATATGTAAAGCTAAATTCACATATATGTAAATGATTTAACATGAGATTTTAAGAAATCAAAATTAAGAAAACGTTTGCACATTTTTCAGTTAGTGATAATATTTATATTTCAATCAAAAAACTTTCTAAAACAATGGCATCCACTGACTACTCATTCTGCTTTTCTTCTGCTATTATTTTTGTTTTGACAGGCTGGTACACAGGTCTGCAATCGTAGCAGCTTATAATAGTTTTTTCTTTTTTCCAATTTTTTTCTCTTCTAGAAACTCATACGGATACCTCTTTCATCCTGATGCAAAATGTTTTAGAGGATCAAAGAGGATAAACTGATGTTAAGTAAATGCAATGAAGAAAATAGTCAAATGGGGATGATTTTAGATTCAATCTAAGCCAGCAAAACTGATAAAAGACTTTTTCTGAGCTGAACTAAGATGCCTTTGAGGGAGTAATAAAGAAAAACAATATGCAATGCGGAAAATTCCTGAGTTTTAATCAGGTCAACAGAACTGAAACTGATTTTGAAGCACTTTTATTAAACAAAATGAAGTTCATATTTAGGATAATACCAGTAGTTAATTAATTAGTTAAGTTATTATGTTGATACTTGCCACACAGTATAAAAAAATCTCCACACTTTTACAATTTTTAGTCATTTTAAAAGCACTATTCCTTGCCTGTTGGATTTCTTAGATTAGAGTTCAGTCAAGTGAAAGACTATCCTCTCCTATTACAGCATTTATCCCTCTTTTCTCACCCTCACTACCTACTACCCCATTTTACCTTCTTCTCTTGTTTCTGTGTACTCCTTGTGTCAAACAACCTCTTCACCACAACATTTGCCATTATGAGGATCTGCTTTTTAAAAAGGATCATAAACATCCACAGCAGTGGTCAGAAAACCGCCACTGAGGCTGTTGGAAAATCATTAAAAAGGGATCACGCCCTCACTGTTATCTGTTCTTTGAAACTGTGAGAGAACAACATCAATACTGTTATGTACTATAGGACTCTTTTTGTCGTTATTTCTGTTGATTGCATAGGTGATGCAAATACTCTTTCACATTACTGTGCTATAGTTACAAGCTGCAGTCATATATCATCTGGAAGGAATAAGTCAACTTTTACATATGGTGCACCCTCAGTATGCAGAAATGCAGTGTGATGCAGCCATTGTGCAAATACATTTACACATTCAAAACACACATACGGCAAATTGTCAAAAAATATCAAAGCACCCCTGAAGAATGCAAGAGTGAACTGACAAGCACACACTCACACACCGAAACGCTAGTGGTTTCCAGTGCAGCACAAATACCATTATACAGTTAACTGTACATTACAAATGGGCTGCCAACTGTCTCTGGAGTATCACATGACCACCTATGCCTCCTACAATTGGCTGGCAGGAGGAACGGTATGAGTATCAGGTTAGCGATTGATTGGGTGATGTGTGGTGGAACAGATGGAACAGAGAGGAAGTGTATTCCCAGGAAAGCACACCAAACCATTGGGTTTTTCCACAGGCAGCAGAAGTGGACACACACACACTAACTAGACAATTCCTAAATCTACACCTCTCCTTCGCTGACTGGTTCAAGCTCTTCCTGTCTCTCTCTCTCCAGCCCTCACAGGCTATTCGGTTCTGCATAGATCTTCATTATGTTTAATTACCGTCTCAGGTTTCACTGGAATGAATCCACATGTGAGTGAGTTGGAGGGCATTCCTTTCCTTTCCCAATTGTCAACCCATTTTTTATCTAGAAAGTACAATAAATTAACGAAAGTCAAAAAGCAGAATTGACATACTTTTCCACAACAAGATTTATGTCGGAGCTTAATGGGAAAAACACTGCTTCGCCTCAACAAGATTCATATTATTACCGGCTGACTACAGAAAACATTAAACATGGCTTGTATTTCTGAAAATAAGGTTACAATAAACAAGAATAAAATAACCAAACATAACTAATATACAGTAGATAGCATGAAAAATGACCAGAAAAAAAAAAGATATATAAACAGAATTAGATTAATACCTGTGAATTAAAGATGGTTAGTAAAGTATAGGTCTCTACTTTAGGAAACTACTATATTCAATGGCATAGCGTTTTAGCAGAAGTAGAGACTCTCCCATGAGCATTACATTATTATTTTTTTTCTCTCTCTCTTCTTCATCATGGCATCTGATTTGACAATGTTTCCTTGTGTTAGACTGTATCATACTTTAGCACAAGCCTGGTTGGCAAACACTGTGGTAGTGAGAATATTGCTCAATGACGTGGCAGGCAAGCGATTCCTTTTATTAAGATGGATCTCAGCGCAACTTCAGAAAATACTTCAATTTCATTTTCTTTGGTGAACTACTAAGAATAAGTTTTATGATTTACTTGAGAAAAAATGACTTGCTGTGTTTTTCCCATCTCTGGGTTCATCTAACGGATACAGAATCTGAAACAACTCACAGGATTCACTGCACCTTGATATTGAGAAGCAAGAATAGAGTACAATCTCCTCTTTGTCTGAAGTGTAGTGGGGAGCTAGGTACTTTTATATATGTGCTCTGAAACTGTGCAAACATTCATAGCATCTGGGATGATGTGATAAGTAATATAGTCAACCCGAATGGGTGCAACTTGGAGTTATTCCCTGTTCTTTGTGTACCATAAGCTGATTTAACTTAAACAAAATAAGTAATTAAATGAATAAGTACAATGATATAATTATTAGAATACGGGTGTATGTTACATCCACACTGAAGGACTGGTATGGAGAAAAGAAGAGAACTCTCCTATTGAAAATATCAATATATCCTTATGTGACAATATGATCTGGCACTCAGTTATCTGTCTGGGCTCGGCAGGATATGTATCAATTAATGAGTCTCTGATCATTCATGGAGGGTCAGGTCACTCAAATGCCCTAGCAGTGTGCATTTTCAAGTTTGATGTAATGATTTCCGTTGTTCGAGGTTTCTATGGTCTGTTTTTGTTTTCTTGATTATGTTTTGTGGGGGGGGGGGTGATGTACTATCAAGTAAAAAGATGCAAAAAGTTACAGTATCCTAAAAAACAACAACAACAAATATTTTCATGGAGCCCATTATTTGCCTGTTATGATATATTTGTGAAAAATGTACTTTTGGGGACGATATGTTTCTCTTCCGGCACTGCAGGTCTAAAGACTATCACCCTCAGTTTTGAATTCAACTTATCTACAAAGATCTGTGGAGCTTCATAAAAAGCACTATGTAATCCAGCTGCTATGGGCAGAGCAATAATTTACCAGATAACAATATGTATCTGTACAGCTGGCTGAGTGGTTTGTGGCGTGTTCTGTTGTAAAAGATTTGAGGGGAATGATTTTGCAGATGTCAAACTGTAAAATAGATTAAAACAGGCCATTTTATGGTGCAGGCTAAGACAGGGGAATTAGTAAAAATGTATTTAAAGACAGATTTTCACACAGCAAAATGTGTCCTGTTTTTAACCAGAACAGCAGAAGTTCTGCTTTTTAGCCTTTAATCCAGTTTATAGCTAAATATACAAGTCAATCTATAAAAGCAAGTTCATTGACTCGAATTTCTCCAGGTGATGCTTGAGAAACTCTATAATTTCTTATGGCATGTTTTGGAGTACTAGACCAGATGAGCAGTATTATGACTGCATTTAATCTCTTCTGGGCAGTTTCGGTTAATATCAGCTGGACTAGAAATGAATTCTGAGATGCATACAAGATACCCATCCTCTCATTCATGATCAGGTCATAACTGCAACAATCACCTTTTCAAAAAACTATTTGTTTATTTCACAGTAAATCAAACATGCATTTCACTAAACTTCAAGGACATTTATTGTAAGAACAGAAATATGATCTTCAGCTTGTTTTAACATCAGTATTAGCAGGTGCATCTTAGCGACTAAGCAAAATTTGCTTTAACTGGATTCTACAAGGTTAAATGCCAGGTTAAATTGATGAGCAGGAAGCACTACTTTGGGAGCCTAAATCAATGTGTTATCGGTGTCAAGGAAATTGCTCCCATGTGCGTTACTACTACTGACAGCTCTGTTAGGTTCTGGTATTAATAGCATGCTCAAACACACAGCTAAACAAACAACTGCCAAATCTAGCTAAACCTGTGTTTGCCTTGAGGGATCTACTTGTAGGCTGGAGATGTTTGTAGATCCTTCACACAGTAGCAGCTGGGCGGTAGCAGTTTAATGGCCTGTATAGTACAATAGTGATTATGAGTTATTACAAATTTCACTTATGTTTAGCTGGGTGAGCACTGCATTTTTGTTTTGTAGACACATGTAGGTTAAATGCTTTCTGGTTTTGTGTTTATTTTCAAAAGTTAACTTTTGTTTTGTTTTTTGCACTAACCAGTACATGTCTGTGTCTAATTGTAAAATACAGCAGTTCTATAAGAACCACTATTTGACTGATTCAAAAAGCACCCTAACTATCACCCTTGTGGCTTCTGTGTCAGCCAAATCTGCATCTGGTTTGATCTGATCCTCCTTTTCTAATAATACCAGTCAATAGAAGTTACTCCTGATCCCAAGTGGGTCAGTGCTACCCATCTTGTACCCAGGGCCCTTCCCCAAACAACCCACACCAGGCCCAAGCCAATTCTATAGTAATATTATTTATTTGTCAGCACATGCTTCTTCTGCCTCAGTAAATACACACATTAAGACTTTTTCTGAGTCTGTTGGTTGATATAAACCTCCAGAGGCAGATTCAATCATGACTGCCCTGCTGCTGAATCTGAACTGATAAATGAGACCTTCTTTGAGTTAGCTGATTTCTTCCTGCTTTAGATAGATTGCTCTCCTGCCCTAGAATCTGCTAACATTTCCATTAACATCCATCCAGTTCCACAGTTGGTCCGAGCTGACTTCCAGTCAGACCCAAAGTAAGCCACAATGGATCCACAGCCTGAGAAGCATTTGTCTGCCAGTGACTAGCAGGTGAGCTTCTTCATGAACCTCTGAGGTTCTTCCTGCACAGTTGGTAATCTGGTCATGTCTCTGACAGATTCTGTGTTTGCTCCTGGCTCTTTGCCTGGGTCTTTAGAGGCTCTTCCTCTTAATTGTCGCCCTCCTCTCCACCCTCTTGAATGTCCTTATCTTCACTGTCAGCCTACTGCCTGGCCTCCTGAGAGCCGATGTATAAAAGCAAAGCATTATTCACCACACATGAGGTCTCCCATCACCACTAGTTCCATCTACCTGCCATGGCAGCGGTTACTCCACTTGAACTGCTTCATCTGACTTTCCAGCCCCCATTAGTGTTATTCCACAACGGCCAGTTGATCCACATAAATCCTTAAACTCAGTCTCTGACACTTTTCTTTGCTTAGTTTTGGGGAAACCCTGGATACTAAAAGGGAGGGGTTGTACAAAGCATTGGCTTTCTCTAACACTGAATACGTAAAAAGTAAATCAATCCCCTTATGATTATACTTATTTCTTCCTCCTAGTGCAAGATTGCTTTGGACTATGTTTACTATGAGACAAAAAAAAATTTAACTGACATAAACTCATACATTGTTGTATACATGCATGTATGTCACTGGAGGGGATAGTGGGGGTATTCCTGGGTAGTACAATCATATGCGTTTATATGAATATTTTAACAATGCAAGTCTGAATGCAAGAGATCTTGCCCGTGTCCTGTATCAGACATATATAAAGACTTTGCCCATCGCAAATTCCCAGAGGTGACGGGTTAACCCAAACATTCAGCTGTCAATCATTATAAGCATTAACTGTGGACGTGACCCGGGATCAGGAAGAGGCCTTTTTGTCCCTGAACGGATCTTAATGTGCTATGCTGGAGGAAGCAGTGCACACAGAGATGTATCGCTGTTTAACTTACTATTGAATTTCGAGTATCTGTGTGTGTGGCAGGAATTCATTAAAGGTTTTGCACTGTAGTGTTTGCATCTGATTTCAAAGTTTAGTTCTAGTAAAAAAAAAGCACATTCATTTGAGTAGATGTTAAACTCCATAAAAATATTGTCACAAAATTTACTTCAATGTCAAATACATCCAAAATCACAACATTTCTAATATAAGGAAGGCTATGCTGACTCATTTTGTTGTTATAATAGTAAAAAACGGAAACGGCATGATCACATCACCCAGTTTTGGGAACCTTTAGATCAACTTTCCTCCCATCATAACTCCAATTGGTTATATTCCTTTTTCTATTCTTTGGTTTTAAGTTTTATTCCTGAATTTATAAAACTTAAAGAAATTCTCCCAGTTTTACCTCTTCTTTACTTATTATGCTGGCAATGGTATATTAGGTAGCTGAAAACTTACACTTTTTCCCCATTATTTGGCGACTTTATAATCCTTGTGTGTGGTTCTCAACTCCATGTAAACGCGTTTATAATTACTGAAGGGATGTAAAGACAACAACCAAAAATATGAATCATATTTGTTATATTTGAATGTTTCCTTTCCCCAGCTATTTCCACTCAAAGGAGACTTAATACTGATTAAACATACACTCAACCTAAGGCATTACCCACTTTGTGCAGATAAGTGGTGAGGTTGGAAATTCTTAGTTACATGGGTAAAAGAAACTTGAGAGTAAAGAGGAACATATACATTCATAACGGAGATGCTTTGGGAGAGAGAAGCCAAATTTTTCCCCTAAGGAAATTTCACTAACTGCTAGCTGCTAAACAGATGCTTGCTCATTTGCTGTCATTTATCTTCCAGCCCACTTGGGAAGCCTTTATTACCTCTGCCACATCATCTTCCTTCAGGAAACCCTGTAAAGTTTCACGGTCAGCTTAGAGAGCTTCTACTGTGGGATATTATGCTTTCCTTGTAAAGGCTAATTTGATCAATAATAAAGACATTTTCTCTTCTCTCCATGAGTATTTGTGAATTAGTGGTTCTGAGCTAATGTCAGCTTCTTTGGAACATCGTTGGGTGTGATGAAGCATGCGAAAGGTTGACAGAAAGAGTGTGAGAAAAAAGAACAGACACAGACAAAAACACATGTATCGAGTATTTCTCTATGCCAAAGAATGAAATATATGGTCCGAAGTGTGTGCGGCTCTGTGTGTGTGTCCTGGCACGTGTGAGGTGGTGTGTGGGCGTCGAGAGGAAAAGCTCATAAAACCCATGATCACACTGATGAGGTCACAGGGAGTGAAACCGGAGAAAGCCTTTCATTTCCTGTCTCATTCCATCCCTCATTCTCCTACTTCAATTCATCCATCTCTCCTCTACAGTCCTGTTTTTCACTGCTGATGTCAAAAGCCAGAGTCTTTGTAGCCCGTCTGTCACTCTGGAAAGTTAAAAGGATGTATCACCTTACCATGGAAAATCAGACTTTGACAAAGATATGTTTTTTATATTTGACAGAGGTTTGCATTTAACTTTAACAAATGAGACCACAACATGTAATCCCTGGTTCTGTAATTAAAACAACTCTCATCACTAATGTACCAACACATATAATTTTGTTATGTGGATTGTAACAGATATCCATTTCTGTCATATGAAGCAGTAAAAAAAAAAAAAAAACTATATTTAAAAAATTTTTGTTAAATATTTTGATTTGTTTTCACCAAAAATGCCCCAAACCAAACTAAGCATATCTGGGTGTAATTGTTTCTAGGTGCAGTTCAAAAGTGGAAGATACATTTCAGTCTGTAATAAAGCAAAACAATAAATCAGAGAAATAAAATGTAATGCATTGTTTCATAGAGGTTGCCTTCAGAAACACATCTGTTTTCACATCAGGTAAATACTCTGCATCTCAGAAATGTTTTGTACACAGCTAAAGAAGCAGGAACAAGGGAATTATCAACACAGTGCAGGGTCTGGAGACATGATTAAAAGTGATTTAGTATAATCTTCTGCATATTCAGGTCTTTATTTTTATCCTGTACTGATGGCTTTTAATTGAAACAAAAATACTTTTAGAAAAAAAAAAGGATAATTTTATTTGATGCACACTACCAAAACCAGACTATGTTGTACAAATGAAAAATCTGTTCAAGTCATTAGATTGTTGCAGCTTCTTGTCGCACAAGGCCAGATCTCGCAAGTGCAGCAGGGAATGTGTAGAACATTAGTTCTCCACACAGGACAAGGGAGAAAATAACCACAGGATGCACACGGACACACAAAAACGGCATCTGCAGTCAGAATTTTTGAGACTCCAGACTTCAAGTTATTTTCTATTAGAAACAGAAACCAGCGTTTACAAATGCAAACACACAGAGTTGGAAAAACAGAGGAAAATAGATGAGATATTTTACAACTCAGCAACAGAGACTGACTGGAAACGTAATATTATCCCACTTAACACCACAACAGGTTCTCCAAATGCAGAAAGCCATTAATACTGACTGTACTGATTACAGTTGGCACAGCTTTGACATTTCTCCATAATAAATAAGCATTATTAAGTGTCATGGTTTTTATGGTATCTAATACCTTAAGAGGCCACATAATATCACCACAGAAGGCCTACACACATTGCAGCTAGATGTTTTTCTTTTGTGGCGTCTGATCCAGTGCTGAAATAACTCCCACAATAATGAGCTATTTTTGCAACCGAATATCAATCCCATCTTCAGCTGCACATATGGAGCTCACCTTAAAGGCAGAAAGATGTGAATCATGCATAATTATCCACCAAGCAATCCATCCTTGCTTCATCTTTAAACATTTTGCTCCTGTACATCCAGTTTCTTCAGGGTCATCCGATGGAACAAGCTATCTCATAATCTAATCCTAAACCTTCCATGTAATTGAAACAGAATCATTTAAATGTAATCTCTACTACGGCTTTACCAAATACACCAAACCTTTATTTTTAACTTTTACACCACACAGCATTGCAGCCTTTATTGGTTAAACACAACACTCCAGACTCCAGCTTTTTTGACAGGTGGTCTAAGAAATCCACAATCAATAAAGCAAGCTATACTCTCCACTCAATATTTGCTTTGCAGGATGCTTTCTCTAGCTGTGACAACTCTTCTCTTTGCTCCTGTCTGAAAAAAAGTAGAGGATTTTGTTTCCATCTTTGTATTTAGTTTTTTTTGCTAGATCTCGAAAAAAAAAAGTGACAACAGGGAACCCTGCATGACTACTTCAGATGTGTGTCTCAATTAATAAGTTTTAACAGACTATGTCTTATGAAAGACCAAACGGTTGAAACATATCATGACTAAAAGTCATAATAACGTGCTTAGTATCAATTTATTTAACAATAAATTTCACTAAAACCACAAGACACACCTGAGCTCACTCCATAACAGAACAGCTGTGTGCTGATGCAGCAGCAGATAACAGAGGATACTACACCTTCTCCTGCAGTTGCTCTGCTTCTTATCACCAGCTCATTACTGGACAGTGTTGGATAAAAACTCTGTGGGGCAGTGGTAGCTGGCAGCCAAGATTGCCTGTCCTGTCTGTGGGCTCACGTTTAGTAGAGGGAGGAAAATTGAAGACAGGACAAGCAGGAACGGTGCTGAGGGAAGCTGTGTCGACTTGGACGAGTACGCTCTTTCCCCAAAACAAAAATACTGGAAACATAAAAACAAGAGTCAGCCAAGCTCGTCTAAGCAAACCAAAGATAACAAACTGACAAGGAAAGTTAACATCAAATGAAAAAAGACTTTCTGACTTGAAAAGAAAATATTTCTTTATAAAATGAGGCCATGAAAAAGAAAGAAAAGGATACTGAAAATCAATGAGAATCAAAACTGTATATGATTGTTGTTTCAGGTCATCGCTACACAAACTGCTCTGTCTGATTAATCTTGATTGAACATCTCTTTGTGTGTCTAGAATACTTTCCATTTGTTGGCCCAAAGGGAGAAAGTGAAGCAGCAGCGCCGACAGTGATTAGGTAATCTGCATTCAGTATAATGTTTAGCACAGGGGACCTCAGGCTTTCCCAGAACCATATTTTATGTATTTTTTATTTATTCCAGTTTCATAAAAACAAACAAATTAGATAATGTGGATGGGGAGTCTGGGATTAATTTTGAAGCAGCTGATTAGTGTGTGTTATGTGTGTGTGTGTCATGGGATAATTGTGTCTGGGACTGTGCCTAAAAAGCCTCCAGGCTTTTCAGTCAGTCAAAACCCCTCCCACCTTCTTCTGCGATCCCCTTCCTCCACCCATCACCCACCACCATCCTCCCACCGATCATGCTTTTTCGCATTTCCCTGTTTCTGGAAACAAAACTTGGTATTTAACTTGTATCTTCTTTCTTTTTCCCATCACACCACACATCCGCCCCTCTGTTTCTTCAGCCTCTCGTTTCTTGCTGCCTCATGCCGGCTTCTCTCTTCACCATATTCACTCATCCACAAAGCAAACTTTTCTTGAATCTTCATTTTGAGGAAAATGAAAAATATACATGAGATCAAGATATCTGAAAAAAAATATTTTAGATTTAATTTTAAGAGCTCATTTGAACCTGTTAAACAAACATCGTGGGTCAGTGAACAACAAAAAATAAGATGTCTTGACAAACTTTTTAGAGCAGCACAAAACAAATCTTGAAGAGTTAGTATGTGTATGAATACTAAACTGACAACAATATTCAAGTTCCATTTTATAATGATAAATTAAAACAGCAAAAGTATGAAGACATCAACATTACAGCTAGTGCTGATAACAAAGGACTATCTGTTACCAGAGTCTCTAACCAGCAGTTCAAAAGATTGCTGCTTGAATTAGGCAATCGGGTGTTCAATCCCAAATAAACTACCACTCCACTATACTGTTTTAATTCTATTTAAGTATTCAAATTTGATTTGGATATCTTTAATCCAATTTAAAAACTGCAGCACCTCACAGATTTCTTTTCATATTTTTCCTGAATTATGCCCATTCCTATAAATACACCTAACAGGTTTCCTGTTAATGTGAATGTGTTCGCTGTGTTTCAGTTCATAACTAATTCATCTCTCAAGCTGCTTTGTGTGTAGTTTCCTTTGACAAACACAACAAAATTATGAAATATTTTTTTATGGGAATCATGTGAATTTATTGCAAGACCCTGATCAGGTCCAGCCCAATCCGTCCCCTCTGAAGGTCGACATTGAGGACTCGGACCTCCACCCTCTCCCCAGGTCCCAGAGCCAGGCTGCGACGGCGCTGGCTCTCAGGCAGCTTGTCCAGGGTGATGTTGCTCTTATGGATGAGGCCTGAGCGGCCGACACCAATATCTACAAAAGCTCCGAACAGAGCCGTGTTGTCCACCCGGCCTGTCAGCACCGCACCCACACGCAGATCACTCATCGATACAATGCCTCGCTTAAAGTCCGCTTGCCCAAAATCTGGGGATGTCAAAAAAAAAAGAGAGAAAACAAGTTACAAATTTAAGGCAAGTTTATCTGTATAGCACATTTTCAGGTTCAAGACAATTCAAAGTGCTTTACGTAAAACATTAAAAGCATTACAGATAAAAAAAAAAAAGCAGCTAGAATTACAATAAAATCATTTAAACACATAAAAACAATCATTAAACAGATTGAAAGCAAGATAAGTTAAAAGTTACCATGCAGGTTTCATGCATAGATGCATGAGAACAGAAATGT
>JAOXYM010000017.1:21166726-21180676 GCA_028567055.1 Leptatherina wallacei
CATGAATTTGCAGCTAGACTTGGTTATTGAATATGCAAATCTGTACATTTATAATTACTGAATATGCTAATTATCTGCACAATACCTCCCTAGCCCGAAGGCAGGCCAAACCTAATTGTCACTCCTCCGCCCCCAATAATAATTAAAGCTGGCATTTAACTTGAGCTTCTGCACCTGTCATGTAGCTCCTGATAGATGCTGAAGCCATGAACCTTAAAACCCCCTAATCTATGCAGTCCTGTGCTCACTGGAAATGCAGCACATAAACACACACATACATACTGTATCAACCAGAGAGGGTAGCTTTGAAGGCATCAGTTGTAATTGCAATTGCAAATCCAGGATATTTTCCATAATTATGCTTGAAAAGCCCAGAGAGGAGGAGAAAAATGATAAAAACCACAAACATACAGAAAGGGAAAGAGTAACCCAATAACTGTTCCTGTTGTAATTTTTTTTCTTTAAAGCAAAAAAAACTGTGTTGAAAGTGTAAAATGAATATATATGTGTAAATGTAAAAGTGTCTAAAAACCCAGTTGTTTTAATCAATCATGAACTAGAGGGTGTAGTTTGGCCCTCCAATTTTACTGCTTACCACTGTCTTTGGAGGTTTGAATTTCAAAGGTTACAGTGCACATTGTATCATACATGAGATGTGTCAGATTTATATCTCTGAGGTGGAAAAGACAAAGAGAAAGAGAAGGATGGGATGTAAAAGAGGGAGTATGTCTGGAATCAATGGCTCTTCTCTCTCACTGACTGCGGCAGGAGGCTGCTGCCTGAGATAATATTTAGATAGGGATGAAGTTTCAACCCCAGCCTTGCTCAGTGCACCATCAGACCACTCAAATACACTAACCGTCTATCATGTGTCTCTGAATCTTCGCCGGATTCTTCATTTGAAGAGTTGATTTGCAAATAGAGTCCAACATAAGTCCTCCAGCATTCATTAAAAGTTAATGAGCCAAATACAGAACAACACAAATGGGACATACTGGGGAAGACAGTAAAAGATGAGGGTCCATAACTCAGGAAAACTGAAGAACGTGACATGCAGCAGTCTGGTGTTGGTGGAATGTTACTTCTTTTTTTTTTTGCTTCATATTTTCAGCTTAAATAAAGTTTGATAAAACCTTTAACTTTTAAGGAAATGCTAAATGGATCAAGTACACAGTAAACCAGTGAGTGACAACAGTCTTGAAACAAATAGGAAAGCTAGAGAGCACAGTATAAAGCTCAACGCAAACAGTATCCTTGGAAAACTGTTGGAATATTGCCTATCACCACTAGGTGTCCCAAAGATGCTGATAACTCACAGTTTCCTTCATGTAATATTACATTCCGACTCAATGAATGAGAAAAAACAAATCTACAATCAAAAGATAAAACAGACAGACATGGTTCAACACCCCCTTCGTTTTCATCCATCTAAAGCCAAATGCTGTGGATTTCTTATGGCTTTTGGTAAGGGTATAAATATGGCTCTCAGTCCTGCTGACCACAGGAACCTAGCAAGGAATAATCCAGGCCTGTTTGATTTATGGCTTTTATAAAGGAAGTCTGTTGGAAACATTTGTTCTCCAAGAACTTTTTTTCTGGGATTTCAGTGATGTACTCTGTGGAGTGAATTAGACAGAGTGGCAAAGGAAAGTCAAAAAGACATTAGAGAACTGAAATTACAGTGCCAAAAATGTACTAATAATGTGACTGCTGATAACTGGTTGGAAAAAGAGGTTAAATATAAAATCTAACCTATGGGCATATTTCCCTAGTGGCTTTTATTATGAACTAACTTGTGATTTGTTGACGAGTGTAAAACAAAAATTAGTTTCTCAAGAGATTTTAGGGGACGTTATGACATATCATGAAAATAATCCATGATGAAAACTTCTCTTCTGGTGTATGATTCAGTTAAAATGTGAAAACAAGATCCACTGTCCGAATCTTTTACAATAATCTCAAACAGGGTGCACCTTCTTTGGTAGAGAAGAAATTCACTAATAGGGCCAAAATAATCAGCCAATGAATCACTAATTGCACATGTCATTCCCAAGACATTCCCTTTTTATTGCATTAGTAAAATCATTGCAAATATCACACAGCTTGTTGGCAAAAGATTCAAACACCTTCACCTGAAAACAATCCAGTCTGGCTGGCTAGCATACCTGCACTCCTCAGGTTTGGGTCCAAGTCTGGCATCTCTTTGACTGCCTCAGGACTCACACTGTAGATGGATGCACCTGCCTCATTGGTTATACTGGGAAAAGAATTGGATGGAAAAATGTAAAAAATCAGAGGGGGAGATGATGAGCGATATAGTAAAAAGGAATGCGAAATAAATTGTGGTGAAGAGTTTTCAAAAAATATTTAAGTTAAGTTTAATGTTTTTTTAATATTATAGTGGACACTCCCTGCATCTAGAGGCTGACAACTTCTTAAAATGGATCCACATTTGATTTAGCTGTCAGTTATCATGATCGATATGTCCAAGATCGCATCATGATTAATAATCTCAAACTTAACAATGCAATTACAATATTTCAAATGCCTCTAGAATCTAGACAGAAGGTGCAAAGAACCGCAGGCACCCAAAATGCACAATCCACTGGCTGATGTAATTATCTACCATATATGTTGTACTGATTGAGAGCCTTTGCCCACAGTATGGTTCACACTTTTGGTAAATATATATTCTTACTCAGAACTGACACCTGGATAAATGGCACTATGATGCATTTGTGTGTGTGATTGTTAAATGACATTGAATGAGCCTCTCATGCAATCTATATGATACTACTGCCATCTAGAGGTCACTAGTGTGAATTGCTACCCTTCAGTTTCTGCATTTATATTCTTTACAGCAGTGTTTTTCAAACCTAGTCCACTGGACCTGCATGTTTTAGATGCTTCTGCACTTTAACGCACATGGCTGAAATTAATGGGTCATTATCAGGCTTACACAGAACTTGAGTGGAAGGATCCTTAAACTGAATCAGGAGTGTTGGAGTAGGAAAACATCTAGAATGCATGGAATTGGGTCCTGAGGACCAGTTTTGAGGAACACCGCTTTACAAAACAAGCATTAAACTTAAGTGTATCACAGTGGTGTTAGCAATGCAATTTGGATTAATTCTCAAAATCTTAAACCCTTTATATTTGCAATATCCCCTTATTATGTATCATTAATTTTTTCATAGTCAAATTTTATTCTAAGTGGTTTATATATATATATACACACACACACACACACACACAAACTATTTAAAGTCATAAATTTATAGGATGATAAAGTTATAGCAGATGACAGCTTGATAATGATACTATAATAATGATGTAATAAAACTTGGTTAAAAAACATCTATGTTAATATTATGTTAACAGATGCATAGCAACTAAATCTGCACATTTTTATTCGGTTTAGCTTTCTGTCAATTTTTGTATTATTGATACATTTCACATGTAGATACAGAATGTAAAAACAAAATGATTCTACAAGATAACAAATTATACCATTTCCCGTGTTAATTTATTCACTATTAACTAGGCTGATTATCATCCATCACCAAACAAGCAGTGGCAAAACAAAGCCATTGATACCCATCGTAAAGTTGATGACACCCAACCTAACCCATCATATTGTTTATTCTTCCTACTCTCTTGGGTGGATGGAGAAACAGAAAGAGGGAGTTCCCTCAGGGCTATCCAATATGACAAGGGGGTCACGAACACCTCTGCTATATCCAAAACAACGAGGACACACAGACTTACACACACAGATTTATCCTTTCCCAGAGGCCTGGACCATGCCACGACAACCTTGCCAATTATGAATATCTTGATAATGAAGAGTGGCAGAGGCCTTCTGATTAGAATCACAATTAAATGAACTTGCCTCCCCTCCCATCTTCTCTATTCATCCCTTCCTCCGCCCCCACTGTTCTTTTTGTCAGCTCCCTATCCATCGTGCTGACATCTGACATATCACCATGGTGACACTGCTAACGAGCACTGGCACATGACCTTCAAGGAGGTCACACAAGCTGGTCATTAACCTGACACACTGTTTCTCACACACGTAGGCATAAAAACACACAAAGAGACAAACATACACAAGGGGCAGAAGATATATCAATCTCCTTTAGTGGGTTGAATAATATCCACTCTATAAAACTCATTAAACTCTAAAATATGTTTTTTTTTAAATCGATTTAAACTATGCCAATAAAATTCAGGGAGAGTGTGAAAGTATAGGTCAAATGAAATAGTGTTCTGCTGGTTGTGTTCATGGAAGAAAAACAGAAAGAAATAGAGCAATAATAATAATAATAATAATAATAAATAAAAGCTATTACAAAGACTAACCAAGAATAATAGGGAGAGGAAAGAGTAGCCACCAGCCCCTATCATGTCTAACTTAATTAAGGCTGCAGCTGGGGCATCTCGGTAACAGTACTGTCATGGATACAGCTCTGAGCCCTCATCGCCACAGCCTCCATGACCATCGACGTAGAGGGGGCATCGCCCTGGCAGACAGCAGAAGGTCGTCTGTGGTTGGATGGTCAATGCATGGACACACACACAAACACACATTTCAAGACACAAAGTCAGTGCTTGCCTCTTGGTTTAAAGAGATGACTTCTGGCCCTGTAGGGTTATCATTTATTTGCACTTTTGTTTGCCCTTTTAATTGTATGCACACACACAAACCTGCCATCAGCCCTGTCCCATCCCAGGGCAAAGTCACAAACTGGCTCCCCAAATCACCCCACTACTGGTTGTGTTTAAGACACACCCGGGGGCTTCACACATACACACACACACACAGATAAAATGACTGCCCCCTTGCCGCCCCCTCAACAAAACCCAACAATAAAGGAGATGGATACACAATTTGATACCTCATTACAGCCTTGAGGCTCACAAACCCTCAGTCTAAATTAAAGACGACTCATCAGATCAGCCAAATGGGAGCAATAATATCACAAACTAACAAAAAAGGAAGAGGAAATTTGGGTTTTACATCATTTGAGCACTCTGTTTTGTGACTACATGCCTTACCAAAATCAGCAAATGGGTGGACACTACTTATAGTGTAACTTGGCCTTGGTTTGGGCAGGGACCGCCAACGGTAAAACTTGAACTGTATTTATTTAAGATTTTTATGTGGACAGATGTAACAAAGAGAATGCTAAGTGAGTAGAAGAGTGTGTGCTTAAATTTGAGCATATTATATTGATCTTCTTTTCTTTCTTTTTTTTAAACTATCCTGAACATTTTGACCAAAGATGAGGATGACTCATGCATTCTACTTACTGAGGACCAGACCAGAGTAAAGGCATAGCAGAACATCACCAAGCGCAACAGTGCAATCTGTTGATGTCTAAGGTTCATCGTAAAGTTACAGAGAGCAAATATCATATTATAAAATAATTATATCTGTGTCTAGGCTAACCAAATCAAAATAAATAATGTAAATGTTTTTCAAATTGAAGGGCTTGAGGAATATAGCCTGCACATAAAGCCTGCTTTACATATACAAGTTTAATCTATCCTGTAGATCTGTTTGTGTTCAACATGCTTGAATTGTCCTCATTTCACTGCCTAAGCTGTAACCACCCCTAAATATACAGAAGAAAAAAAAAAGAAAAGTCATACACACATGTACACTTGCCAAGTTTCTCTGTCCCGGCTGCTCAAACAGCTCAAGTCCATTGTTCAGTCAGCTGCAAAGATTAACCTCAGGGAGCAAAATTGAGGGATGTGCCATATCTCTCTCTCTCACTCACTCACTCACTCACTCACACACATACACACACACACACACACACGCACGCACGTCGGGTCTAAAGACGATGACATTTTTCACAGAGAAAAGCGTCCAAATGGCAGGTGTCAGGGGCCGTCAGTCTCCATCGAGGCGCTAGAAGGCAGGCAGGCTCACGCACACACACACAAACTCCATCTGCCAGTGTGAGGCACGTCTGAAAAGAGCAAAGCCTCACAGACACTCACGTCAATCTGGTAGCAGGAAAGACATGTACTTGCGCAACACGCAACAGCATACACAGCAGCATACAAACACACACCCTAAAATGACAAATACACACACTGCATGTCACACAGACTCATCACACATGTTTGTCACATACAAGACCATCGCTGGGAACACTGTAACCCTGAGGGAAGATTCTGGGTGAATGGAGGGAAAGAAGGGACAGAGGCCGGCCGCCAGTGAGACATGGGAAGGGGAGCGAGTGAGATGTGGGTGATAGGGATAAGACTGGCAGATCTTCACTGTCCACCACCTGCAAATGCCAAGCACCAAATCAAAACACCCCTATCCTTCCACCAGCTTCACACAGGGAGCGTGGTGTATGCGGAACATGACGGTTTTCATTTCGGCTCTCGTGATAACAGATGAGAGCGCCCACACCAGCTGTATGAGATGAGTCTAGTCTGCAGCCTCAAGTTTTCCACAGTTCCCGTGCATGGCCTAGTCATCAGGAGGAGAAAAAAATCAGGGAAGCAGTTCTCTGCAAAATACCCAGTTAAAACATTTGGTGTTCGTCATATTGGCTCCAAATCAGCAACAACACACCATCCACTTCGGTTTCAGTGTGTAAACAACATGTCACAGACTTTAAATAAACAGCTTGGCCATAAAGATGTCAGCTGATGATAATAATTATTTACAGGTAATTTCAGCAACTAAATGCAACTTTTCTGAAGTCTTAATTTTTCCCGTCATATAAACTTTGGATTGCACAAAAATATGTGTATTTATGGCCATTACCAGAGGCATGATGTATTAAAAGACTGGGCAGGCAGCTGTTGCACTGCAGCAATGAGGCTGGTTGGTGGTGTGAATACAAATTTGCAGCCATAACGCAGCAGTTCAGAAAAGCAGATGCACGTGCTACCTTTCCAGCGTGAAGTCAGCCTGAACTGTGTCAAGCTACAGAAAAAAGAAAAAAAAAACACTACTGAAAAATCACTTGTTTTCAAAAACTGTGTTATAGGACTCCATTTTACCCACATGTTAGACGTTGTTTGTGCTAGCAATAATCAGCAATATATATCTTTGAGCTTCTGGGGTACTGATCAAAAGCAAAGTTTCTTTCTTTCATCCAAAAGACATAACATGAAAGGAAAAAAACAACCAAAGAGGCAGAGAAGGAAGACACTAATCCACAACTGTTTAATTCTTTTCTGAGAAAATTCCCATTATATAGGATAAAGGAGGCATGCACCTTGATTCTTTAAGTACAAATATATAATCCCTCCAGTTTGTAACAATTTTCAATATCTCACAAGTTATCATCCACTATTAGTCTTTTTTTTTTAATCAAATTCTCTTAAAGTCTATATAAACCAGAAGTAGAGCCAAGTTGCAGTAGAACCAAGACTGATACATCCCCAGACCTACATTTTGAATATCAAGTCAAAATAAGTTTGGGGAATCATGTGTCAAACTACTTAGAATGCATCCGACTCAAGAAAGTAAACTAATGTTGCATAAATCTTAAATAACCTACTTTTTCTTTTCCTCTGGTATGGTGTAATGAGTCATGGTTATTCGGGTCCAAATCAAGATGCACAACTGTTCTGATTTGTCATGTTGAGTCTAAAAATGATCAGATTTCTGACTCAAATCTGACCTGGGGTCACACTTATTTATCTTTAGAAGCATCCAAGGTCCCATCCATTGCTTTTTTCTTATTATCTCTTCTTTCAGTTTTATGTCATTTTTTTTTTTGTGCTTTCCTGTGATAAATGCCTGATGGATCTAACCAAGCATTCTCTGTGTCCAACCTGCTCTCTGCAACTATGACCTCACATCAAGCACTCCCTCCGCATTTCCACGACAGAAGCTTTATATTTTGGGATTTAAAGACAATAACAGAGGAATGAATGCTTCCATCAGGTTGTTTATGCCTGTCATTTTATATTTGAATAAATGTACTGGCATCCTTATTCACACTTGCAGGCCTATCAGACAAGAACAAGTCAGAGTCTTGCTCAAGAATACTGTGACATTCAAACTGAGCATCTGCATTGATGATTATTGAAACTTGCATCTTTTACTTGCATCAAAATTTCCCTTTCAAATTTCAGATTGTCCAACACATTTGAACATTGCCTATTCATTCTTTATAAAGTCAATGACAACCTTTTTATTTACCCATGGGTTAGTTTTCCTTTTGAAATGAAGACGTACCCCACAGCCAGGCTGAGGCCTTTCCATGCCTCTAAATCCATCTGTCCCTCCCTCCATCCAACCTTCAGACCTTCAGAGAGGCTTGAGTGCCTGGATCTCACTCAGTCATCGCTTGTCCTGCCACTGTATGTTCATCACTGTCTTAGCTTGGCCCTGGGAGAATGCCTGTACAGAGGACATGACAGGGGATACACATACCCGCACCCAGATAGAGTCATAAATACAGTCTCCGCCACTGTCCTCCAGGTCAATCAGCTAGCCAGTAATAATGATCTCATCCCAAAAGGAGTCAGCTAGAGGGCAAGACAGTCAAGGACTTATTGCAAAGCATACCACCCTGTCTTTGGTGGAGAACATGTTAGCTATTCAAGTATGCTTCCTGATGCAACTGCATGGATTGCTGTTAGACATCTCATTAGTATGATACCATCAAAAAAAAAATACTAGTCCTACAAAAGACAGACGAAATCCTAATAATTTTGCTACAAAATACAGCCTAGTGCAAAGACAGCTTTATGTACAGGTTCAATTTAAATTGTAACAAAAATTAAAGGTAGGTTGTTTTTTTGTTTGTTTTTTTAACACAGGAAATAAAAAATAAAAAAGACAGGCAACATTTCAGGTATTTTAGCTATTTTTCGATGAGTTTACTCCATTTCAATTTATCAAGTAATTCAACCAAGATAAAAAAGACTGGTGGTTTGATTGTGACTCTCAGCCCCTCGAGGATCCAACTCCATCCTTGTGAAAAAGAGTAGGAGGGTCGGTCAGCTTGTTGCCTTCAGGAGTGGAAGAAAAAGTGGTTATAAAATTGGATGCTGTTTCCATTTGCCTTAAGCTGTGGTCAGAGCATGTGTGTATCATCACCATTGCCGACAGATGTCCCTAACCTTACCCCACATATTCTTGCCCTCTGAAATCATTTCCATCAGCATGTTACAGCCAACCACTGTCAACTTGTCATCCGTCAAGCAAGTAGCCCAAAACATAATGTAGTGTTCAATCACATTATGAAAGCTAATTATTTTCAATGCTATTTTACATAAAAGTTTTTGTTTAAACGTTAAAAAACAGGGTTTAAAACAATCGATTCTTTTCTCATAGCTTGTTGAACATTGACCCTCTGTGCTACAATGGTGCTACTTGCTGTCAGTTTCAGTGACACACACCATCATTGAACATGCATTTTTGTAAAAAGAAAATGAGCTGTGCCCACTGTAGCATTAACAAAACTGAAATTGAAATAATTTCTCAAAAGAACAAGAAAACCATCTTCCCGGTCATCAAATCAGGACTTACAATGCGTGTTTGAATTCCCCACCAATAACCAATAAATTCAAAAGCTCCCATCTTATGAGGGTAACACAAATCCCTGCATGTTACCAAGCTAACACTCCATTGCACTCCACTAACACACACATTCCAGGGCATCTGTCCGACCAGTGCTGAACATTTTATGAGCTTTGACAAAGTCCGCATGCACCATCAATGTTAAAACACGATGACAGTCAAGGTCACATTGCACCGGCCTGTCAAGGGACCAAAAAGTAAGACACACACCTTGAGGCGGTAGCCTAGCCATTAGGAGGTGTTGATGACAATACCAATCAAAACTGATTTACATCCTCCATGTACAATCTTAAACTATTTACATCAGACAGGGGTATGTATCTTTCCTGTTAACTTATTTCACAAATTGTTATAGAGCAAGGAGTGTTTAAATCACTGAGGCACAGCAGTATGGCAAATCACCCAAAGTGAAGACAGTGAGGGACATCACAAGCTCGGACAAACCCTGTCAGACTGAATAATACTTCATGCTGCATTATGTCCTGCAGGGTGCTGAATATCTATTGTTCAAAATTAATCATGTAAGGTCACTTTTTTGTTAACCTAATATAAAGGAGAAGAGCCAAGTCAGGTGATTTATTAGAAGATATTCTGGTAATTCTTGTAATTGGTAGTATGCCCAGCACATTTTTCTATTCATCTTTTAATTAATCTTTGTTTACCAGGCAGGTGCTTGATATTAAATTATGTATTTTACGGGCATGGCCTGGCTAACATGTTTTTCATCTTTAACTTATAACTTTTTTTCTCTTACAATTGCTCATTTATGTCTTCAATTTCCTTGTTCATGTACAATCACAAATAAGGAGTCTATTCTCTTCTTAAATGTCTTAAATTATTAAAATATGTATCTTGTATTGTATCCAATTATATCACAAATATAGCCTAAAAATACTTTAATGCTTAAAATGGGCCACGTATAATGTTTTTATTACATTACATGTAAGGAGACTTGATTATTTGATTTTTAATGATATTCTAGTTATATACTGACAATACGTCATTGTACTCTCAATTCGTTTATCTTCACGCTTAATAATCATATGTAATTTGAGATCATTGTTGATTGCATGACAGAGCTTATAAAGTTGGTTGTTCAAAATAGCCAAATCAGATAAATATTTTCACATGATCATCATAAAAGATCAACAAAACGGAAATTAAGATATAAAACAAGAGAACCTGAGGCTACGGCTCAGTCATCAGTTGATTATAATCCAAAAAAAAAATTATATAGAAATCCTAAAAGGCCCTGTACAACAAGAATGATAGTGGCAACCTGTCATGTTTTTAAAATATGTTATTGAAAATAAAATCACCTATCAAACTGCAAAACTTTGTATTGACGCAATTAAATGAAGCAAATGTTGAAAATTATAATTTTTCCTTTTTTAAGTATGGGTGTCGTGTTTCGAATGGACACAATGTTGTTATTTATGATGACAGTTAATGATTTTCCTTTTTTTTTATTTAAATGTTTGATAGCAAAAACAAATCAGCATATTAATTAATAGCATTTTTTAGTAACAGTTTTCAGATGTTGTCAAACTCAAGACTACATTTACTATGCGAGTTTTATTAATCAAACCTGTTGCAAGTAATGAAGGTAATCTGGATTTTAAGAAACAATTTACAGAATAAAGATGAATACCACACAAGCTGCTCAACAAAGAACAGAACAGTCTCAATTCTTTTTCATATTCTTTTTTTTTTCTTATTTGGAAATATTAAAGTGTCATTTTCTTCAAATTTTTTTAATATAAAATACAATTTCAGGCTAAATAAGAAACTTATAGTAAAAAACACACAAGCACAAGAGAATCTAACAACAAAGAAAAATGAGTCAAAGCCAAAACTGAAATCAAACTGCAGAACACAAAGTTTCACAAACTGTATCTGTAAATGTGAAAACTGAAATATACTGTGGAAGAAAAGCTCAAAGGTTTCTCACTATATAAAGGACTCGTATTCACAAAACATGCTCTTGCAGCCATCCCCATACACAAGAACCAAAGAGCTGATGAATATCATTGCACCACATTATCTTACCTTCACATGGCAAGCTGCTGTTTGCTACTATATAAAGCTTTGAGATATTCAATATTCAATACTGGACATTTTATTCATTTGCTGCATGGTAGTAGTATACAGGTTATAGACATGTCAGGGGGATTTTTTTATACAAGTCAAAATAGTTATGTTTGACTAAATCTTTTTCAGTTTCATAGCAACAATTAAAGCAAGTTGTAGGGTGTCATAAGTTACTCAAGTTACATCATAAGATTTGGGCTGATTATTCTTACATCTTTATTTAGGTTTTACATCCTTGTGAGTTTACAATGGAAGAATGTTTGAGTGGTGGCTTAACTATCCACACCATTAAATAGGAATAAAAGGCATGCTGAGTGTTTTGAACACTCTTCCTTCTGCAGCTCACAGTAAGCAATTTCCATCACGACTCAGATTTTAACTTTGGTTGCTTTTTAGATTAAAATAAAGTGACTCTTAGTCTCCCTTTTACATTTTAGGCCACCACATGCTCATCACATGACTTGTGTTATAGACATAAAGTGAACTTTAGGGGAAATTATAATTAAAACATTTTTTATCTAAAAATGTTTAATTATTTATGCAGTCTGCATTAGTTGTCACCATTCACACATAACACATTCTCAAAATCTTCCACAAACTGAAAGTCAGGTACCCCACTTTCAGTCACAATTACAGGTAACATATGTATACAATTACACCTGTGTGTTAGGAGCCACGTGTCCTCCAGGCAGAGTGATAAAAATCACACCCAAACACGCGGGACTTCTATAAAATAATCACACAAGAGTGTTTACATGCATATCACCTCCCCACCAACACACACACAAACACACACAGAATACAAGTAGGGATGCCCCGCAGGCTGCCATTTCTGGCTGTCATTCCAGCTGAGCACTGAGGCAAAAGGACAGAAAGAGAGAGACAAGCGGGTGGAGGAGAAAGGATGGTGAGGGGTGGGGGTGGAGACACAATGAAGGCTCACGGGGAGACAGGAAGCAGACGGCGTAAATGAGGCTGAGTACTTTAATGAACTACTGCACTCAAGGCTGGCGGAGGAGGTATGAGGAGCAGGGAGGAGGCTTAATTAACTATACAGGCACATATGTTTGTGTATCCACACAAGGATAAAAGCACAGAATCAAACTAACTAAAGCCAAGTTAGCGCAGTGTTACCAAAAATTCAACAAAAAAAGAAGCTTTTTTTTACTAATGATGTCACTACTACTGGCATTATTTATTAGTAATGATACTCCCAGTCTGGTGACATAGCGCAATGAAAATTAAATATAATCTCTCTAGGTCTTATTCTCTGTTTCACACATGTATCTATTTCATTTTCGAGGATATTTGTGGCAGAATAAAACTCTCCATAAACATGAGCAACTTACGAGTGGAAAAAGAAACCAAAAGAGTGTGGACTGTAACACAAAGATTGTAAAGAGAAGAAAAAAAGTCTGTCACTTTATGAATACACTGAAACAGACAAGACAGTGTTCGGCTCAGAAATCATTTCTGTACTTTAAAGTAGCTGTGTTTCTGGTGGTTTTCCAGCACCACGTACGGACTTTCAACACCTCTCGTTATGATCTGTTAAGATCTACTTGAGTATAATGTTATCCTACAAATATTCATACACTTACAGACACGGTCATAAAGTGCACAAGAATCTGGGTCAATTAGCAATATTGGGAAGATTCACAGCAAGCATTAAGACCCCTTGGTGTTCCTGATGTTGCATTGCTACTTTACATCACTCCCATCATCCTTGTCGTGGTAATGAGATTTTCTTAATGGTAAGTCAGGGTCAGCTGTGGGTCAGTTAGCAGGGAAGTAAAACTCTCATAGTTAACAACTTTTAATCTTTGAAATGTGTCATCCCTCCCTGCTCAATAATCAATGTCCTTTAAGATGGACACATTACAGGACAAAAATATTATTATATTTTAAATGAATAAAATACCTTCAATAATATAATTTACTCTCTGAATTTGTGCCTCAAAAGATCCAAATAACACTTTGGCCAAGCATGTGATTTGTTTTAATAAACACCCTCTCTCTGTTCCTTTATTTCTAAGAGCTTTTAGATCTGGAAATAGGAGCAAAGGCAGAGTGAGAAGAGGTGCACAAAAAGAAATAAGTAAAATGAGTAAAAGATTTACATTTCAAGGCAAAAAGGAGTAAAAACACAGACAGATTCAATTCCAACATCTATTCTATGCAGACTTTCTAAACCTTCATCAGCCACAGTCTCAAAAAACTAAAGAAAAAAAAGATGACACTTGGGCAATATGAGCTGGATAACAACCACTTTTCAGCCAGCCAGTCTCAGA
>JAOXYM010000017.1:21180776-21222655 GCA_028567055.1 Leptatherina wallacei
TATATATATAAACCATCCATCTTCCTTTTGATGTCATTCCAGAGGTTTTCAGATCTGGAGATTGAGCTGGCCATGACGGGCTGTTGATTTGATGATCTTTCATCCAGACCTTGATTCCCCTGGCTGTGGGGCATGGGGGATTGTACTGCTGTAATCCTCTGAGTAGTAAAGGTTTTTCTAGGATTATCTTGTATGTTGCTTATTAATGCATCCTTCACAAAGACACATCTGATTCCAGCCTGATTCTAGCCTAGCTGATGCACCCCTGATCATCACTGACCCTCCTCTATATCTAACAGTCAGTGCAAGACACTGTGGCTTGTAGGCCTCTCCAGATCTCTATCTAACCATAAAACAAAAAACTGTTGGGCAAAGCTGAAAATTGGACTCAGAGAAGATGATCTTACTTCAGTCTTCTACTGTCTAGTTCATGTGGTCTTTCTCAAACCTCAGCCTGAGGTCTTTGCTTCTCACTGATAAAGGTGAGTTTAGCATGATTCCAGTCCTGCCTGTTTCCAGCTGTTCTTGCCGTGCACTTCACCCCAATCTCATTTGGCCACTGTGTTTGATGGTGACTTGAAGTCAGCCAATGATTTATAAGTGATGAGTTTATGGTCATCCCTTTCAGTTCCAAGTAGTTTTTGCCCTCTTGCAGACTGTAGCTTTGTTGTCCTCATAAAGCAGAATGAACTGTGCTTCTAGGGGAATTTAATTTTTGGTCACAATACTCAAAGATCCTGATTTAAGAACAAATAGCAGTAGTCTCTTATTTCTTTTTTAGAGCTGTATGGAAAAAAAAGGTTGGCGAATGATTGAGCATTACTTTCTGAAAGTGTAGTTGGGTGTTATAAGATGTCCAGCTTGCACCACATCAAACATTAAGTTCAACATTCTTACGTCTTGTGAAAAGCATAGATGTCAAAAGCTTCAGCAGAAGAAAAAACAACAGACATCATATCAAGATGTGAAATGTAGCTGCTCTGGAGGTATTCAAAACAGCTCAAAGGAAAAAAAAATATATGGAGGTAGACTGTGGAAAAAATAATCAAGTGAACGTTAACTTAATAAACGCCCCACTTTGAATGTAACTTTAGAGAAAAAATATGGGCCATTACATCAAATGTGTGACCTTTTAAGTGTACATACAAGTACAGATAAAAGTCCGACACACACATTCACATACAGCTCAGAATTATTGTAGGCTGTGGTCCCATTGCTACCCTCAAGTCAATAAGCGCACATGGAACTTTGCAGAGGATGAAAGGTGGCGCAAAGAGAGGCCAGTGGTTATTATGCTTGGACAGACTATACTGCTGCATTCTAAAGTTTGGACTGGGTCTGGTTACAGACACGACTTAGACCACAAAATGTCTCTTTAATTGGACCAAAGCGAAACAAAGTCCATATGGCTTTAATAGATATTCACTGGAGGACACATTCCAATTTGTTTCTCTCGATCAGGTCCAGCTTTCTCACCACCACACAAATATCTCATCAGTTATCTTCTCTTTCACATTCCCAATCCCTCTGTTTTACCTTTTTTTTTTACTACCCTTTCCTCTTTGAACTTTCTCTACTTGTATCAAAATGTTTCATTCATCATCCCTCTTTATTTTCACAAATGTGTTCACAAATAGGGTGAGGTGTTTTACTTAAATATAAAAAATGAAAAATACAAATAAAAAGTTAAAAAACTGTGCAATTACAAGCATATCAGTACTGACAGTTTGCTCATTTCCTGGTTTTGAAATTTGCTTGTTATTTTGGTGTCTAACACACAAAGCCAAGACTTGTTTTAAAGTGACTTGGTATTTGTTTCAAAGTGTCCTACATTCTGTCTTGAAACATTTCAGAACTGCGTCTGGTCGAAGTGGCTGTGTTTGTGGGAAATATGGATAAACAATAATAATAATAACATTATTAATACCTTATTAATCCCAATTAGGACATTCTTTCTGAACTAGGAGCAGTGGGCTGTCACATTATGGTACCTGGGAAGCAATCGGGGGTTACGGGCCTTGTTCAAAGGCCCAGCAAGGCTCTTAACCCCCAATTGCTCCTCGGTATAATGATATATTGATAGCAGAGCCAATTTTCCAACTTTTCTTTTAAAGCAAAAGAGCCATTTTATGCTTTAATCCTGTAATGTTGTTTAGAAATAAGCCCTCTGGACAGTTATCCATATGTACTTTTTGTATATAATTTAAATTTATGAATAACTAAGGCATGTTCTAGCCTGCTGTGGATAAAGACCTTACCAATAGGACACATCCAAGGGGTGGAAATAGCGTCTGGAGATGAGGTCAGCAAAGAAAGACTCAGTTTCACGACAAGCAGTCCCGTTTCCTATGACAACTTTGGTACAGCTAGAAGAAACAAGATAAGAAGTATGAGAATGTTAAGGACAGCAATCATAAATCTCTAAAAATGTTGTTAAGTAATAATACTCTTTCCTTGTTCGTGCTGTTAATTCAGTTCAGTGGATTCGGTGCCACTGAAGCATGACGCAAATCATTTGTTGACAATGTACTGAGGTCAACTCAAACAGCATATAGTAATAATTACTTAGCAGTAGTACCTGTATTTAATCATAAGGTGGCGCAGTTTATCTGCTTCTCTTTGTTGTCCTGAATTATGCAAGTATGCAACATCAGTGTGGAGAATCTGACCTGAAAGCAGAGATAAGTAAAGGAAGAAAGAAAAATAAAATGATGATAAAGTCTTTTAATAACAACATAATATCAGCTCATATTTTTACCCAGTATTCTAATACATCTAAAAAACAAAAGAAATTTTAAAAAAAAGAATTGAAGAACTGCATGTTCACTGTGTGTGCCTCCTGAAGAAGCCCAACTCCCACCACATTACTGCTTCCTCAGGGGAGAAATGTAGATCAGAATAGACAACCAAACCTGTGACCACCCATGCTGGACCTGACACCTGATATATGCCTCCATCTATCTGTTATAAATGTGTCAGCAGGACTCGTGGCCACACCAGCAGTCACCCAGAGGGTGGGACATCCCACTACACAGTGTGAGACCACACCCACTGAGCGACATGCCAGGACATACAGTAAAGTGGACATATAAAACACCCACACATATGCGTGCACACACATAAAGCACTCACCAGGGTCATGCCAACTAGCATCCAATCCTTGACATGCAGATGCACCTTGGTGGTAATAACAGATCTAGTGGTGCTTTACAATGTGTTCTCTCAGAGAGAATACTGTTTTTCATTTATAATTCAACTAACATATTTATTTTTGTTTATCTTTAGTATTTGTAATCAATAGAAAAATAAATTAATAAAAACACATTTGGGTCTGATGGGAATAGAAGAAAACAGAGGTAAAAGAAACAATAAAAAAATAAATTTGAACTAGTCATGAGTTTGTGGAGGTAATTTAACCTAAATAGTGTGATAAAATGTTGTTGGTGAAGTATGATCATTTCATTATATAAAAAAAAGCAGCAATATACGACTTTCATAGAAGAGAACCAATCTGCAGAATGCATTGGTTTTTATAAGAACAAAAAAGAGCTTTTCCTTTTTTTGTTTTATTGAACAAAACAGGTTTTAAGACCAGTTTTAGAAGTAGATAGTAAAGGGGCCTATTTAATGTGCAATAGCAGGGTAGCCCACAGTTGGGGAGCAGCAATAGAAAAGATCCTGTCCCCTCTGAGCTTCCTCATAGACCTCGGTACCTGCAGGAGCAGCTGATAAGCTGACCTGAGGCTGAGAACACCTGCCTTAAATGAAGACCTATGTCCATTAAGTAAGTTTGTGAGTTTGTATGAGCTTGTGGCACGAATAACAGAAAGTCTTTAATGTTTCTTTTTTTGACATCAGAAGGATTCAACTATAAGCCTTCATCATGAGTTTTTATTTCACCTTAACTTTATAATTATTCATAAATACCTGACTGCTTTTAAAACATAGTTGTTTGTATACATTTACAAACACATAGAATACATACAGCTGCTACAGGAGATTGCTGTCAAACAAAGTTGTTTTATTTCCCACCATATAGTGACAATAAAGTTTCCATTCTTCATCAAGATGGTAAAAAAGTTCAAATAAAAACACTATTTCATAATTCAGTGTTTTGATATAAACTTCTGTAAAGTGACAATATTTCTGGAAGATCTTACCTGATTATTTTTTATGATGCCTTTCTTCTCTCCTTATTCAACAATATCAGCAGCATGGTAGTGAAATTAGTTTCCCTGAGCTTAATATGTATAATGCTTGTGACAAGTTGAACTATACAGTGTGCAAAACACCTCAAACTATTCATTGTCAGGAATAAAGTTAGGATCTCAAAATGTCAGACACATTTAAAACACCTTTGTTTTCAGTATACAAACTATAGCTCAATTTTAAGCAGTCCATGATGATGGATTTATTTAACAGCCAAGTTAGCTGTTACATTACCATAGTGAGTGAGTGAATGGTCTGATAGACATCACTGAGTGTAATTGAATGTTTTAACAAAGGAAAATCTGTGTGAGGGGGCATCCATTATTTTTAGGCGCCTGATAAAATCAAAAGCTGCTTTCTGCATTCTTGATGCAAACACACCTCTGTAAAGACACGGCACAGAAACCCATCTATGCACTGTTTACAGAGAATATAAAACACTCTGTGTCACTTACTTGTGGGGGAGAGGATTGCCAGTTTACAGCCATGTCTGAAGCCAGGGTCCACCCCCATGATGACGCAACCTCTGACTGGACAAACCAAAAGGCGCTGGCGGAGGTTCCGCACAAACATGGCGATGGACTCCTTCTCTGCTGCACTTGTCAGCTTAGTCCTACCAAGAGGAGAAATGATCAGATAAGAAGAAGTCAGTTAAGACACATGAAAACCCTACGAAAGAGGAATAGATGGTAGTTAGAGTAAAGATTAAGTAATAAGAAGTGAGAGATGGAGGAAAATGGAGCGAGTATAAAACAGAGTGAATCATATAAAAAAAATTTTAAAAAGTAAATACCGGTAGCTCCTCGTAAGAAAAGGCAGAATAAGCCTCTTAAAAGAGTCTTCGACTGCATTCCTAATTAATGCATGAAGATCTTCTCTTGCAAATGTCTTTGGCCTCCACCTGCATTAAAAAAAATGTTTTACCCTAGGGGGCATTTTCACTGATAAAACAAATGTGCCTCTTTCACTCTAAAAGTTGCTTCTTTCACACTCAAAAGCCAAGATGCTTCTCACTGCACACTCAATTCCAGACAAGAAATTGTCTTCATTAAATTTTAATCCATTTGCTGTTATATTAACAAAGCCTTCCTTTTAAAACAAACAACCTTGTGATTGAATTTTAAAGCAACATTTCATTTCTATAACAAGACAATTTGACTGTGGATGTTTGGAAGAAAATTATTATTTGACTTTTGTTAAAAATAAATTGAAAATTCAAAATATGTATTTTGATTACAGACAAATAAAACGGCACACATTGTTCTATCCAGAAAGTCATTTTTATGTTTAATCTAGGTTGCTTTTAACAACACTTTGTGTGGAAATATAAATAAATCAATTCTAAATCCTTCCAGTTTTTGCTTTACTTCCCACTAAATCCAATTATTCATAAAAATCTTATCTTAAAAAACAGAAAACCTTGACCACTAAATAGACGATACAAAACCCATAAGTGTTAGTACTTGTCTTCTTAATGCACCATGTTTAATGTTTAGTATTCCTGCATTAATAACTGTAAAACCAATTAAACACCAGATGTCTATTTGGCTGAATACTTTTCAACAAACTGCTATGATAAAGGAAATTAAACCTAGCAGTCAATGACAGCTTTAATGTGACATTATATGAATACGGCAGGCTCGCTTGTGACTGTGTCTGAATGTGCTTTCGTATTACTGTGTTTCTGACCTGTTGTTGATGCACCACCTGGTGAACTCACTCTTCACTCTGTCGGGAATGTTCACCTTCACTGTCAAAATCTTCAGACTCTCCCCTCGGTTAATCGCCAGGGTCTGTGCAAAAAAAACATGCATGAATGAAGTGCACGCGTTTCCACTGGTAAGGAGTGCAGACACGAAAGCAAGAATTGGTAGAAGCAAAGCACACTCAGGGCAAAAATATTCTCAGAACCACTGGCATAAATGTACACAGCATTCTGACTTGTTGTGGTGGTTGGTAATTATTGGGGATTTTGACATTTTTTAATGTTTGGATATATTTGTAGCCAGATTAAGGAAGGCAAAAATTTCCAATCCAAACATTTAGGCTTAGCAAGGATTTTTCGTTTTTACATTTTGCTGAACTACTGTAAAAAATAAGAAGTTCAAGGTAAATATTCTCCAAGGAAACAAAAAAAATAAATCACAACCATCTCAACTCACGATAATCAAAACAAAATCCTGTAGCTCTACACACGTGCGACAAAACAAAGTGGTGAGCCTAGGAGTGTTTCCTGTGGCCAGGCCTGTTGTGTTGTGTGCTGGTTCCCCCTCAGAGGAACTGTTACATACTGTTAAGCAAACAGTAGTAAGTGTCTGACCTTTTCAGCAGGGAACCTTTAGCCTGCCACAGAACAGGGCCAAGAAGCAAGACGTCAATCTGGAGCCCATGCGGAAGAAGCAAGCTGACAAATGCCACCACTATGCCACCATCAGCACCAACACCGCAAGGCCTACCCCCACCCACTCCCACACATGGTGCCACAACCATTACCACTCAGCAGCACCCTCAGATGTGGTGCACCCATATGCAACACACACACAAAAATAAAAAATTTAAAAACACAGCTAATGGCATGGCGGAGGATTAATGCAGCAAGTTTGCTTGAATAATGATGAAAGTTAGATTTCTCCTCTGTTGGCATGTCTCTGCCTCAGGCTTCCTCGCTGACTGTGATGAGATTTCTGAAACAATCTTCATCAAAGCACTGAAGTTTAACATGTTGTCGCAGAGAGCAAGCAAAACACTTCTTCCGGAATTATCTGAGCATCTGTGAAAGCCCATGAGTGAAATTAAAATAGAAATTGCAAAACCGCCTTGCTAAATGTTTGTTCCCGGGGTTCAGCGTTTAGGTTTTTGCAAATCATATTTATAAGGAAGGATGACATATTGGATTTAGGTGGTTGTCATTCATTATAAGCTGAAGTTGTGGATGAAAACGTGTTTTAAACTCAATATGTACGTCATCATCTCAATACATTAAATTACTCATACCGTCGTTGTTTTGTTTGTTCATTAAATAAACTGTCCATAAATAAATATATGACGTAAAATGACCTCAACAAGCCATGCAAAAGTGAGATTTTTCAGATATAAACATGATGCTTGGATAAAATATATATGAATTGTATTCCTGCTTCTTAAAAACAATTATGCAATGATTATTCCAGAAGTTTGAACCTTTATTGCCTGTGTGATAAACCAACATTTTAAGCCAACAGTTAGTTGAGCACTGCTGCAAATTATGAACCCTTACCCAGGTCATCTTAGCCAAAATAAATAAAAAATAAAAAACTCTAAATTTACCTCTTTGGCTGTTTGACCAAACCTCAAAAGCTCTTGTCTTCATTAGTGGTGCACTCTCTATCTATGATCTGTTTCTCTATGCAGCAGAAAACTGTCCTTACTGATGATAAATAAGATAAATCTAGTCTATACATCTCTCAGTTTCTGTGTGGGCTGGGTCACTGGTGGGAGACAGCGTGATCTGAATGGGAGATTGATGTAAAACAGAGTGAGAAGTGTGTTTGTATGTTTAACAAGCCAGTAGTGACAGGTAGCCAAGTACTGGCCAAACCCTGACAGGACTAGACAGACAATCTTTCTTGGATGACCCTTAATCCTTTCAGCAGCCCCAAAGGTAGGGCAGTCCGCCAACAACTATCTTCTATCTGTCTCCTCTTCTCTCTCACCCCTTCTTTAGAACTATACTGTCATCAACACATCTATCCATCCGACATATTAAGGATAAACAAATACATTCATACTGACCTTGCTGATGCAAAGTACTACTGTGTGCATGTATAAGAGTTGAAGCAATCTCTCTGTAGACTGTCTTAAATTCCAATTAATATACAGTTTTGATACACAGAAGATCAAAATTCAAGCAACACAGATGAAAACAACTCAAACACACAACGCATGAGTTTATGTTTTGGTAGGGGCTTTAACTTTAACTATTAATATGATTTGTCAATACAACTCACTTTCATTGCAAACTCTCCAGAAATGGCAAATCATCTACTGCAACAGCATATCACATAAGGTTTACAGGTCTCAGATACTTTGAGGACCTTTAAATCGGTACAAAACAAATAAACACAAACAAAATGTTTCATTTGTGGGTGAAAGTAAAGTTAAACTTGTTTTCCTCCACCTGTCCATCAAACAGGACTGTTTAATTGATGAAACAGTTCCATTCACTCAAGCTCCTCTGCAGGCGAGCCCCAGTCTGAAGCACTAAACTCCTATTTGATCACAATGCAAATCGTATTAAAAACAGCCCATTGCCATGTTCTACAAATCTATTCTGGCATACTCAAGAGCGTACCGGCTGCTAATAGCTATAAGGTAAATGTGAACCCTTCAAAGGAGGACTCAAATCAGATCTGATGGAATTAAATCTGGGCTAAGCATTATGCTTTCAGACACGCAGAAGCTTTCAATACACTAACATCAGATGAATTATAAAACTGTTATGTAATTCTTTTTAAAGAATATATAGCGTCCAATTAGATTTCATTACCATATGAACTCACGATAACTTAAAATAGTTTTAAGAAATGAAATGATGATTCAATTTTATCAATAACTTGCTGACAGAAAATCAATCTACAACTAGTTTTGTGCTTACTCTCAAAAGGAAAGAATCACTGTGATTTCTTAGTTAAAGTGCTACAAATCTGCAGCCCCTCTTAGCTTTCTGTGTAAAATGTCTATAAAATTTCCCAAATAAACTCAGCAAATCTAAGTTAACTATTGCATGTTGAGGATTTTTATAGATCACACAGATCAACTGAGAGAAAGCTGCAAGTTTAACAGAAAATGGAATTTAAAAATGCATTTGTTTTCTGAATATCTCATTAAAATGTTCAACTTCAACTTCATTCCACATCTCCTTTTCATAAAGTACAGATTTGAGTGATATTTATTCTTGTATTCAGTGGCATTGGTTTGTCTGTCTGTCCGTCCGTCTGTTAGCGACATAACTCAAAAGGGTATAGATGGATTTCGATTACATTTCAGAAATGGAATGAGGAACAAGTGAGTAGGTTTTGGAGGTGATCCGGATCATTACGTGGATATAGGAATGTTTTTAAAGGATTCTTCACTATGGAGAGATAAGGAGAATTTTGCCATTAGACTTTCTAACTCAAAAATAATGCCCACAATCACTGGCAAAAAAAAACTACAATGGTGGTCTCAAAGTGTTTCTAGTTATTTCTTATTGACAGTTTCCAGGAAAACATACATCACTCTCTTGTCCTGTCCTTTTCCTTTAACAGACCACACAGCTGTGGCTTGATAAAATGTGCTAAAGCATATGGGCAAGTGTGTGCTAACACACATGCCTTCTGTCAAAACACATCTCCCACCTGCTCCCTCCCCCCGCCAACTTCATGGTTAGAAAAGGTTCATTTTAGCCGGAATCTGACAGCTAACAGGGTCACAGCAGCCTGTGGATTAACACTCCGTGACAAAGGCGAGTCATCGAATTAAATGCCTTGCATACACAGAAGAAGAGGGGGGGGGTTAGGAGGGATTTGGAGCGATTCAAGTTTCATGAGAAAAAGAGGGATATAGGCAGATCAGAACAGAGCAAGAGAGATAAGTGACGGACGCACCTCTACACAACTCCTCTGTTCATGCCTCCTTCCTTGACTGCCCCCACTCCCACTCCCCATCCTTTTGTCCGCCTGTGGGCCCAGCAGCAGTAGCTGTCACTACACGAGAACGCCTGTCAATCAAAGCCTCCTAATCCAATGGCATGTCGGCAGGGGACATGTCACATATGT
Source organism: Leptatherina wallacei (assembly GCA_028567055.1). NCBI lineage: Eukaryota > Metazoa > Chordata > Actinopteri > Atheriniformes > Atherinidae > Leptatherina > Leptatherina wallacei. The sequence continues at coordinate 21,190,781 of JAOXYM010000017.1, forward strand.
TAAGAAGAGAGAATGAGGGGGACTTGCAGGGTGCGCTTGTGTGTGACCAAGTGTGTGTATGCGTGTGTGTATGTGATTAAATGACTGTAGGGCAGAATGCGGTTGCCAGAGAGTGTGGTGTGGCAGAGACAGCGGGTGATGGAAGCGGTGGTGACACATGAGGCCTGGGACCAACTCTGAGTAACCCACCAGTCACTAGAGGGACAGAGGGGGGAGCAGAGGAGGCAGAGCAGGGCACAGGAGGGGTAAATATGAAGGCACAGACAAGGCTAACTGCGACTGACATGGGTAGCATTCAGAGCTGGCAAGCATGAAACAGACAAATATGACGCAAACGCAAACAGATGGAGTGCATTTGTTTCTCTGTGTGTGTGCGCGTGTGTGTGTGCACGCTTGTGTGTATCAGACAAGTTAGACAAGACGATACAGGTGTAAGTAACTTATTATGTACCAGCAGACTTAATACATCCGTTTTAAAGTATATTCATTCTACATGTATTTTAAGGTTATTGCATAGGTTATGTCTACATTCATATTATTAATAATAGAGGCAATGATTGTAGAATTTTACAGTTTTCCCTGAAAATGGTTCAATTCAAAAGTGTGTAACAATAAAAAAAAGTTGGCTATTTACAGGAAGCAGAAATCTTTAAAAAAAAAAAAAAACAGAATCACTCTTTAAAAGAAAAGCTTTAAAAGTTCTCGATAAGAAAGCATTTATATTTTAACATCCTGGAAAACTATAATTCAATTCAGCTTTATTTGTATAGCCCCAATTCACGACAATGTCATCTCAGGGCACTTCACAGACAATCAATTAGAGCCTAACTATTCATAGTTTTTTTTTTTTTATAGAAATCTGACATTTGTTTCTCCACAAGCTGGTTCCTTTTCCTTTAAATACATTTTTTTAAACAGAGGCCCACCTGTGGTACCCAGGCCACCACAAAAGGGGACCTCGCAGTACATTTTTGACATATTGCTTTTGGAAAGGCTGTGCTGTCAGTAAAGGGAAGTACATTTTAGAATACTCAACCTCATTTACTAAGAGACTGTTCTACATACACTGTAATTAAGGCTCATCGCAAACATTAAGGAGCATCAAGCCTGTGATCTTTTTAAATTATTTTTAAAACCTGTGTTATACATTTCTTTTTCTTATCGTATGTCTATTTCTATTTCCTTGTTTTATCTGTATTGCATGGCCTTGTCTTCATTATGTCTTTTTACATGCTTTATGACTACAGATGGAAATTTCCTGGCATGGAAATTTGCTTTTTTTTCTTCTTGATGATACATCATGTTTACATCATGCTTTTTTGTAATGCTCTTCATTAACTTGCACTTTCTTAATCAAACAAATAATTATCTTAATAAAACCTGTTTTTTACTAGTGTCTAAACACTTCCCTAAATTAGCTGTTTTTTACCTCCATTGAGATTTCAGCCTTGCTCCGAGCATTTTGCCTGTCAACACAAACACAGTTTGTTCTCATATAGCAGGACCTGCCACGACCTGGTTACTTCCACCCTTCTCAATGCAAGTGAAAGCCTTTAATCATTGTTGCTTCAGCAGATTGCAAGGAGATTTACTACGCGTGCGATAAATATACATCATGTATGCTTTACTTGGGTGTAATTACATTTTTACCCTGCAAAATTAACATAACTATTCAAATGCCTTTTTAGACCACTCGCTGCCCAAAGAACTGGCGAGGAATATGTTCCTGCCTCCACCGATTTTCATATAACTGTAATTGTCACAATATATGGCAGTAATGGTAAGTGTCTTGATGACATTTAAGATGACTGCTATCTCCAACTTGACCACTAGATGTCACCACTAATAAGACATGTGAAGCGTGCTATAGTAAAAGCTGTGCAATCAAGTGTTTTGCAGTCCAAATTTTTCTAATTTCAAGTTATTTCCTCCATTTTTTCATGTCCACCATAGATAACAGACTAAACACCCAAACTAGGAGCACTCTCATAAATTATTATCAAAAATGTTTAAATCAGTACTTCGGGACTATTAGTAAAAATCACTACTGACATATTACAAGGAACTGAAAACAAAATCTCAGAACTGTGGTATACTGTAACTAGAAGGCTGTGGTGCTATTGGGTATAAAATCACAGTAGTATTAGGACATATTAACTGTTACATGCAAAGTGCTGATGGTGTGTTTGAAGCTGGGGATGCCGCAACACTACAAGAGTGAACACAAATATTGGAAAACATTATCAGACTTTCAACTTAAGCTGTTTCTGTAACTGACCCTACTTGTGGTAACAAATATACCAAATAATCTATCAGCCCTCAATATCACAAGACGAGCGGATGTAAAATTCAGAAGTGCAAATTATTCAAACTCAGCATTTAACTGAATTGTTCAACTATAAAACATATGCATGCTGATCTTATCCTGTGTTTAAGAGAATGATAAACTAGTGTGTCTAGTTACCTGATGAGGCTGAATGCGCTGGATGTTGCAGGTAAAGTCGAAGTAGAGATTGAACTTGTCAAAATCTTTGTTTTTGTTTTGCTCAGCCCCTGTTTTTTTCTGGCCTTGGTCAGATTTATCTTGCTCTTTTCCCTTTAGTGCAGACTTAGACACAGAGGACTGGAGGGTCACAATGCTCCTCTCACATCTAAGAAATACAAAGAGGGATTAGGCAAGAGATCTTTTGAATCTTGCAAAAAAAAAAAAGGAAAAAAAAGAAAAGAAAAAGCACACACACAGAAGAAATATGCAATATTTGTAATTCACGTGGAAAGAAATCACAGCGAGTTAAAAAATAAATGAAAATAATATAAAAGAAACTAGCACATGTTATGTCCATAACTGTGCATTCTTACAATGTCTTCACATGGGTGAGTGTCTCAGGGTCTTTGGCTATCATATCAGCCAAGATATGCTCCACACCTCTGGCTACTTCTTCCACAGATGACAAACCTGTGACACACACACACACACAGATCCAGACTGCATTAAGAAATAGTACAACGGTGAACTTTGAATGAACTCCATAAACACAGAGAAACAAAGACAGCCATCTCAATAATGTGCTGATAATTCTTTTTCAAATTCAATATGACTGTATGAATGTGTGTATGCAATACTTTCATTATCATCAATTCATTTATTTATCCATCCATTCATCCTCATTTAAAATCTCCTTTCGGGATTAATAATTATTATCTAATTCAATTTAATAAGCATCTAAATTATTTATTAAATTCCTTCATTTCTAGTAATTCAAATTACTTTATTTTTCCCACTCAGTTTACCTATACGGTGTCTGCTCACTAACAACTTATGTCAGGATCTTTTTTAGAAGTAAACAAACACAATCAAATACAGTCTATTTCAGCCCAATTCAATATCTGTCTGCTGTGAATAACTTAGATCAGTTATTTCTCCAAGCATCTTCTGGGTAAAGATTATTCTAAAGCTGACTGAAATAAAGTTCAAGCAAATTTCACTGTGTGTATGTGTTAAGTGCAGCTGTCTATGTCCTACCTTCTGTACCAGGTTTTACCCAGGCCCTTAGATCCAGAGTGTGTGGTGTGGCCATCAGTGCAGAGGCAGCCTCTTCAAGGCCAAGTGCTTTGGCCCTGCGAGCTTTTGTCAGCTTACTGCCTTTCTTATAGGGAGTATACTGCAGAAAAAATAAAATGCACAGGACTGTTCAGAGCTCCTACACATTCCAGACTTCCCAGTAGATTGCTTTAGACCACATTTGAGATCTAAATACAACCCACTTATCATCTATTATAAGGCAAATTGCTCAAAATGTAACTGTTAACATGTTTATTAGATATTAATAATGCATGTCATTATGTTGCCAATTATGCAGCAAAATACTGTAGCTCTAGGCACTAAATCGCTCACAAAATTGTGAATATTTTGGCTGTGCAAAGTCCCTGCTCCAAATGCAGTGAAAAACACCGCTTGTGTGATTTTTTATTTTTTTTAATCTTTTGTTTTTGAATCATCAGAAATCAGACCCTATAGTCTAGAGATAAATATTTTTCCTTTTTTTTCTTAAATATACAAGAGGCCATTGAGAGCCACTTAGAAGTGTATGAATAATGATACAACAATGAATGTGATCTTAAAAAAAAGGCCAACATAAATGATAGCTATTGGTTTAGCATATTTATGTAATTCTGACCACATGATCCAGCTCATCAGCTGATCGGCAGCTCCGCAGGTTTTGCTCCAACTCACTGGTCAAAACCCCATCCTTCTTTAAGGTTTGAATCACAGACTGGGTCTTCTTAGTAAGAGAACTGGGGTAACACAGGCAAATACAGAAAAGACACACAAAGAAAGAAAGATTTTCAAGTCAAAAACCTAAACACACACACAACTAACGATAACTATATGTTGTCTCAAAGCTTGACTACTAGCACCATCTAGTGGACAGTAAAAAACATCTGTCTGGAAACTAACCTGTTTCATGTGACTCAACTCTAGTCATACTGTTTATATCAATCAGAATGTATGTGTCTCTTTATGCATTTATGAGTGTAAATGAAATGAAATATACTTCATTTATCCCTCTTAGAGGGTAATTATTGTTGTAGCAGGGTATTATTTTTTATTTTTTTTTAGAGTAAGAATGGGTAACAAGATGTAACAGATCATGTTATTGTATTCTTTTTATTAAACTGAGTTTATTGAATTATTTACATTTGCGCCCAAATGTGTCTTTTACATTTTCCTACCATAACTCCTCATATACCATCTGGATGTCTCGGACAGCATCCGCATCCATGTGGTTAATCATTCCTTTGCGGTAGCGCACCATGAATGGCACTGTGTTGTCCTCACGAAGCAGTGCAACGATATTTTGACACACCCACTGCTCCACACATGTCAGGGTGGAAAGCAGCTGAGAGGAACAGTGGAAACAGAAAAAGAAAATTGAAAATAAAGAACTGGTCACACAGAGAATCCCTGTTCAAATTTGGCATTACACAGCGCATAGCAAGACATGCTTAATTTTCTCTTGACATTAGCAGAGTAACACACGGCGTAACTCTGAAGGACAGAAAATAATAACTTTGATCAAAGTTTAGAATCTTCAACTTTCTAGCAAATTAACTACCAGTTGTTTTTTCCTGTCTAAGCTCATCTTCTCCACTCTCTTGTACACATGAAGTTTAGTTTTTTTTTTAGATTTGTAATAATTTTGTTAAAAATTCAGATTCCCCATTTGGATTTTTCTTGCTTTTGTAATAAGTTGTTTTTCCAGCTATAAGTACTATTTTGCTTGCTGCGTTTTGCAAACAGAGGTAGAGCACTTTTGCAGAAGTATTCAACCAGTGTGGTGTTTTTCTATATTTTGTTGTATGACAACCAATAATTCAACTTAAGATGATTTTTATTGTTTTCAAAAGTCACTTTATTAGTTAAATTAAACGTAAGTGCAATCTACATGTCACCTAAAGTCTGTATTTATAGGCTTCTTGTGAAAGACCCTAAGGTCTGCAACACCAATAAGAAAAGAACGCCATGAAGCAAGCAGCACAATGAAACCTTAAACTAAAACTGAACTTTGTGGTCATCAAGAAAAAGGCCACATGTGGACAAGTAATCTTATATTCGGTGCAGCTGTTACCACCTGGCAAAAAGACAAAATCCACATACACCATACCTCAATCAAGTCCCAGTTCATATTGAGGTCATTCCTCAGAGACCGTTGTTTGGATGGTGGTAAGGCACTAGGTTGTCCCTGGCAGGTACCACTGGTCTTCTGTTTCTTTAGGCAAGGCTCACCAAAAGTGAAATCATCATCTGCCACTTCCTCTTTCTTTAGCCTAAACCCAGCTTGTGATGGTCCTTCATCTGCCCATCCATCTGTCTGGTGGGCTTCTGACACAATAAATGATACCCTCTATATTTTTTTTTTGGGGGGGGGGCGGGGGGAGCAGAAAGACATCAAAGCAAAATAAAGATTAATAGGAAAATATACAGATAAGTGATAGGACGTAGCTCATTAGAACATTCAATAAGTCAAATGCTAACTAATACCCTGCTGCAGGGAATATCTCAGGCCATTTCACACTTTGATATGCCAAAATCTGTAAATCTGTTAGACACAAATATCTTAAATGTAATAATAAACTAGTAATTTGTATATTATACTAACAAGCTTGCACTTTAACTGAATTACGACTCAGACTTACTTCTTCCTTCATCCTGATACTTGAGCCACTCTCATGAGCCCCTTCTTCCTTTAAACAGTCAGTCTGTGTTTTCCTTTTATCTCCTCCAAAATCGTTATGTGTCATTTTCGTTTTTGGTCCAGCCAAGCCTGACACAGCAGGATCCTTTGAACTTTTAGAGGCCTGAGTTTTTCGTTCTGCTGCAGTTTTTCGTGGTGCCCTTGGCTTAGGGTCTTTGGGCACTTTAGGAGCTTTTGGCTCTTTGGGCACTTTTGGTTTCACAGTTTTTTTGGCAGCTGTTTTCTTCTCTCCAGTTGGGGGGGCTCTAGGAGTCTTACTTGGAGGTTTTTGCTTTGGTTCTGCTGGCCTCCACTCCTCACTGTCCTCATCACTACTCACCACCTGAGAAAAAGACCTGTTGGTGGAATATGGATGAAGTGTGGAAAAAGCTCATGTCAAAACTAGCAAAGTGGGAAACATTTACTAGATAATTAATGTTCTGTGTTTTCATATGTATCAACACTGAAGTCTTGTTTACATTGTGTAGTATTGTCTGTGCTGGCAGTTGATAACATTATCACAAAAAAAGAGAGGAAAAGACTGAAAGCTGCCCTTCTGACTGAACAATGTCTATAGTAGATGATAGATGCAAAAGATGACTGCTATATATTTATGAGCATTACTTACAAGTCAGAGTCCACATTTTCATTTTCTTTATATTTGACAGCCTTAGCAGTTGTTGTTCTGGGTCTGCGCATCATCTGTTAGAAAAAGTCGTCAGGTTAGCTGGCGTTACATCAAATCTGTGACAACAAATACGACTCCCTTCACGCTGTCGGGGGCTGCGTTAGCATTAATTTGTAGTGTAACGTTTACATAGAGCTAAGCTAGTTATATATAATTTTCCCGTAAATTATGTTTCAACATAGCACAAATATATTTAAGACGTGTTAATTTAGCTCAAAACTCCCATTAATCATTGCATATAACAACTAACTACTGTTAATTAGCTATCATAAACAAGGCTGGTTTAGCTAGCGTTTTTGAATTTGGCGCTCTGTGATGACGTTAACGAAGTTTGCAGAATACAAAAGCGTGGCATTTTCATTCATAACACTACTCCCTTCATCGTAGAAAAAGAAACCATACCTTTATACGGTTGGGTATGTTCTGGTTATTTGTGGAAGCGTAGTGAAGCTGAAAAGCTGCTTCCTGCAACAGAATGAGTTTAACCAATCAAAGCGTCCTAAAGTTTTAAAGGGTGAGAACCTCTTCCACGTTTCACATCGTAAAGTGTGCAACGCCACCTATGGTATTATTGCCGAAAATGCATCTTGATAAGTACATTAAAAAAGAAAAAAGAAAATCAGCCAAAAAATAGACACAAGACAGGCTCAGTTAATTCTTTTACCCCTGTTTCTGTCTCTGTGGGGCCATTTTGTGCTACAGATTCTTGTCATTCCATTTCGTGCGTTTTTGTGTTTCAGTTTTGTCTCTTTGTTTTTAATATTGGCCACATTACCTCTCTTTCTGTCATTATAGGTCTCCTTTAGGTCATCTTGAGTCACTGTTTAGCTGAATTTATTTGAAGACACTTAATCTAATTTGCATCATTTTAAATTGTTTTGTACTAGATACTTTTGTATGTTTTTTTATAGAATCATGTATTTTCATTCTGCTTTAATTCACTGATAACACTGCTGAATGACAAATAAATCTTACTATTGTTTGACATTAAAAAATTATCTCATTTTGGTGCAAGTTTAGCCCTTCTCTTTCTCTTTATGTTCATTCTGTATTTATTACTGATTGTTTTCTGTCCAATTTTTGATATTTACCCAAATTTAGATTGTATTTAGTTTCATAGTACCTCTTTCTTACCTCAGTCCAGGCAAATTGCTGTAATCTTGCTATGTTTATAAAAGGCTAGATAGTGTGTAATTCATTATCCTGGTGAAAACAATCTGTGGTAAAAGGCTAAAGCATGTGGTCATTTTATTTGAATCTGCCACCCAGGAGGAAGAAATCTAAAAAAAAAACAAAGAAAAAACAACACTTTCAGTTCAAGATATGGAGTGAGAAGTAGCCAGACACACAAACATACAAACTGTTCTACAGTTGTCTTATGTGATGCTTTTCAGCTTCATCAGTGTGCTGCCTTTTGTAAAATGAGCTGTTAGTTTTTCCCTCTCTGTGATATATTTACCTTAATGAAGTACTTGACATCTTTTAAAGTATCAAACTAGTGACACAGTTTATATGGATTTATCATTAAATACTGATTTTTAAAAAATCATTCTAATGAGCAAAACTTCCTTTTAAAAGGAAGTACACTTTAAACTAACTGGGGAACAATAGCAAAAATAATCCCTGTTTGATTTGGGTGTCACATTAATAATTCCAGATATTTAGATGTCCAAACAATTTGTTTTAGGAATCCAACACCCATTGCACATCTCAATCTGTTTTTCCTTTCTATGGTCAAACTTATCCAAGAGAGAAAGGAAATGTTATAACTTAAGCCAAAACTTATTCCGTCAAGATTTTGTACCCAGGCCTTTTCATCAGACCAATTGTTCGCCTACTGTAATTGTCAAGCTGTTTAATCAAAGTTTCCTGTGGTCCCGACTGTACTTTCACATCCTTCATTCAATTTATCATTTCATTTTCTTTAGCCTTTAGTTGAAAAAGACATTCACAGTCCATGAAGGATCAAAATAGTAACAGAAACTAGCATTAACACAAAGCTTTCACTAGTTGTGTTTACCCAGTTTATAAAATTGGGTATCAAGGTCTCAGAAGGGTCAGTTTAGGAAAAAACAGATAAAAAAGAGGTAAAAATGCAAGATTTAAAACAGGATGTGTTCATATTAAATTAAAACATCTGTAAAAAAAAAATGAATGTCTATCTATTTTATAAATTCCAAAAGACAAAATAATAAAATGCCATAACTTTATGAAATCTGGGGGAAATTGTTAGAGCCCCAACCTGAGCCAAAACCACAGTACTGTTAACTTCTGTTAATACTACAAGCCAAATATTACTGAGAAATAAGAACAGAAATTCCCAAGAATAATTTAGTAATTCACAGAAAATAATCACTGGCTAAGGTATTCTATATTTTCAAAGCTGTATTATCAAAAAAATACATTACTTTCTCCCAAAAATTCTCTTCATCATTTTATTTGAATTTTTATATATATAAATATCTAAGAAAATATGAAGGTTTGTACAGAGATTACAAAAGTCTAAACCAGTTTTGATTCATGTGATGCTCTGCCCCTAGTAACACATGATGAGTCATTACCAGCAGCCAATCAGAAATTCGAATTCACAAAAAAATCCAGCCAGACTAGAATCTGGCTGGTCTCAAAGTGAATGTGGGTTTTCCCTGCTACCCACTTTCAGTTCCTTTTGACTTTTTAGTAAAAAAGGTAAAGCTTCTCTGAAGTGATTCACTGTGACCGTGAAACATCCTGCAACCTGCTCTCTAAGAAGGTAATGCGTCTCAGTTGTTGTCGTTGTTTCTTGTCAGGATGGTAAAGGGTCCCCTGATAAAACAATTTTGTGATTGTGTCATATGTGTATATGCTTGCAGGTTTGAGTTTTTGTGAAAAATGGCAGAACCTGAGACCCAAACTCTGATCGGAAGCAACACCCAGCAAACAGCCGTCGATGTTGGTGTACCAGCTCAGCGGTAAGTTGGGAGAGCTGATAATAATCCTCAAAAAATACAACTGTGGTGTGTATTCTTGTTTTATCTTAATTTATTTTGTGTGTTGCTGTGCGTTCAAGTCCAAACATATGGTGATACAGTTATACTGTGAGAATCCTGCTCCTTTTGGACCAAAAAAGCAAGACAATAATAAATCAATGTTGAATGTGAAAGATGTGAAAGTTAGTGTGAGTAAATGTTTCTAGGAAAGTAGTGTTTACATTAAGGAAATTAATTCAAGCTCATATAATGTCATAAAACCACAGCTGTTTATTGAAAACAAAGGAAACAGGTTTTGACTTAAAGAAAGAATGCAGTAACAATGATTGTGTATGTGATAACTCACGCATAACTAAAGAGGTACACTTAAAGTTCAGAGAAAATGTAAATCAAAGATCTTTTTCATATTTACTTTTTAAATATTATTATTACTATTTTATACCTGATCTCGATTTGAAAAGAAAATGCAATTACATTATGTATTCACTAAACTGAAGGAAATATAAAAACAACTTAGACACTTAGCTACTTGTAACTTTTACCCTGCTGCTTGTAGAATTATCTGGACATCTCTGCTGGGAGCTGTCCATCATGGACTGTCTTTAGAGGAGGAGGGCTCTCTGAATCAGCTGTGTTTTCACAGCAGACAGATTCTGAGACACGGTGGTAACTCAGTTCACATTGACAGTAGATGATAATTACTTTTGTCCAGAGAACCATTTTGCGGATCTTGAAAGCTGAACAGTCTGTGTAAAAGATCTTGTCTATCTCCATTTCTGCTTCAGAACCACAGCGTCATTTCTGCATTACTTCCTGAAACTACACATGCTTGTGTTAATCGTGTGTTTAAAAAGAATTTGCGTTAACGTGTCATTTGACAGCCCTAAGATATATAGTCATAAACAAATACTACTTCAAGGAAAATGTCTTCATTAATGTGTATATATCATAAATATGTAAAGAGTTCTCTATCAGTTTGTTCCTGGATTTCTTTTCCTTTTCCCTTTTTTTAAGAAGTAGATGGTATTTTCTGAAAGGGGATGTCATTTTGATTAAAGGGAATGTCCCAAAGAACAAACAAACAAACAATAAAAAGCCCCTGGAATTTAAAACAGCTGTTTAACTTTTCACTCAGGTGTCTTCTTAGCAACATCTGATGTCAATCCTCAGTAGTAGATGACGCATGCAGGACGTACCCTGTGCATACCAGTTAAATGAGATTTCCTCTAACTTGTGCCAAGCTTATGATGTTCCTCATTCTTGTTAAGTTTTATCTTTAACGATGCCAGATATCAATGCACAATTTATTAGAATAAAGGTACTATTCTGTTAAGTATAATTTTTTTCCCTTTTTTTCCCCTGTTAATTATAAATCAATAAATGTCCCTCTCCCATTTTTCTGTGTTCCAGTGCCCGCTCCTCTCGTGCCTATAAGGTGGCAGGAGTGACCCTTTTGGCCTGTGTGCTGATTGTGAGTCAGGCCGCCATCGCCTACTTCCTCCTCAGCCAGAAAGGCGACATCAAATCTCTGGAGGAACAGAACAACCAAATCAAGACGGAGCTGACAAAGGGAAGATCTGGTGGTAAGGCTGTATTTTTACATACCATACTGACTGCACCAGTATTTGATACAGAATGAACATTGGGGAGCCGTGCAGCAGTGTTTGCCTGGATTTTAATGATATTTGCAAGGACCTTTGTCCTGGCTACTCTTATTTAAGCACCATTCCATTTTATTAATAAAGCCCTAATTCACAGCAGAAAAAAAAATCCCATCTCAGGACATTAGAAAAGAAAACCCAATAATTACATCACAGCAAGCAAAATGAGGGAATTTCTGTGAGGCTGATTTTTGTTTTGCTTTGTTTGTTTTTTCACTTTTATCATTTGGTTGCAGTTTGTTTTCTGTACCGAAGCTATTCGGTTAAGGTTAGGGAAGGACGATGGCTGTAACTCTCATATCTGCTGTTTCACTTTCCAGGTAGAATTTCTCTGCCTTCTCGGATGCACATCCCCATGAATGTCTTCCCTGAGGTGTTGGATAACACCATGGAGGAGGTAAATAAGTACAGCATAAAACCTTTTTAGGCTGATAGTGATATCATTATCTGAATGTGAAAATGTTTAGTCTTGTTTGTTTGTTTGTTTCATCCCCTCTTTTTCATTTGCATAACATATTACAAACAAAGATGAAGAATCACTTGAGTTCGCTTTCTGATGCAGGACCTCCTCATTTGTTTGCTTGTTCAACTGCTGCTTTCTATTTAGTCATGTACCGGTACTCTTTACCATAGAAGTCTAGGCTTATAATAATTTTTAAAAAAGGATATATATTTAATGAAGTCTGCCACATTTGTGTAAAGTCAAGTGGTCTTTGTTATCTGAGTTGTCTGCTTCATCTGATTATTGCAGGATACTTCAACTGGAACTCCAGGGAAATCTGGTAAGTTCTATAGAGGTGTTGTGCCTGTATACTGTCAGTGCATTACTCCTCTTTATGTATAAATTTGAGAATACAGTTTGCAATCACTGTCCCACATCTGGTATTCAGCTCTTTATTGCCCCTGAGAGATCAGTCACTTACATTGCTCTTCATAATTTTTCTCTTCAACTTAATAATGGAACTCCTCTGCTCTTCCAGATGGTCCTCTCACCACTTGCCAAATGGAGAGTGCTGGCCTGAAGCCTGTGCAGGTGCCAGGTTTTCAGCCTGCCTGTGACAAGCAAGGTCTCTATAAGGCCCAACAGTGCTACATGGACCACTGCTGGTGTGTGAAACCTGAGAACGGGGAACAGATTCCTGGATCTGTGCGCAGAGGACGTGTTAGTTGCGTCACATCAGGTGAGACAAGATAACTGGTTGTGAGGTTGGATTTAGAAGAAATAAAGATATTTTTCTGTATTCAAGTAGCTAAATTCAAAATCTCTATTTTGTTTTGTTTTTTTAACCGATCAGTTATGATTTAAGATAGAGCGCTGTTGACCTTTAAACATCTCTTTGCAGCCGGCATGTTGGCTCTGACCGATGTTGAGGCCTAAAGCTGCGGTGAGTAAACTATAGTATTGTGTTCCTCTGCTTAAATATCAATGCTTTTCTACATTACAAACCCTTTTCTGTTTGTTATATTTGACTTAACTGAGTCCAGCTGAGAAGTGTTAAACGGATTATGTGCATTTGTTTTTAAAAGAAATTATATCCTTCTCTTTTAAATTTAAAACTATGCGTCACTTCATTTTTTATCTTTTTCCCTTTTCTTAGGTAACTGAAGTTGGAAGAAAACAACAGTTCAGCTTCTGATAACTTCTTACAACTTTGCCAACATATAATCATTAATATTTGCAGTGCTTTGTAAGCTTATGGGGTTTAAGATATTACTGATGAACTATCCAATTAAAACCATTTATTTAGCTATTGACTATTATCTTCCTACTTTTTTGCATCTCATCTGCTACCAGTGTTAGATGGACAGCAGTGCATTTTGACTGTGATTAGTATTCAAAATGGCAATTAAAAGATAAGAATTTATTTTTGTGTTTGCATTTGTTGTGGTTACTTCACGTTTCATGTTATCATTAAATGTACTACTTCTAAGGAAAATACTTCCACAAATGTACTGACCTACGTCAGGACAATTATTAATCAGGCACAACTGACACAAAAACTGTAATTTCCTCATTTATTTGAACTACCCAAATAAACCTTTTACAGACAGTTTGGTGGTTTTCTTTTACCATAATATCACAGTGAAATTTCAAACATTTCTGTAAAGGAGCCAATGGGGGGGGGGAAATAGTCAACAGACCCATCAAAACCTTTATACCAGAGAAGTTAATGCTTAAAAACAAAAAGAAAAAACAGGACATTCAGAAACGGCATGCAATACAAAAACAAAATCATTGTCAATAGGCACTTCTTTTTTTTCTTTTTATTCAGTTCCAGTCACATAGTATAAATATTCCTCTGATTGCACAAAATAAAACATTGTTTCTCTTTTATGGCTTATTTATCTTATTTCTGTAACAGACCAAACAGTTTACAGAAACACTTGATTTATACTCAATTCAGTGGCAGCAACAAGAATCAGAAGATCAACTAACGTACCATCACAAGGAAATCATCTTAAGAGTTCCTTTGGACTTCTGTTCCTGAGCCAAAAAACATGTTTTCAGAAGATGAAAGGCAACAGAAACATAGTTATAATTATTTATCATACACTGTAGTGTGATTAGTTATTTTAAACAATAGTGGGTTTGAATCTGACAAATACTAAATGCAGGTCGGTGTGTAGATGTACCAAATTTAGGCCTGTATTGTGCACTTTTTGAGGTTATCCACATGTGAAACACCACCAAAGTAAAATTACAGGTCAAACATTACCTCGTCTCTAAGGATTGCTTCTGGTGTTTTATGGTATCTTAAATATACTTTTTGCAGTCACTGCAGTATCAGTATTATAGTTTTGGGAATATTTACATTCATCCATTTCAATTAAAATCTATAAACAAAAAGAACTCCTAAATACAACCACAGATTGCATATGAAAGATGGATGTAGCCAACACCAAGGTGGAAGAAGCTTCCAATGTAAAGTGCCTTTACTGTGCATTATTTCAATTGGCCAGCAGGGGGAGACTTCTCCAAATGGCTAAACTAAAATATAGGGAAGTTTGAGAAATTTTAAATTATACTATTTCAACATCTCAATGGACAGTTTCAAATAATCATGTCAAAATTATGGTAATTTTTTAATCAGGGTGTGTGAGGAGTGTATTGTCAGTTAGAGCCATCTTTTGTATGTCGAACAAATCCCCCAGATGTTGAAAACCAAATGACAGACCACTGGATGATGTTACCATGGCTACATCCATCTTTTGTACAAACGTTAAACAAACAACAAAAAGGGATACAGGCACCACATTTTTAATGAGTAAATCTCACAAGCAGGCTTTTGATATGCCCGGTGCAAAAAAAGTGCAAACGATCAATTATTTCCAGCATGTAAAAATAGGCAGCCAAATCTTAACAGGAAAAGGCTATTGCACACATGGCATGAGATGATAACATCAAGTCACAACCTGAGTAGGCACTGTTTATTTATATGTAACATAAAACACGCATTTCCCTGTTGGAGGTACTAGATGCAATAAAGTTGCATCTTTTGATAAACGCGTTACTTTTTAAAGTTTGGTTGACTTAGTTCAGGAGTGCAGTTTGAGTACATAGAGTATCTACAAATATGGGAATACTATGGAGCAAAATATATAATTTTCCATCTGTAATCTCAGAGAAATTGGAAGCAGTGTACCTGCAGAGACACAGCTCTACACCTCATACTTTCCTATGTAAAACCCTACAAGAACCATGGCAAGCTGACAAAATGTAAAATGAGGCCATTCTATATCCTGTTTTAATGTCATGAAAGATTTGTTTTTTATCACCAGGGAGCCTCATTTAAAAAAATCCAACGTATCTAGTGCCAACATGCTTGTCATGTGAATACCAATTGATTTCTTTTGTCAATAAAATTTCAGACAAGGTAAGCAAGCTTGGGTTCAGATCTCAACTTTAGGAGCGGAAATAAGCAACAGTGGTGGGATTTTTCTAAGACTCAACTGCTTCCCAAACAAAAAAGAAACTGAATGTTTGTTAAACTATAAGTCTGTTTCTATCCATATTATTATGCTCAATTAGAAGAAAAAAAAAACAGTCAAATCAATATTTAAGAATGCTCCATTTGGATATTTTTCTTTATATATATCTGTTCCTGTGTGCAGCTCTACCAGCACCCTGTTTTTGCAGACGACTGTCCTGTTTATTCCATTTTGTTATCTTTTTTTTCTCTTCTCATTTTCGTCCCTCTTTCAGGTTACGTATGTAGTCCTTGACGGTGTTTTCAATGTTGGGAACGGCGTAATTTTGTGCCGCATAGATTCCTGTGCATGTGCCTACTGCAACACCCATTAATGCTGAAGAGCGTAGCCTAGCAACGATGTACCCGGCCAGAAAACCCTTCAAGAAAGGAGAAGCCAGCAGACTGCCTCCCTATAAAGGAGAGGAGAGATTAGACCCGGTATAGAATCTGGAGGATATAGATCAGCATCTGCATATTACCATAATTCATGAGTTCTAATAACTTTTTCATGTGTGAACAAAATTCAAGGCCCTGAAAATCTACATATCAATGTCTGCATGAGCCTTACCGGAGGAACCCCAGCCTGTATCTCATCTTCCACTCGCCTCTGAATGTCCTCCAGCTGGTCCTTCAGCTCCACCAAGTCCTTAAGCTGGCCCAGAGGATTCTACAGACACGTGCATAAACATACAGACACAGACAGACCAAGTTAGTAGACTTTCCTAAAACAAAGTCAAGTTTATTCATTTAGCAAATTTAAAAGCAATAAAGTGCTTCTCAGTCAATAAAAATGAACAAATGACAAAGTAATAAAATAATGAAAATATAAGAACCAACAAAAACAACAAATAGAAGTAACGGGAGATACTAACTCAATAAAACTAATTCTAATATTTAGATGCCATACTCCATCCAAGCTGAAAGCCAAGGACAAGTAGTAATGCATATCTACAGTCTGAGTGGTGTGTATATGGAAGAGTAAACTGTCCCACAGATTTGAAGCAGCCACAGAAAAAGCTTGACCACCTCTGAGTTTTAATCTGGATCGTGGAAAATCTAAGAGAAACTTATTGGTTGACTAGTGCTCCAACAGGGAAGTGGATGTTCACAAGATCTGTTAAATAATGTGGAGCCAATTCATTTAAAACTTCAAAATTCAGTGATAAAATCTTAAAATCAATTTGGAATCGAACAGGGAGTCAATGAAGGGATGTCAAGACTGGAGTTATGTGTTCATGCTTTTTCTTTTGAATCTCACGGGAAAAGGAGTTTTATGTTTGTAAAACTATCAAAATCAAGACAAAGAGAATTTGATCAGTTCAAAGACCTCTGCTGACTGGAATAAAATAAGATGACTACTTTTCTCTGCGGGGCTTTTTTTAATTTTTTAAATGAAAATTTTAATAATATTACTATTTGAGATAGCCAAAAAGTAAAGACCTAGTTTTTTTTGTATCAACAAGATAAACAAGGTAAACGTTATTAGCAGACAAACTTATGAACGTTTAGGTTAGCTAGCTATTCTTTAGTTAGCAGTTCACAACTGTCAACAAGCACTTCCTACAATCAGTTTCACAACTTGTTCGTGATTAATTAGCACTGACAACTGATTGATTATTGGCATTACACTGAATTTCCCTGAAAGCACGAGACGATATCGTCTTTATACATTCACATAGTTTAAGTTTTGGTGAATGCTAAGAGCTACTTGCATAAGAATGCTACGCTGGGACAGCTGCTCCATCCTAAACTCATGTGAGCTAACTATCTTTTTTTTTTTTTTTACAGATTCTTAAATCACACTGCATGTTAAAAACAAAGCCTATCTACATTGGAAAACAGTTTTTAAACCCGACCTTGTCATCTGCCATAGTTTTGCTTTCATCAACAACCAGCAGTAGCCTATGTTAAATTTCCTACTTCTTCCTCTTCCTTTCGTGTTGGCTAAAAGTGAAGCTACTGCCCTCCATCGGTCACTCGTTGACACCTTCGGGGGATTTATGCGGTAAGATTAAATAAAGATTAGCAAAGTGCATAATTATGAGTGTTTTTTACTTTGAAAGCACATAATAATATCTTGTAGGAGTGAATAATGTTTCTGGGGTGTGTTTTTAGACCCTTCAAGACCAATTTAAACAGCAGAGATTTCACACTCACAATGACTGAATGTTAACTTCTCTTTAGTTTTAAGTGTCTGATCTGAAAAACAGACAACACTGTCACCAGCCCAGGCAGTTTGATATTATGGTACAGATACCGCATGAAAGGTTTTCTTCCCACAAATCCTTATGTGTCTTATTATGTCAATAAAAATGTTCAATGTTGTTATATTCCTCTGAGGCATTTCTTGTCAAATCATGGAAAATACATTTCCCACAGAAATATAACAAAGTTTAACTGATTACACTGGACTGAGTTGAAATTAGATGACTGTGCGAGTTACGTGTAACTCACCTTGCACCGAGAGCCTGGATGATTGGTCACAAGTGTGATTTGCAGCAACTGTGAACGTGGGAGTGAATGGTGGAGCCTGGAGTCACAGGAGGCGAGAAAGAGAGACTGAGAAAGATGGAGCGAGAAATTACTAGAGATTTAAGAGAGCTCATGAGTAATTCCCATCTGACAGAGCTATACAGAGACAAAAAGACTGAAACTGCAAGAGGGGACACTTTGTAAATGTCTACACTTTAGATGAATTTAGAAAGATTAATCTAGTCACAACATAAGTGATTCACTTTAAGATACTTGGGGTTTTCTCATGTTACTCAAAAGTTTTCACTCCTTCCATTCTGCAGGACAGAACCCATTAACCTTTCCTTATTCAGGGTTATCACAGGACCAGCCAGATATGGATGACTTGACTTAATGGTTTGGTCAAGCTGCAATGAGACAGTCTGCATACGTTTGCATGAGAGGAAACCCCAGCACACTACCCTGGACTGCAGGTGTTTAAGAGCTGGAAGGAGTAATGGAGATAAGGCGTCTCTGATCTTCAATGCTGTTGATGATTTAGGAGGGTTATTGATTCTGGCTGAGGCATATTTGGCTGACTAATACTTGGACGTCTCTGCAAAGAAAAGGTCACGGCAGCTCATGGTGCAGTCATTACTGTGATGTGCTTTGGGGAAATGTGTATTCGTGTACCATAAACATCAGAGGCAGAAAGAGTAATGTTTGGATTATCAGAGTTAAGAAGAAGAAAAACGGTACATTACAGGTCATAAAAGGCAGGATGCTTGAAATAAGTTATAAAAAAATAATAATGAACTTGTTTATTTAGAGCACAATAAAAGAAATACCTCTGACTTTTATGGCTATTTGACAGAAACTAACTTCATCTATTATTCAAGAAGCCTGCTTGAATTTTACTCTTACATTATTAAAGGGGTTTGTATGAATATACCAAACAGTTACTGTAAGAGTTTGTTCAGATGAAGCTATTGCAGTTTAAAAATGATGAAACAAAAGTCTTTGCAGACTATAGTTTCAGAACATGAGGCTGTGGTCTGTTTTGCAGCCATTTGAACAGACCCTTTTAAGATTTACTTTGTTATCTGAAAACTGTACCTTCTGTACATATCCATTCGTTCTTTTTAATAAAGAACGAATGAATATGTTTTCCTACGTATTTACTGTAAATTGGAAATGTGAATTATTTTTTAAAAACCAC
Organism: Leptatherina wallacei; assembly: GCA_028567055.1. Classification (NCBI taxonomy): domain Eukaryota; kingdom Metazoa; phylum Chordata; class Actinopteri; order Atheriniformes; family Atherinidae; genus Leptatherina; species Leptatherina wallacei. Next base: position 21,209,976 of record JAOXYM010000017.1, read on the forward strand.
AGGTTTCACTAATAAGCACCACCAGAGCCAGTTCCCTTATCCTATCACAAACAATAATGTAGACACAAAATCAAATATTGTATTTGAGCAGATGTACAAATATTTAGCTTTTTTCCCTTTTTTTTGTCCCAATTTTCATCTAGAGGTCTCTTTTCTGCCTGCATTGCATTTTTGTCCCCCTTTAATGTGACGGGACTTGTCACACTTGCAAGCTAGAGTAGATAAAGGACATTCATAGTATTTGAGAGATCATATTGGCTATTTTCAAAGCAAGAGCTGAAACAAAAGAGGTGTAAAAACTGCAATGTCAGGGGGGTGGGGGGGCAACCTGTGTATCTAAATCCACTTACACAGCCTTCAGCATCCATTAAATTGTTTTTCTCCTGTTAAAACTAATAAACACTCTTATTTTTGTAACAGTATGAAATGTATTTACTTTTCCATCTCCACAATAAAAGAGAGATTTGTTTTCAAGAGAAGTAGTCAGTAGTTTGCCCATAATGAAGTTTCACAAATTACATTAAGGCCAAGGCTCCTTTTAGCTGTTAATGAAAATGGTCCAAATCCACAACAAAGCTAATGTTCCACAACTCAGTCATTTGTTGAAATTCAGTTTTGTACTTTTTCCTCAGAAAAATAAATAAATTTCAATCTGATACAGAAAGTATGATGTAACATCTAGATATTGGCATTAATGAGTGCATAGATAATGACTGCCTTTGGCCCTGGTATGAAAGGCTCTGAGTTGTATTTGCATAACCTCAGCCTTTCCTCAGGAGTGTTGTGGTTTAGAGTAATGAGCTTTGCTGTATATGGCAGCAATGCACTGCATTGGATGTTTTATTCTTGTGTTATGCTAAGATGATCTCTGATTGTGGCGCTTTTCATTATGCTTCACTGCACAATGCTAAGAGCAATGGTGCAAATCTTTCATTGACTTTTATGTGATTTATTGTCTTATCTTTTTCTTAGTCTGTTTCCACCTAGGGAGGACTTCTGATCTCATGTAATGAAATGAAAGTGGTTTGTAGCATGCCAGATCCTGTGATGCAGTGTTGCTTAAATTTCAAAGCCTTTCAGCGAGGTGCAGTGTTTTTGGGTGCGGTTGGCCTGTCTTCAGTAAAGTTCCCTCATTAACCCCGGTTTGGTATTCAGGTAGTGTTTCCATTGATGGCCACTGGCACAGCTGTTGCAGAGAGGACTGTGACTGGAAAGCAGCAGAAGTGGATGAGGGGGAGTGAGGTTGTAAGACTCTTTTAGACGCACACTTTCTTATAAATGTGCATGACTCAGCACTATTGAGATGACGTAAGCTAACTGCCACTCCAGAAAATGAAAAATGAGATTTCTACAGAAACTAATTTAGAAATGGATTATTTTTCTAACTTCTACAGACTCAACATGCAAGATGAAAATGATTTTCACCTGAGGCAAGTCATGTAATGCATAACATTTTTTTGAGATTGAATATCAACTATATCCCAGGATTGATTATATGAATAGATCAGGCTTCCTGCTGTTGCATCCTCCAAGACGAGCTGTACAGTTACCCTTTGTATCCCAGGCTTTTAACATAAATCAATAATCTAAAACGACTTCTACAAATGAGCCTTTTTCATTTGAAAAGACATTTAAAAATGGTTGCCTGTGAAAAGACATTCAATATTACTGGCGTTGGTCATAAGGTAAACATTTCCGTAACCTAGACTGAAACCCAGGACCCCCCTCCTTTTTAATCAATACAGAAGACACCACCGTTCAGAATATATTCCAGTAGTAAAGGTGACATACTCTTTTGGGGCAATTAAAAGCTTTTTACTGAAGTGTAAATTCTTATTTCCTATTAATTCATATGTCCTGGAAGTCAGTTGTTGGGAGCACATACAGCCATTTCCATATTTATGACATTTTATATGAAACATTAAGTGTGTGAATGTCAGATCATGACAGCAGGAAACGAGGAAGTAAGAATCTACAGGAATGTGGTGAGAGGCGCCTTGCACAAGACGCACCTTCTTCCTGAACCTGGTGATTTTCTGTCAGTGTGACAAACCTTCAGGACACATGAAACAAGAAAAACAACAGGTGACCAAACATGATGACCTTCAGGGACTGACACAATGAGATAACAACACAATGAACTGGCAAAAGACAACCGGGAGCTTAAATACTGAGGGACTAAATTACAAAGAAGAAGCAGGTGTGACAATTAACATCTGGATGGCAGGAACAGGAAGTAAAGTAAGCAGAATACACAAGGGACTAGACTAACAATAAAACAGGAAACAAGACAACAAGAGGACTGGAAGACAAGCAGGACCAGAAACAAAGAAAGCTGAATCAAAACAAGAACTACATTAAGAACCCAGAAACCATGACCATTCAAATGAAATCTTTCTGTTGATAACTTTTTGCCCATCAGCACAACCCGACTTTAGAAAAATACCTTCACACTTATCAGTCTTGGATGATTTTCAAATGATCCAGAGAATAAAAAATAAAAATAATTTTTTTTTACCCATTTAGTGTTTTGTAGCATGCTGATGAAATTTCATCTTAGCTGGTGGAAGAGAGGGTGACAAGGAGTTTAATATGTCCTCAAATATCCAATAGTTTTAATCTAATTCAAATCCCATTTGGGAATTATTGACCTCCATTGGTCTTTGTAGTGGCAGTCCAATAATTGAATTTTAGTTTAAAGTTTGTTCCAGTATGTTCTCTTTCTTTATAAATTAAACCATATATGATCGATCCTAGTTATTACATGAAGTGTCTGAATATAAAGAAAATCAGTGCAGGGTAAGACAAATAGCAAATAGTTTTATTTCTTATAGTATGTTTTTTTTTTATATATGTTTATATAGCAGTTTTATATTACAGTGCAACTTACAAATATCAGCAGTATAATCCAAAAAATAGTACTGTAATGTTACAAACATCCCCTCATACACACAAAGATTCCATCTCTCTAATACTTGCTGTATATTTCAATAAAAAGAAAGCATATATTTCCTACCCAGCCAGGAGATATTAACTATGTTATTGTCAGATAAGTTATGTAATTTTTTTCTTCATGACAGGACCGTTCAACATAGAAAAAACCTAAAATCTAAATAATCACATGGTCTGGTAATCTTTCTCCTTCTTGTGTTCATGTCCTTATTCATAAATTCTTTTTATATTTTTTTTTACTTCATGTAGAGAAAGTAGTGTCTTCGATGGCCGACTGTAAACTTTCAACATTAGTTGCTGGGAGTCAGCACATGCAATTAAAATGGGTTGGTTCCATTGTAGTTGTTGACCACTAATGGTTTTATTGTTAAGGTTGTGCGCATGTGTGTGTGTGTGTATGTGTGTAAAGTTGTATTACTCATTTTGTGTAGACATAAAATGAGCCTTCACATGAGAGACCCGTCTCCTTTCTGTGGACCAATTTCCCTAATGTAAATCATTAAAGCGTTTGCAATTATGGTTGCTAAGACTCTGGTATTAGTCAAAGTAATTTCCTCTGAATGGAAAAGAAACAACTCCGTGCATGTGTCTATTTGTGCACATTATGAGTTTGTCCAGATGCCAGTTAGAAGCCAATTAAAGTTTTTAAGCTCTGTTGCTTCTCTGGTATGATGAGGCAGGGTAACGTGAGAGAAAAGCACTGCAGCCCCACTGCACCACTCTGCTGAGATGTGCCAAAGTGTGTGCGCATGTGTTTGTGTGAATGTGTGGGAAAAGTGGTCAGATAGGCACACGTCATGATTCAAAGAAAATACTTTTAGTGTAAGTATAGTTAAGTGTAGTAATAAAAGACAGAACTTTACCGTGCATGTGGGAGCAAAATAAAGTGAAAGAGGAAAAGTTGCCATGCTGTGGAGGGAAAAGTAATAAAAAGAGAGGAAGTGTCCAAATAATGGGAAATGAAAAGGATAGATGATGATAAGAGACACTTAAAGAAGAAAAGGGGTGAGAATGTGAGGAGCTGATGAGAGAAATAAGTGTATCTATATAGTCCGTAATCAGGTTCTTCTGGTCTTTCACACATGGGTCTTTCCCTACCCTATGATGCTGCATCAGCAACACTACAACTCTGTCCCCTCTCTCTTTCTACCTCTTTCTCTGGGTTCTCTACCCCTCCCTTCTCCTCTAGCTTTCTTTTCCTCACACATACGCTTCCACACTGGGGAAGCCTGGATCAGTGAAAGCCCTGATCAGTGTTGTCGGAGTCCCTGGTCTACTGAGAGCTCAGCCTGACAGGTCGGAACTAGGCAAGACCCAGTCCTGCCTAGCTCAGCAAATACTGATGATTTCTGCAATATTATGATATGATGAAGCTCTGATTGCTGGAAGCAGCACTGGAGGAGGATTTTCTACAGCCTGTGGATATTATGCCAGTAGTGTTGAAGACAGAGATGCTCCCACTTTATGAACACAGGGAGTATGATGGCATTTAAAACTATTTGTTGATGCATTTGAAGAAGTTATAAACTAAGTAGTAGATTTTTTTTTCACTCAGTTTTATTGTCAAACTCCCGTCAGAAGAAAACATGCAGCAAACTGCCTTGGAAAAATATATATTTATAAAATTATAATCATAATTTAAAGAGTGTTTTTGTTTTTTCAGTATGTGCAAAGGATGTAAAAAGTGCCATTTTGCAAATGGTACACAGTGACTTCGGAAACAGAGTTTTTTTGCAGCCATTAACAGGGGAACGACAAGCTAATCGATTAATTTACTGAGACTGAGAGACTTGACTTGTTTGCTTATTCCCCATAATCATGGATCCCCGAGGTACCCGCAGCCTGGTCGGTGGCCACGATCTGAAGGGTCAAGGATTAGGTTTTGGCTTCCAAACCACTGGAGCTCCAACCAGTTCCATAATCACAGCTGTTCAGCAGCAGGACTACTCAGCCAGTGTTTGGCTTCGCAGGCGGGATAAACTGGAACATGTAAGTTCTGAATACTGGAGCTGATTGTCTGTGAAAAAGACAGGACAGGGCTGGTTGTGTTAAAATAGGGATATTCAAGAGCCAAAGTTTTCTATATCCTTTAAAAATTCTCAAAAATGATAACGCTGTTGGACAATATTCTGCATTATAGTTGAAAACATAGGTCAACATACTCATTGTGCATATCCACAGGGACATTTATCCACACTGATCCCAGCTTTATAATGACTTTCATATCATTAAAGTGCTTGGATAGATTAAGAGAGAAGTATTTTAATATAGAAATGTTTGGCTTTTTGTCTTTAAAACGGATGACCAGGGTGTTGGTGATAAAAATAATATGACGATATCTGAGAGGAAATTAATTCTGGTGGCTGCACAGTTTGGTGACACAGTTTTTACTGAAGTGGCATGAGATAAAAAAGAAGCCTTCATGCAGTGTTCAGCTACTAAAAATGCAATTTGGTACCGCTGGCCAAAAACAGTTTGACATGAAATTTTGAGGGTTTGTGTGTACTTGTTTGGACTGTTCTGTGGATATATAATAGGAGGGTAACATTCCGAACCTCCCGTAGATCTATGAACTGATTAAACTGGAAGAGTTTTGTAAGTCATTTTTCAAGCTAACAATGGCAAATAATTGTTGTTTCAACATTTCCTTTTCTGCTCAAAGCTGTTTTTTTATCACTCTAAATTGGATATGTTTAGTTCAAGGCTATTTGTAGGGTAAAACAACTGGATTTATCATGCTTTGGGAAGTTATTGTTTCAGTCTTTCATTCTTCTAACATTTGATGGACAAACATAACATATTGGATCACTGTTTCAAACAATCACCTTCACTAATAACATTAGTCATAACATTTGTTTGAATATATACATTATATATATATATGACTAGATTTTGTGTTCTTTGGAAAATCTCTCATGGAGGAATTGGTTGTTTATCATTCTTTCTGCAACACTTAGTGTTTTGTTTTCTATTAGACCGACGTTGCAAGGTCCTCTGGAGACTCTCTGCTTGCAGGTAAACAGTATCAACATTCCACAGGGAGCTTCCAGATGTGGAGATTTAGCATCATGTAAAGGAGTGGAAATGGTGTGTGTTGAATAGTTGATGCTGGAGGGAAACAGCACCATGCCCAGAAGCTGTTTCTGAGTCTGTCTGCATAACTAGGATGATGAAGCAGCATGTCCTCTTTCTGCAGACCCACATATGCGTACATACACATGCACACACAGCAGTTTATGTAGACACATACTCACATAGTTTATTTTTTGTTTTCATTCATATATACATCAGACCACACACACACAGAGACTTAAATCATTTTACAGACAAGCCTGCAGCAATTCTTGACAGGAAAAACATTTCTACTCTTAACTGCAGACCAAATGAACCCCAGACACACCCACTCTCATGCATTATTTCACATAAGTTTTTATAGAGAAGTGCAAGTCTGAAATTGTTTTTTCAAATTGCTGCCATTAAGTCTATTTCTAATCACATAATCATTATGATGTTATGATGCTTCCAATATATCATGATCATAATATGTCAAAGATGCAAAGATTAGATTGCTCATTGAAGTCGTGAAAAATCTCATCATTATTTAATGTAGTTTTCTTCAACAGATACAGTTTGGACATACATTTAATGAAGGAGCAACAGTTAATCTGCTGACAGGGATGATAAATGGGAAGCAATTAGGGGGAGAACAAGGTAAAAGGTTGGATACAGAGTCCTTATAGCGCACTACATACTGTCACAGTGATGCCACATTGCCACATGACAAATTTTAGGTTAGCTTTTATGCAGCCTCAAACCATGAGTCTCAAAAGTGATCAACAACCTCTTTGTAATTTTCATGTTTTTCTCTCTTGTGTGCCTCTGTAGCTTCTTATGTTAAAATTTTACACATTTAATATGAATAACGAATATGAATTATACAACTGTCTAATTTTTGCCAAAAGATAAGACCTTAAGCTTTTATGAAAGCTCCAACTGTTCACGGGTGTCTTTGTTAATCTTGGCTCTGCTCGAGGATTTTTCCTATTAAAGGGGAGTTTCCTCTCTTTCAACTACTGCTTCCTCAAAGGAAATGACTGGGTGCCTCTCCATCGCCGTGTAATCCTGTAAGATTAGCCGCCTGATCTGTAAACTAATCAAACAAATGAAAGAAATGTGAGGCTTTCGTATAAGTATAGTTTAGACCGAACAAACAATGAGCTGTTGGGGACATTTGTGTGTCAATCAATGTCAGTTTGTCTTGTCTTCTCAGTGTGCAACACACCATCAGAACTGTTGGACCCAATTTATATTTTCTAAATGTTTGCTGGAGCTGTGAAAAACAGTATGCAGAGGTATGTTTGTACCCTGAGAATGTGGATGCATTAGCAGGACAGTGACTCACCGTAGCTTTGAGAACCCACATCGTAACCGTAGACCATAGTTAAAGCAGGCTTATAGAATGAATCCAGGAATAAAACTAGAATGATTATATCATAGACTAGACCATGATAACTCATTTTGTTAATGAGTTATGGAGTATGGAGTCAAATTCTGATAGTGTCAGAAATTTAGGACCAAAACTCCCCTATATGTTTATCACAACTGGGCCAATAACCACACTTACCAAACTGAGCATGACAAGTGAGAATATGACATGTACCAGCTATTTATTTATTATTTATTTCGGATGGATTTTTTTCCCCAACCTCCACTGACTTCACAGTGTCTTCACTGTATAGTGTCTTCCTTTTCATGAGATTAGCTATACAGTAATGAATTGTGCCATCAATAGCGTGAAAGCTTAATTCTTGGCTCTATCGTTGAAGCATGGTGGTGGAATGACACCATTAAAAAAATCGACACACTAGCCATTAAATATGAGATGTACTGCTGGTACCGTTACCAGAATTTAGTATCCTTTGTTAATGGCTGATTGGATACTCTGTTCAGTCATTTTCTTATTGTTTGTCTTTGCATCACTAATGATGGCTCATATTTCATGTGCTTGGTTTCAGATACACACAGCACTCATGTAAATAAATTACCATTTCATATTTCAATGGCAGCAGCAACTACTGTGTTCACTAGGATGGTCTTAAAGACGATGAATCAGCAGCTGACAACAAGCCTGGGAGGCTAACTCTGCATCGAAGACTGTGAAAATCTCCCAGGGGAATTTTAAGGATTGGCAGCTGGGAGTAAAGCGGCTCCCCAACACTGATTGCATTTTCTATTTCATGGAAACAGTGCTGATGTATAACCCAAGTCAGTCATAATATTGGTCAAGCTATATTGGGCCCTGAGGAGTTCTGAGTGCAAACTAATTCAAAAGGTCTTTTTTTTTTTAAATAAAAAAATAATTTAGTAAATCTCTGCCATTTATTTAAACTATGTTGTAGGGCAGTGTGAGGAAAGAAAACATTAATCAAATCAAACACAAACTAGATTAATTCATTGCTACAGGTGAGGCATGTATGAATTATTAGCATCTGCATCCTTTGTATGGGCTTTATCTTCTGGAACTGATTAATTGTTTACTTCAAAATTGGATGTGGCACATCAGAAGATTTGCAACGACAGTGGAGACAAACTCGTAGGTGCTTCTCTTCTCTAGACATTTCCTGCAGACCGAACAAAAATCTGTCATAGTTCATCCTCATATAGACCTCCGAATTTGTCCCCTCTTTTAAAGTGGTGCAGATCCAGCTTCTTTAGTTAAAGACAGAAATGTTTTCAGATTTATGTAGTCTTCTCATCTTGGTGAGCTTTGATTGACATTAATACAGCAGGTGTGTGTGTGTGTTGGGGGGTATTAATACAGCAGGAGAAGTTTCCTTTTAGCGTTGTTACATAGCTTTGATATTCCAGCTTTTTCACTCTCCTCTGTCAGGCAAACACATTATGTTCTACAGTCTGGTTAATTGAAGCTGTTACTCTTTTCTAAAAAAGAGGATGCTCTCTTTTGTGAAGTAATGGAAGACAGCCAGAGAAGAAAGGCCAGTAGAATGAAAGAGGGCACACTTCCGGGGCTGCAGGGACCGACAGACAAGATTTCCCATTTTAAGATTTTTTAAAACCCATTTGGCAGTAATGAGAACACAGAAGCAGAAGTGTTTATGTGTGAGAGTGTCAGTAGATTTAATCCTTCTTTACAGTGAGGAAAAACAAAAGAAATCCAGATAGATATGTGTAGTTGCCTTTGGCCAAAAGCTTACAATCATCAATCAACTCTTATCACTGTGTTTGGTACAGGATACCAATTAAATTGATGCTTGCGGTGTTTGGCTCTCTGTTCAACAGCTTGGCACAAGTTCAGCCTCACTTCACTTCAGCAGTAACTTTGTGTCAAGGGTTCTGGCTTTAATTAAAGTTTTCCTCACATCTCTTCTCTACAATTGTTGAAGAAATATCTACTTGATAATCTACTCATTGTCCATCACACTGGCATCGAAACACTACAGAGATTGAGAGAAGTAGGCCTACTTGAGTACATGCATTTGGTTCCAGAAGAAGAGGGCATAATAGAAGGACTAAGTTACTTTGCATTTATGTATTATAGTGTGTGCATAGTGAAAACTATCTTAGCTTACACCACCATTAATGACATTTTAGGTCATGTATAATCTACATATTTCCATGCCCATTTTAGTTGAATTCAGTTTAGAACAGTGTTTTGTTTTATACATTTGATTAATGACAAATCAATGTGTAGCCAAACGTGCTTATCCTTAAAGGGGCTGAGGGGCTTCAAATCCCCACAGTCATCAGTGCAATGATTTGAGTCACAGTTTTTAAATTGCAGAAACAACAGGGGGAGCTGTTGCATAATGTGAGAATATGCAAAAACAGGAGGCTCTTTAAGGTACCATCATAATGAACACCATCAGTTTTCAGTGTTTAATTAAGTGGGGCTTTTTTTCAGCCTTTGAAAAGTTGAAACATGCTGGCTGTCAGTGTTTCAAAGTGAGCTCTAAGTCTCCCCCATGCTGTTACTGTAATTGGCTTTTTTTATTTAATCTTTGTTTTGTTTTTTTGATGGGTTCATTTCCTATGTGGTACTTCATATGAAAACCTCTTAACTTTTTCTCTTCACAGACATGGACACACACACCACATACTGACACAGATTAATGGGTAAACCAAACTGGAAGCTACCTTTATGCTTTTCCATTAGACAAGCTCATTGGATAACTTGCTGAAACTCATTAGGCTCCATTTTTCTGCACATTAAGGGAAATTATTTTGGCTAAATTATGGAGTATTCTCTGATTACTGAAGCCCATTTTTTCTCCAAAGATCAGAAGGATTTGTGCAGACTTTAAACCTGTGTAATATCTTTATTAAATCTTTAATTTAGAAACTATTGGACTGTTCTGCGTTGAGCTTTTATCTTGATTTTAAAGGTGGAAATTGTATAGCTCATAAATATTGGAAGCTTGATATTGTTTAAGTTTGTTCATACGGTGTAAAATCTCCATACATGCAAGCAGAGATTGTTTCATAATGCATTCCTTTATGTCTTTGTCAATGAGTTTCTGTTTTATTAGAGGGGGAAAATCTCTGGTAACTTTCTCAGTCAGTTGGGATATGAGGACAGGAGGAGACCATCTAACCAGTAGCAGACTATCAGAAACATGCAACCCTGAATACCTGAAGAAAAGTACAATGAGAAGCTGTAATTATGAAAGAGACACACTGACTGAGTTACATGCAATGACAATATTGAAATCGATGGAGCAGGGAAGCAAAAGGACAAAAGGTGAGGAGCTCAGTGCATCAGTCAGTACTGCAACTTTATGGCAAATCCTGCTTAAACAAAATTTTTTACTTTGCTCATTTGCGGCTATTTCATCATATTTGTAAGCCGAGTATGAGCAGCATCAAGTATAACAACAGCTGGTGTGGAGCGAAGTGGATGCACATTAGGATTAGAGGTCCCCTTGCACCCCCTGAAGCCATAACACTAAGTAATATGAGCCAGCCTTTATTATAAGTTTTGTTACAAAAAAGAATGCTATTAGCCTGAAGAAGGTGAGCACCTTTTAAACCGTAACTGGGAGGGGGTGCCAAAGACGGGAGCCTGGTACAGAAACTAAAAACAGAGAATCACTGGACTGGCATTTTCATTAAAAAAAAAAAAAGCTTATTCCCTTTCTTGGTAACTCAGTAAGGGCAACCCAACAATATATCCTCACCTCTTAGTCTGTGTTTCTTTTTAGTTCTTAGATTTTTTAGATTCTGACATTCTTATGTAAACATCCAATACTGTACATGCAAGATGCAGAGAGCACAAGCTTGACAAGACAAAGTCTTAAACAACTTTGCAGCATGTGCATCTGTCCCATCTCTGCAATTAAAGTCTGTTTTTCATTTACAACCCCTGAGATCCTGCAGTAAAGTGATTGTAAAGCCACCAGCATGTCCCCTGATACAGATCACCATCTGGTGTTGGTACAGAGATATGAAATCGTGTCCAAAAGCTGGCTTCGCTTGTTGTGCAACTCTTTTCCAAGCTGTCACATTCTGACAATAAATCTCATGAAATCTATGTAATTCCTGTTCAAACACAAGCACACACACACACTTACTACAGCATATGTCTAGAATGTACCTTTAATCTCCCCATTATTCAGGGGAAAATCTTTTATTATACATGTCAGTCTGAACCGATCTTTTTTTTCTAGCTTTGCCAAATAGTTAGTCAACAAAAATTATGTTTTTTTGCTTTTCAACTAGGCTTTTCTATCACTGTATGTTTTTGACAGAAAATTGAAATTCTCACACAAATATGATCCAAACCCTCTAGATGTTAAATTGACTGTATACATAGTGTGAAATAAAAGCCATGATATGTTCAGGAGGCTATAAATAGAAAAGCAGCCATTCAGTGAAACTAAGATATTTCTGTGACTTTAAACTAAATATGTAAGTGTTGAAGGACAGTAGAGATTTGACATAGTTTGACATAGAATATGTCATCTTTAACTTGTTTTGGTGCTACAGACCATAAAATTTAATGATGTGAATTTGGTTGCACTAAAACATCAAAAGAGTGGAAAAGGCTGCAAAACACACACAAAAAAACTACACACTTTGGCTTCCAGCAGTTCAGTCTGACTCTGACCACTGAGAGGCTTGACCAAAAAAGTGCAGCATCTGACAGTGCCGAACCACCTGCATGAAGACGCTGCGGAAAGGAAATCTGGAGCAGACACCTAAAGACTGACTGTGAAATGACCTGAACAGCACACTTACCTGTCAATATGAGACAGGGTCACACAAAGTCTCCCTCCGAGCAGTGCCAAGTCAGCTATAAAACCACAGTTCTGCAATGAAATACAAAACAAAAATAGACCGGCATCCACAGATGGATGGCAGAGATGGATGATGGTAATATCCCAAATACAATCATGGCAACTAAATCAGTTATTGTATGAAGAGAACCTGTAAAACCCTGAAACTTTTAGCAGACATTTCATGAGTCATGGCAGTAGAATCATTATTTCAACTTGTAGTGTGGCTGTAAAATATTCAACTTGTGCTCTTTGTCCTGTGGTGACCCAGTATCTCCTTGGGAATGACAGCTCCTGTGATGTGGTACAAAAGACACAGAGTTCAGAGATAGTTGTGGCAAGATGAAATGCTGTTGTGCCCTCCCACCCCCCAGAGAGAGCCTTGGAAACAACAACGCAAATCGACAGAGTCAAGTGGAAGGATCCTTATTTGTC
>JAOXYM010000017.1:21249899-21267048 GCA_028567055.1 Leptatherina wallacei
TCATAACAAATAGGCTAGCTAAGGAAACCAACAGACTGCATCGAATCTAGTCTTCGATCCAATCCCCATCCTGAGCACAGCGGTGCAGTGGTTAGCACTGGTGGTTGAAACCAACAGGGCTGCAAACTTTCTTTGTACAGCTGCATGTTCTCCCTGTGCTTCTGTGGCTTTTCTACTGATGCTCCAGGTTCCTTCTGCAGGACAAATAAATTGATTATGGGGCTGTGTGTGAGTGTGTATGCTCTTTGTTAGTATTGTGGAATACATGGCTTTTTGGCTCTTGACCTCGTGGCAGCGGGAAAATAGGCTCCAGACTGCTGCACTGAATAGGATAAATTAAGGTGATTTAAGTGGTTACATAAGGCATTTTTTATCCTTCTTTGGCTATTTTTTTTATGATTAGTGGAATAAATAGGGTTCATGTGGGTCTTCTTATTGTATATTTGAAGACAGAGCAGAGGAAAATTGTGCCACTGTTATTTGGCCTAAAAATTGAAGACAGTAATTTATTCCTAACACATATTTCAACCTTTATAATGTCTGACTCCATAAACTACCCGCAAACATCCCTGATGCTTCAAATAGCAAATATTGAACAAAAATACTTGTGAGGTATTAAAGAAAAGTGTCCTACTGTATATGTTGTCCTTGTCTCAGAGATGGATGATGTTCTCACCCTATCGATATGATTCAATGGTGTCATATAGATTTAAGCTCACGCTGAAGTCACACTTGTTTGCTAAAAGATTTTAAATGCATACCGTGTAAAGATAAACTGATTATATGGTTGAGAAAGTTTCTTTTTGTTTATTTATTATAGAAATATGATACATGCAATTTCATCCATTGACTATGATGTACTGAAAATCTAAAGAAAAAGTACAGAGAAAAAAGTAATAAATTGCATTATACATTGTTACACCATGTTATGCCGAAGGCCACTTGGACCCTTAGGTGTATCATCATGTTTTTTAATTATAGCTGAGCTTGCAAGATGAAAAAGCATCAAAATACCATGACTCAGGGTTTCATTAACATAAAGCAACACAGAGTAATAAGGTCAGCAGAATGAAGTGATGTTTGATGTAAGACTAATCAAATTTACAGATAAGTGATCACCATAACAAGTGTACATGTTTCTAAGCAGAGCTTTTGATGAGTTTAGAAGTTTGAGTCATATTTCATGGCTTCAATAATCCACAGGTCTCAATTTAGTAATGGGGGATTTTGGGCTGATGTGTTCGAAGTACTCACAAAATCTGAACATTGAGAACATTGTTCATAACACCACTAAAACTCAGAAGCTTCTTAAAACTATATTTTCCATACAAATAATCAAACACATACAAATAATCCATTTGAGTTACCCCTTAACTGAAGCATTGAGTAACATGAGTCATTTTTGTGTTCCATATGTTATTTTGGTGATGTTAGCTAGCTAGGTGGCATTAGTTTACCTAACCTTCTTTTACTGGTTTACAAACTGTTGATCAATCTGCCACACTAACAAGTCAAAAACTTTGATTTTAGAATTCAATTTTGAGGGAAAATATGGCCATTTATTTGCTTTTTGACAGTAAACTGATATTAATTGTGTTGATAAGCTCCAGCAAGCTACAAGTTGGCATGATTTAGACAGACTAGATCAGGATGTAACTGCATTTGGCTAAATGGTATTTTTGGAGCCCAAACTGACTATATTTAAAGGAGGGGGTTCAGATAGGGTGTGGTATTTGAACCCTTTTTGGCAAAAACATATATTATTGAGGTCTTACTTCATGAGAGACAATGATGTTGTTTTAATGGGAGTTTGAAGCTAACACCTAGCAAGCAGGCACATCTTCAATGACTACACATCCATATTTTGTACAACATGTGAAAACATCCAACCTTGCTCTGTCCAAATAAACATAGTCAAATTAGCCATCAACTACAACTTATTTTACATGATATATCTTGATTAATGAGCACAGTGAGGTCCTACACAAGTTTATTTCTTGGCCTCGCTGCAGTGATTTTATTGGCCGGCTGTTGCTACCGAGGTTGACAGAGCCAAGGTAACTGTTACCCTGCTTCCTTTCTTCTATTTTTAATCAAAGCTAATAGGCTTCTCCCTCTAGCTTAGTGCACAGACATGAGCGGGGTATTGATTTTCTAATCCAACTCTTGACAGCAAAACAAATCCCCAAATGTCAAGCTGCTCAAGATAAGTATAACCGAAGCACAACGTGAAGTTGAATGAATAAAAATTTGCAGAGGCAATTCTGTTTTATTGATCTTTGTTGCTTAGAAAAATACCACATATGACATTTCTGATGTGATGGTAAATTAGGGGTTAGTACCTTAGAGTTATCCAGCTGTCCAAAGTATACTTACACATAAGTTATTTGGTAAATGGGCTGCAGATGGGAGCTCAGTGTCTTTTGCCTCTTCATTTAATTAGTCTTAGTGATGTTGAGATCAGATCACTGTGGGGCCATACTGTCTGTTGCAGTATTCTGATCATTGAAAATGGTCACTAAAGACTCTTCTTGTATGTTTGAGATTACAAAGTAGCAGAAGAATTTCAGACTGAAATCTCCCTGCTTTTAATGTATGATTGATACAAATCTGAACATAGAAAGTGCCCAAAACTTGTGCACAGGACTGTGCAAGTTAATGAATTAAAGCTACAGTGATTTTTTTTTCTTCCTGTTCCTGTTCCACCATCATCAGCACAAGTGAGCTGTTCCATAAATGCACAAGACATGACAGAGTTGTCAAACAGAATGATAGTGGAAAAATCTTCAAAGACATGTAGCACTGGGCGTCCAGCCATTACAAACCAAGTGCCAGGAATCAGGTCATCTATTCCTATTTTTGATTTGACCAGTGGTGTCAAGCTGAAATGATTATTTCTTTTTCATATTAGCCAGAGATGGAAAATGGGTCTTCTGCCAACTAGCTTCACCGCCCTATGATTCAACCACGAGGCTTTATCATCAGTTGTTCTTCATCCAAAACTCCCTTTATCTTTGCATGTTTTTGCCTCTTGCCTTTATTTTCCTGAAAACTCCATAACCTGAACAATAAAGAATCTCCATAATCATATACTTCTTATGTGAATCCAAGTCCTACTTTGAACTTACATTCTTATTAAGCTCCTGTGATTGTGATTCAGAAACTGTCTGGTAATTGTTAGAGGGCTTGCAGCCCTGGGTTCATTCAGGATGCCTGAAAAGACAGTTGACAGCACACTGTCGCTCCAGACAGAAACAGTTTATGTCACTTTCTTTAAGGTAGGAGCAGGCAGCGACTAAGCAGTGACAAGCAGTGACAGCACATATAGAGCAGCACAGTTTCAAGATAGACAGAGAAGAATTATTATTTTGCACATCCGTCTTTCTGACTGCAAGTGTAATATAATAAAGTACTGTATGTAATGATTCCAACCAATTTAAAGAAAAGAAAAAGTTCAAGTAGATCAAATCAAGCATAAACAGTTTTTGGTCTCATATGGCAGCAGAAGACCATCTTACTTCCTGTGTGTGTGATATCCTGTAATCATTAGTGACATGTGACAGTGAAAGAGATGCCTGAAAAAGTGCCATTTTTGTATGAAAAGGCCCCTTTTCAAGAAAAAAGGAAAGCAAAAATAGATTTTTTTTCACTCCTCACAAGCTTAAAATAAAACATTCCCATTCCAAAGTTTTGCAGCACATTAACAAAAGTTATGTCATTAACATGCGGATGCAGGATATTTGTGACGTTCACTCCTTCCCTGTCCCAAAGGTACATTACTTGCAATCCAGGAGCAAAAGGGGGGGATAACCTGAGAACAGACATTTTTTGAGCACACAGATGAAGCCTGAAAGCAAGGGGAAGGGGTCAAACTAGAGTGGAGGACATTTATAAGCAACGGAGCACCAACTCACACTCAGGTCCAGATTTTTTTGGTGTGAGTGAAGAGGTTGAATGGAGAATAATACAGTTCAACAAAGAAAATAACGAACCCTGCTCTCAGAACTAAAAGCTAAGTCTTTGATGAAAGAACAGAAATATTTCTTCTAGAGATGAAACATTGTAGCTGCCAAATCTCTGTTTTCTCTCATATTGGGCCAAGGAAGCTGATTTTGTTTTTTCATCTTCGCACATTTGTTTCTGGTAAGTGATTTGTCCTTGACCTGAACAAATTAACCCAGTGTTTACACACAGCTGTGCTTATATTTTAGTCTGTAACTTATACTTTACAGGCAGCAATAATGTTAATGTTTTGTCCTTCGTGCAAGCAAGCAAGCGAACAGTCCTGCATTTTACAGACATAAAGAAGTTCAAAAACACCTCTGGATTATTTCTTTATACAAGCACAGACTCACACACACTAACAGTAATATAAACTATATTAATATATATCATATGATAGTATTTCATATATAAGTTTGTGTGTGTGTATAGTATGAATTATTATTATATGATACATATCAATATAGTATATAGATGCAGTGAAATGTTCAGTTTTAAAACAGGACGCCACTAACAATCTTTTAGTATATTTATGAGCCATATTTTCTTCCATATAGTTATTATCTCAAATGTACTGTGAAATTGTGTAATGATAGCCAGTCAGGCCATGAGCAAAAAACATCAAAGGATATTGTGCAGGGACTGGCACTGGGATGTTGGCAATAGATCCTATACAGGGGTGACTGTTCCGCAAAAAAATGTTCCGGTGTTTGCTGAGTGTCTCATTAACATTAATGTGAATGAAAATATACAGATTGTCGCAACAGAACTTAGTAATGATGTTATGGCTGATCAGTGTATTCAACTGTGCACTGTAATTTCAAAAGTACTCTTTTTCTATTATGCAACAAAGTCCATCACAGCTGTCACTTTCTTTTCAGAATGTGTAGTTTTCCTTGTATTTCACCTACGTGCATTTTCAGCCTTTCTAAACCAAATTGAGCAACATCTCTTCACTGTAGTTTATGTGGAACTTGTGTCCTTCTCCTTGGAAGTTTACTGATCCTGAAAGTTTATGTGTTTGAACATCCATTCAGCATCCTTCCCCTCAGCTATTGATAACGTGTTATTATGCCATCACCCCCCCCCTAGCCTGCAGTGAAACACTGGTGTCACCTTGATCACAGGCTGTAAAAAAGACTTATGACACTTGTGACAGCTGACCAAGATGAGCATCCACCTGGAATTTAAATATCAAACCATTCAGTTCTATTTCTGAGTAGAATTTCTAGCCTGCTTGCAGAGCAGATACCGAGGGTTTGTGGCCTTGTAACATGGTTGACAGAAGGGATCCTTAATGAATTCAGATAATCTAAAGTTTGGCAATAAGGACACACAGTACAAGCTAATAAATTTGCTCCATTCTTTATTGAGCAAATAAAGTTTAAATACTGACAAAGAGTTGGCAGCTTTTTGGAACCAATGTTGGAAGAACTGCAGCTGAAGACGCTTCCACCCTAAACATGATTTTAAACAGCGAGGACTGTCGTTTGTGATGGAAATAAGTTAAAAGCTGGAGTTTGTAATATGAATAAACCAAGCTTAAACCTGTTTCATTGAATTAATCAGTTAAAATAGCAGATAGAGCTCAATAAATAAATGATTTTTGTCATTTTTTTATGTTCTGGCCTTTGTCGCTTATATACAGAACTTAACCTTATATGCTGATTCCAAACAGCTGTTGTAGGAGATTCATACATCCATTTATTCAGTGACACTGTCACTGACATGGGACTTGAACTTAACAGAGATACAAACAAACATGCTTCTGGGAGTATAGCCTTTTTTTTCTGATACAAGTAAGGGTAAAGATGAAGAAGGTCTATTGAGAAGAGAAACAGAGACAGAAATGGGGGAGACAGGACAGGCAAAGTTAAACAGTAAACACTGTATAATGACAAGAATAACTTTATGAATCTTTGTTTATATCAACACACAAAAAGCTGAAGAGTGATGGGAAGCGAGAGCACACACTTTAGTGAAAATGAACTGCAGTCCTAGCATTTTACTGAAGGGAACACGACACACAAAACTACTTGCCTCCTCAGCACTTATTTGGAGTGCATGACAGCAAGCTGTCAGATATTGCTCCCTTACTGTCAGTCAAGCTGCTCCC
This sequence comes from Leptatherina wallacei, assembly GCA_028567055.1. Lineage (NCBI taxonomy): Eukaryota > Metazoa > Chordata > Actinopteri > Atheriniformes > Atherinidae > Leptatherina > Leptatherina wallacei. The sequence goes on from JAOXYM010000017.1 coordinate 21,256,018, forward strand.
CTGGCATTCAAAAGCTAATGTAAAGACATTTATACATAGGTGCTTATAAAAGTCAATCCTGAGCTTAGCGTTGATATTTGAAAATCAGTTTCTACTTAGTGTAGTTGTCATTGCTGTTACTTTGTGTGCAACATCTGACAACTGACTAATTCCAGTCCATCACTGACAGTGAACGTAATTATAATCTCTGACTGCAGTGCTACCATACCAGCAAATCTGTGGCATTCCAATAGAAGAGTGCTTCTGGCCAGTAAGCAATAATGTCATCTTAAATTGTGGGATAAAGTTGGTATCTCTGCTAAATGCACTGCACTCTGAGCTGTACATTAAGCTAATAGCTGGTACCAGCTTTTCCCTGTGGCATCATTATCTCGTCAACAAATGAAGACACAATAAATCTCATTTCTCTGAGAGATCAATGCCTTATTTAAAGAGATTTACCTCCTGCCAGCAAATGTTCTCTTGTGTATTTAGGAGACAAGCACCATCTTAACACTTGTAGGAAACTACACAAGTGATCCTGACTTTAAATTTTGAATTGAAAAATAACTTGCACAAATGGTTAGAGTTGTGTGTTATCTTATCAATTTACATAATGTAAAATAAAGTATAAACAAAAATGTAGACTAATATCATGCAACATGATGACAAGCTAGGAAAGGAAAAACTTTGCTTCTTCTCAGAAGACAAGCAAATATGGAGTATAGTCAATATTCATCCGTATTCACTCAGTTTAATCATTTTAAATAAATGTAATGTTATGTTTGTGATAAAATAGGGACCAAAAACTTTGCTGAAGACGAAGCTGTGGTTGCACAAAGCAGCAATGAAGTGCATGTGCATAATTTTCTTGTGTTTACTCAGCTCTTTCTTCTCTACGTGCTCCTGCAAAATCCTGCCGAGGATTATTCATGTTGAAGGAAATTATTTCAGCTTCAGATCATTTTTGGTGTTTTTAGAATTAGAGTAAAACTGGTAACCAACAGCAGCAGTTAGAACTCCATTTATCAACTAAAAATGTGACATTATTTTTCCTCTGTCTTCTTTTTTTTTTTTATATATATATATATCTTCATTTGACTGTTGACATAAAGACAAATGTCATTAACACAGGACAAAGCTCCTAAGACATAGTTAAACACTGATATTAGTAGCAAATACTGCTACTGTGCCTAGATTAAAAATGCATGATGTTTTTATTAAACTGAGAATAACTGTTTTGGATATATTGTTGGTTCAGCTTTTCTGCTTCCAGATAAATGTCTCTCTGTGTATTTTTGAATGTGAAAACCATGGACTGTAAATAAACTCTTATCATTTGAGACAGACTGACACCAAAGCCTGACTTCTATGGCTGATATCTTTGGACGCATGAAAGGTTTTCTCCAACAAAAGATAACTCAAGTCGTATCGTACTGTGACATCATCCTTGTTTGCTTGTCTAACCACAGGTCTCGTGATGAGTAGATTTATTTGATCCTTCTACTTCTTATATCAGACTTCTGAAATTTCATTCAGTGTTTCAACGCTAAAGTTCAAGCTCCTGTATCTGTCTCAGTTGTAAGGTTAAAGTAACACTACTGAACTTTGGCAGATTTTCTCGCTTTGGTGCCTCCAAACAAAGGCTAAATCGGCATCTGTTCTGCATCCTGTATCTTCTCTGAGCTCTCTCCAGCCGGTAAAAGTCGGTCTGATGCTCACTCCTGTCTTATCTCTTTCATTGTCACTTTCTCTCTTGCTGTTATTCTGATGTCTTCTTGAGTTTCTTTGCTAAATTAAACATGGTGCACGCCCAAAACAGCCACTGTGTTGATATCCAGTTGCTGACGTGTGACATAGTGCCGTAAAACAAAGCCTCTGTAACGTGACGCCCAAGGCTGAAAAGAAAAAACATTAAACAAACTATTAAACAGAGTTTCTTATTTTCACATGTACAGTAGGTAAAGAACGATCCAGTCTTTTAACAGAAAGCAAAGGGTAAATTAACAAAGGTTTGGCACAGAGTTGCAGACAGAACAGCAGGAAGCTTCTGCTTGATTTATTTATTTCTCTGATCTGAGCATATAAACATCAACCTTCTCTGCTCTGGCCTTAACCTCTGTCTTTGTGTTTGTGTGCAGATAAAAACGACAGGCAGGAAGACAACAACAGTTTCAGTGTGTGTGTGTGTATGTGAGGGAGTCTGGCATTATGCCATCCACCTCTCGCATCCTTTTTTAATGGACTCCTGGGAGCTTTTCTAAAATAGCCAGTGAGCAGTTTCACTAAATCATATTATTTATTACCAATTTTGGTTTTTGCAAGTCACTGAAGGCTATCTGTGCTTGTGGTAAATTATTGGATTTCTTTTTTTTTTTAACATGCAACAAATATAAGATGGAACTGCAAACTGTCAAAAACTCTCTTGAAAGTCTTTTTTTTTTGTATAAGTTTGTATAGTTTAACTTGGAACAAAATTCAATTATATTTCAGATGTTTAGTTATTACTTTACTTTCCAGAAAAGCTGCAATAAGCAGCAATTTCTTCAGACTTCCAGACAATCCTTTGATGGTATTGTGTTCTATAGATGATGGCAAATTCAAAGGCTTTGCAATCTTATGTTGAGGAATATCCTGAAATTCCTTCAAAATCTGTAGACTTTTTTTGTCTAGTTGCTGAACCTCTGTCCACCTTTACATCTGAGAGATGTTGTTTATCAAAGGCATTGTACACAAAAATAATTTGATAAGTGCAGATTTTTCTTTGTGCTTGCATCTATCTTCTGCATGCAAACATATTTGTGACATGCATGTCACAAATACGCTTTGATCTCCCACTTGTTCACACAGTAATGACTGACCTAGCGCTGGTGCTAACCTTAACGGGACTTTTTATTTGTTTACACATAAATGTTAGCTGTTAGCTGCTGATTATATTGAAAACATAGATATTGATACATTGTTGATACATTGCTACACAGAATCCAAAGATTGCCTATTTCAGACCAGATCGGTGGGACTATGAATTCGCCGACACTTTGAGACACGATTAGATGTTTTTTTATGAAAGAACAGGAAGTTAATTTTCATTTCAATCCAATGCAATCTAGTTTTATTTACAGTATCGACCACTTTAAACACATCAACCATGGTGTTGTATATCTAGGACTTCTTTGTTGCATTTGACTGAGAAGTTAACCTAACTATCTGCAATATGTTTCCGCTCCAGCTGTTTCTTTTTAGTACGACTTACTTTTCCAGACTTTTTTTTTATCCCTATCCAATTTTTGGGATTGAGGTTGTAACAACAACAGAGATCTGTGTTTATTGGGAAATGGTCAAATAAGCATCCAACACTATGTCAAAGGACCCTGCAGTTGTTCAGTATTTTCTTGCTCCAGTTTCAGTTTCAACCAGCTATAATTAAAAACATGTGGAAAACAAGCTCATGTTTTGCAGAAATTAGTTTTATATTAATTTACTGACAGAAGCATCTAACACAGTGGTGGGGAACCTTAGCCCTCATCCTGCAAGTTTTCCATGTTTCCCGGCTCCAACACCCCTGAATCAAATTAATGAGCCACTGTGATAGGCTGTTGGATCCATTTGATTTGAATCAGGTGTGTCGGAGCAGGGATGCATGGAAAACTTGCAGGAATGCGACCCCTGAGGACCAGGTTTCCCCACCCCTGGCAGAAAGTCTCTGAAACTAACAAGGTACCAGTGCTTTAGGGGAGATTATGCTGCTTTCTGATCTTACATGCAATACATTAATTTCACTGCAACAATTAAAATGTATTTTCTTCTCTTGGTGAGGTTGGTCTATAACAAACATGTTTTTCTTTAGATATAACCAAGTAGTTTTGATGCCTAAATGTAATCAATCAGCAACTAAAAACTAAAGTCGCAATAGCCAGAAACAATGGTTATAAGACAATGGAATACTTTTCCCACACAAGATCCAAAATATGGTCTACTGTTTGGAAGTCTTGAGCTCATGCTACTCCACCAAATCCCCAGTGGCCTTAAAATACTGTGTTGACCTTTATTTTTCTTTATGCCACTTAATTTCAACAAAGGAATCTATCCACAGTGACTTTCCATTGGCACTTTCCAATCCCATTTTCAAGGGGATTCTGGTAATTTCATGCAACTCTGTGAGCCAAGGTTGCAGCTGAATTCCAACACTTGGGGCTGCAGAAGACACAATGCTTAGTTGTTGCAGGGAAATCTATTTCCCTCTACTGTACATGGAGACAATAATATATACAGGGGCAGATTTAAAAAAAAAAAACAATTAAAAAAAACAATAAAACAGCTATAACATTATGCATGCTTGATATAGCTGACTATTGAGTTGTGGGTTTTTGTTTTTGTTTTTTGATGTCTCTACATTCACTTGTCTCTACATTACTTTTTCACTTCCGTGACTCTTTCAACTGTTATCTTAAACAATTACTGTGCAGGAGACCACTTCCTGTAATTGAACAAGTGGTGATGCTTAGCTGTGTTGGAATCTCAGTCAACACTGAGCCCAGAGCACACTTTGAGTGATATTTCTCTGTTTTAAACAAACACTTCCAACTATGTGTGAATGCAGAGGCCAGCAAATAAAAAAGTGAGGAAGTATTAAAGGCATGTTTTTCCCTCACAGATAGATGTTCAGATTTAATTGGTTTTCTTGCTACACGTATGAAGTTCAGCACATGATTGACAGTTTTGCCTTAACCTTAACCTTTCAGTTTCCCTCTGAGTGTATGCTTCAAGGGCCTCTGTTAAGGTCAAGATGAAGGTTTCCTTCATTCCTGTGACCTCTCATAGCTCCAGTCAGGTCTGTGGACATGAACCAGCAGCCTTATGATCAGGATGTCTTTCACTTTAACCTTTGTGTGTAACTGGCAACCTCGCAGAAAGCTTCGGATGACTTGGTCTACCAAACTCATCCACAAGTGCTATTCCCCAGTCAGACATCAGCTCAGACAGATGGCTCTGTGAGCAGGAGAGCGTGAAGCTCTCTGAAACATCCCTGCTACTTTCTCTTCAGCTCACTGAGAACACTTCATTGGCTGCTTTGTAGATTAATTCAATACCCATATGAGGACCTATGGACATGAATCTCTGTGCAACAATAAACACACAAAAATAACCAATGCTTTGTGTTTGTGGCTCACAGAGGTCGTGTATGATATGAGATTAGTCTCTGTGAAAATGAGTTTAGCTGACTGAGCTAATGATCTGCTGTGTTGATGGATAATTAGTTTAGGCTTTTCTGGCAGGTTTCAAAGGGATCGGGATACATTTGTTATCATTTTACAAATAGTTGGGGCGTTTCCCAGTAGCTGGGTCAAATCTAGTGAACATCAGCAGTTCTCTGAACTGTAAGATAGAGTGAGTACACCCTGAGGCTACAATTCTATAAAACCATAATACGTGATGAAATTACTTTTTTTTTCCACCGCTAATACAACAGAAGCCATTGAGTAAGTTTACACATTAGCGTGTTAGTTTGACTAAAACACACACACAAAATACACGAACATGTTAATCCAACTAAAATCAGAGCTAACAAATCCAATTCTATAAAGTCAAACTAATATATCCAGATAATATGGTTTAAAGTTTAAGTACCCATGCAGTACTATGTTCATTTAGAACAATACTTGTGTAGACATTTAACATATGCTCTATAGTCCTCATCTAGGACATTTACTTACAAGTAACAGACGCTGCTACACCGAAGAGGAGGAAATTGGCAACAAGATAAAACCCACAATGGATAGAGCGAGTTGTAAAGCTTTCCAGTTGGTCGCTTGATGTGGTATCAATTTGCCACCATATTAAAACTGTTTGTCAGTTGTTTTGTTTTATGATGTTAAAGGTCAACTGGAAAAAGCACAATACTAACAAGCTAAAAGGGGGCATATCTCCACCTGTTATAGTGGATTCAATTATACTTCAATCAATTAGTCAATTCCACTTTTATACAGGTTTACTGGGACAAGGAGGGTAGCCCAATTAAACAGACAAGAAAAGTTTTGATCAAAATATCTTGAAGTTTTCAATTTCGCTAATTCATTCTTTTATTTTGGGGGTCAAATTATTCCTGCTTGTATGTATTCAACTAAACTTAATTAGACCCCGGTCTATTAAAATTTAGTCTGCACACACTGCACATTTGCATCTTTCTGTAAAATCAAAAAATTGTTGGTGTATAATACTACAATCGAATTCCCAATAAAGCTGCTCTTATTCAGATATGTCCCTGTTACTTTGGTCAGATGGCTAAATGTGTCAGGAATTGTGACTGAAAAGCAGTTAAGAAAAGTATTTTCAGTCCGTAGTTTGGCTGTAATAAAATCTTCATTTAATAATTGCGGCATCGTCTGATGATCCCATGTTTAAGACAAAGTCTGTGCTGGTTATTTGGTAGAACCTACATGTACGATGATCTCCCACAAGAAGTGGCAGAATGCAGAACATTTTCTGACACAGGCCACAACATCACACTGTCAGACATACTTCTGTCAATAATATAACCTTTCCATGCATGTGTACTGGGAAGAGAATGGTGGTCCAGTTATATTGGGAGGTCGAGCTCTAACTGTAGCTTGACCCACCTCTGCATGCAGTCCTCTTCTTATGGATAAATACATGCAACTTTTCAGTCAGCATGAGCTAATATGACTGCAGGAGCAAATCAAAACTGGATCCTTCATTGCAGCTAATACTTTCTGTGCTGTTTGATCAGGTAGAACATGCATTGAATTTAATAGGAAAGTGTGTCCATACTTTTGACTGGTAGTGTACATCCAAATATGAAAGGAATATCCTACAGTCTGTGCACAGTTTGTAGTTTTATTCTAAAAGTGATAAAGGTTAAAGCAGTTTTGCTTATCATGTTTCTGTTGAGTACCCTCATTCGACTCTTATAAATCAGAGTCATTTAATAGTTTGTATCATTATCATTGTGAATACCATGGAAGAGATTGTGGTTAAAATCCCCATAATTCACATGAGTGTCACACAATCACCAGAGAACATTTCAGCTATTTTTGCCACCACATCTTCCAAAGGTCCACAACTCCCTTTGGACATAATCTTAGTAGGAAACAGGAGCACATTTCTACTTCCTGTCAAAAATAATGGATAGTGCTCTGCTTTTCCAAAGGTCTTGTTTGGCTGTTCCAAATATATCATTTTTCTTTCACATAATTGGTTAACAAAGAGTTTTGAGATCCTTTCAGAGAGAAGATAAACAGAGTGCTGGTACAAAACATTTGGATTTTCTCTTGAAAAATGATTACAATAAAACTAAGTGTTGTTTAATCTGATCTCATTATTTTCTATATTCTCAAAAATGGGATTTTGATTATACACACATATATATAAATATGTATATATACTATATATGCTTTTATGAGCATTAGTAGAAGTTCAGTACATCATACATCAAATGAGACAACAGTTCTTTAGAAGAGTTTAATATTTTACATGAAACGACGAAAAAAGAGAGATGTTATGTAGTTGAATCAGTAAAAGTCTAATGTGTGGGTTACAGATGGACTGATGTGAGAAATAACATTTGGAATTCAGTCTCCTTCACATCTTGAGCACGGTGACCCCTACTTCCTCCTCAGCCATGAGGGATAATTTGGAATTAATCACAAAATGCTATGGTCACAGCTAAAAATAATCCCAAAGCTAAAAATGGTGTTTTCTTATATGCCTTCAATATCCGCTCCCCCTCGTCTCTGTCATTGCTTCTATTTTTGTTTCCCTCTTCCTCTCATTCCGTCTTCATGTCTATATGTTGGTTTGAACTTGAAAGGTCATACATGAGCCTACATGTTTGTGTTAAATTCTCCTCCATCATCTTACGACCTGCTGAGCTGAGCACTAAATCTGGTCTGTGCCTGCCAACTAATAGGGGCCAAGGTTGGAGAACTTTGGCTTTGTTTGTACAGTCATGTTGAAGAGCAGAAAATACGCCTTGGTAATCACTGTTGTTTTCTTTCTCTTTTCTTGTAGTCTCAGCAAAAGTGCATTGTGATCTTTGCCTTGGTGTGCTGCTTTGCTGTGCTGGTGGTGCTGATATTCTCAGCTGTGGACATTTGGGGTGAAGATGAGGATGGGATCACAGAGGAGAACTGTAGCGACAACTGCAGGTGAGACATAAAGAAGCACAAATGCATTTGTTGTCATTGGTTTCCAAACTTTTCGCCTTGTGTTATCACAAGCAAAGAGCCTGGCGTGCATGTTCAAAGGTTTTGTTTTCATCACAAAGTGTGAAATAAAGCCAAACTAAAACTCTGAACAAGACAAATATTTAATTCCCCTTTTCTTCCCCATCTATCGTTATGACCCTCTTATAGTTTTTTCCTAACTCTTTTGAACTGTTTTGACACTGAATTCTTTCACATTAGCTGTTTATATAAACCTTAGTAGAAATGCACAAATTGCACTAATTGGTATACTGCATGACTTTAAAAAAAAAAGTCTAAACCTTATATTTTCTATTCATTTCTAAAAACTTTAATCAACAGCATTGTTTAAAGTGTAAAAGTACACTGTAGTCCCATTGGATCATCTGGTAATCTCATTACAATTATATGTACCTTTACCATTTTCATTTCATTTTACTTCATTGCCATGCATGAATGAGGATCAAAGAGCTTTAGCTTTTCTGTAAAACATACATGGCACTAATCTCACTGTAACAATGTCAACACGATATGATTCTGACCTCCACACAGTCACATGTACGGTAACTGATTTCTAACTTGGCCTCCAAACATCCAACCTTTAAATTTGTATGTATTTTTATTCTATCTATTCTGTTTGGGATGAGGAGGGTTTGATGAGAATGAAACCAGAAGAATTGTTTTGAAACAGGAAGTAGTTTTAGAGGAAATGTTTATTCTCATGTGGGAAAACTGAACTTTTAAAATGCATGATAACAAGTTGGAGCTGTGAAAACTGGACTAACGCACCCACATAGATAAGTTGCAGGTCAGAAAACCCCTGCATGTAAACAGTCAACTTGACTAAATCGCACCAACACATACCTCATAAGCAATAAAGTTCCATCTTTTTGTTTTTTGTAAAGACAATAAAGTTACAGCCAAATTACCAGTAAAGCTGTTTCATTCATGTAATCATCAGTTTCTTTTGTCAAACAGCTGAACACTCTGAAAAATGTGGCTGAAAAGTAGCTCATTAAGATTCCCTGTCAACTTAGGCTCAAGTAAAGCATTTCAAGACTCACTCCGTTTGTGTAATAAGTAATATTTGGTTGTTATGACAAGATGCCGGATCTCTGTCTTAATTTGCAGTCCAATCAGTAAATATCATGCCTTCAATGGCTCTCCTTCACTGTTATGTGTATCTCTCCATCAGTCCAAGTGGAACATTAACGTAACATTAAAAATGATCTTTCCTCATCCCATCCACAGATTAATGAGGCATTTATGTCATGTAACTCGAGTCAAAAAAGAGCTATTAGAAATTGTTCTATGTTACAGGATATTCTCTCTTAAATCAAACCTCACTGATACTAATCTAAAAGCTAAGTGCTCTTAGGTCACAGAATACAATCTTTTTGCACAACTGAAATTTCAGCTCAAAATAAAACATGAAAGAGAATAGAGGCTGCAGTCTGGTCGTTTCTGTAGATCTCATTTCACAGTAGGCTGTACTATAAAAATCTTGGCTTTGCCTAATGAGCAATTTGAGCTTTTGGCTTGTCATTAATTGAAGCAGCTACTAATGTTGACTATATCATCTAAACCTGAAGCAGATTCTGATCCACATTGTCTAACAGTACCTCTTTTATTCATTAGAAGGAGGATGCTGTTTTCTGGTAAACTACAAGTACAGTTACACTAATAAATGGCTTATCTGTGTTGCTTTACCCAGTGTCATTATCTCTTCCACTGGCTTGAAATGATTACTTTGCTGTTTTGAAAGTTACTTTAAACCACACTTTGGCAAACTTCTGCAGTCTATGCTAATTTTAAAGACGTGGATCCCAAGACGACAAGTCTAAAACCCTCCACAATCTGTCTTGGTGGTCCAGAGAGAAAGTAGCTGATCAGCAGGTACTGAGCTGATACAGCAGTACTCTTTTCTGTCTCTACACTTCCCACTGGTTCCCCATTAGACTCCTATCATTCAATCTAACATTTAGTCTTGGATTACTTCCGCCCTCTCTCTCCTTCTTTCTGCATGTCTGTGTCCATCTACTTCCTCTATTTTCTTCCCCAAATCAGCCATTAACTCCTCTTCAGAAAACCTCTTTAGGCTGAAAGAGTAATCCGGACTTGTAAAGTTAAATGGGACTCCTCTTTGCATCTAAAGGACCCCTAAAGCTTGGGGGTACAATAGGTGATAAATTTGAGGCTGGGGGATGGAGAGCCAGATGGTGGAAGAGGAAGATGATGAATAGATTCATCTGCTGTTATTGGCTTGCTGTCTGGGATTTGGGGGTCTTTGCAGTTCAAGAATTATGTCTAAACAAATTATTGAAGTGTCTGCTCTCAGATTTCCATGTGTGCAAAACTATTAATGATGAGGTCAATGATGCAACATGCATCATTGGAAACAACAAAAAGGTGTCTAGATAATTACTGCGTGAAGCATTTTGCTCAAAGCAAGTTTGCTACAAAATAGGTAAGGTGATATATATTACTATGACCACAAGTCATTCATAACGGGTGTTCAGTGAGGCTTGACCATGCTGTAAATTCTTATTAAAGCAAATGCATATAAAGCAATTTTGTGACATTTTTCATGGATTCACGCTGAATAATTAACTTACCTCATTTCTACTTAAATAATTTACATACAGCCAACCACCCTCTCTTGCTCCTTGTATCTTCTGTTGCATGTTTAAATTTACAAAACCTTTTGAGTTGTAGCCACATAAGTTGTGATTCAGCTGCTTTTCTGTTATTCTAACTATAATGACATCAGCTGGTTGAAATGAATGAATGAAATGAATGAAAAATACTTTATTTATCCCTTTTGAGGGAAATTATTGTTGTAGCAGAGTTT
>JAOXYM010000017.1:21267306-21277612 GCA_028567055.1 Leptatherina wallacei
GGGATCCCCCCGGATGAGCTGGCTGATGTGGCCAGGGAGAGGGAAGTCTGGGCTGCCCTGCTCAGGCTGCTGCCCCCACGAACTGACCCGGATAAGCGGAAGAGGATAGTACGATACCATACGGTACGGTAGTATTAACAAAAAACTACAGCAGTTTTCAGAGACTAAAAAAATAAAATATCCTGGATGCAGGTGCAGATCATGAAAATCACTTCTAAATGAAGCTATATTCTACCTCTGGTTAAAAAAATAAAAAAAATTTTTTTTTTAATTACACAAATCCATCCACTGTTCCAATCCAATCCACTTTTTTGTATAGCACATTTTAAAAACACAGGGTTACCAATGTGCTGTACATTGTGAAACATAATAGTACTTAAAAAACAAAAACAAAGACTTTCCACAAACTGTCTGCTCTGCTAAAAACAGGAAGGTTCTTAGGCTAAAAAGCAATCAAAATATTAAGATACAATGAAATGAATTAAAAGGATAGAATACACTAAAAGAAGTTACTAAAACACTAAAAGCAATAGAATGAAATTACAGGACTAAAATCACTTTAAAAGACTAAGAGATGACTAAAAGAAATTTATAGGCTAAAATACCCTGAAAGACCAACAGAGACACACAATTCTCATGCAGTGCTAAAAGCCAAAGCATAAAAATGTGTTTTAAGACATGATTTAAAAGTTTCCAGGGTGGGGTTCAGTTTGATCTAGGTGGAGAGCTTGTTCCATAGTTTGGGTGCCAGCACTGAAAAAGCTTGATCACCTCACCTCGGATTTTAAGTTTGGATTTTGGGACAACCAGATAGAACTCATATGCAGACCTCAGTGCCCTTGATGGAGTGTATGGTTTAAGCAGGTCTGATATGTAAGGTGATGCCGAGCCATTTAACGATTTAGAAACAGTAAAATCTTAATTCATTCTGAAATTGACAGGCAGCCAGTGTAGTGAAGCCAGGATGGGGGTGACCTGTTCATGCTTTTTTTGTGCCAGTTAAAAGCTGAGCAGCAGCACTGTGAACTTACTGTAGGTGAACCTGGAAGATTTGGTTGAGCCCAGCATCCAGAGCATTATAGTAGTCCAGTCGAGATGTAATAGAAGCATGGATCACACATTCATGATTTTCAAAAGATAAATCTGGCATCTTTGATAAAAGCCATAATTGATTAAAAAATGGATTTCACCACACTATTAATCTGTCTATCAAGTTTAAGATCACAGTCCATTTTCATGCCAGGGTTAGTAATGACATGTTTTACAAATCCTTGTAAGGGACCCAGATCAAAAGCAGAGAAATAATTAGACCTGTTAGGACCAAACACACTGTTTACAGAGAGCAGATTAAAGTATTTGAAAATTATTGTTTCCTAGTGGCCACTCCTGGTACTGCAGCATTAAACTGTAGTAAGTTTTCATTTTTACAGTTTATTTTTTTCAATCCATAGAGGCATCATATTACTAAAATTGTCAAAGACTGCCACATTTTTGATTTGCATGAATCATTAGGACATTAAGACATCATCCTAATGTCTATAGATTATAGTTTCACAATAATTAAAAAAGATCAAATCCAGATCAGGCTCTATCTAGATAAAAAGGAATTATCTCTAAAGTTGTCAACTAAAGTTAATGTTGATTCATGTTGCATCCATACCTCAGTAACTGATATAAATCTGGTTGCCAGTTGACTCCCTTCTCTGTTCACAACAAACTAGATTTTATTGCACTCTATGCTAGAATTGTATATTAAGTGCATCAAATTTGGAAATAAGTTGTAAAAATACATATTCATTTATCAAAACTAGATATCATAATCCCTTGAGAGTCTGTTTATTGAAAATATTAACCACTATGGTGAAGCAAAAACTAATTTTAACAAGCCACTCAATAGTTAAATTGTCCAACCAAAATATATTGCCTACTCCACCAACAAATTGCATCACAATAACCTCCAAGCCTTTTTTCCCTTCACACAGACTGTCAACATAAACTGTCTGGCATGTATATGAAGCTAGTCAGGCACCTAACATTTTATGTACTTTTTTAAACCAGCATCCTCATGATGAATACAGATATTGTTTATTCTCATCTATCTTACTCTCTTTTATTTAGAAAATCTATGACTGGATTTATTAAAAGAAGCTAAAATGATAAATGTTCATATAACAGCCCTGGCTTGGCTAGGGTAAGGGGGACGCAACATAAAAAAAAATTATGCCCAGATGGAAGGTGGAGTTAATGGGATTTTATTGTCCCGTGAGGCAATTCAACACAACACAAGTTACACCGGTGGGATGGGCGGGTGATGCTGCGCAAATCAAAGAAACTAATAAAGCAGAATTAACCAAAAGATAAAATAACAGCAAAACTAATTAACTTTCAAAGCAGAAATCACAGAAACAAAACCTGACTGCACTGGATTACAAAACCCAAGAAGCAGCACCGCTTACAAAGAAAACTACATGAGGTGGTATACCTAACTGGCCCTATCTCACAAAAGATTAATAATAACACAATATACAATAAAGCAAAAAGCTTAAAAGGTGCAACACTAGACCAAAACAGTCAGACACAAAGTACTACAATGATTAACCAACCAAACCAGAGTCTCTACAAAATTGGCTGCCGCCAAATGAATGGTGCTGTGGCTTTTTATGCCTGGAACGGAGGAAGAACAGCAGTGATTGGTCCAGACAGCAGGTGGAGAAGGTGTGGTGGTGTCAAGGAATCCCAGCCAGGCAACGGAATACAGGATACAAATACAGATACGCATACAAATACAGGATTATTTGCATGCGAGATTGGAACAATGATTAGGCAAATCAGTGACAGCGTAACAGTTCATGTTTTGACAAAAAATATATTCACAAGTATGGTGAGATGCACTAAATAAGAGACTCATTCAAGGTTGAATTTTAATCAGTTCTACTTTGCAGCTTAATTCAGATATGCACAAGTTTTCATTTAATAAAGATATATTCTATGCTTGATTAAGTTTGAAGCTAAAAAAAAAACCTGCTGGTTCAAGGACACTAAACACAGTATCAGGCTTCAGAAACTTCAAACAGATCTTTGCACAGCATCAAACAAGCAAAACTACGGCCAGAATGTGGAGAGAAATTCAACACAAGCCAAAGAAATTACACCAAACAGAATGACTCGTTTTCAAGATCAGCAGCTAGAATTTAAACAAGTTGTACCAGTTTCAGGATGCTTCACATGCGATGTAATATTAATGAAATGCAAAATACTGGCCATTTAACGACAGCTGTCCAGTTCATTTGCTTCAAACACAGAGACACAGAGATTATCTTAAAAAAGAAATAGGCTACAGAATAAATGATAAGTGGATATTATGTACTTGTTTAATCAGAGAGCCTTTTGCTCCCTGATTAAACTAAAAATGAGAGCACACACAGGAGGCAAAGTGTGATACCTGTATTAATGTCCTCGCTGCTGCACAGCCAGAGCTCAGGGCAGCTCATGAGAGGAGGATAATTAATATCAGATGTCAGGAGCTGACTCAGGCACACTGTGATTTTCAATGTGAACCCATGTTGCCACTCTAAGTGTGCAGACAAAAAGTGTATTTATTTAGTATTAGCATATTCATTTTGATAACATACTGTGATGTTTTTATATGGTTACTATATGTTTAATATGTAAACACATCAATACTGACAGTTTAGTAATGTGAAGAAATGTTTTCCTGCATCATTTTAAGACAATCGGTCGAAGTTATCCAACTGTGCTCACCTACCAGAAGCTGAAAATTCATTATCACTTGGAGTGAGAGTGAAAGTGAGAGTTGCACTCTCTGGCTTTTTGTTTGCCTGTCTCATGTATGCACACACACACACACACCATGAAGTTTACACAACTGTTTTATTGGCTGCTGGGGCTGAATTGTACCCATAAATGTGCAGATGGGTTACAAAGGAGGAAACCAGCCATGCACAAACCAGGCTGCATAAATCAATGAATCCTCTGCAGGAATAAACATCCGCTGCCTCCCTGCTTACTCCAATTTTAATACCAAGGCCTGTCTGGCTGTTTGAGCCAGTCACAATCACTATTTATCATATCTCTCAGCCATTAGAGGAAACTGAATGGTTTCCCCTCACAATAAGATTACCCC
Organism: Leptatherina wallacei; assembly: GCA_028567055.1. Classification (NCBI taxonomy): domain Eukaryota; kingdom Metazoa; phylum Chordata; class Actinopteri; order Atheriniformes; family Atherinidae; genus Leptatherina; species Leptatherina wallacei. The sequence goes on from JAOXYM010000017.1 coordinate 21,271,451, forward strand.
CTCCTCTTCTCCAGTCTGTTTTTCATCTTTCCTTGTTTTCCCTGTTGTGAGGTGTTTGCTGCAGTTGTCCTAGTTTTTATGGCTATTCAATACAAGGGATACTCAGCAATGTGTGGTGTGACTGCTCCGTGAATTTTATCACGGATCAGTATGCAGGTCAAGCTCAGTCCTTAAACTTGACGTATGACAAAATAAAAAGAAACTTGAAACAACATCCTCTGCCACATATTAGCCAGCTATTTGTTGTGGACCTTCTTAATTTTGCTACACTACACATATTGCCATTTCCACGAGGAGACATAAGCATGCTATGATCACATAGGGAACTTATTACTCAGTGTGATAGCAGCACACACCCTGTTAGCGTGCCCTTGAGTCAAACACTGGTTAGACCCTGAGGTGTCATTCTTTGGCTGACTCAGTGATCTAGTTGTTCCGAGTCTTTACTTGGATAGGATGTGTTTTGGTCCAAATGGGGCAGACAGGCATGTTTGGGGGATTCATTGTTGTTTGATGTTAAGATGAAAATGACTTTTCAGGCCTTACAAAAGTTTTTATCAAATCTAAGACATAAACAGTACAAGGCATGAGAAAAATGACCAAGAAACAGACTGAAAAACAGCAAATAGAAGCAAACATATTAGAAGAGAATATGCAAAGAGATCACTACTTGATTAAGCTCAAGATACTTTAAAGAGACAATTCAAAGCTAGTTCAATACAATCCAGTTACAGTCCAATTCAGTTAATCCAATTCGAGCCAGTTCATTGTAATCTTTATATAATTCAATTATATCAAAAGTCATTATAATTTATTAATGAAATGTCACGTAAGAGAAAATAATGCAGCTAAATAAAACCAAAGGAATCCTCCATCCTTAGCATGCAATATGTGTTATTTAGATAATGTCGTTCTTAATGGAATGAAGTAGGTCTGTGAGCTTTTTACCTGCATATACTATATTCTACCCATCTACTCTCAAGCATATCTACCGCATTTCTTGCCTTTGTCCATTCTCTCACATATAAGGGAAAAAATTGGTTCTAGTGCTATTTTCTTCTGTAATGTGTTTTCCACTTGCTTGTTCAACCAAAGAGGTAGAGCAGGAGCTGTTCACCCAAGCCAAAGCGCTTTTCTTTTTTTCTCTTAAAATCCAGTTGCCAGAAATCAATGTCTAAGTCAGATGCAGAGAGGATGTGCTGTCCATTGGAGCTTGATAATAGCCTGGTTCTGAGTGGCTGCAGATACCCTGCTAATCCAGTCCTAGTCCAGGGCTAAAGCCTGTGCAGGGATCCTGATAAATTATGAAATAGGTTGGCAGAGGTTCACAATGATGTATGTAAAACATTAAATAGTAAAACAACAATCATGAAGAACATTTTCCCCATCATTTAACTTACAGCATTGTGATACAGTTCATCATAAAACCAATACCGTAATGTACTGAATCAACACAGAACATTTTAAGGGTGGAGTCACAATGTACATTATGGAATCCAATGAATTGGACATAGCAGATGTAAAGCATTTTTTATTGCCTCTATATATGATTTCATAATGTGCTTCTGGCTGCAGCTACAGTACATCATCTAAGACTGCTGATGGTTACATTAAAAGCATGCAGCATGTGACAGTGTCGGGAGTAGTGAAACAAACACGAGTACAGCAGAAATGTGTCACTTTTCCCTGACTGGCTGTAATTTAATCTGCACTGCTTCCAACTCTGCACATCTGACTTTTGTTATTCTCAGCTTCTGCCAGAGGCAACCTGTACAAGATCTAATGATGCTTGCTGGAAACTAAGGGCATATGATCTTTATTTCTTTCATTAGTTTAATGATCTGCAAAAGAAAGAACCCTTAGTTGATTAGTCATGGTGTTGTAATAAAGCAATGAGTATTGTTTTATTTCACTGGCACCAGATCTTATAATAATTATAACACTAATGCAAACAAGTAATTGATTTGTGAAAGACCCTAAACCCAACATTTATTATTCCTGACTTTCTCCATTAGGTTTCTGTGGCAGGGTTTCATGATACTTATGGCTTTTTGCATCTTTTTTAAAGCAGTTTTGCTCTTATTATTTTTCACAGTGTAGTTCTTGTGGAGAACATACCAGAGGACATCTCCTTCTTAGAGAATGGCACAACCCATCTCCCTCTCTCAGTGGGGCTGTACAATTTACTGAACCAAGCTATGCGGGGTGTAGAGATCGTTTCCCCGCTGTGGCTCCTCAACTCCTCTGACTACGAATCCAGCTTCCAGCCTGCTGCCAGACAGGTAAAACCAGAGCACACAGGCACTTCACACATAACAAAAGTTTTGACTTGTAATTTGTAACTTTTGTACGTAATAACCAGTCGTGACGGAACTACCAAGATCCTTCTTTTACCTTATTAAGCAACCTACAATACAAAAGCACCCTATAAAGGCAAAGCATTTAAAAACTTATAAGAGATACACTGTAGTATCAAAATCAAAATGCATCTTAGACAGAATAATTACCTTTATGAGTATAAGGGCAGGATGTATACCTTTCCTCCCAACCCATGATTGTCAGGATAAGCCTGTCTGGTTTCCAACCATAAAACTCAGTGGATTCAGACTCATTTTTATGCTAGGCTACGCTTACATTCATTATGCACATTCCTGGAGCTGTCATTTCGCTGCTCTTTACAACTTTGTGTTCCAGCCCGGATCATTACATGACTTCTATGTTTTTCTTTACGGCATCTCATCATAGCAAGTACTCAGCAAAACTGCTAACAATTCATACCATGCAAAGCTGCCCAAATTGGACACTTCATCCAAATAAACTTAAAATATTTGGCTTTAATCTTTACAGCATGTGTACTTTAATCATATTACAGCATCCAAGAGGGTCTGTGAGTTATTTTTATGCAACTTTTGTTCTCAGATTGTTCATTTTTAATTAGAACATACAGCAATTGTATTTGATCAGTGGTGTTAAAGTGTTTCTGTTTGGTGGACAAGTAGAGCAGTGATCCTCATTTCAGTCCTATGAGGGCTGCAATCCAGCGAGTTTTCCACGTATCCCTGCTCCAACACATCTGACCCAAATTAATGAGTCATTGTGCAGAACTTGCTGTAGGATCTATTTAATTTTGTAGGATTCTGTAGAGGACTGTAGAGGATTCAGAGGTATCTATGAAGGTCTCAATTATCGAGGACAATGGCATCCAACATAGGTTGAGTCAAGTCAACTGTATTGAGTTTAGTTTCTTGAAGATGTTTCGCTCTCATCCAGAAATACTGCTTCAATTCTGATTTAGATGCAGATTGTTAAAAATCAGTGGTTTCACCGGCTACTTAAGTGAAATCTCTGACTATATCCGTCAACACTGAAGAAGCTGTTCTGGATTAAAGTTAAACATCTTAAAGAAATAAACCCAGTTCACTTGACTTAACCTACTTTGGATTGGGAGGTAGTTCGTAAATGCTCCACTGTCAAGAACAGTGACTGTAAAATATATGGACAGACGCTCCATCATGGAAAAGCTGAATTGAGGCTCATTGGGCAGTTATAAAGTTGATAAATATATGTGACCTAATTTACTTGAGGGCAAACTTATAAATCATGAAAATATAATTTGTGCATAACAAAAATTTAGGACTATTTTTATTACCAGTTAAGTATGATCTTCTACATTATCTTCTACATTATTTGATTGTTAGAATGAGCTCAAGGGGTCATGTCTGTCACTACCACTGGAAAAGCAAAGAAAACTTAGTAAGAAGAGTCCCCTGGGACTATAAAATCTAGATCAAACAAAACTCCTCATATAGCTCCTGTGACAAGCTGTCTGAACGTAAATACATCCTGGAACAAATAGCTCAAAAATAGGACATCAATAGTAATTCGTTATTACAGGAGCTCCACAGACTACATCTGAACTCTGTCTTGGCTGAATACACAGTACTTGCATGTCAAGCGACATCCATGGTTATTGATGTGTTTCTCTCAGGGTAGGGCCCTGCTGTCCGCACTACAGGGGCTGAAAAAGAAAGGAATCCAGCTGAAGATCTCGAGTGGGATGATCAACTCGACTGAGCTGGAGACTCTTGCCAAACACGGTCGGCTCCGTCTCTGTTTTCTGCATGTTACCCGTTTGAAGTCAAACATTCTGATACTTGGTTATCTCCTTTCATTTTTCTGGACTTTCTTCTTATTTTAGTCTGAGTCTTGTTGATCTTGTCTCTGTTTATCTTTCTTTGTCCATCTCCTTGTGTCACATTTTACCTCCTCTTTTTTGCTTTATCTTGTTGCCTTGTGTTATTCTTTTCAACTTAATCTTTTCTTCTGTTTTCTCTCTCCCTCCCCATTTGAAGGTGCTGAGGTTCGCTATGTGAACATGGCAGCACTGACTAAAGGCAACATGCACGCCTCCTTTTGGGTGGTCGATCGGACACATTTCTACATCGGCAGCGGCAGCATGGACTGGAGATCCCTGGCCACAGTTCTGTAGACGCACTGAACATTGCAACACACACAGAAACACAATGATGAGGATGAAGATGTATTTATGATATGATGAAGGCAATCACTGAGGTCAGGAGGTGGCATCCAAAAGCTGAAAATAAAAATCCCTTATCTCTTTCTTCAAAGTAGAATTGTTTTTGTTAGTCATCCTCATCTACTTTTAGACATCCACAAATATAAGTTGTCATTATTTCAGAAGATGAATTGAAAGGAGCTCAAGGTGACTTTTGAAAATTACTTTGTTTCATTTCCTGACATCTATGTTTTTTCTTCTTGCCTTTTATACTCTTTTGCCTTCATATCACAGCATTTGCAGCTGTCAAATAGCAGAGGTTTGATTGTATTTTCGGTCTGCTGATCCGTCAGACTGTCTAAGAACTGTATATGACAAGTTAAGCTGCTGACAGGAATTGTAGTCTACTACAAGGGATGTTTCAGTGTTTCTTAACAGGAGACGAAATCAGTCGTGCCAAATCAGAGTTTTTGGCAGACTTGTGCTTTGTAAGAAATACTCTCCTCATGTCAACACTGCAGGAGCTGAACAAATGTGAGGAGGGCAAAATTGAAAAGGCAATTCAGAAGGAGCAAGCTGAGACGCTGAAACTGGGAAGAATCTCTTTGAAATTGAAATACTGCAGAAGGCAAAGAAAGACAAATAAGAGCAGAAATAAGAATCACTGAAGTGTCTTTTCATTCTTTGCTGTTGCTGTGGCGATGGGCAAGGGCTTTTAAATTAGATGAGACTTGGGACAACATGGCCTGAAAAGAGGAAGGTGTATTCTAAGTGTATGTGTATGAGGAGCGGTATATAAAGTTTAAATTTGATTAAAAATCTAACTTGAAGAGAGCATTTTAATGGAGCTGATGGACCATATATTTGCTTTGATAATCTAAGTAAAAACAGCACACACTCTCATTTTGCTGCTCATGATTATACAACAGATAGTACAGCTACAAATTTTTTTTTTGCTTATCAAAAATTTACACCCTAATACAGAGAAAAAGGCCTCAAGCTGGCAAAAGGCTGACTTTCTTCATACCTACAGAGCTCTAAATAGTTTTTGTGTCTTCTGCAGAGGAAGGAGCTCGGTGTGTTGGTGTACAACTGCAGCTGCCTGGCTCTGGACCTCCACAGAGTGTTCAGCCTCTACTGGGGGCTCTACTATAAAGACTTCATCCCTTCGTTCTGGTCCAAGCGCCTCTTTGCCCTCTTCAACAGGGATTCACCTCTGAAGCTCACCTTTAACAACACTAAAGCTCTTGCTTATGTTTCTGTAAGTGACATTTTAAGCGTTCATTTATAGAATTTGCAATACCATAAGCCCTTTGCACATAATTTGTCATGCTTTTGGGTAATGTAAATATCAATACACTTGTCAAAACAAAATAGATGTCTCAGATAAAACAGTGAAAGTGTTTTACATCCAAAAGGCCAAAAGTCAGCTTTATAAAGACATTATAGTATTTTTCAGAAACACTTTTTCTTGCCATTAAAATGCCGTAACTCAGGACCAGAATCCTCTCTGCTCCTGAGAGAGATCGGGACCATGTTTCCCATTTGTTGAGATGCTGAGCAGTTGAGACTAATCTTGGGTAACCACCATGTGACGTGAAGTCTTCATGTTGTTAAAAAGTGTGTTTGTAGATTAGTTGTGCAAA
>JAOXYM010000017.1:21280927-21292396 GCA_028567055.1 Leptatherina wallacei
GTCTATCCTCTGATGGACAGACAGCCAGTGTAAAGACCTCAGAACTGGACTGATGTGGTCTACTTTCTTGGTCTTAGAGAGGACTCGAGCAGCAGAGTTCTGGATAAGCTGCAATTATCTAATCGATTATTTTGGTAGACCTGTAATCAAGCCAACTAAAGATAAAAGCATGGACTAGTTGTTGTTTTTTTTGCTCACATTTGGGCCAATGAGAAAGGACCTTGGTGTTATTTCTTCACCCACCAGTCGCTAAAGCAGACCCTGATATCAAGTCATGCCACCACTACGATGAAATAATATCTGCTTTCAATTTGATGCATAATCGATCATAAAGTCAAAGATAATGGTGTTTTTGTCTGGGAATAAATCAATGCTCAGTACCTTTAGGCTTTTGGTTTGAGACAGTCAACAAATATCTTGATAATAATTATCTGGGCTAAGACCTGCTCCATACACCAGGCATTGCTTGAGTACTTACAGATTTTACAAAGCTAATAAAAAGCTAAACTTTCAACAGATTCTATGACGGCTAAATCTTTTGCCGGTGTCACTACAGTCTGTTCAAACATCCCTGATAAACATGACTCCATGTACAAATGGATTACGATAATAAAATACAGAAATCTCATGGGCCCCAAAATGTTTTTTGTTGCCTGCTTAATGATTCAAACTCATGCTCTCGCAAAGTATCCAAACCGTTGTCTTTGAGGTTACTGAGTATGTATCTGTTTCCTGACAGGTAACCTTGACTGGGTTGGGAACGAGTTTACCTTTAATGCAGGAGCAGGTCTTGTGATCAGTCACCCAGAGGACATCGAGGAGAGGAACTTCACGGTGGTGGAGCAGTTACAGGCCGTATTTGAGCGGGACTGGTTTTCCCGATATACCCGCACGCTCCAAAGTAATAAGATCCCAGTTTGCAACAAGCACCAAATGTCAAAGTTGGTGACAGTCAGAACCAGCGACTTAGACAGTGAAGAGAAGGTCAGAAAAGGTCAGTATGACAATGGACCTTCACCACTGAGAAGCCATCACAAAGTCGGTGTGCTAACCCTAGACAGAACAAATCACTATGACGACAAGCTAAGAAAAATGAGTCACCAAAGCATGGCCAATGGACAGGTGCCACTTATGGACAGTTACCAAGAGAGGGCTCCAATCAAAATGAATCACTTTGATGAAAGACCAGTTCAAATCAAAGATAATAACCAAGACAATCCAGTGGACTCACCCAGTCACTCAACTGAGAGCAGCGGCTTCAGAGAGATGTCCAATAGATCTCTTTGACTTTCTTAGAACTTCATTTGGAGAACTGCTCTCATCCAGTGTCAGTGGACTTCCCCTGCTGAATCTTTGTAGCATATTAACACAGTCCTTCAGTGGTGGGCGCAAAAACTTAGAAGTTTTAAGTACAGCCTAGTTTGCAAGACTTCAAACAAGGAAGAACTGGGGGGGTAACCTTCAATGCTTTTTAATGATTCTATGAAAATGAAACCAGAACATCTTGGTTTAGAGAAATACTTATTTCTACACTAATTATATGTCACAACTTTGCTACTTATTTAATCTTTTTCTCTGTCTTTGTTGATATCTCTTAATCAAAGGATGCATAAAATTGTGTTGATTGCCTGAATCTTGTATTTAACTTAAGGAGTTTGTGGCAATCATGAATTATCACCCTTTAAAAGGGAGAATAACACCTGCATGCCTGTGCAGAGACAGGACGTAGTGCAGTATGTGTAGCTACACTAGCTACGTCTAGCATTTAAATTATCATAGAAAATAATGGAAAATTTACAATGCAACATTAGTAGTTGGAGATTTCTTATTGCCTGCGGGCTCTGATAGTATAAACAATTTCTTATGTAAATACATTTATCTCTTGTAGTATTTTCATTAAAAGAAACAGCCTTCCTGAATTTCAAGTTAAAGAACTACAAAGTGTAACTTAAGAAGAACCAGCTGGAAACCACCAGTTTGACTGATAACATACATTTTGTCTAATCCGATTAGAGGAAATAATCAACCTTCTATGGCCCTTACAGACTATTTTTTAAAAGTCTGAATCTTCTCTTTTACTCTTGTGATGGAAACTGCCCCATAGAAAGTAGAGGTTTAAAAGCACTTCTCAAATCAATATCCATCATGTTTCAGAGCTCACTATTACAGAGTATAGACAGTGGTAGCATAATCCAGAGAACCATGCGTGTTTCATGTACTGTGTACATTAGTTTGGTTGTAATAAAGTTTAGTCTATTGCCATCAATAATAATCAATACTTTGTACATATAGAAATCCCAAGAAAAGAGGAGGAATTTCATTTGTCTTTTTAAATTGTGACTTTCTGAACAAATGCTAAAGGAGCAGTTAGAAAAAGGGGCCAAAGGGTCTCTGCTGTCAGCCAAATCAATACGATGAATTTTTAACAGCGCCTGACAGTTGCAGTTGCTGCATTTTAACTTCAAGGACATGCCGGCCTGTAATGTCATGCTGAATCCAGCCTTCGTTCCCTTTAGCAGAGTTAGAGCTAATCATATGCTATATGATTGGAAGATTAATACCAAGGCTGAAACCTTGTAGCTATTTTCATTTGCTTTTTGAGCATGTAGACTGTATCTACACATCTTTAAGCAACAATGCTTGAGAGATTTATAATGATGTCGAAGCATGTTTTTCCTTTTTTTCCTTCTCCCAAAGCCATAAATCAAACATGAAAGCATTACCAGCTAAATGTAAACAGTTGGTCTTTATTAACAATATGCAGGTTGTTTATTGTTAGTGCTTTAACATGAACGCAGCACATTTGTATTGAAGGCATGATCTTAATTCATTCAGCTGGATTAAAAGTGCTGGAAAACTTAACAACACGCTGCAAAAAGAAAACATTTCACAGATAGAAAGATAAATCATAAAGTCACTGTTTCTACTTTCTCAAGTGTATATTCGATGATTCTTCGTGCTTTCTGATATCATGCCGGATGTCTTGGGATCATTGAACCTACGTTTGCTTTTTATCTTTCTCTGTTCTTTTTTTTGGGGGGGGGGCTAATGGACAAATGTTTTGCTTGTTTGTTTTTTCAGCCAATGGACTTCCTGCTGATGAGATGCTTGATTAACAGTTAATTAATCAAGCCATTCATCAGTAGTTCACTCAATAGGGAAACGATTATTAGTTGTTGTTGTAATAGTTGTAATAGTATCATATGGGGGGAAAGCATTTGGAACTTGTTGCTTTGTTTATGTTTCTGTCACATTTAAGTAATTCTACAGATTCACTTCTGTCATAATATATGATATATATTTATAAACAGTATGCATAAAGTCAAATTACTGATACCATTTTCAGATCAAATGATTGTCGGGCCAAAACACTTCACTTGATAGTTGTTGACTCTCACCCATGGATAGCTTGTGCCATCCAGTGGACATAATGAGTAAAACAACTCCTTTTACGTCTACGTATGAAAAAAATATATTTTGATATGTAAATGTTGGTTCACAATGACACCTTCCTCCATCTCTTCCATTCATCCACCAAAATTAGCACTGAAACTGTGTTGAAATCTACTTTTTTTATGACATTAGGGTTTTATAAATGAAAAAACTAAAATTGTGTCATTTAAAAACATTTATATGTTCAATTCTGTCATAGAAAGAAGTCCTTTGTTGCTGTAAGTGTACATTAACATGTTTTCACATCCTGTGTAAAGCACTATGTGACCATTCTGCACTGTTGCTAATCTGACAACTGGTCCACAGTCAGGTCCATGACATGATGCTGCTATTATCAATTGATTGTCACGTGAGGGGAGTAATGCTGCTAATTAACTCTACCCAGGCCTTTGTGTGTAAATTACTTGTTTTTAAAGCTTCATCTTGGAAAAAACAGCAACTACTTTCCACTAAGCAAAGACTTGATCTACACATTATGCATGATGGCACTGGAGATTTTTTTTTTATTTATTTATTTTTGTCTTGAAAGCAAAGAAAACTTTGTCAAGGTTTGAAATTAGGAGTGGTTAACAATTTGCTGTGTGCAAATAACAAGATCCAAGCAAAGAAGAAAGACAAGAAAATGTTTGTGTTGCTTGTGCATATGTCTGTTGTCCAGCCCTCCAGTGAGAATAAAGAAGTAAGTATGAGTAATTTTCAGTAGAAAGTGTAAAAGATGCTATTTTTCATTAAGTCGGGTGAGAGGGAAAATATGCAGATTTAAATAGAATGAAGCACCGAGTAGTTTATGTCACTGTTACAGCTTTTTAATGTCTTTACTCTACTTTATTTATTTGGTATGACTGCTGCTTGCATGCCTTGCCTTTATACACTGCACATTAGCTATATGCCTTTCTAGAAATGATGCTAATGTAAAACTCTTGTATACCCTTTAAAGATACAGATGGAATGTATGTTAATTTAATATATCCTTGTTAATGCACACTATCAATAACCTGATTGCTCAGTTTGTACTCTTAATGAAAATAAATATCTTATTTCTTTTTGCTACTGTGTGTAAAAGAGTGTTTATTTATATACAGTTATGAATATCCATAACTGCAATGGACTGGCGACCTGTCCAGGGTGCATTTCAGCTGCAAATTATAGGATAGGCTCTTGAGTCCTTTGATTATTATCCTATTTTTGCTGCTTAATACATGTGTTACAGCACAATCCTTAATGTTAATGTTTATTCAATCATTTATCTATTCATCTCATATATTGATAATAATAATGACATAAGTCATACGTTATATAATAATTAATGTTTTGTTTATTCATATAAATAAATTAATAGACTAAATAAATAGATGGATTATATGGTACCTAAGATTGATTTTTTTTTTAATAAAAAGTATAAAAGAAACTACATAAAATGAATTGTACATGCAGTCCTTCATCAATCAAGTGAGCCAAACAGGTACTTCTGCTTTAACACTTAAACTATATTTTGCTGTTTGTTTTTTATGTAGGACTTTTAGTTAAATATTTTACAAGACTGTTGGATGACTTTATAGTCTGAATGGCTACAGCTTTTACCAATGCCAAAAATGCAGCAGGGGTTGTCGCGAAAATGGTGGTCTGGTCTGGTCTGGACCACGATTACATCGGTGATCCGGACCAAGGACCACTACAAGGACCACGGTGTAATGAGCGGTCCGTGTCACAGTGGGGCGATTAAATTACTAGTCTCTGCCAAGGACCACAGCAGAGACCACAGTGTAATGAGTGGTCTGTGCTACGACGGGGCAATTAAATCCCTGGTCCCTGCAAAGAGCCACAGTGTTGTTTTTAACATAGTTTAAATGTTTTATGTTTTTCTATGTTTCTAAACTGTTCTAAACTGTTTAAAAATGTTTGCATACAACTCGTTGGTTCTAAGAGCTGCACCACTTACTGTTGGCACTGTTCTGTTCAGATGCTGAATTAGCAGCATGTTGGTTTGACTTTTCAAGAGCTACCTCTTTACAGAAACAGGAAGAAACTTGTCAGAAACCTTATCAGCACTGCTTGTCAGAGCAGTAGTTCTCTGAAGGCGCTACCTGTCTGGGCTTCAAGAGCAGCAGTCTGACGTAACAGTTGCCACAGCAACCGATTTGGCGTCACCACTCTCCACTCTGAAATTCATGACTTGGCGTTTCTTCTGGAAGACAGTCCCGTCTCGTGAAGAGAAGGGAAAGAGCGACGGCGGACTCATGGGGATGTGTTTATGAGGGACAATTAACCACATGTCTTTTCCCGTTTGGCTGGACTGTGCATTTTGGAGCTGCCGCGGAGCTGGAGCTGAGGAACAGCGCTGTGCCCGTGTTGTTGTTACCCAGCGTCGGTCAACATGGCTGAGGATGACAGTGAATGGATCGTAGAGAGCATTGTTGGCTACCTGGGAAGTCCCGAATGGGTAATTCCTGTCACAGACTTTATGGAAAACAAATGCACAGGTAAAAACAAGGCATTTTAATTTAATCTTAAACATCTGATAACATAAACCCTTTGTGCGCTGTGCACCGTAAGGGCGGCGGCTAAGCTAGTGCTAACTTGAGACTTGGATGATGTTGTTGACGTATCCAGTTGTATTCGCAGTTTCTGCAAATTTGTAGCTTTTCTCTTTGAAATTGAAATGAATTAAAATGTCATTTCCCTGCATTTTATATAATGCCCAGTTGAGGATAAAGGTAGTAAATCCTACACTAAATATACCGTTGGTAAATAGCTAATTCCCGCTGTCAGTTTGTGTGCGCTTAACGCATAGAAACGCTTAAAGGCAGCGTTTAAGATGTTAGAGGGGTTGTCAAGTGGCCCATGTCTCCTTGCTCATTAGAAATTCTTAAATGTTGTCATGAACTTATTATTTTTTTCAGTTTTTGACGACGAAGATGAAAATAAGTTATCATACACAGAAATCCACCAGCAGTATAAGAAACTGGTGAGTAAGCCAAGTTGTATAAAACATGTTACCTGAACCTTTCACAAAGTGCCCTATTTTCATGCAGTGCATTGGTGGTTTTAAGACTGCTGACTCGTCGAGCTGGACTCCTGAAAGCTGCTTTGCTTTTCTAGGTGGAGAAGCTGTTAGAGAATTACATGCATGAGGTTGGCATCAACGAGGAGCAGTTTCTGGATGCATGCACCTCTCCCTTTGCCAAGTCTCAAACTCTGCAGGTATTTTAAGCTCCCTGTGCCTTGCACACCACTGTTAGCCTGCCAGCTAACCTAAATACAGAATCAACGTCGGCATTTGCTTACATAACCTCATTTATTCTGTTTTTCACCCAGTGCCAAATGTGATTGGTCTCTTTCAGCTGCTTTAAAGCAACTGAGGTATCCTGTAAAATGGGCAAGATGAGAGTCTAGTATTACATAATCTATGGTCCTGTTTCCAGAAAGGTTGGGATGCTTTGTAAAATGCAAATGAATATGGAATTAAGGTATTTACAAATCATTTTAGATAATAATAGGATTTTCTTAATACATTCATATATTAATTTATGCAGCATGTTTTATTTTTTTTGTTTTTTTTTTTTGTTTTTAAAAAGACTTTACCATATTAAACAGGCATGGCCGTTTAAATAAAGATTGCTGAGATGACAAGGTGTAGTGAAAAGCACTCTGATGTCCCTTGTTTTCAGTTAGTTTATCCGTTTTGAAGCATTGTGGATTCATAGTCAGGCCTTTGGGTGTTAATTTCTTAAAATGTGGATAACTTAACTCTGTGTGTCAAGGATTTTTCTTTGCCCACATTTAATTAAATGTTGGGAATGTTATTTTAGATGTGCAGCTTACAACCAGTGACACAGCAGTTGCTCTGCAGAAAAGAGGGAAGAAAAATGAGTGCTTGCTCTGTTCAGGCACCCTCTTGAAATGAAGGATGCTACATGTCTACACATGTTGCTTTATTTAACTCTAGTATGTGGACAGTGTTGCTCAAATGGGAACAATGAGGACAAATTTTAAGCCAGTCTGTAACCTATTAGAAAGAAAGTCGGGGTTGTGAGTAGGGAGACATAGATACACTGGAATAACTTTACTGGGGAAACAAACAGGTTATCTAAAGCAGCTTTTTTGATGTAAACATTATGTCAGACTTCTTTAATCTTGTTTGATAAGATTCAATATGAACTAAAATATGATATACCACCCAGTCTAGACCACTACTAGATATATCTTTAAGAGTCAGGGAATCCAAAGAAACATTTTTATGCAAGGTACCAGCTGAAAAGCCATACTGCTTTCCTTGTCATTATAATCAGATACTTAGGTAGCACTGGATTAATACAATGAATACGATTCATCCCCCTGCATCCACAAATAGAAATGACAACATGCAAAGAAAGAGACGTACAGAAAAAGCCTTGCCTTCTCTGGGCCTGAGGTGAGGTGAAAACTGTCCTGTGGTCTGATGATTCATAATGTGAAATTCTTCACGAAAGTCAGAAATGTAATCCAAAGAAAAAGCAACCAGTCACCTGGTTTCCACACAATTAAAGATTCAGTATCCGTGAAGGTTAGGAGGTGCATTAGTGCTCCTGAAATGGGTGACTTGCACATCTGGGAAGGCAGCTTTAATGCTGAATCATATATACAGGTTTTAGCAGCATTTTCTGCCATCCAGACCCTTTTTCAATGGAGGTCTTATCTATGTCTACAGAACAGTGACAAATCAAAATCTGCTTATATAATAACAGTGTGGCCCTGAAAAAGATGATGCGCATCTGTGATAAACTTGACCCAACTTCTTTTTTTTTAAAACACGTTTTAGTCATTGCATTTTGTTTTCTGTTTACATGGCATTCTGACTTTCTTTAGAAATGTAGTTGTACAGTGCATCCCCATTTCTGCTTTAATCTTAAATTAGCCTTAGATCTATAAGGCATTCTGTCTCTTTTTCATTCGGTCCTATAATAGTTTTACATATTGTTTGATGTTACATCACTCTTTAATAAGGCTATTTTGAAGGTATTAATGGTCAGCACTGGAACTGATTTAGTCAGCATGAAGTAGCCAATCTGTCTGGCATGACTGTGCCAGATTGGCAGACTAAGGTCTAGATTTGGTTGCAGTCCTCTGGAGACTCGAATCTCATTAATTACCTCTAAGGTAAATAATTCAAAGATAAATAGTAGCTGAGCTTGAGGTTTTGTTTATACAACAGATTTACTTACAGCGTCAACACTGAAGTCTCATCTTTGACTTTCACTACAGAAAGCACTTGGGTCACATTTCTGTCATGTGCGTCTCAGTTCCCAGAGAATTCAAACTGAGTGAAAGTCTGCCATAATACATCCTTTAATATTGATCTTTGACAGTATGTTTTGAGATTGCATCTACAGCCAAAAGCTGTGACTGAGGCAGTATAATGAATTTTAAATCATATGTGAAGATTAAGTGTTTTATTTTGCTGCAGTTCAACAGCAGTAAATAAGATGCTTCTCCTGCAGGTTATAACTATGGTTCCACACAAATCTGCTACAGTAAATATGTGGCAACACATATTTACTGTAGCAGATTTGATCTTTATTAAGTTCATAAAGAAAAACAGTGTTGTGTACATGTGGGCATGAGGTAGAAACAAGATGGGAGAAGAGACACACAAAGGGAGAGATTAAGTTGAGTGGAGGTAAAAGAGAGAAGCTCTGTTTTAAGCGCACGGAATGGTATTAAAGACTTGCCAACCAGTAGCTAAGATGTCGGATTGAGACAGGAAGCTAATGTCAAAGATTAGCCACAAGCATTATAGTGTTTGAAAACAAAGGTTTGCTTTTGCGAGGACAGTTGAAAGGTTACGATACTGTAAGGACATCCTGTCTTGATCTGCAGGGCAAAAATAACTCGCTAATTGAATAAATCTAAAGGATAATATTGATTCAATTTTGTAATAGAGAGCTTGAAAAGCATGCAGACCCAAACATACTCCAAAGGTTTTCAAATGTGTCACTCTCTTGTTTGGTTTTCTGAGAATCTTCTTGAGATCTCACTGAGCTTGATGAGATCGAAGTGAAGCCACATGCGAGTGACATTAGGTCACTATGAAGTATGTTTCTGGAAGACAAATATTTCTACATATGTTCTACAGCAACACTAAGATCTGTTTTAGTACTGGACTTTTGCACACCTAAACCTGACTAAACCACAGACGACTGCATGTTTAAGTACAGATGTGGCTATGAAATCACATCTCTTCATTTTAAGCACCCTGATAGAAAGTCTGACTTAATCGGTCATAAAAACTGTGGGCTCTGTATCCTGAAAGGCTAAACTTTGTGTAACCTGCACAAACATTATATCACACTGATGAAAAATACAAAAAAAAAGACCATGTAACTAATTCCCAACTAATGAAACAACCCTCATGTCGTTCTTTAATCCACAAAGGGTCCAAATGATTTATGTATTTAATATTTTTGTGAAGATTTGTGTAAATCTACAACATGATGGCTATCCTCCAACTAATACTCATGGTTTCTTTTTATAATTAATCAACTACACTTGTAGCACTTGATTTACACTTTGCTTTAGAACGCATGAGCTCTTTTTTATAAGGTAAACACCATTTAATCACTATTTCCATGAGGTTTCAGAACATTTTAAGTAGTTTCTATGTTTGTTGTTCAGTCCATGTTCCAGCCAGTTCTGGCTACGGATGACTTCCAGATGTTTCGCTCATTGATGGTTCAGAAGAACATGGAGCTTCAGCTTCAAGCCCTCAGGGTCATGAAAGAAAGGAACGGTATGATGGTGTGTATACACAATATCTATGTATCTTGTGCGCAAATGCTAAAAGTAAAATTCCTGTGTGCAGGGGCCCTCCCAGAGTGTCTGACGGATGGCGTTGATGTGATGACGGAGTTGCAGCAGCAAGAGATGAAAATCCTTGAGGAGGTTCTCAAGTAAGTGATAGCTTCCTGCCTTTTCTTTCTTTCTGTCTCTCTGACTTTTTCTTCTCTCACTGGCAAGTTTTGCTCAAAATTTGGTGACAAACCTGCTTGGTGCAGGATTATACTGCAATTGGTGTGTAACATGGACTAGAAAAACATGCAGGAACATGGCGTCTGTGTGTGAGGAGTTTGCATGATACTTCCTGTGCCTGCATGTGTTTGTTAAATATAACCTGGCTTCTTGAACAATTATGGAGAGGTTTGAATGTAAATGTGTCATGAACTTAGGGACTCAGGGACTTAGTAGCACTTAGAATTTGAAAAAAAAAGTTTGATATCGATCCATATCTAAAAGTCAATCTGGACTCATCCAGTTCAGGCTGCTCTCTTCACTTGGCATCACTTGCCCTTAAGTGCCCAGGCATCTTAAAGCTCATATCCCGGCTCTCTAATGGGATTTTGCCAGTGACAGCGAGGCCAAATAGAACATATAGAATCCAGTGGGACTACTGTTAATCTATTTAGGCCTGAGCTTATTTACGTTAGCAGGATAGACACTCAACCAGCAACTGAGAAAATCGTATTTTTATCATTTCAGGGCTCTAGGCTAACTTTTTAATTTTGGTGCACCAGCAAAAAATTTAAGTGCACCCCAATTTTCCCATTGTTGCTCTTGGCAACTCATTTAAATGATCATCTTTTGATAATTTCACATAGACATTGATGGTTATTTAAGTTACTGTTAACAATAAAGAGGTTTTTTTGTTTGTTTTTTTGAAGCATGAATCTTAAGTAGGCCTAGAAAAAAAACAACTTAAAGTTTGAGCTTTACTAAACTGAATGAAACTAGACATGTTACACTCTGGATGGATGGATCATGAGGTTGTGCTGCTTCTGAAAAAATTTCCCTCCTCTGGATTTACGTTTAATCTTTTACTCAGGTCTACCAAAAAAAATCGACAACTGCAGCTGATTCAGAACTCTGCTGCTCGAGTCCTCACTAAGACCAAGAAAGTAGACCACAACAGTCCAGTTCTGAGGTCTTTACACTGGCTGCCTGTCCGTCAGAGGATAGACTTTAAAGTTCTGTTGCTGGTCTATA
>JAOXYM010000017.1:21292496-21317754 GCA_028567055.1 Leptatherina wallacei
GCTTCTATGCTCCACATGTCTGGAACAAACTCCCAGAAAGTCTCAGATCAGCAGAAACACTCAGTTTATTTAAATCTGTTGTATCCTTTCTTAATCTTGATTTTAGATTATCATTATTATTTATTTTTTATTTTTTCTCTTCTGTTTTAATGTACTTTTCTGCCATGTAAACCACCTTGAATCGTCCTCTACATGAAATACACTCTATAAATTAATTTGCCTTGCCTTTTTCATGATAAAGATCTACTTGAACTTGAATTGTGTAAAAGGCAGCTCCTCTTGGCTATATTATATGCCACGTTTTTGCTTCGGCACCGAGAAACATGCAGTGTTTTTGTTATTCTATTTTTTGTTTTAAATACACGGCAGCCTCTTACACTACAGTGTTTCCCCTACACTGGGGTATTTTTATCTGTTTTTTTCATACAGTGCCAAGTTGCAACAGAAATCATTTCAGGTTCCAGATCACCTGAACAGGTTTACACTGAGTTCTTTTGATCAGAAACAAGACAGTCTGATGTTATTTATCTGATTTTACATGATGGCATGTCCCAGCTGCTCTGTGAGCTCCTCCCTGATGCTGCTGGCATAGACACGTAAACTAGAGGAATCTACAGTCACTGTAGTCATTTCTGAGTCGTATTAGGGCCGGGTTTTATTAACATCAACACACTATCTATTCTACCTTCTAGAGCTGTGTAGCGTTGGATTTCTTCATTTTTTAATAACCTGGTAGCCACTGATGAACTTTTGGGGGAGACTTGAGCTGGGTCAGGTCAGGTGACGGTCAGGGATGCTGCTGTCAAAACGTATCCAACTCTCATCCAGCTTTTCTGCTTCATTTTGCTCAGACACGGTGAAAACTCTTAAATTAGTGAGAACAATAGAGAACAACTATATGATCAAATTCCACAATTTACAATAGATTCCAGTTTCCGCGACTCTCGTCTGTTCAGCACTTATATTGACACGTACTGAGTGCTTCTACACACATTCATACCCGGATAGGCACATCATGAGGCAAGGTGGGGTTCAGAGGCAGAATTAAAGTCCTTCACCTAGACCTTTGAAATGTTAAGCGCACTGGTGCAAAAAATTTGGTCGCACTCAACAAATTTTTGTTCCCACATGCGACTCTAGAACCCTGCTTTTTTGTTTCACTAGTCAATTTTGGCTGCATACTGACCCTGCACCACTCTGCTTTCTAGTCCTTTCCAGATCCACAATTTATAATCTGACTGTCAATTTGGAGGGATTTAAGTTTAGAGTAACAAATTTTCTTTTCTTTTTAATTTTATATTTGCCTACTGTCTTCTGTGATGCATGTCTCCAATATAAGATATAGTTGGAAATAACCGCTTTCTGCAGCTGACCTCTCCACAAGCATCTAAACACACTGAAGTAGCTGTTTCTGTTTGTCTCTTATTGCAGCTGATTTCTAATATAATATTTTGAATTTAGTGGCAATTAAATGTTTGCTGCGATGGCTATGAAATACAAATATGAAGCAAGTTGCAACTCTTTATGGTGACTTTCCATGCTTTGATGAAAAGCATCCCTCTGGAATTACTAAAGTTTTTTTTCATTCATTCATTTTCATATAATAGTGCTTTTCTGAAAACTATAAAATAAGCCGATAATGATTGCTTCTTTTTTTTTTTTTTGGTGTGATTACAAGTCCAGAAGTATTGATTACCTTCATATTAGTCTGTTGCGACTCCAGCCAGGAACCTTGAATAAAAGGGGGATTTCCGACTGGGCACAGTCCCAACAATGACATCTCTTTTTCCCCTATCTCTGAACCGACATGTAAATGTGTCACACAAGTCTCTACTTAGACAATTTAAATTGAATTAGTCCAATTAAAGGATCTATATAGTGCCCTACTGATGACTGAGCAAGTAGAGGCGCAGTACTGTTATTACTCTATGTACACATCACTCACGACATCACTCATTTCTTTTTTCTTTGTATTTGTGCTATTATTTCTACTACTAGATATTTTCTTGAATCAGTGTAAATCAGTGTTACCCCTGCACCATTTCTGATGATTTGTTCTCCTAATGTGTCCTCAGGAAGTCAAAAGAGGAATATGATAAAGAAATGTCCAGGAGGCTGTTACTAGAGGAGCAAATTGGTTCTACCTCCAGCAGCTGCTCAGATAAGCCAGTGGCAGAGAGCAGTGAAGCCCAGAATGATACATCTGCTCCCAGCCCACAGAGCAACACTCCCCAGGTGAGGTGTCATGAGTCAAACTGAAAGACCTCAAAGAAAACACGTGATACTTTTAGTCCAGGAGACCAAAATATCATCAGGATCAGTATCTAAAGTATCGAACAGTACAGTGTAGTTTTCTACTGCCACAAGTGGTTCATAGTTATTATCAGACGTACCATCATCCTTTAGAATTACGATAAAAACATGCCAGACTGTGAGGTGGCATCATATACTGTTGGCCTAATCTCCATACAGACATAAAGTTGCAGTGTGTAAAAAAGTCAAAGGTCAAGGACAGAAAAATGTAATATATCATTAAAAACTATAATCGGTATGTTTTTATCATCTTAGAATAAGACAATTATGTCTACTTGCCGTGGGTCCACATACATGGCAGCTGCCATATTTGTGCCGCCATTTTTATTACAGTGCCTCTGAATGGACAAACAGCTCTGTGTGAAGTGAGAACCCTCTTAGCTTAAAAATACAGCAACGTCTTTGTTCGACAGGTACTAGACACCGTTTGGCACAAGTAATGCCTTAAAAGGCACATAGAAGAGAACAATACACGTATACACAAATTTGAAGTGGTTACCTGAAGTGCAGTCATTGCTTCACCTGAGGTACTAGATCCACTCACAGATGAACACGTTTATGTCTGGAAGAATTTTGGCCACTGACGACCACCGTCCATTCACAACTGTGCTTGGTTTTTGAAGTCATTTCTATGCCCATCTTTACAGCTAGATGTCCATCATTTTCACACTCTGTACGTTTAACTGATGAGTCTAGCGCTTGAGCTGAGCATTGACGGGAGGGGGAGGAGCTTAGAGGAGGGGCCACTTTCAAATCTTGCTAGCTCTCCAACATTACCAACTCTAGCTTTAAACCAAGCTGTGATCTGGGTCTGCGGCACTGAAACTGCAGATGTTCAATAAATATTCTACAAATAGTAGTTTGAATATTTTATCTAAGGCTACCTTCTCAGATTGTTATACAGAGCCTATATCAAATGTATCATATAAAATATAACTTCCGTTTCAAGATTAGAAATTCAAAAAGGAAAGACAACACACAAAAGTAAAAGGTATTTTAGTCACGAGCTGTTCACAAACCCTCCAGTTCTCATATTTATAAATATAACCCGGCGTTGCTTTGAAAGTTGGGGCTGCAAAGATTTCTCCGTGTCTCCTGAAAGATAATAAAGGAACCATTGAAGCTACTTTCCTTAGTAAATAAGCATTTGAACAGCACTTATCATGGCTGCTCTTTCCAGATCATTTCAGTCAAGTTAGGAACCTCTATAAGCAAAAAAAGGCTCTATGGCCAGACCGTATGTCTGTCAGCTGGCTGAACTGAAGACAGGAAAAGAACAGGTGAGATGAAGAGTGCTAATCGTGTGAAGAAGAGCAGGATGTGAGACAGAACAGATACAAAGATAACAGTTTTCCACAGTTTCCATAGTAATCCTTGTCACACCAGTGTTAGCAGTATACAATTAATGTATGACTCATTAATCCCAAGGATCTAATACTCAACGCTTTTTCCTGACCAGCAAGCCTGCACATTCATTTATTTATAGAGTATGTATACAGAAGTCAAGGCTTTGGCATAGCTTAATGGCTGAACTTGGTGCAGTGTTTTTGTTATGTGTGCAGCACATTTGACTACTTGTGCTTCCCTCTTCCCAGGTTAACAGCGGTCTTGTCAAAAAAGAAGAAAGCAAGGCAGTTGCTACAGGTGGTGGACATGAGAAAAGTGCAGCTAAGAGCAGCTCCTCTTCTAAACCCAAATCAGGTAACTATAACATCAGCACCTTGATGCATATATCACATCGTTTTTCAAAGGCTTTAATCGTCTTAAAAATAGAGTCAACATGAGGCGATTTCCACATTTTGTGTACAGATTGTAGCAGTAACAGCGTGCAATGCAAAGTTCTTCCAGCAGTCAGAGCTCCTGCAAAGTCCGGTGAGCCCTCCAGCACCAGCAGTCCTCATACAAAGGAGAAGAGCAGCAGCCAGACAGCAGCTGAGTCCTACCTGCAGGAGGCACACAAGGAAGCTGGGTTCTCCAAGCCATTCACTGTGAGTCCACAATAAATAGATAAATGTACCAAGGTGTCGTATGACTCACTGTTTATGTGGAAAAGATGCTGTTTTGTATTTGAAACTGGGAAATTGAAATCCTTAATTACCAAATGTTGGTATATTTTGTACAAATCTGCACATTATATGTTTATTTTAGAAATGAGTGAAAATTTACAATGATCGGAACTGCTCTTTCAGCCCCGGTCTGACCTTAACCTCCTCTCCTCTGCAGGAGTTATCAGCATCACAGCAGGAGGAGCTCCAGCAGAGGGCGGCGTATCTCCGTCAGCAGCGAGACAAGCTGCACGCTCTGAAAAAAGAGCAGAAACCCAGGCAGATGACAGAACCAGAGGAAGCTCTGACCAGCCCCACGCCAGCACCCTCCACCACCCCGGTAAACAAACCCTGTTCCCACCCTCCATCCTTACACCTCCCTTCATTTTAGATTAGGCAAAAAAATTAAAATAAATTCACATTTAAGTTTGTTGTTTTTTTTTTTAACCATAACATATTTTATCTTTGAGTTCTTTTCATTTGTTTATCTCATTTCCTCCAACTCACATTAACCCCTGGTTTTGTTGCCTTTTCTTTCTCCTGACATATTTTGTTTCTTTTTTCATTTCCATCTGCCTGTATCTGGTCTGGTCTGGTCTGTCAGGAGGCAGTCGGGCAGTCCCAGAGGAATGGGGCCAGTTCCCCTCCTCCTCCTCCAACACAACACTCTGCTAACTCCTCCAAACAGAAGGTGATCCATCAGCTGCCTGATGTGAACACATATACTCCTTCACGCTATATGTGTTTATCTGCTTTTGCCGTGTGGTGCTTTCTACGTCTCACACTAATTCTAACTATTCATTCAGTCTTCATCTCTCAGACACAGAGAGGGGCGTTTCTCTTGCGAATACATTTCCATACGTTCTTCTAAAATTTACAGTCGCTGTTTCACCTTCTCCACATTTCACCTGAAGCTGTTGGATCATTAACCCCTTCGTTACCTGGTTTTATTTCTTCTCACAGGAGATATCTGCTGAGGAGAGGAAGAGGCTTCAGAAGAGAAAACATCTGGCTGACAAGCTAAAAGAGGAAGTGATAAAGAAATAGCTTCTCCTTCGATGCAATACTCCTCTTTTTACCCTCTTTACTCCAGTAATTAAATGCACGGCTTCCTTACACTGCCTCACATTTTATGAAACACAGATCATGGCTCTGAAAGAAACCTCCTGATGGTTCTTTTCACTGTTGTCTACACAGCAATGAGGTGTATATTTTAGGATTTGGATATACAGGCCACTTGAGTATTTAAAGAAATCTAGTAGTGGGAGCCGTTTGACAGAGAAAAGTTGAGAAAACATCCATCATTTTTTAAATCTGAAACTTTCCTGAAATTTCCCTGCAGTCACCACAACTTTAAGTGCACTATGGTCATTTCAATAGAAATTTGGAAAATCCAAAAATAAAAATAAAACATCATTTGAATTATATTTCCAACTCAAAGTGCTAAACATCTGTAGAGCTGCAGAATTCAGCTACTCGATCAGGAAATCAACAATTAGCTCACGTTTCAGCCATTTTTGTTAAACAACTCACCGGAGGGTGCAATATTCATATAAGGCATGAAGGGAAATGTTTCAGTTCAAGATTTTGCACAATATTCTTACCAAGTAATCTGATAGTGGCCAGAAAAATATCAATGTAATTGCTTTTATTACGGCCATTTCTGAAGTGTCTTTAATGCCATTTTACCATAAGCTATGGAGTGATTTAGGACACTACCACAAGGTCACTTCTCTGTATGCGATGAATCACAGTCTGTGGAAGGGCCAGCTGCTTCAAGTCTCAGCAAGTTATGCGAGAGGGATGATGAAAGTACTTGATTTGAGATGGTATTACATTATGGTGGAGTTAAGGTTAGCTGGGATGTGTGTTCAGTCTTGCTGTCCACTTGTTTCCTCTCCCAAAGGGAAGAATCTGGTACATCGTTCACATTGTAGCACCTCATTTATAAAAGGTGAACACAATCACATTTTCAAAAAAGGGCCAAGAGAACATTGTGTTGCTCTCCACAAGTGCAGTATTTATCTTCAAAGCAATCAGCAGTCTTCACTTAAAGCAATCAAGATGCACCGGTTTCTATATATGTAATAAATGTTCTGTATGCTGTTTAATAAATCACATTTTATAGAAATGACCTGGACTTCAGACTGAATCTATAAAGAACTTTAAAGTTTCTAAAAAGGTGCTTTAAAAAGTTGAGTAGTAGCTGGTTTGCTACTCTCAGAGGGCACAGATCACACAGTTTCCATCAGAATTTTTGGACTAATTACCAACAACAGAAGAATTAAATATCTAAAGCTATCAATACCCGTCAGTATAATATTAAGAAAAAAATAAAGTTTGAATTGATGAAGTTTGTGAGACCAAATCAAATATATTAAAAAAGACTTGTTTTAAATTAATGTAATTATAAGATCTGAAAATCTGCTTGCTTGAGTAAATTGTTCAGACAAAGCTAGATTCACAAGTTCAATGTCAGGGTCACATTTAATTTCAAAACTTATCAAATAAATTCATACAAATGTTAAGAATGGATAGTGGCAGTAAATGCAGTTGGTACAAATTCATCAGAGAGCAGAAACAGTCGTTGGGTGATGCTGACAATTCACTGCTGAACTCCCAACAAGCACGTTGGCAATAATTGTACTTGTGCTCCAATCCTGCTGCTCATGATGCAAATCAGAAGCTGTAGATAAGTGATCTGGCTTTCTTTCAATCAAGTTTTGAATCCTTTATCTGTTTTTGTGCGCTTGTAGTGAGACCAGGAGAGAAGATCAAAAGTTTCTACCTGTTAGACTGAGCAACTGCACTGTCTTAACTGGAGGGGGTAGATCATTTCTATTACAACTAATAAAAACAACTTATTCATTTCTTTAAAAATTGTAAAAAGACCTTTTTTTTTCCTTTATACTTGTTTTTGATCTGCAGTTTTTATAAATGGGATCATTTCAACTGTAGGACAAAGCTGATCTCCACTGAATCAACTGGTGTGAATATCGAAGGCTTTCCAACTGGGGACAAAACTCACTCCTGAGCCCCTCGACTCAGCATCATTCTCAGCAATACATTTCTAACAAGCAAATTAAATTCTGAACCTGAAAGAGGAGGCCTGACACTGGACCTCCTGAAACAAGAGGTGGGCACTAAACCTACTTGAAGCACCGCAACAGCTCGTGTCTGCCACCCAGGAAAATCTAAACCTGGGCTGATCATCAGATGTGGATCATAACAAGGCTGCTTAACTCTTAAAATGACTAAAATACAAACTCCAGACATCTTGAAAACATTGGCTGCAAAAATGACTTTACTGCAGTTTTAATATGTTTTTTTTAAACCAACATTTGCAATTTTTCTGCATTTTACATTGAATTAACTGAACTGGACTGACAGGGTGAACAGGGATGCCCACCTTTTGCGCAACTGACAACTAAAAAGAAAAACACAAGCAGGTAGGCATCTCTCTCCGCTTTCAAAACCACATTAAGGGAAATTATTAAAAAGGGGGAAAAAAAGTCTGTACAGCACTTTTTTTTTTTAAAAACAAATTCATGAAATACAGGTTAACGCAGTCTTGTGAGACGGTGTGTATTGTGTGTGCCTTGACCAAACTGATGTCATGGCTTTTAAGGTTTGAGTCCTGCTCCGCTGGATCCAAGCAGTGTTACAGCTGAATGTTCGTCCTGGTTTGATTTGTCATTTCCTTCTTTCAGTATGTATGTTTTACTTTGTTGCCTAGATCCCTGTATCTCCAACAAAACTAAGTGGTTCTGTGGCGGGTGGCACACACACACATGGCTTCAGCCAGTCAAGCTTTCTATAACTATGACGGCTAGTCCTGCTAGCCTGACTGGCCAGCTGAACGGTTCGTGCACTGGCTGGGTGTGCTCTGGCTTCCTCTGCAGCTCGTTGGTCCGGGATGGGGAAGGATGTAAAGGCGAGAAACAAGTGAGGGATGGAGGACAGCTGTTTTGCTGCAGCTTTTTTTCTACTGTTGGATTAGAAAGAGTGGAGTTGGTGGCCACCTTGGCCATGTGATTTCCACTGCTGCTTCTGAATGAGGAAGATGAAGTAGGAGAGAGAGAGAGAGAGAGAGGAGCAGGCCCAAGTTGGAAAAAGGTCAATGGATTTTCTCAGTAAGAAAAAAGATTTGGGGAATCTCCCACAAGAGGCTGGTTGTAAAATAGGTTTAAAAAACAAAAACAAAAAAAAAAAAACAAGACCAGCCCGAAGGAACAGACTGAACTGTATTTCCAGAGGAGAAGCTCTCGATTTCCTTCCACTGAGGGAGAAAAGAGGAGCAGAGTTCAGGAGGGACTGAGTGAGGCGGGAGCTCGTCTTTGCCGTCTCCTCAGAGACCGGCAGGTGGCACAGGCAGGCCGAGGACCAATGAGACGACCAGAGGAGGAGGGGATGGGAAGGACCTGGTGTCCATCCATCATGACCAGACAACAGAGGACAAATAACCTTAAGAGCTTAAACGGGGTCGCTTCCTTGGAGACTGCTCTTCCTCTTCATCTTCATCTTCATCCTCATCATCAGGGTAGTCCACCAAACCAACCATAGCAGTCTGAGACCAAAACAAAGAAGGATTACAAAATGCTTCTATACTAAGAATAAAAAAATGAACATTTCAGAGTTTTCTCAAAGCAGATGTGGTCACTCAGGACAGGTTACCTTGACGACAGGTGTGGCAGGAAGAGAAACTGTTTTAACAGAGGAAGATGAACCGTTGTTTGGAGGAACAGTTGGTGAGGCAGGTGGGATTGCTGCAGCTTTCCCATTGTTGGCACCATTGGCTCCGTTGGCAGCTCCTGCAGTAACAGAGAATAGGATCACATTGTAATTTAAGGGGAGAAAAAAAAAAAGATGCATACATTAATAGCAGTGCAACTTACCTTTTTTGGCTTCCATGTATTTGCCGTAGCTATCAGAGAAGTCATCCTCCATTCTCTTCTCCACTGCCTCTCCATCTTCATCATCGTCATCATCATTGAACCACAACTCTTCATCTTCATCCATGGACCGTGCATCTCTGCGATACCTACAAAGAGAGAAAGTTTCATAAAATGCCCCATTTTGTTTACATTGATAGAGCACTTAAAAAGTACTCAATATTTTCTCTTCAGATAAACATCACTAATATTTTGATGTTTCTAAATCAAGCTACTGACCTGTTGTGTCTCTGACTCTGCCGGTCTTTTTCCTGTTCGTACCGGCCTTTCAGGCCCTTGAAAGTCTGTACGTACTCGATGGATTCAAGTGCTTTGTAGAAGTTGTCCACAATGTGAGCTATGAGGGATTTGATGTCCTCCTGGAAAGACATGGTGAAAAACCTTTAGTAAACACAACTCAGACGATTACTTATAATCAAGTACAGAGTATTTACGCACCACTTTAATGAACTCAAAGAGCTCTATGATGGCTGAGTTGAGGAGGTTGTATCGGGTGCCGTTGTCCAGCAGGGCATTAATGACGGGCTCAAACAGGTTCCCTTTGATGATGTAGCGGTTGTAATACTCATCCTTCAGACCGATGATCCTACGCATGAAACGCAGGGCACCTTGAACAAAAACAAGGTAAAACAACTTAGTTAAAATGATGCTGTGTTTCAAAGAACAACTCAAGAACAAAAAAAGACTGTTCATAAGTGTAAGCTTGGATATATACAGCAGCTCCACAGCTTGTAATTTAGAAGAAAAAAAATTAATTAAATTAAGCGACACATGGACATAAAAGAACTTACAAAGAGCAAGGAAGGTGTGCTTTGAGTTCATGAGCACCAAAACTCTCCTGAGCAGGTCTTTGTTCATGATGTAGGTCTTGATGTGGTAGGTGTGGTGCTCCACACAAAAGGTCAGAAGCTCCAGGATCAGCGCCAGGAGCTGAGCCGTCTGGAAGTTGTCTACACAGACAAAAATGCCACTTTAGAACCGGACTTTACAGGTACACAACTTAACACAGCCAAAGTCTGTATCTACGCTCCACACTGCACTTTCTTGTAAAATAAGATTATTTAAAAGGGATGTCGATTTATTCAACTCTTTTTTGGTATTTGGGATTGAAAAACAAGTAATGTAAGATTCCGTGTTTTGCATGAACGAGTTTAAAAGAACAAGTTCATTGAACACGTTTGTTAATGTGTTAACGTTGAACTGAACGAAACATATGTATAAATAAAGAACTTGAACTCGTTCAGATTATGTAAAGTCCCATAATCAATAGCTTCGTTTACATGGACAAATATTTAATATATCCAATTGAAATCAATCTGATCAGAGATTCCAGCTGACACATCTACATGGACGCTGGATAAAATGATCTGATCCGTTGTGTGTTTATATGATTGACAGATTAAATTTATTCTAACCCTTTTTGGACATGCGCAGTGCTACTAGTTCGGGAAAGGGGAGGGGGTTCTTTTTTTATTTTGAAACTTTTGACCGTCAAAAAGCTCAATAATAAGCTCAATCAGTTTTCAACAAAAACGTAGTTTCCACCACAGTCCCGTTCTGTTTTGCTGCCGCCATTATTCAAGTCATCCCTGAAACTCGTTACGTCACGTAACCCCCACGTGGTTCAGGCATGCGCAGAAACAACATCCACCCGGAACCGAATGAGTGTTTACATGGTTATTTAAACCTGAAAAGATTTAAATCACCCCTCTCGATCGGATCGGAATTTTTTTCCGATCAAGGCTGATCGGATCAGCTGAGGTGTTTAGATGGCACGCTTTTATTCTGACTTGACGTTTGATCGGATCAAAAGTGCTCCATGTAAATGGAGCTATCGCCTACATTTCCCCGGTGCACTGCGCACTCAAGCGTAAAAAACCAAGAACACTCCATCTCCATGGTCTCCAAGAAAGGTGCTGCAGACGACGCAGCGTGCACATCAGATGCCTTGTCTGCTTTACGTCTGGATTTACGAAACATTACGTACTGTCTGAAAATTATATCTAACATTTATGTCTGCCTGTGCTTCAAAAACACTTCCGAACGTCAGCTTTGTCAACTTCTAATTTGACAAGATGTGAAGTTAAAGCATCTGTCCAGTGAGAGATATCCTATATAATATTTCTACATCTTGCAGCATTGTTTTTCTGGCTTTTCTGTTACACAAAAAAAAAGTTGTTGTTTTTTTTCTTTGTCCACACATCTGTTCCATAGATACATATCTATTTAGTGTGAAAGAATTTAAGGTCCAGTATAATTGATTTCACGGCAACATTTCTTTCTCAAGTCACTTCTAGCCTAAAGAAATATTTGAAATGAACTGAATTTTGAACTAGTTCAAAATTGACATGGTGAACTATGAATGTGAACTATTCATTTTAACCTGTGAGAACTGAACCATGAACTAGCTCATGAGAAGCATGATTTTGCACAAAACTGGTAAGATTACAACAAAACAATTTGCTACAAGAATCATTTCATCCAACTAACACACAAATAACTGAGTGGTTTAAAACTGATGAGTGAAATAACGCCTACCTGGACAGACAGGATTGATCTTGGTTGATCCTTCTTGCTGATCTAAAAAGCCATGAAAAAGAATAACTGGTCAACATCTATTCTTTATCTTATATTTATTACTGTGCTTCAATGTGCCCAGCTTACCTTTAGAGTTCTTGTCATGTGCGGTGTTGGCCAGCAGAGGAGCAGTCAGGACATGCATGCAGTACTTATAGAAGAAACTCAGAAACTCTGTCTTCTCTGTTTTCTGAAGGAAATCACATTACAGAGAAAATGCCACTGATGTCAGATGATGCATATGGAATACAACACATTTTAGGCTGGAAAATATATCAAATTTTCCATTTAGGTTTAACAGTAACCAAATTTGAATAAGAAAGGTCAGAGATCTCTCTCACAAAGCTAATTTCAAACCAGCTGGGTTCATCAACTTGCATTTAAGTTAATTTTACATAACCATCTTAATTTTCCATCTGCAGCTAAAGCTTTGATCTCCTGAATGAATACTGAATCTCCTGGTCTGAGTGCTACACACACTGAAAGTTGTATTACAAATTTAATTGAGAATTATCAAATAACCAAAGCGACGCCAAGGTTGGGGGACGACCATGACAGAGATACAAAGATGAGAGAAACCTCAAATAACATGACAGTCCGCTGTACTTGATAAGTGGGGCATTATGTGGGCTGTTAGTAGTAATTGCCAATTTACCGTTTATTCATTTATAGGGGAAGTCCAGAAATCAGCTAGAGGCAAGCAGCAGAAACTGACATTTGGTATATGGAACAAGTGAATGCATCAAGCATGAATAGCAGACATGTGAACAAGAGAGATGTATGATCTTAAGACTACAAAAACAAACAAGTATGGGTTGTTTTGAATTTCTACTAATGATTGCCTTTTAGGGGTGTCCCGATACAACTTTTTCACTTCCAATACAATACCGATATTGTAGCCTTCAGTATCGTTCGATACCAATATCAATCTGATATCAGCATGAATCATACATACTTGTACTTATTTTGTAGTGTGGAATGTGAGAAAAGGCTTGATCGAGTGACATTACTCAGAGAACAATAGTCAGCAACAGTAGGTATTAGGCTTGTTATGATACTAAGATTTTGAACTCAATACCAATACTAAGGAAGGTGTTCAATATTCTAGAGGTGGAAAAAACTTTTTCTTTAATCAAAGTCTGAACAGCACAAAAACAACAACACAACCCAAACCATACAACAAAAATATATTAATAAATATAAGACATTAACAATGTAAAGAAAATCAATTATTTCAAAGCTCTATTTGTTCATGCAAAGATAGTCTTCTAAGACTGTTTGCTCAAAAATACTAAACTAAAAAAAATTCAACCACTAGTAAGTGAAAAGGCAATAGATTTGTTCCTAGCCGCTGTTTAAAAAAACAAACAAAGAGTCTCTGGAGAGGTCTAAAAACTTGCCAATTATAGCAACAAGTTGCTAAGCTAGCAACACTGTAAACAATGGGTGATGTAGGGGAGGGGAGGGGACAGGCACTGCAGTGACTGATTAAAATGAGTAGAGGTACCAGATGTGCTCGGGTAGTCAGATCTACTCGGGGCACCTGTGCCTGCTGATGACGTCTCACAACGACAACCCCTTCGATCACCTCGAGGTCTCTAACAACCAGATCTGCTCGGGCCGACAGAATCTTTAACAACCAGATCTGCTCAACGTCTCTAACAACTGTTCTGAATCCCGCAAATTTGTCCGAACCACGTCCAGCCAATCATATAGGACACGATTTTTGATGCAGGCCGATATAATCCAATACAGGATTTTTTTTGGCTGTTATTGGAGCTACTTTGGATAGTAATATTGGATCGGGACACCCCAATTGCCTTTTGGGACAAAAAATAACAAAATACAAATAACAAAAAAAACATGACCCAAACTTAGTTGGTTTTGCTTACATTGGTGGAAGCGAGCATGTTCTCTGGGTCAATGAGTGTCCTGAGCAGACCCATCAGTTGGACAGCCCCCCCTAACTCTGGGTCCGAGTCACAAATCATCTGCTTGATCACGACATTTATCAACAGAACATCCTGAAACATAAATACAGAGAACATACAATTAAAAAGATGTACATTTTGTCCAAAAGTGTACCCAAATTAAAATAATTCAACAAAATCTTTCAAAGAAAAAAAAAGGTAGAAAATCAACCATAATCTTATAAAGTTTAAATGTAGATTCCCAAACAGCTGCCCCAATTTTTATTTTCTTTCACACAAACTACTGTGTGACATCTGAGACTGAGTTTCATTCTTAAGAACTAGCAGTTTTTTTACAGTGATGTGTAGATGCTTACGTCATCCGTCTGCTGTGGTTCCTGCATAACAAACTCCCTGACCATGGAGGGGCTGAATTCCACCAGGTAAGAGAAGATGTCGGTAGCTGCAGCTCTGACCTGCAGGTCATCCATTCCCTAATAAGGAAAACATACAAATAAGATAAACAATACGAAATGATGACATTAACAGAATTCTGTACATCTCTGAATTTAATCGTTCAGACAAAAATAGCGAATATGAGGGATGTCGGACGAGAGAACAATTTATTAACAGTACAGATAATCGCATTTGTAAGATGCCCAGGACATACCATGACTATTTCGAGAGCAGGTAATATCCCTAGATTTGCCAGAGTTTTGAAGAAGGCGTCCCTGTTTTGTGGCTGCAATGTTTGTGAAAAAGCACAGAATTCCTTGACAAAGTTTACCTGTGGAGCAAAGAGGGGAAGAAAACATTTATTTTTATGATAATCTTATTAATTCAGTAAATTGTTAAAATTAAGTTTTATAAATGGGGAAAAAAAACCCTGATCAAATTAAACAATGGATCCCCAAAAACATATTCAACCCATATGTTTTAGGGATTTGTTCACGGAAAAAAACAAAAACAAAAAAAACATTTTATTTCCCTCTCAGAAATAAAAGTGAGCTTTAAAAACAGTCCAACCTTTGGATTTCAATATTTCCACTTCGATGTTGACAAATTTCTATCTTTGAGATTTACAATCTGTTTGACATACCAGCTCTCTCCTTTTACTGTCCTCTGTGGCTTCATCTGTGAGCTGTGCAAAGACCTCAGTTAGGAACTTCTCATCGTCCTGTGGCCCAGTGAAAACAAAGTTTAGAAATTGAGAAAACAAAGTAATTAAAAATTGACTAATTAAATGCATTTAAAACCTATGAGAGAGACAGAACATACTCCTGGATATACTCCCTTGACATTTATTTACCCCGATCATTTTGAATAATCTCTAGAAATGTTTCCATTCACCTGTATGGAAAAAGGTGAAAGAAACTACAAGAAGTTGTCATATTTCCATCACTACTAGCGTGCATAACTTTTCATAAATAGAGTTTCATTAAAAAGCACATATTCTATCATAATCCCAGACACAACAGGTCTGATGTTGCCACAGTTAGATGTTAAAAAACAAATTAAAAAAAGACAGCTAAAAATCTAAGAAAGTGATTTGTCACATTTACAGCAAGAATGTGGCAGAGGCACCAACACAACAGTGAAACTAACACTCAGAAGAAAAGAACAAGGGGAAGTCTGTTAAAACGCTAGCGGCAATTACTTCTATGAAACTAAAAAAATATGACCAACAACGCTAAAGCTGGTAACTGGATTCAAATAGGCTCCAGAAAAACATGAATAAATAAATAAACACATTCAAAATGAAGAAGCCCTAAAAACAATAACACCAAGGTCATGTCAAAAACAGTCAAACACTAGCCCATAAAAGTAAACTGTGAGATATAAAAGATCATGAAAACAATTGTCTGGTACATGTTATTAATCTGGTTCACATTACAAAACTTGAGTCACAAACATAAATTTCACACGTAGGCCTTTCAACTGATATCATGACATACATGCCTACCATCAGAAATCTCTTATTCAGTTTGTTAAAAATAAATAAAATATTGCTTAATGGGACATTAAAACTTGCTATAAGCTATATTCACCCATAAAATCATTTTCTTTTTTTTCTTTTTTACAGAAACACATATATTAACTTTTAATTCATACAACTAGTCCCTATCATACTACACTACAGATTTAAGAAAATATTGTATGACAAAAATCTGCCAACTCAACTGACAGAAGTCTGGTTCTGAAAAATATATTCAACAACTGGTTTATTGAATATTTATCCCTTATTGATAACCAGGATTGAATCCTTACCTGCAGCATACTGACTATCTCCACTTTGTTAAAGAAGATAAAGGAGGTGAGTGTGGACAGGAAGTTCTCCTCAAAGACCGATGGTGTAGGCAGGATTATGTCCTGGATGTACTGAACCCGATAGGTCTGGTGGATTTTCTGCCGTAGCTCTGAGTCTGTGATAGGAATCACTTCCTTAAACTTTGCTGTCTTCGTCAAGAATTCCCGGTGTCGTTTAGGCTGAACCAGTGCTGGGTCGTACTCAAGGCAACCCACAACATCCATAATACAGTCGTCAGAGAACATCACCTCAAAGAGAGCTGCTTTATTGAGGAACAACACACCCCGCACAATCTCATAGAGGTGATGCAGGCCTTCCCTGTTGTCCAGGTCTTCACATACTCTGAAGAGGCCCAGCAGTTTCTTGATGTAGCCTTCACTCATCAAGGCCAGGGCAAGTTTTTCCCTCCGGATGGGCGAGGACAGAACAGAGGTAACCAGGTCAGCGATTTCCTCAAGACGACTCAACTCACAAGGAGGGAGCTCAACCAAGTGGCTTGTCTCCGGAATCTCTTCAAAGTGGTCCTCCTCTGATTCATCAATGGGATCCTGGGTAATGTCCAGAGCAGGGTCCTTGCCTTGAACCTGAACAATAAATGGTTGGCAGTTATTAAACAAAAAATTGACAAGGGAGCACCATGTACATTAACTTCTTGTTATATAATCAATTGAATTTTCATCACCAATTTATGAAAAACAAAAGAAATATAAAAAAAAAGAACACAAAAAGCCATCAACCCTCTTTGTTTGATATTACCTGGCAAATCTTCTCCCAAATCTCATCACAGCCAGCTTTTTCCTGGAAACTCAAGGCAAGGTCATAATTATCCGCTTCTGACCAGACAATCAGTGTGTCCTGGAAGAAAAAAAAAAGAAACATAAAGGCCTGTATCTTATTCATTTAAACTTCCAGAGAGTGTGTGCTAAAAATTAGCAGGACTTGTACCAGCAACTATGTGAGACATGAAAAAAACTATTTCAAAATGATGCTGCAATGGCTGAAATGCATTAAAAGACATGCAAAATAAACATTTGGCTCCTATTATTCTATTTCACCATTCAATCCTCAGTTACATTTCTGAAAAAAAGTCTAGTGTAATTACAATTACTTAATTTGCAATCTTAATCAGACAAGGGACTGAGAAAAACATGTGATGCATGAAGTCGTGAAATATTTAAAAATATATATATATATAATCTTGGGAATTTGGAAGGGTTAAATAATTATAATTTAGATGGTCAATATTTACCTGTTGTTTTTGATATGCAGTATTCGGACTTATTTTTGACTCCAACAGCAATGATCCTGAAAGACAGTAATGATATCTTATCTTTCAAAGTAGACAGAATGATCAGCCGAGAAACCTATCAAAAGTAGACAGTTACCAAAGAATGAGTTCAACTAATCTAACCTGAAAGCTTGAAAGCACGTAGAACTTAAGTTAAACAAAAACCTTGAAAAGCTAATTAAGCAATCCAACATATACACAAAAAGATCCAACTTTAAACACCAGCCAAATTCAACATCAAAATAAGTAATTTTAAATAGTCTGAATCCAAATATAACTTTCTATTATAAAAGGAGCAATAACAAGTTTGTACGTGTACTACGAGACTTTGAGGGGGC
Organism: Leptatherina wallacei; assembly: GCA_028567055.1. Lineage (NCBI taxonomy): Eukaryota > Metazoa > Chordata > Actinopteri > Atheriniformes > Atherinidae > Leptatherina > Leptatherina wallacei. The sequence continues at coordinate 21,310,228 of JAOXYM010000017.1, forward strand.
CCCATGCAACTGTGATCACGTCCTGCGATCACAAACGAGCATGCTAAACCCAACGATCAAGGAACTTACCATTCTAAAGGAAGTGACAATATGAATTTTACATTTTTTATGAGTCCAATGACATTGGCCCCGACTAAGCGTACAACACGAGCCCCAAATAACAAACAATGAGCTAAAGCGATCTGTCCAAACAAGCAGGAATTAACATGCTAGTGTTAGCCGATGTTATGCTAATGTAGCTATGCTAACCGTGAACTTACCGTCCGATTCGGCCCGAACTAATAATGATATTCCCTTCAGTCGTTCAACAAATGTAGACGAAACATGCCCGGTACCCCTATCGTCCCACTGCCGGTCTTCATTCAGCGTGTATACCTTCACTCGCCGCCGAGTGTCCGACATGGCTAAAAGAGTCAAAGCTAGCACGCTAGCTGGCTGCTAACAGGCTATCACCTCAACCCGTCTAGTGTTTTCCTCGACCTGTTAACTTTGTTCCCACCTGCATGTTATTAAACATGCACATTTAAGTGAAGTTCACAGTAGTAGTAAGATATTTTTGTGGCTATTTCATAAACACATTCCGTTTACCACATACAGGAACTAAACAGAAGGCCTGATATGAAACAGTAAAATTCAAAGAGAACACAACAACTCTAACGGCCTCCTTGCTAACGTCCACAGACCGCCATCTTGTAATCCGATCTTGTGTTCTTTTTCTTCCTCGACGTCAATCAAGCGCTAACTGCCGCGGGGTGGGCGGGGTTTACTCCTCCAGGCGCTATGGTCCAATGGCAGAACCGCATCGTCAGGAATTTAAAGCGCTCCCTAAAGGCAGTGAAAGTAATAGCAGGAGCAAGAGACGCATACATGATGTGCAGATCAGGTCAAAATCTTTGGTAAAAACAGTGGAATCCCAACATTTGAAGGGAAATTCATTCAGCTTTTTTTAAAAAAAAAAAGATATATATACACAATCATATTATTTGAAGGTTTCCTGGTTAAATGTTGCATGCGACATGAAATTGTCTTATCAAAAAAATGACTGTTGAGGTTATTTTGTCAGTCAGCATGTGAGCAACTGAGACAGACGGCATCAAATGGGCTTTATATGAGGACAGACATGTTCAGTTTCATTAAATACTGTGAATGCTTCAGCAAATGTGCAAGTATGGTGCAATAACTGGATACTGATTGCTCAAAGAGGCCCAAACATTTAGGTGTTCAATAACAAAAATTGGTGCAATAGAAAATTTAATACTTCCTCAATTAACCCCCCCTTTCCCTTTTCCACTCACTGATTTATTAGTGCACATACAAATAGTTTGATATAAAAAATTTGTTGACTTCATTTTTAAAAAATATTTAATTGGAACATCAGGGCAGGCCACATGTGCATGGTTTATTTCTGAAAATTTTACACTATAAAACAATCTGTAATTGTTTTATTTACAGATTACTCATGGACTATAAATACAACACCAAAGAAAACCAGTATTATGAACACAAGACATGCATTGTGCACTTCTCCTTTTGCTTCATCCATATAATCCAGGCAGATTAAAAGGACAAACAGCAACATCAGGTATCAAATATGTAATTTCCAAACTACTGTGGGGCAGTATTTGGATATGTGTAAACAACACAAGCATAGCTGTGCTGTGACCAGAGGGATCTAACAAAAACATATTTCTTAAATGTTAATGGAGTTGGAACGACATGAATAAAGATACTTGAAACGATATCACATTGATAACCACTGTCTCTCAGTTTGATGCAAAATGTCTGTCACGCAGCGCCTCGGCAGCGGAGTCTCTTTTATCCACACATATTTTCCTGTTCGTGAAAATATCTGATGCTCTTCCTTTTGGCAGATGTCACCAGAAGCCACTTTTTGTTTATATTGACTCAGTTTGAACCCCCTTTGGCACAAAAGCCGAAGTTATCCCGTTGTTGTGGTACGTCATGAATCGGCGCCGGTATTGTTTGAACCCATGGAGATGCTCTGTTTCTCACTTAGCGTCTTGACAACAGTTGCAGCAGGAGACTGGAGCACCTTACGAGAAAGCCTCATTCTGCCATCTGTTGGGTCCCGTCCAAAGTACTTGACCTGTTGGCAGAACACCAGTTCAAGACGAGCAACCCAGAATGGAAATGGATTTTACTTTTGACAACATTTTCTAGAACATGATACACACCTGTATCTCCTGTCCAACCTCTAAACCCAAAGCACTTGGATGTTTGATCTAAATGAGGAAAATATACATCAATTCCAACAAAAAATTTTTAGAAATGCCAAATAAAAAAATAAAATCCACAGAGATAAAAAGTACTAACCCGCTTGTGGTCCAGCTGCGAGTTGTGCAGCAGGACAGCACTCATGTTTGGATATAATTTCACCATCACGCCTATGTCCCTAAAGCAGCACAGGAAAGCCATCAACGGCAGGATGAATGCTGAAATGTGTTCTTTATCAATACTTTCATTTTCATTACTGACAAACTACTACAACATTATCAGCACATCATGCAATGTATTGGCTTACCTTATTTCTGTGATGGTGGCGGTGTAGACGGCACCAAACTCCAGCTGCTGTTCTTGCTAAGAAAACAAAATCACACACTGTATGTAAGCAGGGCTTTCATGCAGAGGATTTGCGAATACACAGAAAACGCACAGAATCGTATGTTTCATTCATTCAAGACATTTTGGTTATGAGATGAAGAGTTTGAAATCCTGCAGTCGTTCCTGCAAGTGGTGAAGACTCACATCGTCTTTGCAGATCTCGCTGACGAAGTCTTGAGCTTCGTTCATGGCTCCCGGTGTTGGAGCGAACACAGAAAAAGTCTCCTCATCCACCTGGCTTATAGTCACACCTTCAGAAGGAAGATAAAAATGAGCTGAAGTCACTAAATCCTGCTATAAAAAAAAAAAAAGTTGAAGTGATGCTTTTTTTTTTCAGCTCAACATCTCAAAGATATGATTATTATTGGTGAATTCATCATTTTTACTTGAATTTTACCTGTCTGAGCTTGAAGCCTACGAAGGTTATAACCTCCTGGTCCGACAAAGCGAGCTCTTCTTGACACGGGCACCCGCACATTTTCTACAAATCAAGCAAAACTCACAATGTAATATGACTTACTCAGCAGCTTCCAGTAATACATATTTGTGTACCTACCAACAACAGGTCCGTTTTCTTTCCTGCTCACTCTGGCTTTTGTTATACATTTGTTCATGATGCCCAAGATTTCCCTCTTTGCCACTGAAACAGAAAGATATTGAACCTAAAGTAGTCAAACCAGCACAAACGCACAAACTTTCATCATTAGTTCAGCTTTGTTTAGTTGAGGGAATACTTCACCTGTAGCGTGTTGAATCGCCTCCATAACAACCTTCAGAGGTAAACCTGGGATCTTCACATCAGCCTGGAGGTTACAGAAAAGGAAAGTTGCTCTTGAGTAGTTAATGCCTCAAACAAAATCTTTATAGGGTTAGACAGACACTTGCTTTGAGTTCTGAATCACAGTACCTGTAAAGCAGTGATACCCTTGTTGGTTCCTGCCAATTTGAAGTCCATGTCTCCAAGATAATCCTCTATTCCCTGTTTAGGAAATAATTCTTAGGTCATTTAAAGCCTCTCAAATAGGATGGAGAATTTTTAAAGTCCATTTTATAGGATTTAACCAAACTTTTCCTTCCATTATATAAATAAAAGGTACCAGAATATCTGTTAGCAATCTGTAGTCTTCGATCTCTGCAGGTTTCTCTGGATGAGCTTTGGAGATGAGGCCAATGGCAACACCCGCCACAGCAGAAGAGATGGGAACACCTGGCGACATAAATTTCCACGTAAATATCATCATACCACATAATTTTTATTCCGTCCTTATTGGGAAGGTTTTCTCCTGCATTCATCATATTGTTCATCAAGTTGGTCAAATCTGCAATTTTATGTAGAATAACTGATTTTGGATCCTTTGATTTACTTTTTACTTACATACCATGTCCATACAACTACTAGTAGTTTGTAAATCTTGTGTATCTTTACAACTGTGAGTCTACTGAATACAGACATTTATATTGAAGATGTACTCATTTAAGCCTGTGTGTGTATACTATACCTTATATAATTGATGGTGCTCTAATGTGAAATACTCCCAGTTCAGGGTAAGCAAAATATTATCTTATCTTATGATTTGTGACATGAAAAACTGACACAAAAGCAATCAAATCCTGTCTAACCATTGTTGCAGAGGGACATGTGTTTAGTTTTGCTTGGATAAAAAAAACAGTCAAACTAATTTAGTAGAATATATAAATATTCATGGCTTGTATGGTTCTGTAATAAGTTTTCACTTCTTTTTTCTTAGTTTTTTTTTTATTATGAATGACCATTTTACTTAACTCTTTAATTTTCTTTGATGCCACACATATCACATGGATACATTCAGTTTCTGAGACCTACTGGATCACTTTATGGTAAAAACTTTTCTCAAAATCCCATTCTACACAACTTGGGTATTTGTCTTCAGCCCCCTGGTGGATACCTTTAGCACTACAATAATTTGGACATAACACGGTATGAAATGGTACATACAGTATGCAAATGATCCCCCTTTTTCTTTTTCTTTTTTATTAAAAAGGTCAAATAGAGACTTCAGATAACAATAAAATGATTTTCTGCCCATTGTTTCTTCAGTCAGGATTAACAAGGTTGAAGAGAGTTATACTGTAAGAGCTGCTTTAAGTAGAAATGACAGTCTTGGTACCTGCATCCATGAGAGCAAGGCTGCCTCCACATGCTGAAGCCATTGAAGAGGACCCTTTGAGACAATCAGTCAAACAAACAAAAGACAGTCAGAGAAGCAGGAGTAGATAGTTATAAACAAAAAAAAAAAATCTAAATCAGACAATGAAGAAATGTCCAATGTTTTTTTCCCTTTACGCACTAACCATTCGACTCCAGCACCTCAGCTGTGACTCTGATGGTGAAAGGGAAGTCTTTAGGAATGACCGGTCTCAGAGCCTTTTCAGCCAGGGCCCCTGCAAATACAAACAGCAAAACCCTAAGCTCTCACAGCAATGTGTAGCTTAGGTAGCAGACAGCGATAATAGGAAAACCTTAACGAACCATGCCCAAGCTCTCTCCTGTTGATGCCTCCCATCTTTCCAATCTCATTGGTTGCATATGGAGGGAACTAAAATTAAAGAGAATATCAAAAAGATTTTGAGACCCAGAGGAAAGATAATCATATTGGTGATCATTTAATTGACTATTACAATGAAAACAACATTTTACCCACTTCATAATGAAGCATGAAGTTTTTGTCTTTGATGCCACTGCAGGAAAAAAACAATTGACAGAACAGAGTTGAATTCTCTTCTGGGCTCATTATAAATTCCTCTCCTCCGAGTGCCACAGCGTCAAAACACAGCCAGACAGAGCGGTAGATTTGAGTTAAAGTTGAGAACTGCGTTAAAAGGTAGGTAAAATGGAAAACCCAATTCCTTAAGAAACGTGAATCTACTGCACTATGTAAATAAAGACAGAATACAATAATTCAACCTTACATACGACTGAAAATAGTGCCGAGAGCAGGTTTAATCCTCCAGTCTCGATTTCAATATGGAAATGTGTGTGTGATAATATATGAATGTGGCCCATTATACAAAGAACATGCCAGAACATGAGACAGAGATTTGACCGATTTTCAGCAAATATATGATTATATGAAAAACAATAACATATTACATGTTGGCTAAGTAATATTCTTAATAACACAAATGCATCCGTTGTTTTTTTATTTACATTTTAAAAAGTGTCCCACCTGTCTTATTATATTTCTCCAGCTCAAGTTTCCCTTTTTTTTTTTTTTTTTCTCTTCGGCATCTACATCATAATCATGACTGATTATCAACATTAATGAAAACGCAGTACTGAGCAACCATTTTACCTTAAAGCTGTGGTGATAATATCTGTTTTAACACTGGACTCCAGGGAGTCAAATGTGACGCTGCACAGCACCTAAAAGAAGCACATGGAAATGAAAATGCAATTTTTTGTTTCTCATGAAAAATACTTTTTTAAAGCAACAATCAGAGATGTTGAATTTTTATGATCTTTATGCTTCTTGACAAACCTGCGTTTGCCCCCTCTGAAACAGAGCTGAGCCATGGAGCGGCTTAAAGAGGTCAACCTCGCAGGAAATGTTCCTTAAAGCAGTCAGTTCCCTCCCATCGCACCTTCAATGACAAATGTAATGATCCACATTCCCATATCAGGGCGCAGTGAGAATATTCTGTACATCCAGCACAGACAGTCATGCTCACCTCCTGTACTCGTTAAGCACTAAATTACGAAAGATTTCCTTGCTCACAGTGTTGAAGGATTCGATCACTTCAAAGGGCTCAGCCTGAGGGAATTTTTCTACAAAAAGACGATATCAATTAAACTGAATTCATTTGAAAAATAAAAAAATATAAGGTCATGTGAAAAAGGGTCTAAAACAAAGTGTCCATGCAAACTAAATACTGAAGATAACCCACCTTTCAGGTCCTCCTCAGTTTCTAGTCGAATTTTGTTGATTGCTTCATCTCTTGAAATCTAAGTGACAACATTATTGTTATTTTCTACAGAAATAAGTTTATCTTCTAGAATACATAAACATTCACATATCATGTAGAAGTGATCTGAATATAAATTAACTCAGATATTTGGATGAGATGTACCTTATCATGGGTGTAATCAGTGAAAACAGCATAAATCCTCTCGGACGCAAATCTGGAGCAAAGAAAAGCAGGAAAAATGTTTCCTTTTCCTGTTTAATTCAAGAAATGACATCTGAAAACACATCTTACTGCTCTATTAACCTCATCTTCCACCTTCATCACTCATAAAAATAGAAAATAAAAACGTAAAAAAACAAAACAAAAACACAGCTCCATCACTGGTCTTACCTTCGAACATGCTCCACCATCCCAGCCGGAGCCGAGAACATTCTGGCCGGCGTCCGCTTGGTAACCTTGTGCTCTCGCGCCAGCTGCTGGATGGCCTGGATGATCTGCTGGGTGTGTTTGACTCCCACCTTCACTGCATGGCAGAAGTCCTGCTGCAGCACGTTCTCAGCGGACGCCTCGATCATCACTGGCAGACACAGAATCACACGAGTCACCTGAGCTGCAGGATGCTTCCGGTCTACAGGCAGAGGGCCTGATCAGAAACCTGCAGTGCTACAAACTGCAGATGTCTGATGATGATGATGATGATGATGATGATGATGATGATGATGATGATGATGATGATGATGATGATGATGATGACAATTTATAATTCTTTGTACTTCAGTGAATGAAAATGTAATGACACTTCAAAAATACATTGTAGTCATTATATCTTGGTGAAAGTTAACTAAACATTCGGCCCCGACATGATCCATCCATCCATTTTCTATACCGCTTAATCCACACAGGGTCGCGGGTGGGCTGGAGCCTATCCCAGCAAGTATCAGGCGAGAGGCAGGGTACACC
>JAOXYM010000017.1:21320240-21337587 GCA_028567055.1 Leptatherina wallacei
TTATTATTATTATTATTATTATTATTATTATTATTATTATTATTATTATTATTATTATTATTATTATTATTATAAGAAGAAGAAAAACACAACCCTGCTGTACAACTGTTATATGTAAAACCTTTTCTTACCCACAGACTCTAATTTATAAATTATACCACAAATATGCTAAATAGGCTAACTTTAAGTGACACAAATAAGCTATATCATGAGTGGGCTAAATAGGCTAACTTAAGGAGACAAAGGTGTGTAATATTTTAACACATTAAATACAAAATTGGGTCTTTCATTTACTTCATGTGATCATTTCAATGTGTTGGTTTTGTTTGCATATAGAATGTTTTAAAACTTTTTCCATGATTGTTTTTTCTTAGCTATTTTGTATTTCACCGATAGAAAATGTTTCTTTACTACTAGTGTGTTTAGAAAAAGGAAAGAGATAAAGATGAGTGGATGAATGATAGTTATATTCTTCCCAAAAATTGAAACATGCAATTTGAGATCATCACCACAAGGTGTCAGCATTGTCAATACTATGCGCTGATTCGTTCCTTTAAATATCTATTTGTATACTTTGTTAATTAGTGATAATGTTTTGTTTAGCTCAGTCATCCACAGCCCGCCATACTGACACACACAGCTACAATGCCAGCTCTTTGCATTTTACAGTGTATAAAGAACAGAACCAGAAATACAACCTTTTCTGTTAACCTTGAGATGTTGCTAGGCAAAATTTGCATCCAATCACCCATCAGCACATCAGTCTGTCATTGTTTTAGCTTGCAGGTCATACAGCCACCATAGAAGTTAGTTTTTCCCAGCAAACACCCTCCAGTGAGCCAACTCAATAACAGTTGGGTTTCTGCAGTTGTTATGGCAACAGATGAGAGTAAGCAGCATCTCTTGTGCTGTCTGCATTACTCTGAGGCATGGCCACAGACACAGGCACGCAAACATGCCCACACAGCAGCTAATTACAGGGGAAATATCAGAGTCTGACAAGCACACACAATATAAAACACACAAGTGCACATTCCCATTATTACCAAGACTTCTAGCAGAATTATTGTGTTTCAATGGCTCGAGGAAACACTGAGCTCTCATTAATACCATGCAGAGCCATGGAATATTAGTGTGTAATGGGGCAGTCAGTGTTTACTGGTAGACTAAATGAGTGTGTTTCAATCACTTGAAGATTCAAGAAGTTTAAGAGATGTTTTTTTTATTTTCATGCTTTGATATTTCAGGAGGCAACAACAGGATAGTCATGAGCTCAGCTTTGATCTCTGCGACACACACATGAAGGCAAACCAATTCACGCAGGAGCCAGAGGATTTCCAGCAGGGGTGTGATCTGAGGTTTTTATAGGGAGATTATCCCTCATCCCAAACATTTAGTGACGTCTTTGCTGAACCAATCGTTCTCATGTGGAGAACTTTAATGCATATTTGCTGTGACTCATTTCTCACTAAAAAGAATTCAGCCTTAGGTTAACTAGGTTTAACCGCCAACGATGTAGACATTCATTATCTTCAGTGGTTAAAAACATCACAGCATTCCTTCTTTTCGTCAATGAAAAGCCAGTAACTGCTCTGACTCACATGCATATGCTTAATGGAAGCATAATAGACAGCTCTTGGCAACCCAATGTGGACAGAAGTGATTTTCTTTTTCACAAGCGTTTTAACGACATTACCTCACCTCAGGGAAATGTCATGAAGCTCCACATCATGACATTTCCCCTTTTTCTCAAAACACCTTGCAGCTGTTATGTGGAAAGATTCATTGTCATGAATGATCCAGATATGTTGGGATCTTCTACTGAAGCAAACATACAAAAATCAAATCAAAACCTGGAATTCAAACAATAAAAGTATCATCAGAAGATATGATTACTATGATAAATTACTTTAAAGATATCAAACATTTTTCAAATCATACATCCTCACATTTCAGAAATTGGAATCATGAAATGTTGGCATTCAAAACTTTTTTATACTTTTAAATGGACACCTTTTTGGAAAACATGTACAAAATATTCACCCATCACTATCCAAAATCTCTAAACAGTTCAGGGGTGGGTACAACTTTTGGGATGGTTTTTTATTCTACTTTACTTTTTTCATTCATTTGTTTGTTTTTATTTACTTTTGTTTATGTCTTAATTCTTAAACAATTCATTCACTTTCTAAATTTATTTATTCTTTATTATGAATTGATTTGATATTTAGATGTACTCTATTTCAGTCTCTTTTTTTGCTATTTTTTCCCAGATTTATTTTGTTTTCATATTATTGCATAATTCAGACATTAAGAAGTTTATATCCATTAAACAAAAATCCATTTTACAGGATCAGTTATTGACTGAATACAGATCAATGTGTGTTTTGTGTCGTCTGTCTACAAAGTAGAAAACAAGCTGATGCAGCACTAATCAATCACAGCAGGGTAAGATTAAGTGATTGAAAAAGAACATTGACAAAACATCACATAGAAAGCATGTTTGAATAGTAACAGTTACAATATAATCAAATTATTTAGTTTTGGGGGACTTGAGGACAGATCAATTAAAGACTGCAAAGAGCTGAATACTCTTGTACTTTAAGTCTTATCTTTAGAATATCAAACTCACACTTCATACTCAAGATGGACTAAATCTTATCTAGATTAACCAATACAAGTTTGGTGATTCATTTTGGAGATTGCATAGCCTTCATTATGTATTAATGGTAAATTTTCCTCAGTGTTCCAATGAAAGAAAACCCTTTTTTATCATCTCAGAGTGAAGAGATGAATCAGCATTTTACACAATGTTGTCAGGAGTCAATCATTAAGGCACACTCACATTTTTATTGCCCTGTAATGTTATGCAATTAGGCTTTGACTGATCCACAGGGGTTGACATCATCTGAACTGGAGGTCTGACTGGAACTGGAAAGTTGGGTATTGATTTCCCATAACAGCACAACAGAATAGAGACAGAGGCAGAGTGGACAGTCAAACTGACCTCCCCTCTGGAAATAAATGTCAGTCCTTTAGATTCTTTTTCTAATCTAAAAGACAGGACTTTTTCTTTAATAATCTCTGTGAAATATGAACACATTAATCCAGAACATTTGATCATTTTCACTAATTCATTAGGGAGGATTTTTTGTTCAATCTATAAGACAGGGCTGGAGTGACCTCATAACCATCAATCCAACAACGAGACTTGGAAACCAACCAAGTAAGCAGAAAATGTGCTGGTCTGATTAACATCTATTGGTTATGCCTTCACATACTTTAAAGGTGCTCTTAATGAGATTTACCATTATCATAGCTTACTTCAAACACGGTTTTTAATTTTGGTCACTTCTAGACATTTTTTTCAAGCCCCATCGTGTCAAAGTCAATAACTTTTCGAACGTTTCTCAAATCTATAAATATCTAAAATGTCTGTGGCACAAGATCTTTAGGGAATTCCTTCCATTAATCCTTATTTGCATTTAGAGATCTTTCTGTTCAAGGGGTCAACATATGAAACAATCTATCTGCATAAGTAAAGCTCAGCTCTAACTGGGATCATTTTAAAGGCTGGGATCAGCCACGTGTCGTGTAATGTGTTACATTAGATTATGCTACATATTGTTCGAATGTGAATAACCATTAAACAAAAGTGGAATCTTGAGATTAATTCTAAAGCTTGAACCATGTAATGTCATGTCTTAAACATTGTAAAGAATTAAAAGTTCAGTTAAGAATATGTTAAGAACATTCAGCTCATCATTGTGAAGGTGGCCTGTTGAAACTTATTATCAACTCTTTGTTCTGTTATTTGTCCACATTATTCTGTTAAGGGAGACTATTACTGGTTAAATTCTCCTCCCGTAAAGAGAAAATTTTGTTCAGCATTAGTCAGCCCATATGGTAAAAGGAATTCTAAATCAAAATGCTTGTGGTGACTGTAAATTCCTCTGGAATAACTAACAGGACACTACAGAGAATTTCATTTGCAAGAGAAGCTGCAGGTCATCTTGTTACTCAGTAAGAGAGTGGTGCTGCTTCACAATTAGTTTAAATGAACACCTACCCCTGGAAAATGTGTTTCCTTCCTGGGTAGTGGGTTGGGTAGTTTTCATACTGTCAAATCAGTTTGTGAGGGAGGAATGCTGCGGTGGGTCCTTACACAAACACTGAGCCATTAGATGGAGGTTAGAGCCGCTTTGTGACAAAATTATTTTATAGCATCACAAATAAGGGATTTTGGATAAACAAGCAGGAGGAGACTGTTCGGTCCAAGGTTAATGAACTCTACAGTGATGCAAATAAATGCTAACACCCACTCATAAACACAGTGAGCTTAGCAAAATATCCAACTATACGCCTCTACAGTGACAGAGCAGAAAATGATTGTGTTTAGGCTGTAAGCAGGCAGGGAACCAGCCATGAAAGGTTTTCATTAGCTGCGTCAGTGTTTAATTGTCTCCTGAGGTGATGGGGGTAGTGAAAATGTGTGGGCTGTTTCAGAAAAGGGATAAAAAAAATTCCATTTTAATCAGTTTCTTTCCTTCATCAGCTTCTCTGCATAACAAGCACAACAAATTTGGTCAGTTTAGTTTGTTTAGCATACAGTTTGGTTAAGAATTACATTTAGAAACAAGCAGTTTTGGCTGTTTTGGCTGTTTAAAAAATACATTTAAGCTCTGGTTTTAAGTCTGGGCTAAAAGTGGGTTTACATCCAATCGGTGGTAAGGTTTAGGAAATATAGTCCTTGAATATGCAGCCCTTTTTTTTATCATTAAAAAATCTGCATCATCCTTTATAGGTAATCTCTGCCACGGACATCATCAAAGAATCTTTTTTATTATTAATATTTACATTTGTCGTAAGCCTACAAAATGCAGCTCAACCATGCAGATATCAAATCATAGACTGAGATATCACTGAATTTCTCTCCTCTTTAAAATGAAAAAACTCTTGTTTGAGTCTGTATTTGTATGTACACACTGAATGGCCGTCCAATAAGCTCTGTTGCATTTGGCTGAATCAGAGCAGATTATCTATCTCCTGTCATCTGTTTTCTGTCACATCATGAATAAACACTTTGCTGCTGGAAGCCATTCATTTTTATAGGTTGCAGTGCTTCCGTGTGGCTTACTGATGATGCACCTTAGATCATAAGTCATTCCAGGCCTTACAGACTTCTTTCTTCCCATCTTTTTTTATAGAGGCAGATATAACAAGAGTGCTGCCCCATAATAGGTCTGACTTCTAAAGATATTTTTTTTGCAATAACTAATCTGTCACTTTTATTTCTTAGATGTATTATAGAAGATTACACCTTGTGGTGAACCCTCTGTATTTATTCTTGTGAAGTCTTCTTTGTATTATTGCTATCTCCTGGAGAGGGTGCTTTGCTCTGTTGGATGTTGTCATATCCTTCAATCATCCACCATTGTTGTCTTCTGAGGATATCCTGTATGTTGCCATGCTCACAAACACTTTCTTTTTTCTCAGAAAGCATCAAACAGTTGATTTGGCTGTTCCTATGGCCCTTTGGTAGAATTGATTTATTTTTCAGAGAGCTCTTTTGACTGCAACAGCTTGACATGCTTGGAATCAATTCAAGATGTTTTTTTTCTTTATCAATGGATGAAGAAATAACAGAAAATGAACTCACTTCTGTCTATCAAAAGCTCAGAAGGCAACTGTTTATCACATATATGAGAAAAAAATGGTTTTAAATTAAGTAGTAGGACACTAAAACCAAATATCCTATTGGGCCAATGTAGGGAAAAGATGAGTCTCTTTCTAATAACCAAAATGTTTTTTCCTTCCAAACTATTTTCACAGTAAGAAATAGCTGTTTCATTCAGTTTTCTTCCTGCAATCGTTCCTGTGATACTGACAGTCTGTCATGAGATCCTGCTGCAAAGAAAACAGCCAAAAACAAAAACCGATAGACTTTATTTTCTCAACTCAAATGTCAAGTTGAAGACAGATAAGAAAAGGAAATCTCAATTCAGTTGTGCTTTTACATACCTCACATCCTCCTGGTCAAACATGTTTATGCAGCATGCAAGACAATACAGGTTCATGAAGGATCTCATGCGCTGTACAGCGTCATGCAGAAACACCAAAAGCAGCCACTATTATTGCAAATGCAAATGAGACCCTCTTCATTTCAAGGGGACTGCTGACATGCATTTTGTAATGTTGAACATACAATGGTTCATTAATTCATAGTTCCTGAGATGTGAGTAAGGTCCCCATTTCCCAAATCAGTGATTGTGTTTTAATTGACTGGTTAGCCACATGACCTCTATTCCCACTTCACACCATCACAATCATTCATCAACTGTCGATTAGGTGTCTCTAATTTCAAGAGTAGACTCTACCTTGCTGTTGCTTATTAAAATGCGAGTTCATGGCCTGCATTTACAGTTATGTGAAAATTAAAAAATAATCTCTTCACAAATCAAGGCTTTTTTTTTCTTTTAAAGAAACATAATCTGGTCTTTATCGGATCTTGAAAATAGGTAAATACAACCTCAGAAAAACAACACATGACATATCACACTGTGCCATTAATTTATTTTACATATCAGGCTGGGATCGTTGTCTTGTTATTTTGATCCACTGGTCTTAGCTTATGTAAAACTTAATAGTGGTCTTTCCGATTGTTTAACGACAGTTTAATGACTGTTAATGTTGTTCAGTGACTAAACAAGCAACCAAAAACCAATAAGCTGATTATGAAATCATGAAAATAACTATTAACTGCAGCACAACTTTTATTATAACCCTTTTGATACATGCCTCGTGCCATTTTGATATAATTTATTTCCATGGCTTGACTGACTTTCTATTTGTAGCTACTGCACGTTGTTAATAACCTCAGTGCATTACCCACCAGGTGTCAGTAGCCAACCTTCCCATTGCTCCTAGTAAAGCATATTGTAAAGCCAGACAATGTATGGATCACTAATATTTCTCTGACAATCAACTGAATGAACAAATGAAAAAGGGATCATTGAATGTTTTTAAATCACAGCACTAGAGCTGTAAACACGCTATTCTAAATTAGCTCTTTTTCCAGATTTGTCCTCACACCGCCAAACTGAAGCATCTTATAATGCCAAATGTTGACTAAGAAATATCACTTAGTATGACTCAGAGGAAATCCTAACAGAAAAGGATGCTTTGATCAATGCCCTACTTTTCTTGCAGAGGGAAGGCGGAGGGAGATGCGCAGTAGAGGCAGGGAGGGAGGCGGTACTACGTGTCCTCCAGTCATCCTCTCAACGCTCGAGCACAGTGGTGTGCGGCGTTTGAACAGCGCCAGACAGAGGAGCTTACGCCTGGGAGTGACTTTATTCCAAATATGAAGAGGAAACCAATAATTTCAGAAGCAGGACGTTAAAGCTTTGGATTTTTTCCTTTTACCTCACTGTTGGATGTTTTTTCTATTTAATCTCATCGGAGGAATACATCTACTCTGCTGAAATCTTCTGCCACTAACGGTCAACCATACCTGGCACAGGTCTGCATTTAACCGTTCTTTTCTTTTTCTTTCTTTTTTTTAATATAAAGACCGAAGTTGGCTGACTCCAAATCACTCACTACCGCAAGTGAGTAATTTTTGAAGAAAAAATGTGATTCCCTTTCCTTCCCAGGAAGCAGAGTCCCCTCGTTGGCATCTGAAACAGCTGGGTAGTGTCGAGAAGATTGTGGATTAACGTTTTTCTCCTCCCCAAGAAAGCCCGGACGTCTTCCAGTGGCCTTTAGCCAAAATGAGCGTTGACTTAATTGAATTAACCACATGAGTGGAGTTTAAACAAACACATTTCTCACCGAAGGATTTTTTTCCACATATCTTCCAAATTAAACGGCGCCAGGAAATCATGGAAAGCGAGGTTTTCACTCCGTTGCTGGAGCAGTTTATGTTCACGCCTTTGGTCTGCTGGGTAAGTTATCTAATTAAATTTTCAAAGAGGACTAAGGCTCTTTAATTGAACACCTATTTCTATTTCAAGTGGTTATGGATAACCTTAACACCTATTTGGTTTGTCTCATTTATCTTCAGGTGAAGACAGTCGGGCAGCCAACAGTGACCGATGGCTCCAAATTATCGGAATATATTGAATTAGTGGATGGGATTTACCTGAACGAGATCATGCTTGAGATGTGAGTAATTTGACACATTTAGCGAGAAACCCATCTGTTCCCTGCATTGGCCTCCACAGGATTAGCCAAATGAGGGCATGCAAATCTTAAACCAGATCAACGTTATTTGTGCATAATATAACAAGCAAATTTTTTTTTTACACCATTAACTACGCTGTGGAGGGTTAAAACGATTCTCACCCTGAGGCCTGTAGTGGGGTCATCCCTACATGCATAAATTGAATAACTGCAACCTCTGTCCAGCTCTTGATATTGCCTGCTGAAGTGAATGTAGGCTATTCACAAAGGGACCCTGTATTGGGGGCAATGAGGGGTTGCACTGTCAGAAATCTTCGCAGACAGTCATTGTCAGGCACCTTTTGAGCAATGCAGATTGTCTGCAAGCATCCGTGGTGCATGGATGGAGCTCCATGACTTTTAAGGGGTCCGTTTTTCTTTCACCCTACTCTGTCATCTGCAGCAGTCTTGAAGACACTATGCTCCTAAGATGTGCCATGCTGTGCTGTAGATTAATCTAGAAATAGTAGCCTTATGCAGAGAAACACTGGTTGAAGCACAGAATCTAGATGAAGATTGCACATTAGTGGTGCAGGCAGGCGCAAAAGCACATTAATCTTTTTTTTTTTTTAATCCAAATCAAAGGGACTTCAATGGTTTGCTAGATTTGATGAGAGACTTGGGCTGCTGGAAGAGAGTCAAATTTATCCCTTTCCAGTGACTGACTAATATATAAGGCATGACATGAGACAGATTTCCATTCCTTTGTCTGGCTCTTAGCGGCTTCTTCCTGCTAGCAGGACATTTTTTCAGAATTTCCACTAATGCTACACTCTTCGCTGTCAGCATTTACCCTGCATGCCTGACTAAGGAGCGTTCAGTCATGCCAGCTCCCAGTTGAAATGGATTGTTAATTCTCTGGAGGTTATGTGTGGCATTTCTTGAGGCACCTCCCATTAATACCTTATATTCAAAGTGTAGATTAACTGAAATTTATGGATAAAAAGATGGTTTGAGGAACAAATCTTTTTGTGCAGATTTGACTTTAGTAACAAATGCCAATGGTTTTATCAGGACTAAGCTGTTGCTGTGTGGCATGAAGAGCTGATTAACCCCAGTGGCAGTTTTCTGTCACTCTATGGTGTTGTCTTCTTCCAGCCTTCTACCAGTGTCCTAGGCCTCCTGCTGCTAAGCTGCCTATACTCAACTTTAAACAACCTCTTCCATCTCACTCTCCCATGCTCGTTTTCCTTCTCCTCCACCAAGCGGGTACTCAGTGGTTTCATATCAGAAACATGTTTATGGAAGCTGTTTTGGGTTTATCTGAACAAGGCCATCTTTCCTTATCCACACATAGCCTTTTCAAAACACTAATCAAGTCAGCAGTATTTTCAGAGCCTTTTTTCGCCCTTTTGGGACACAGGATAGTGGGAAAGCAGCTGGAAGGATTGGAGGAGAGAACAAGGCAGCAAATAATTTGCCAAAAACTAAAGGATGAGAACCTTTTGACAGCACAAGGAACATTTTCAAGAATGGTTTTCAAAGCCAGACGGCAGCTACTTTGCTCTACATTTTAAGACTAAGATTTGTGATCTGGGAATTCTGCATGCAAATAAATGGAATGAGGTGGATGATATTTCTGTGGCTGGTTTAGTGCTGCGGGAGGGGACAGACTGAACTGTAACTGGCTTAGTGATAGCCTGACAGGATGTTGGGGATTGCCAGTCACAGACAGCACTGTGTGTTTGTGCTTTTCTGCAGGGCTTCTGTCTGCATGGGAGTATGTGTATCTGTTGCTGTGTTTTTCTTTTCTTTTTCTTTTTTCTTTAAATGTGCATTTGGTTTTGGACAGAGGCAGCTGTTGGTAGACGTCTTGTCCAGCCGCCCTCCCACACAAAAGGGCTACAGTATCAGTCAGATTTTGCCTTGGTGAAACTGCTCCTTGTCTGCTTCCCTCACTTTATGAGCTGTGTGTCTCGAATCCTGCAGGCTCACTTAACAGAAATTCATAAGCTTACACATCTAAGTTTTCTTTGTGGTGTTATTGATGAAAAATGTTTCTTTATTCCTTGTCTGAAGTTTGCAACATATTAAACAGAAACCTAGTGGAAAGGAGACATGGGAGCTTAACAACACATACTTCCTCTGAATCATTAAAAAAAGTTTAGAAGCCACAGGGGAGTTTTCCATCAGAACCGTAGGTGATAATTAACAGTGAATGTTTTCATTTAGTTTCTAGGCTCTTGATCACATACCCTTTTCTCACATTTTCATCTCTTTGTATCACCTGCTCTTATAGCTTGAACTATATTGTAATGAGTGTTAGTTTTGTACAAACAAATAATCCAGTTGTGCTAAAACAAACTTTGCTACTTTTACCTCTTGATTTTTATAGTAAGACAGTGGTGCCCAAAGTTGGTCCTCAAGGGATGCTGTCCTGCAGGATTTCAATGTTTCCTTCTTCAACACACCTGACTCAAATTAAAAGGATACAACAGCCTAAGAAACTCTGCATAAATACTCATTAATTTGAGTCAAGTGTGTTGGAGCAAAGATACATTGAAAACCTGCAGGATTCTGGCCCTCGAGGACCGGAGTTGGACACCCCTGTACTTAGAAAACTGAAGTGCTAAAACTACTTCACTTGAAACTTAAGTCAAAATTTGCTGGATGCTTGATAAATAGACAAATATGAATGTTTTAGTTGCTGAACAGTAAAATACTGTCTCATATTCAATTATTTTTGTTGAATATTTATTCATAGAATTGATATTTTCTCTCACAGCAATAGAAATGTAATATTTTAACTGGCGATGTCTGTTGTTGGAGTATAACCTTGGTGTTGCTGTGTGAATGTCTCCGTGTCACTAGCAGTTGTCATCGGACAACAGAGGGGGGAGCATGGAGTGAGAAGAGAGACCCCGGGATTATCTTAACGGTTTGCTGACAGACGCCCAGATGGCACCGTGTCCCCTCCCCCTGCCGTTGTGTGACTGATATTATCTAGCCAATTAGCTTGCCTCCGTAGCGCTGTCAGACCAATTAGCTTTCTCACTCAGCAAGACGGTGCCTGTTAAATTTTTGTCAGAGTAACAACTGTCCAGTTGAAGTCTGTTCTTTTGCCAATTGTGTAGACACGTGCTGGTTCATTGGCCTGTTTGGTCAACCGTTCAGTCCGTCCTTGGCAGGCTGTTGGAGAGAAATTGTGAAGATGAAGGGGAAAAAAAGACTTAATGCAAAGCAGTTATAAATTTGTTTTTAAGTCTTTTTGCATTTTTATTATAATTGTGTAACTCGATTTTAATCCAGAAAATAGATCAGAAAGTGGTTGGTGTCCTAATTTGCCTGATAATGTGTGAAGCCTTGGAGCACGCTTGGATTATTAAAGGAATGTGGTTGCACGTGTTCTCCCCGTTAATGTTTCTGTTGGCCTGAATTTTTAGACAGATCTGCACTTGTCTGTAAATCTACCCAAATCTGCTTGTACACATGGGGATGAGGGGATGAATACAAAGACCATAACCAGATGAAGTGACTATCAAGTCTATATAGATCTGTGGATGTTGACTACAGAGTCAAAAATCCATTTTCCTCTCATGGCCACAGTTCTGTGGGGTCACATACACTCAACATAGTCATTACTACATCTGTAATCATATCATGACTCAGAGCCAGATGTGCTTTGTAAAAGAATTCTGGTATTTGGTGGACCAGTACATATTGCCTTGTTGGTTTAAACCCTGAACTGATCAAAATTGCTTTCTTCTGTTGTTGATTGTTAAATTCTTTATTTGATTCCTGTCAGATGCAAAGGCATACTAAGCTTTAGTACGCCTTTTGATGCTCAAGTAGAATATTCTTAAATAAAAGAGCCATCTGGCAGTGTTTTAATCAGGAATCTAGTAAAAGATATGAATGAAGAACTGAGACAAAGTCTTCCCTACATTTTATTTGATATATTACATTCACATTTTTACAGTATTTTTTAAAATTTTGTTTTAATCTTCACAAAGTTTTATACTTACATGCATCAAAACATAATTTTTTAATATAATTCTTATGTGAATATCTTAATTAAACCAACCTTGATAACTGTATCAAATTCATTGAATTGCACCAAATTCTTTTTTACATATATTGTGCCTCAATTATATTTGCCCAACATGTAACTATGTTGTTCTACCTTTTTATAAGGGTGAAGCACAAATATAGAAAATATCCTGAATGAACAGTTTTAAAGAAAATCACTCAAACAAAGAAGGTTCTGTTTTTTTTTTTTTTTTTGCAGACATGTTTCATATGTTTGTTTTATGAGCATTAAAGACACCACATAGTTGCTGTTTATTAACATTTCAATAGAGATGTCCGATATTATCGGCCTACCGATGTTATTGGCATTAAAATGTAATATCGGAAAATATCTATCGGTTTTTACTTTTTTAATGACACAACTCTTACACAACATGCGCATATTCACATCAGTGGTCGGCAACTGGCAGGCCGCAATCCAAATTGGCTATTAATATCTGGCCGCCAGAGTACTTTCATAAAAAGAAAAAACTGATTGCAACAGTCATGTGTCATTGTGCAGACATGACGCTGTTAGCACCACAGCCCCTATAGGCCCATTTATGCTCCCTTACGTACGTAAATAGGGATGTCCGCTTGAATGGTCGAGCTAGAGAGGAGGAGAGAGAGAGACATCCAGCACGTCAGCAGCTGGTGACTCTCAGTGCAGGTCAGACAGACCGGGAATGTTGGACCAGAAAGTTAACTGTGAGAAACTTCTTGTTTAGCGGTGAATGTTTTTGCTACAAGCTAAACAGCACACAGCTTTTTAGTTCCAGTAGAGTCCCGTGTCTGCTTCATCACTGCTGGGTAGAGAGAAGGAAGCTAATACTGAAGCTAGCTGCTGCTTCAGCCTGGAATCACCTCGCCTCTGCCCCCGACCTCAGTTTGGAGGCAGGAAAGTTTAACAGCTGTTTCTGTCAGTTTTTTCAGAGATTGAAGGCAACATAGAGCAACACGGTTACTAAACCTTCAGAAATGTTGCTTCAGGAACAAAAAGACCAGATGGAAAGACGAGGAAAATAACTGGTTTGTTGTTGCTAATGCTTCTGTGGGCACGATGTTTAGTTCACCTGGAGACCCCCCATAGACCCAGCCAGATCAGGTTCAGTCCCGATGATTCCCTGACCCACTTCTCATCTACCTGCTGTACAATAATGGACACTAGAGCCCACACAATGTTTGAAATATAAAAATATAACGATGTTAAAAATAACTTGTGTATGGAACATATACAAATATCTTACACGTTTATACAATTTCCATTTGGGTATATAAAGGCCTATAGACTATATATATCCGTCTTTATATATCTATATTAGGGGTGCACCTCGGCCTGGATTGGGCGATCCTTATGTGAAATCGGCAGATTTTCTGCAGTACAAGAAAAAGACCAAAGATTTGCAATTAATAATTCATGCAAGGCCGAAATAAGTCGTGGTGGGGCCGCAAACAAAACGTTCAGTACAACAAACCTTGTTAGCCAACCTTTTCATTTATATAAGAGAACACTACCTCATGGTTTGTATATCATATCATGTGTATATGTATATATGGAGATATGTGATGTTATGTATCTAAAATAATTTCGTTTTTCTTCTCTGGGGGGAACCCACATACTGTATATCGGTATCGGAAATTAAGAGTTGGACAATATTGGTATATCAGATATCGAACCTCCCTTCATTTCAACCTTTGGTGCATTCCTCTGTCCTGTAATTTATCTGTGATTCGAAAGGAAGCTTTTTTTTTTTTTTTTAAGAGCGAAGGTGGCTTAAAAACTGAATAAGCCTCTTAAACCTAAGAAGTTGTAAATTTTTTTGCCATATAAATTCTTTCATTTGGTATGTACAGGCTAAACAGTTAACACTGAATTCCTAAATGCTGGTTCTAAAGATCTTCTTACTTTTCTGTCATTCCCTCTTTGCATCACCTTTCAACATACAAATGCACTTGGCCTTTACCTCTTATTTTCATACTCCTGATAATGTCTTCATCATCCTTTTTATTCTTTTTCTGTCCGTCCCTCACCTCTTCTGCTCTCTCCCTTTTCTCTGCTGTTTAATCTTGCATTTTGAAGCCTTTGTTGGCTCTTGTGGGGCTATCTAAGCCGACATAGTTGAGATTCCAGCTGGACTGGTGAATGGAGACAGACAGATCTACTGCTGGGGTGTCAGTCTGCTTGCCAGCTACTGCCTTCAAAGTGTGAAGTTCGACATTAATCTGGCAATCCCCATAATCATCTTTCTGTCATGCCGGTTTCTCTGTGCCTAAGAAGTAAGAGGATGTTTATCAGAGCTGGGAGGAAATTACATCTGTGACCTTGAGAAGAAAATTGTCATAAGGCTGTTGATGTGAACCACTCAAGACATTACAAATAAGGTCACGTTTAAACTCAGAGTATTGTTACTCTTAGTTTCTCTATACAAAGCCATTTTGATTTACATAATCTGACTTTTGAAGTGATACAATGTCAAATTTCCGTGTTCAGCATGTTTTCAAACAAATGATCCAGCTAGTTTCATGATGAATATCATTTGAATGTGAATGAATCACAGCCTATTGCAAGTTAAAATTGGATGTATTGATGCTCATACATTTATTTATTCGCCTTTCAAATTTCCATTTAGTCTGCGCTCATTTTTATTTGTTAATTTGCTTGTGCTGCTTTTTGCAGTTAATGCAAACTCGACACTTCCTCCATCTGTTTCTAGCTTTTTAATGGCTCAGGGGATTTAATCCTCTCTGCACCCTGAAAGACTTTAGCTGAGAACCATCAGTGGGAATTGTTCATTTCTATGAACTGCAACTTTACATTTAGAATTAACATTAAAGAAGAAATAATTATTGACCAGGTATGATATTTCTTGTCTTTGTCTCATTTTTGAGATGTCATCTGAATTTTCCTCAAGTTGAAGTGCTGAAGTTCTGTATGGGATCACACCCTGCTTGGCAGGAATGAGTCCAGCTGCAGTTCCTATGGATACAGAGGTAGAAGAGAGGAATGGCAAGAGGCCCCATGGAAACAGAAAGACAAAGACAGGAGAGAAATGACTCTTGACGAGGAAATGGGGTGGTGGGAATTGGGAAATGCATACAAATGATCCCAACTGCATTGGTCTGTTTGTGTTCTATATAATAGTTCCCATGAGAAAAGGGAGGGTGCAGTCTTGAGTTTTTCTGTGACAGATATTTCACATACCTGCAAAACTGGCTTCTGTAGTGTACTCTTCTTTTTTTTAACACTTGGTGTTGTAATATGCATTTACAATAGGGCTGGGGGATATGGCGTGAATATAAAATCTCTGATTTTTTTCAAACCAAATCCAGCTTCCGATTTTATTCAATCTTTTTCCTTTACTTAAAAACATATTAAATTTATTAAAAACAATATTAAACTTCAATCTTTTGCTTGCAAAGTGTGTTCATATTTTGTTTATTTATATGAATGAATGACTGCAAAGAAAGTAAATAACACCATAAGGGCTTCATATTATCTTGCATAGAGATATGCAAGACAACTGCATCCGTGATCTCTTTCCATCTGGATCCTTATCATACGAGATCCACTGCGGAAATAAATTCCCAGATGTTGGTTGTCTCATAAGTTGTCTTCTGCATCTCATAGAGAGCAGCATTTACCACGGTGGTTATATGCACAGCTATATTCCAGGCGCGAGTCACTTCACTGTATATCTGTTAGTGCTTTCAGACAAAAACTGTTCTGGTGCAAAGGGGGCTGGAAGCCTGAGGAGAGCGTTTGCAGTACATATAAAATAGGGGGGAAAAAATACAGATTTTCATGAAAATAGTCATAAACTGCAAATTTGATTTATCGATTTGATCAATTTCCTAATCTTATTTAGTGTTTGCCTGATACCAAGTCGGAGACTTTGTTGAAAGAAATTATCTGCATATTTACCGTGTCTAAATGGTTAAAACTAATATCTTGTCTGAGTTTTGTGCATGAGCTGAATATCATTTGTAAAGAATGCTTAAAATTTCGCAAACAAAAGCTGGTTTGATGTTTTCACTGCATTATTAAGGAATATTTATGTGTCAGGTTTAATTTGTAAGGGTGAGTTACACTTACCCACACCTGGGGCCTGATCCAGAAAGCAGGTTATGTAAAAAAACTCTGAGTATATTAACCCTGAGTTGGTGGAAACTCTTGGGGTTCCCTTCCAGAAAGTGAGGTAAATCTTACCCTGAGTCTGTTACCACGGTAACTGACTCCATGAAGTAAACCTACTCTCTAGCAGGTTCACCATAAGGTAACCCTGAGTTTCTATATGTCTCCTCCCAGCTGAAGCAGCTGTCAGACATGGTTTGTTCATACTAACGCGATTCCAGAGATTTAGAAACTGATTTAATACATAATCATTTATTTAGGGAGAGGACTTTTTACAACTCAGACAGACGTGTTATTTCTAGATCAATTTGTCACTAAAACGGCACTGTTTTGCAGTCACTACGCTTTTCCAGCTCTACTTATCCAACATTGCACACATGTGATGACGTCACAGCAAAATTTGTAATTTGCGTTGCAAGACTTCATACTACTTTGTAAATTTATTCTTTATAACGTTGGCAACATGTAAGATTTTAGAAAGACAACAATAGAGTCATGAAGAAATTCCTCACACATCTGAAATCATAATTCCACAAATTTGTAGCAGAGATCTACTGTCAGTCTCCTCACCATCCTCTTCCTCCTCTCGTGAAGGAGATTAATCTTAGTCCCCATAGCTATATCTAAAATAAAAAATACAGATAATAGGTGAGAGGACATACTTTAAGTTATATCAGTATCAGTGTGTGTGTGTGTGTGTGTATATATATATATATATATATATATATATATATACACACACACACACAATCAGAGGTCGCGCTAGAATCTTTCTTTGTCGGCCATTTTGACTGACAGGCTCATAAAAATCCGGTCATTTTGTATTTTTACCGGTCATTTTATTTTAAAAAGAAAAAAACATTATGACATATTCAATAGCATCAGTTTTAAGCTGATATTCAGTCCGAACAAGGTGAACAGAAAATCCTCACCTGCCGTCACATCATACAGATGTGCAGAACCCACAGCGGGCCGACCAGCAGT
>JAOXYM010000017.1:21355354-21382913 GCA_028567055.1 Leptatherina wallacei
CTGGTTGGCTTAAATCTTTTGAAATGTGAGGGATTTAGGCCCCATTTACACCACAATGCTGAGACAGTAAAACACTAAAGTTTGGTTGTGTTCTGGCCTCTTGTTTACACGGTAACAGAGTCTTGGGTGGATAAAACCGCAAAGATTTGACAACAGCCTCCAGAGTGAAACTTTGTTACAACGCATGGTGAGTCCTCTCAGTGTAAGCTGGAACTTGAACGTTTTGGCGATGATGACGTATTTTACGCCATCTTGCAGAGGCGCACATACCCGGAGAAAGTGCAATAACAACAATGGCGGACGTCTGTCATGTTTGTGCTGCAGTACCTGTTTAATTCATTTGGTCTGTTGAAGCAAAACCTGTTTCTAGTCGAACATTTCTGCCGTCAGTGAAGACGCAGAGGTTACATGCGCCAGGTAGCTCGGCATGCAATGCTTCTGTTATTGCGTTGTCCTCTTTTAATATACAAAGGAATCCATGGATGTGTCTGATGACGATGCGGCTCATCAGACACACTTTTCCACTGACCGGAAAAAGTTTTCATTCCGCTGTTGTGTAAATGCATTTATTTTCAAATACACAAAGGAAAAAGTTTTGTTTGGAAACAGTGTGATATAAACAGGGTCTTAGCATTATGTGAATTTGCACAGATGTGGCTCTATTTTTGATCACTAATCATACATGGAAAAAAATAGGCTTTATTGTTTATGTGAAGACAGGAGATCGTGTCGCTACTCTGAGAGAACATTAATGCCAGTGACATATATAGGCCTTTACAAAAACAAGACATAAATATTAATTACCCATTCCTACCCGCTATGTGTCAGCTTGTGCACATACATATTGGCGTGTGTGTGTGTGCCTGCATGATTGTTGTAAGATGTAGCTCACAGTTATATTTTGTTCTTCTCGATTGACATGTGAATGGAACGAGCTCCATGGTGTAACCCAAACCAGCAGTTTAACCCACAGTGTCACTTGTCTAATCACTCGAACACACACACATCGTGTGTACAGTTGCAGTAAAGTACTAGTACATTGGAATTCTTCTGCCTTTGTAGACATAAATCACAAACAAGTCAATGTTATTTACTATCAATTACTTTTAAGTTTGAAATATTTACCAGTTCTGTGTCTTCCTGACCACCCTCTTTTTATATCTGTATGTGATAGGAAACTCTCCAGCAGCTGGTGATGATGCCTTTACCAAATGTGCTGGTGTTGGGTCGGAACCCTCTTTCTGGTAAGTAACAGTGATAAAAAACTTACCCAACATTACTTATATTAACATGTTCAGCAATACTGTACTGTAAATTTTATTTTGTGTGCTCCAATATTTGACTGACATGGACAGCAAGCATGCAAACAGTTAAGAAAGACGATATTGTCCTTTAGGATGTAAGTGTGACTTGCTTTAATTCGCAGACGCTTTGTTGTGTTGTGCGACTCTCTTTGGCTTTTTCAGATTTTTATTTTGTACTTTTTGAAATTTTTTTACACACCCACTTTTTTCCCTCTCTGTTTCATGATATTTATTCAGAACTAATGACATAAATTTGAATGCAAAAAAGTAAAAAATGTCTCAATTTATCATTGAGGTGATAGGATATGGGCAGATAAACAGGTTGGTTTCAAAGGCCAAACTAAGTTTACCTTTGTAGGACTTACAGTGTGCTTCATAGATCCTCCTTTTCACCACAGACCAAGGCTGTGGAGCTCTATTACCTAAAGTGTTAGACTCATTCGATCATTTTGCTGCAAAGCTTTGACCTACTGAACCCTAGCTATGCTATTCGATATGCCTGAGCGGCATTAAAGCCACAGTGATGCAGTGCCAAGTGTTTGAGTGTCGTGAAAACATTTTTGACCAGCTTGACCCATGCAGCTCCAACTGCTACTTGATATTCCAATATAATGCTATTAAATAGAATATAACAAGTAGCAGCCAGGTGATTATTAAGGATGCTTTCTCAGCTGTTTGTGGATAAAGGAGAACTAGGTCATGAAATTATGTGTTTACTCGTCTGCATAGATCAGTAGAATCACAAAGGTTCATAGACCCTGCCTGCATCAAACAATCATCAGCTCTTCAAAGTTAATGGTTTCCAGGCCCAGCTCACAGACCTTGTTGAAAGATGTCTGTACTTCCTTAAGCAAATGAAATAGGCCTCTTAATCCGAGACCTCTGTCAGAATGCTTTATCACACATTTCATCACAACCGTTGCTCATATTCTGGGTTTTCATCACTTTTTATTGGCCACAGTTAGCTCTTTGATTTTCATTCACCACCACCAGCATGAAGGGTAAACAAATGAACAATGCAGGCTCCAACAAATATGCAGACATTTGTACGCACTGATCATCAGCATCACATTTTAGGACTCTTACACAGGTTTGTCTTTGTATTTTGTTAATCCCTCTCAGTGCTGCTTCTCAAAATAACTACCTGGTCATCGTGAGGCCAAAGAAGATGCTTTCGTGAACAAAACTACCAAAATGTAATAGTATCGACTGTCTGAACCCTTCTACCTTTGACCCTATCTACCTTTTAAACTTTCAGTTGAACAGCAGTAAAGTTCATAAGATCTAGCCCTTTAAAAATCTTCCACATCTACAGTTTTGCATCGCTAAAATAAATATTAAAATTGCCCCGTGGATAAAGCAGCGCGACGTGGGCTCCAGGCAGGTTGTCTAGAGTGGACAGAAACCATTAGACAGCATTCTTCAAGGTCTGTTTTGCCCTTTACCCTGTAGCTCGTCAGATAATCAGTCAGTCAACTTGTCAGAGCAGCAGCGGATGAGAAGTGCGGCTCATCGGCTCAGTGGCTGCCAGCTGAAAGTCATCGTCCATGTGGCTTTTATTATGCTCTCATTTGGGGGTAGGGGACAACACTGCATGTGTGTGAGTGCATGCACGTGTCCGTTTAGTTGGCAATTGGGGGAGGGGGTGTCTTCACTACAGTGAACAGTGGGAATGCTATATATTACCCCCCCAAGGCTGTGAGCCAGCCTTGTCTGTCCTGCATAAACATGCACACTGAGATGCACAGTCTCTTGTAAGTAATGTTTAGTCGGCATAGTTGTACGTTCATGTTAGAACACACATACACTAAGTAACTCCTTTGTTTAGTCTGTCTTAAAACCTGTTCATTATCAGCTGTGATCTGGTTTGATCTTCTGATATTTCCCCTCAAAATGTGTTTATGTTTGTAAAAGCGATCAGCTCTGATCGCTTTATGTAGATTAACTTGTAGATACTTCCACTCAAACCATCTGATGGGTTATTGTATGAATATAGTCTGCTACTAGCTGCAGTTTACAATACATGGAAACAGTTGTATGGTAATTGACCAAAAGATTTCATGTCCTCTCTCACCACCTACTCAGATGCTAAACTACCTTTTTAAGAAGAATGCATTATATGAATAAATATTTAACAAAATAAGAAGGAAATTGACAAAAAGCATGATTTAAATGATGTGCATAATATACAGAAATTCTTTGACTGTTGCAGGAACATTAGAGAGCTGATGGCAACTGACAGCTGACAGGAGGCATAAGCTCAGAAGCTTAGTTTCTAGTTTTGCATTTGTTTTTTTGTGAATGTTTCTAACCTTTTTGCAGGCTGTTTAAACTGATGATGTGAGCAATGTCTTTAAAAGAAACAACTGAATAGACAAAACTAAACAAATTAATTTAATAAAATGCCTGTTTAACCAAAATTGTTTTATGGTAAGCAACTCTGCTCCATGTGTAAAGGCAGTCTGAGTTGTGCATTCCTGTTCTTAACACTGAGATCAGCTTCAGGCTGTTTTTGACAACACTGTATCTTGTCTTACACAGCACAAATATCCTAAAATCATCTGAGAGTAAAATTCAACCAACTGTCCTCTTTTCCTCTGAGGAAGGCTGAATACACAGTGGTATGCTGTCAGCACAATATCATGTTGCATGTACCAGTTTCATCACTGACACAGAAGTCATCAGGTCCTGAATGAATCTTTTCATTATGGCAGAAGAGAGCGTTGGAGCAATAGATTACACATGAACACAAACAAGCTTTTTTTTCCTTCTTATTCAGACATCCTCACGCACAAATTAACAATGGCATTGCAGGTTAAAGGGTTAGTCACTGTCCTTCTGACCTTTTTGTTTCCTGCCAAGAGGATAAAATGGGGAGAGATGAAAGGAGGTGGAAAGGGAAGCTCAGATGTGTGAATTCATATGCTTACACTGAAGGCGTAGATGATTTGGAACAATGTTAAGGGAAGGAAGGAAGGAAGGATGGGTGGATGTGTGTTGCATAAAATAGATGGATGGATGAAGTGAGTGTGGAAGATGGGGGGGATGGAGAAAAGATGAGTCCAGCAGAGGGAAGGGTGACGCCTCCTTTAAGCCCGCCTGCTGCTGGAGGGAGATTTCTTCTATTTTCAACCTTGCCTCCTGCCTTCCTCCTGCTACTGTCTCTCACTTGGTTTCTTTATATATATATATTTTTTTTTACAATGCTTTACACTTTTATTCTCTTTTTTTTTTCTTTTCATCTTTCCCTCTTACTGCTTGTCCCTCTTGTTCTCCCTCTCTACCTGAATGAATTATTTATCCTGCAAGGTTCCTTATCTTTTCCCATTATGCTCCCATAGATTCGCTGAGTTGAATCCCCTTCCTGACTGGATTTGGTTCCTATGGCATTAATAGAGAATTGTTAAGCCATGCAGCTGTTGGAATTAAGTTTTATCTGCTGCCACCTTTCTAGGCTCAAATCCGCTCATATTCAGCTTTATATGCGCATTTAATTTCATATTACAAATGCATTTGCTGATGATTGTTAAGGCCATTTTGTATTTTTCTCTTTTATTGACAAAGAAAGATTAATATGCGGCTAATATCCCGGCTCTGCTATTAAGAAGAGCACATTTTTCTGTGACTATTATATCTCGTCACAAGTAGAGCAGCTCTTTCCATATTCCTGTTGATCTGTTGTGAAGTTCTGAAAATATAACTGGTTTCTCCTTGTCACATCTTGGACAAGGAGGTATGTGGTTCTCAAAAACACATTGACTTAGCTAAATCTATTGATTCAGGAGGAATGAGAGTAGAGGAATTGATTTGATTGTGTGGAGGATCTGTGAAACAGAAGGATGGATTCTGTCAATGTGGAACACCGTTTTGGCAAATTGAACGACCCCAAAGGAACAACAGGATTTGTTGCTCTATAAAACGAACATTTTACACAGACTGAAAATGGGCTATGTTTTCAACAGCTGTTATTTTATCATTTCCACTGTTCTTGCTCAGCTTCTATTTTGTAAGGCTGCAAATATTTAATATGCATATCAGAATTGTCATTTTATGTTTTCTTCTCCTTTTAAAGCAGTTGCTGCTCTGATTGGTCCCATCAAACTGGGAGGCAACAGGCCACCCTGCAAAGAAAACATGCCGTCACTGCTCTGGATGTATTATCATTAGAGTTGGACAATGTTAACACTCACTACTGCCTGAGCCACACTGAGTTGGCTTATCACAAACATGCACACCCTGATTTAAATACAGAAAATAGAATCTCTTATTACAGACACAGATGTGCATAAATAAGTATGCACTAAATATTTTACCACTTAGTCAGTGTAACACATGCACGCACACGTACACACCACCTGGTTAGCTGTTGTTCAGCCCCAAATCCCTCAGATGAGCTCAGGCCTGTTGAGTAGGCAGACAGCTGTTTATGGGTTTCAGCAGTTTCTGACAGTATGTCCTGACATGTGCAAAGGTACTGAAGTTCATCCTGTCAGCCAACTGCACTGAAAAACATTGTGGCACAGTAACTCAAGGAAGGGATTTTATGAGAGGAAATTGTAACAACCTAAGAATTTATCTCATAGGAAAAAAAATTGTGGGAAAGATGGAGAATGTATTTCTGTCTTGACAGACGAAGCTGGTTTTCTGTGACCTTCCAAATCTAGAATAAAATGAAAATATAATACATTTTTAAGATGTGTGACACTCCATCTGCCAAGGAAAGACTAACCCAGATTGTTTTGTTGCTGTGATTGGAAAAATGGCATTATAAAAACAGAGATTTCTGTGATGATGCTTCAGGTAAATATTTCCACAGCGAAAAAAAAGAAAACACAAAATATCAGGATTCATTCACTTTTCTAAGCCACAGAAGCTTATTAAAAAAAAAAAAAGACAAGCAAGTCAAGCTGTAAATAATGCTCATCATTAATATGATCTTTTAGTTCACTAATTGTCCCTTTGTTTCTATGGACACATATTTAGTGGATTTCCTCTTATTTGCATTGTGTTTTTCTTTTAGAACAAGGTCTGGAGGAGATGAAAAAACTATTGCTGCTCCTACTCGGCTGTGCTGTCCAGGTAAGAGACGGTCAAGTCTGTCCGAATATATTTAACTCGGGTTGCATACAGCAGGACTCAAGCAAGCTCAAAACAGATGATGATCAGCCTTTAAGATTTTACACCTTGTAATTTATGGTTCAGTAGGTCAAGGCTATAAATGAATCCAACTTGTTATTGTTTGTAATTTAGGACAAGTTTGAACAAAATACTTTTTGATATGTTTATTACTTTAAGTTATTATCTAATAAGAGTTTAACCACAAATTAAATTATGGAAGACGTCTCTGTTTGTTTCAGGCTCTATTTATTAATATTTTTATTCATTGATTAATAAATTAGGTATAAGTCTGTTATTCAGCTAAATGCTAAGGATCTATTAGAGTCAGAACTTTTCCTGACAAAATCACTGACCTTTTACCAAATCTATTGTTTACCCAGAATTACTCTGTTGTTGCATTCATGCAATGTATTCCAGCTTAATGTGCTTACATCAGCTTTGCATTCAATATAAACGCACATTAGACAAAAACTCAATCATCATACAGTGAATCTTTGCTCACATCTTTGGGGATTGGAAGTTTCATTGAAATCTCATCTTCTGCCTTCAAGAACAGGAAATTATTTTGTCTGACCCAAAAGATTATCTTTCATTTGAAGATATGACTACATTCCAACTTGAAGCTACTGCGTCCTGGAAACCTCTTTGTTCAGATCAGCTACTTTGCATGTGCGCTGTTGGTCTGCTAACCTCCTCTTGACCCCAAATCCCTCTAACTCTTTTAAGAGCTCAGAAAATACTAAAGATTCATAGATTTAGCTCCAGCCCCTACTTTTTGCCTTTTCTGTTTACAGTGTGAGAAGAAGGAAGAGTACATTGAGCGCATTCAGATTCTGGATTTTGGCAGCAAAGCTGCCATAGCATCTCACATCCAAGAGGTATTTATCTGTAATAAACAAAACTTATGTTTGATATTGGGATGGACTTGTGAATAGTTACCTTATGTTACTGAGACTAAAGTTGATTGATGATATAATTGTTCATTTAAGGTGACTCATAACCAGGAGAATGTGGTGGACCTACAGTGGTTGGAAAGTGGAGAAATACCTCCTGAGGATATTGACAACCTCTCCAGAAATCTGGCGTTTCACCTCAAACGTCTGGTGGATGAAAGGGACACACAGTTGGAGGTAATGACCTACAGTATACACCGCTTTACTGACCAGTTTTGTGATTTATTTTTTAAAATCATCTTTCAAAGTCTTTTTTTAGGAGGAATTTTGCTAATAAAAATCATGAGCAGTTCCTTGCGGTGTTCTGTGGAAACTTTGCTTTTTTTACTTTACCACAAGAGAGCTGCCTCAGGAAGGAAGGGTTGAAACTGTTAACTGTCATGGATGGAGGGTGTGTGTTTGTGTGTGTGTTTAGCTGGGACTATATGCGTCATTAGATACATTTCCAACCCATGGGGTGCAGATCTTCATTACTGATATAGAAGTTTTTTTTTCTGTATGTGTGTGTGTGTGTGTGTTAATGGGAGAGTTCTAATAGCCTCCAGATTATCATTGAATAGTCCAGCCGCTCTCAATTAAAATCCCATTTCCTGTTGAGGGCAATAGATCAAAATAGGCAGTGTGTGGGGCTCTGTGTACCTTTTATCCTAATGCCTACATTGTGCTTGATGGGTGGCGGGACTGCATTGTTAAAATTTATGGATCATCTCTTTTTGCTTTTAATTCTATTTTTGTCTAATCCCTGAATAACAGCCTGATCCATCTCAAGTATGTGACATCTTACCGTTGCTTTTCCATTCTCTTTGTTTCCCTGCTTCCATCCAGACTATTGTGGAGCTTACTCAGGAGAGAGACTGTGTTCAGCTTTCTCCACTGGCCCCCTGTGTAACGCAGTCTCCTGGCGACTCCCCCAGCATGAGGAGGACAGAAAGCCGACAGCACCTCTCTGTGGAGTTGGCTGATGCCAAGGCCAAAATCAGACGCCTACGGCAGGAACTGTAAGTGCTACTGCTTTATCGGCATGATCAGCAATTATTTCAATTGGGCAAAAGAAACAGAAATGGGAAAGAAGCTAGAGCTCTAAATAGACCTCTGTAAGTAGAATCTGAGGAGAACTTCACAGAGCTGGAATAAAGCTGTCTGCTAATCCTAATCTTTATTTCTTTTGTAGGTCCTATTTTCTTATCACTAAATGTTCTCTTATTGTCACACTTTGACCTAAACTGTTAACTGGGAAGAGAGGATGATGTTTGGTCATCAAGGTCGTACTTCTTTGTTTTTTTTTGTGCTTTATCGGACCTCGTTTCATCCATGATAAATGAATCTTATTTTTAAGATTAAAATTTTGTTGTAGAAAACTTTTATTTTCAATCTCTTCCTAAACATCCATCTGACACCAGTCATTCTGTTATTTGTTTCTGGTTATTCATTACTGTTCTGTCCTTTAGCTGTATAGAAACCAAATTATTGTTGTTTTTCTTTAGTAAAATTAAAAAGAGGGTACATATTTTAGGTTGGAGAGATTATGTTCAGTAAACCTAAAGAAATTACATGATTTTGGTCCTTTGTAGTAATGTCAAATTTCAGTCACTGTAAACAGGGCTGTAACATATTGATAACCAACAGGCAAGGCAAACTTATTTCTATAGCACATTTCATGTCCAAGACAATTCAAAGTGCTCACTTTTACTGTATTGCACGCAAACAAAAGTGAAAGCCTGCTGTAAGTGGCTTTTAAAGAATCCTATTTAGATTATGTTTATGAATAATACATCATTTTTAAAGTGCCAGACTAAGACTTACTGGCCAGCACAGATGTGAGGACCTTCTGACCTTATGGGAGGTATTTCAGTGTTGCACAAACTTATTATCTAACTTAACAACTGGTTGGCTTCTTGTGGTTGATGTAGATATGAAAAGCTTTATATGATTTTCATTATGTTCCAAATAATTATCAAAATTGCTGAAGTGGATGCTGAGGTAAAAATGGGTTAGAAATTGACGATATATGTCAGATCACCTGGCTCTTTAGATGGATCGAATGAGAATTTCTTATTCTCTTCACTGAGATAAACACAAATTTAATCGCGACCTAATTTTGAGATGATTTTATCACCCAGCCATAACCTCAGCAGGCTTATTGACACACGGGAGTGGATCTGATTTCCAAACTTGAGGTCTATCCATGACCTTAACGGCATATAAGTGACAGAGAACTCTGTATGGACAGTAACTGTTTCAAAAGGTGAAAATAAATTTAAAAGTGCAGAAAAATTTATTTTTGCAGTGGATTTTAGGGATTTTTATGAGGCCCTAGTTGGTGGTTTGTCTGGCAGAATGCTGCATTATTCTGTCCCTGGGTTTAACGGGACATTATATTTTCTTTTCTTTGTCAAAACAATAGTCCGTGTGAGGGCTGTGTGAATGCCTAAATTATGGCTTTTTAACAAAAGTAATTGTTAGTCAGAATGGAGTGCATGTCACCCTCTGAATGTTGCATCTCGCCTTCAGTGACCCTAAACTAATTCAGTAGACATCTGTAGACATCGTCTTCACACTTCTTTGTCTCAGATTTAGATTTGTTCTTAACTGGGACGACATAACAGCAACTGTTCGAGAAAATTTGTTATTGTTTGTTGGTTGCCATGGCAGTGTTTACTTGTTTTTGTGACATCTGTGATGAAGTTGTTATGTGATGTTGTGTATAATGAACAAAAAAGCATACAAGTCTGTATGTTTATGTAGTCTGGTCACATGACTGCTGTTTCTTCTTCTGAGTCAGATTAGGATTGTGTTGTGACTGGGTTCATGCACAAATAGTGTCTCTGCATACAGATGTGGATCTGTGTCTACTGTGTGGTCTGTGTGTGTGCCTGAGGGAAACCGGGTCAGAGTTGGTGGGGGGGGGGGATGGCCCACCGTTCCCACACTGGTCTGTTTATTCATGTTTCTAGTAAAGTGACTGACTTGACTAATTTTCTTTCCCTGTTAAAGCTTTGACACACACTGAGTTTATTCCTATGAAACACATTTAGAGTTGTCTTTAAGGCTGCTGTTACATTGTTAGGCTTTAAAACATTTTGTGCAAATGATTTACTCCTAAAAGTTTTGTTCATCAGCTTTGTGTGTGCTCTGTGTAAGCTTCTTTTTTAAGGCAGCCATATATAATGTTGGACTCATCTAAAGAAATATAGTTAGAAAAGTGAAGATTTAAAAAAGAAAGCCTGGAAGCTACTGCAAATTGAGACACTTCAACAAGAGTAGGATCATTTTAAAAGTTGATATTAAATTGATGTACAGAAACTCGAGCTATGCTAGCAAATCATTACAGATTTATTGTTACTCCTACTGAAGGCCATTATGCTCCCTTACGTATGTAAATAAGGATGTCCGTTTCAAACATTCTCATGCGTCGCCCTCACACTTCCATGCGTCTTACGTTGCCATGGTTGACCTCCGCTATTGGGCAGTGCTGAGTTCAGAGTTAACTCCCGCGATCCAACGTCAGTTTCAGACACCAGTTGCACCGCTATACCGTTGTTTCCAAACATCCAACACGTCCTGAACACTCGCATAGCCTTATTTCAAAAGCTAGCACACTTTCTACAGTTTTTGTCCTCATCTTCATTCTTCTTCTGCATTTTTTCCCTTCCCGTTCCTCCTCCTCTTCTTCTCTGGTTTTTTTCTGTCCACCACTGCCCCCACAATTTCCGGTGGTATCGCTCCTTCTTCTGGTTGAGTAAAGGATCCGCAAAGACCCTGAAAATGCACCAAATTATGCGCGTCAGAGTCTGTCTGTCTGCGTATCAGTCTTCTGCGTCGAGCATAAATGGGTCTTTAACTCCTTCTGAGCTTGTGGTCATCTGATTGATACCCAACTCGATGTCAGTAGATCATTACAGCAAGTACAATCCCCTCTATGAAGAGAAAGCAAGAAAGTAACATGCAAACTTGATGTCAGATCATCAGACATAGGGATCTTGCTGATTCATTGTGTCTTCAACCAAAACAAGCAGAGCATGCTCCAACCATACTACAGCCAGTCCTCCATGCTGGAGTCGACGGGTGTTTGTGATTCTGAAGACAGGGTGCGGGAAGATGGGAAGAAGTTGTAAAGCCGGAGGGGTTAGCCACTGAAACAAAGACGGCAATGGATAACACATCCTGCTTTTATATTGTTTAACTTCCCAAAACGGCGTGGAAGGAAGGAGAAGATAAATAAGAGAACACAATAAGACTCAAAGAGTAGGATGCCTTTCCTTATTGAGATACACGGGGAGACTCCAGAGAGCTGTAATGAAATAGACCATCAGATGATCAGTGGAGCGGTTTCATGCAAACACATGCACACACAGAGCAGCATCTCAGGAATGCAGTCGTTTTCCTTCAAAGTGGTGTGACACATTCTCCTTTTACAGCCTGTAGCATCTACAGTCAGAGACAGCAAATGTCAGGCTGCCCTGTTTCGCTGCACTTACTGCAACCGGAGAAATCCTGCTGTTGAAGATTATCAGAATTGTAGATTTAATTCTATATTTAACCTCTGTCTTGTGCTGCTTTTAGTTATTTCTTCTGCATGAAGGAAGATTAGAAGTTTTAGCCTCAGGGAAGTATTTGCATATGTTAACCGTTTAAGTGGTCACAGGATTTTTCAGATTTTTTGGTGGTAATTTTCTTTTCTTTTTCGTGTGTGAAAGTGTAAAAAAGAAAACTGAAAACAATTCTCTTTCATACCTACTACACACATCAGACTGTTTTTACTTAAAAGCTAGAGGACTGGGTTTAGTGATACCTGTCAACACAGGAGTTGCTGATGCCTGCCCCCCTCCCCCTCCCCATGAGCTTACACAGTATTTTGCTGTTTAACCCTTTTGGGGTAATTTTTTTCAATGTTGTGCTTTTCATTATTCTTCATGTCAGACTGAAGGTATACCACTAAGAACCAATAGACAATTTATACTACATGCATTGGATAACAGTTAAACCAGGCAGAGTAATTTTGACCCCAGAGGACAAAAAGTGTAAGGTGTGCAAGGCCATTGGGAGTAAATTACGTAGGTTGCTTGATATTTCTTTAAATTGACTAAAGAGATTAAAAAATAAATCAAAGTGGAATAAATGCAGTTCCTGAAACTTTAGTTTTAGTTGAGTAGGACTGCTTTAAAAAGTTTTATCACATCTCTACAACCCACACTGGTTAAGTTGCATTACTTTATTGTAATTGATAGCAATAATTTTTGGAAGCATCCCCCCAAAAAAAACCACCCTTTTGCTCTGTTTTACAGAGAGGAAAAGAGTGAACAGCTTATGGACACCAGACAGGAACTGGAAAACATGGAGGTGGAGCTCAAGAGACTTCAGCAAGAGGTAACACTACCAGTCACAGCAGCCATGTCACACCTACATACAGGCCAAACACAAACATTTAAATGACTTTATCTCCCTTCCACCTGCTCCTCTCCTCTTTGAGTACTTTGTTATTGCAATGCTGCTAGGCTTTAATCAGCTAGCAAGAGACTTAGCTC
Source organism: Leptatherina wallacei (assembly GCA_028567055.1). Taxonomy (NCBI): domain Eukaryota; kingdom Metazoa; phylum Chordata; class Actinopteri; order Atheriniformes; family Atherinidae; genus Leptatherina; species Leptatherina wallacei. Next base: position 21,368,255 of record JAOXYM010000017.1, read on the forward strand.
ATTAGGGGTTATTAGCACTATTTTTAGTGTAGCTGCAGTCTCTCATGGCTTTTGATTTGAAGTGGGCAGTGATCTCACTGATGCACTGCTGTAAACACTGAGAGTGATGAGCTCAGAACATGGAAGACTGTGTGAGTGTGTATATTTGTGATAACTGATAGAGTGGAGAGTTTGTTCTGTTCTTTATCCATTTTGTGTACAAACAAGACTGTTCATGACCTACTAATCAAAAACAAAGAATAGATTGACCCACTGACTGTATGCTACTGTATATCTGTTTACGTCTTTGTACAAATACAACAAACCAACAGGTGTTAGTTTTAATAATTATCATATGAACAGTCATGTTTTGTGTCTGCTTCTGAACTCCTGCAGAGCTATCAGCTGCTGTCAGACGCTCGGTCGGCTCGGGCCTACCGCGATGAGCTGGACGCGCTCAGAGAGAAAGCCATACGTGTTGACAAACTGGAGAGCGAGCTGAGCAGATACAAGGAGAAGCTTCATGATATTGAGTTTTACAAGGCCAGAGTTGAGGTACACGGCTGTACAGAAAACACATGAACGATCCCTTCAAGTCTCAACAAAAAATTTTCACATTGGCCTTGCAACGCAAATGCAGAATGTGACCAATATGAGGGACTCCAGCTTCCATTAATACTGAAAAATCTCTGTTTACCCACTTCGTATACACTCTGAATTAAATTGAGTACATTATTCTAAACAACTTTATTACATCATATAATCAGAACCCTTTGTTGTTGGTCAAATGCTGAAGAAAAAGACACAATAATCTTAAAAGGTTGGAGTAAAGAACTTTGCATTCAGGACACAGCAGTAGCAGTTGTGCTAGCTGCAGACAGTGTTTTTGATGTGATTTCTGTAGGAGCTGAAAGAGGACAACCAGATTCTGCTGGAGACAAAGACCATGCTGGAGGAGCAGCTGGATAATACCAGGACACGTTCTGACAAACTTCATCTTTTGGAGAAAGAGAATCTACAGCTCAAATCCAAAATGCACGACCTGGAGATGGTAAGATGGTACTTTTATGTATGGGGGACAATCGTTTCGGCAGTCACATGTTCAGCATCTTTTAATCTTAATAAACCCTAAAATCTCTAATGTCCAGGAGAGAGACATGGACCGTAAGCGTATGGAGGAACTGCTTGAAGAGAATCTTGTGCTGGAGATGGCCCAGAAACAGAGTATGGAAGAATCCCTGCATCTGGGCTGGGAGCTGGAGCAACTATCAAAGACACCAGATCACGCTGAGGGTAAGGAATGGAAAAAAAGATTCTGTGAAAAAATTAAAGTAGGGGTGGTGTTTAGCAGCCACCCCATATATAGGGGCCAAAGGTCCTCAACACAGCTGGCGCAGGTTCAAATCCTGGCCTGGAGCCATCGCTACACGTCATTTCCTGTTCTCTCTGATCCTCTTTCCTGTTAAGCTACGGTTGAGTAAAGACCACTAGAGCCCAAAAATCCTTAAAAAAGATTAAATAAAAAAACTAAACAAAAGACAGATGACTGATGGGAAAGCAAAGAGTATTATGCTGAGTTAAGATATCAAGCATCTGATAGTGACTTAAGTTGACCAGGTTGGTGGCTACAGACAGTTGGCAGACAAGGCTTTGGTCATTGGCCCTTACTCCTGGCATCTTCCCCTTAGGATCTGTCTGTATCTGCCAGCCTCCACTGGGTTTTCTTTCCACTCGGTTAAGGCCTGTGCTGTAATTAATATTCAGTGGCTCCTGTAAGATAAGCTGTGCGTTTGGATAATAAGAGGTGTTAAGAGGTTTAACTGGCCAGGGATCTGGATAAAACCTCTGTGCGGGTGGGTGTTTGTTAAAAGGTACTGTAAAAGCTGCAAGACTAGTAAAGTTAGATCACAATGTTTTGCACTAATTGTTTTTTTTCTCCCTCCCCCTTTTTATTAGAGACATGTTGGTATCTCACTGGTGTCAACTCTTTGCTTCTTACAGCTTTTTATTTTCTTAATTTTCTTTTGTTTTATTTCAAACCGTCAAATATCAACAAAAATATGTATTTTAGTTTGTATTTGCTAAAACATGTATAGTCAGCATTTTGTCGCTGTCATTGACTCAGTCCCACAGAAGTCTTTGGGTGAGGAGGTGAATGAACTGACCTCAAGTCGCCTGTTGAAACTGGAGAAAGACAATCAGGCCCTGCTGAAGACTGTGGAGGAGCTCAGAGGATCAACCAGTCAGCATACTGTAACAAAACTGGCCAAAGTCAACCAAGAAAACCAGAAACTGAACCAGAAAGTAAGAATCTGAGTTTGTGTTTACTTTTGTATTGTGGTAGGAACTGACCAATTCCAATTTTCTGGGTTTATTTTTGTTGTTTTTTCTTTAATACACAAAGACGTATGCTTGAATCTTATTATTTAACAGAGAAATTAGCTTTACCCCTGAAATATTTTAAGTTCTTCAGCTTTAAGATCATAACTCACTTTGATGTCTTAGGAGTGTTATATGAGAAACTATGTGTTGGATTTTGCAAAACAATATGACTAAACCTGCAATACAAATGTTTGATTGTTTTGAAATGATCTTTCATTTTATGCAGATTCACAATGCTTAATCTCTCAAACATTTTATTTTCTTCAACTCATCAGACTCACTACCATGATTAGCGTACTGCAGTGGCAGTCCTCCATGATATATTACCCCAGCGCTTGATTGTAGACCTTTTCCCAATGAGGAAATAAAACCAGAGAGAGGAGAAAGAGGATAGAGGGGGCTGGATAGAAGGATGAAAGCAAAGCTGTAAATCCAGGCAGCCTATACTGGCTTTTTCTTTTTTGTGTCTTTGACACTTGAACGCCCCTTGCTAAGAGAAGGCTCTCAGCTATTTTCAGAAACATAAGACTCTTTCTGTGTCCTCCGAACAAAAACCATGAAATTGTGTTCCTCTCTCACAAAGATTGGGGACATTCTTTCTTTTATGATTTGAAAACTTGAGAGCTAAAGAACAGAGCATTAAAATTGTGAAAGTAGCTGCTGGGAGACTCAAAGCACAGAAATGGCCTCATTTAATGATTTCTGTCTGAGTTACAAATATGAACTTGTCTGAGTTCATTCTCAAAGAGCTGATCTATTCCTTTTTTGCGCTATGAATTAATAAGTGCTTCTTTTTGATTGTGAATCATTCTATGAATAATACAAGATGATGCTGCTAGTTCATCTGCTGGTCATCACATTTGCTTCTGAAAAAGAGACCATCCCCAAACTTGACAAGAAAAATAGTTGACAACTGAGCCACCATCTGTTTTCATCATGAACAAAAGTCAAAAGATTGACGGTCAGTCATCATTTTAAGATGCTACTCTAAACTTTGTTTACAGTTGGAGCAGCTGGAGAACGAACTGACGGCAGACAGAGAGTCGCTTCGCAGCGCTGAGTCACTCAGTACAGACCTGATGAAGGAGAAGGCTTTACTGGAGAATACTCTGGAAACACTCAGAGAAAACTCAGAGAGACAGGTAGTTACAAGCACACATATGCACAAACCTACACCCTTATTATGATACAGGGACTTAATTTAGGTAGATCATCCTAAAAACTAATTATCATGCTTTTAAATATGCTTTTTAGTCATTAACATGAGTTATAGAGACTGACTTAGAGTACTAGGTGTAAATTAGATTCAAATATTGTTAATGTTGAAGTTTCTATCCTGGAAAATCCTTTTATTCTCATACTCAACACATTTGTACAAGCATGGCTTTAATGTGGATGCTTCTCTTTGTCTCTTCACAAAACATTCATTAACTTTCGTTTCAAGATGGTCAGAAAAAAAGGTTTAATTTATTTAAGTTCCTACTGTGTTTTCTTGAGAGAAGTCTTTGTGCTATTGATTTGGCTCAAAAAGAACATTCAATGGAACTACTGCTAATGTTTTATTGACTACACAGGTTTCTGGCTCTCTGTGTCCTAAATGCAGTTGCTGGCAGTGTGTCTGCAGGGACTTTGTAGCTGTTAGACCCAAATCTGACACCTTTGATTAGTTTAACCATCTGATTTGTTAAATCTGGCTTTGAGCTTCAGAGGGGAAGAAAACAGAACACTGTGCTCTCAGATGACTTTGTGCCTTTCTGTCAGCTCATTTGTTAACATGATGAAGAAAAACAAATGCAAAGCTGTTCCAGTATACTTAATTTTATTACAAACAAAATTTTTACAAAGTACTTATAAACATGTGTTTCCGAATATTTTATTAGTTTTCCTATTTTGTGTTTTGCAGTTTTATGTCTGCTGAAAAATGTCTAATTAAACTAAAACTAAATGTGTCTTGTTCAATTCAGGGGTGAAAAACCTCAAAATTCATGTAAATCAGTTTCTTAAACAGAAAATTGCTCAACTTTAACCTGTACATCGATCAACATCAAAACTCTGCTGTATGTTCTGTAGCTGAAAGGCCTGGAGCAGGAGAACAAGCACCTTAGCCAGACGGTGTCGTCCCTGCGTCAGCGCTGCCAGGTGGGAGCTGAGGCTCGGGTAAAGGATGTGGAGAAAGAGAATAGAGTTCTTCACGAGTCCATCTGCGAAACGACAGCTAAATTGAATAAGATGGAATTTGAAAGGAAGCAGCTCCGTGAGTAATGTGTTGGGTAGCTTATGTGGTTTATTACAGTAGATATAGTTGTTTTTTCCCCGTGTGCCTACAGGAACTTGTATTCTTTTATGGTAATGGTTTAGCTTTGCTTTCTTTAAATTCAGAGGATCAGCATTCTGGCTGTTTTTGAAAATGAGCAATTTTTGTGAATGCAGGGAAGGAGCTTGAAGTGATGAAGGAGAAAGGGGAGAGAGCAGAAGAGCTGGAGATCCAGCTTAATAAGCTGGAAAGGGACAATGAGAGCCTGCAGAAAAAAGTTGCCAGCCTTGGAATTACCTGTGAAAAGGTGCAGTGCTACTTGTTTAATCTCTCTATTCTCACATTAGATGTTGAATATTTATCATCTAAACTCTTCAGTTTATATCAGTAGCATGGAAAGAGTTTGATCATTTTGGATTGAAATGATTGTAGTTGTCACCAGCGTGGCGTTCCTCTTGTTAAGTTATTGCTTACTCATATGCAGGTATCGTCTTTGGAGAAGGAGAACACTGACCTGGAGGCAGAGGGCCGTCGTCTGAAGAAGAAGCTTGATGCTCTGAAGAACATGGCCTTCCAGTTAGAGGCTCTGGAAAAGGAGAACTCCCAGTTGGACCAGGAAAATTTGGAGCTTCGCCGCTCAGCCGAGAGCCTGCGGTCAGCAGGGGCCAAGGCTGCTCAGCTGGAAGCTGAGAACAGGGAGCTGGAGAGCGAGAGGAGTCAGATGAAACGCAGTCTAGAACTGCTCAAAGCCTCGTCTAAGAAGACTGAGAGATTAGAGGTAAAACTGGAGAGCTGTAAGATTCAGCTTGAATACAGCCATGTGTAGCAAAAAAACCAAAAAAACCCAACTTGAATATGTAGATTTAGTAATTTACCGCTTAGTATTGTTACAGGTGTTTCCATGACATTTGGCACATATAATGGCATCTGGGAGCAGCACAACTAGTTCATGGATGATTTCAATTTCTTAATCTGGCTTCTCCTCTCCCAGGTGAGCTACCAGGGCCTAGATACAGAGAACCAGCGTCTACAGAAGGCTTTAGAGAATAGCAGTAAGAAGATCCAGCACTTGGAGGCAGAGCTGCAAGAGGTGGAAAGTGAGAATCAGACCCTCCAACGTAACCTGGAGGAGCTCAAGATCTCCAGTAAACGCCTAGAGCAGCTGGAGCAGGAGGTAGGTTGTAGCACCCAATCATGAACAAAAGAAAACTCATTTGAGTCAATGTTGATGAATAAAACTGTGAATGTATCCATCTCTTGAGCAGAATAAATACAATCTGTTAGCTGCTGCTGTTTTACTAACACAACCTCAGGTCCTTTATTTGGATTGGACTGATTGTTTTGGACAGAATGGGGACAGTCAGACTGGCCCACTAAATGTAGCTGAGGCAGACTGAAGGCTGTGTTTGTGATGCAGCTTCTTTTTTTCTTTTTTCTTTTACTGTTCTTAAATACATTTCTAAATGTTCAAATAATTGTTTATATTTGGAATCAGAATTGCTACTCTACTTCATTTTTGTCTTTTTTTGTAAAAATTTTTTTTATGTTTCCCTGAAGAGATGAATGATCCCAGATTATTTGTCAAATGGAATTTTGGCTGTATGAATTAATCTTTGTCCACTTATTGCCAGACATGTATTAACCAGGCATTTAGACCAAAAGTAATCCATAAAATGATGTTTAATCCATCATTACTTATTGCATGCTGTCCTAACTCAGAACAAGACTTTGGAGCAGGAAAGCTCTCAACTTGAAAAGGACAAAAAGCTTCTTGAGAAGGAGAACAAGCGGTTGAGGCAGCAGGCGGAGATCCGTGACTCGAAGCTGGATGACAGCAACCAGAGGATCTCTTCCCTGGAGAAAGAGAATCGGACCATGGGAAAGGAGATGATCTTCTTTAGGGACTCCTGCACAAGAGTCAAAGACCTGGAGAGGGAGAACAAGGAGCTGGTCAAACAGTCCAGTATTGATAAGAAGACCCTAATGACGCTCAGAGAGGTAAGCAGAGCTTTTACAGTTTCTCTAATAATGACCTCAAGGGGCACCATGTCTTTTGCAATGAAATGTGAGACTGCTGTTGTAATATTAGCTCTGTTTTTATTTAATGTTTAACACATGAGGTTGCAGCCACAAGTTTCGTTGTTGTATTTATCTGTGGATGTTAATGACTTAGTGGGGCTTTTTTTTTTTTCATTTTCTTCACAATTTGGAAAGATGTTGTGAGTTCATTCATAGTCTCATCCCTGCCTATGTGACTCTTTGGCTACACTTATTCTCTTCTACATTTCTGCTTAGTTTCCTCAGTCCACTGACAGGTCATTGTATTTTTTGTGTTGTTGCTGCTTTTCAGTGTTACTTTACATTTTTAATTGTGTCTTAGGAGCTTGTGAGTGAGAAACTACGAACTCAGCAAATGAATAATGATCTAGAGAAACTGACCCACGAGTTGGAGAAAATTGGACTGACTAAAGAGAGGCTTCTTCATGACGAGGGCTCAGATGACAGGTATAACAAGACCAAAATGTAAACAGTCGCACTATTTTCTAATCTGTTATAGTTGTTTACATGACTTTAAGGGAGATTTTGTGATGTGTAACATAAAAAAATTGTCACTATGATTGAAACATAAGAAAAGGTCAATGGCTCATTTTAATGTAAATGCGATGGTTTTTATCAGTTTCAGTCAAAATTGTGTACATCGTTGCTAAGAGGACAGTTGGCATTTCTATTTACAGTCATTTTGATTATATATCTCTACATGTTGCATGATCTAAACCTTTACCGGCAGGTTTAAGCTCCTGGAAACCAAACTGGAGTCGACTCTAAAATCCTCTTTGGAAATTAAAGAGGAAAAAATTGCAGCTCTGGAAGCCAGATTGCAGGAGTCTTCCAACCTCAACCAGCAACTTCGCCAGGAGCTGAAGACGGTCAGTTACAAGATAAACATATATTCTTTCTTTCAAAATAAGTATAAAAAAGAATATCCAGTATTTCAGATTTGTTTTATTCACACCTTTAGCTTTACCACACCAAAGAAAACTGTATGAAAACAAAATCCTCCATGGTTGACCTTCCCCAAAGCACCAACCTGCCAGTTGGTCCACTTGAGAGCCGTATCTAAAAATTTCCTCCCAACAGTCAAAACTCTGCAAACACTAAAACACTGAGGGCTCTCCTTGTCTGATACATTATTGATTAATCTGCTCTTTTACTTGTATTGCCAGTTATCTATTCATGAGACCTCAGGAGTCTGAAAGACTGTGAAATGGAGGATGTCTGATGATTCTTTAAGCAGACGGCACCAAAGCAAAGTTTAAATTTTGTCTGTTCAAGTCTGATGTGTGAACTCCTTTTTCATGCATGCTCTTGCTGCAGTATTTTCCAGACCTGGAGACATCTTGGATTTACCTGCATTGTTTTCAATTTGATTTTGATCTGAAAAAGCAACAAATGTTACAGTTATGTTGTGTTGTTGACGTATTTGTTACTCTACAGGTGAAGAAAAACTATGAGGCACTGCGTCAAAGAGAGGAAGAGGAGAGGATGGTTCAGAGCTCCCCCCCTAAAGGAGGGGACAACCCTCAGTCTGTTAGTAAATGGGAAAAAGAAAGCCATGAAGCCACCAGGGAACTGCTGAAAGTTAAAGACAGACTCATTGAGGTGGAGAGAAATGTAAGTTTAAGACAGTTTATATGACTCTCCTGTATCACTTCCGACTCTGTATGGTTATTTAATTATGCGTATTTTTCCCAGAATGCCACACTGCAGGCTGAGAAGGCTGCCTTGAGGAGCCAGCTCAAACAACTGGAAACTCAAAGCTCTAACCTGCAAGCTCAGATAGTTGCTGTTCAGAGACAGTCTGCCTCCTTACAGGAAAACAACACAACTCTGCAGACACAGAATGCCAAGCTGCAGGTAATTCCATCACACAGGGTTCAGTGTCCAGTAAGCAATGCATGACTACTTTTTATAGAGGGAAACATATCGGATGCATATATTAAGCAAGCAATCAATACAGGTTTATCAGTTAATTAATATAGCTTTACCAGACTGCAGAAAATTGAAGAAATAAGAAATAAAAAAAAAGACTTCAGTTTCAATTTAAAGGACTAATAAACCCTTTTTTTTTTCTTTTCTTTTTTTTTTAAAAAGCAAAAAAAACAAACAGTAATTTTACCTGTTCTTTGCATTTCTTTGGACCTTTTCTGTTTTAAATCCCAAGTCTTTAAACCCAAAGTGTTACGCTATCCAATCTTTTCTCTACATTGCTGTGTTTTTAGGGAGTTACGCATCTGATCCACCTGATGTTTAAGTCCCTGGCATGTAATTTGTCCTTGCTTTTTGACGGGCTCCCTAACCTCTACAGTAGCCATTAGCTGTTTCTGGCTGTGTTCATATAGGTTACTTCAGGTGTAAAGTGAGTTGTGTGTATGTGAGTGTATATGAGGGCACACTCTACATAGGCAGGTGTTGGTGTGTGTGTTCTGCAGGGGAGAAAAAACAAACAAAATTGTTTCCATTCACATGGGCGTTGTGTGTGTTTGAGTGTCAGAGTGTGAATAAACACACTAATCATCACTGTAGAGGGCCTTGAGTCTGGGGGAAAAAAAGTGAAGGAAGCATGCAGAGAAACGGCTTTCCTGCTGGTGTTTTATAGATGAGATGTCTACAAAGCAGGAGAGCAGACTGAACAGTGCCACAGTGCCCCCTATAGACTTAAACTACAATGACTTCACACTTGTCCTTTGATATTTGATTCAAGGAGATTAGTACCGCTTTTCACACACTACACCTCCATCTTCTCACCTCTTAACCTGATATATCTCTCTGATATCCCCTGTAGGTGGAGAACTCCACCTTGAGCTCACAGAGTGCAGCCCTTATGGCACAGAACGCCCAGTTGCAGAGCCAGCAGAGCAGTGTGGAGGGGGAGCGAGAGGGTGCGCTCAGAGAGAAAGAGGAGCTAAGAGCGACTTATGAGCTGCTTCTCAGAGATCACGAAAAGCTGGCAGCACTCCATGAGAGGCAGGCGGCTGAATATGAAGCCCTGATTGGGAAGCACGGTGGCCTAAAGACCTCTCACAAGAGCCTGGAACAGCAGCACAGAGACTTGGAGGACAAGTGAGACACATTTAGGAGCAGTACTTTACACACTCTTACCAGAGCAAAATTAAACCCTCATACAGATGTCAATGTTGAGTCAAAAGAGGAAATTGTAGACTCTTTGGCTTCTGTTTTCCTTTGTTTCGTGTGTTATATATCTGTGTGGGTGTGTGTTTATCCATGCAGGTACAAACAACTATTGCAGAGAAAGGGAGAGCTTGAGGAGCTGGAGAAAAATCTGAAGGAACAGCAGGAAAAGATGGTACTGGAGAACAAGACCCACCAAGCCACAGCTGATCAATGCAGACTTCTGAAAGAGGAAAATGACAGGTCCGATCAGCCTGTACCCAGACTTTTTAAATGATTTTTTAAAATTAGTATTGTTTAAATGATTGAAACATATATGCATTTATATTTATAAGTGTTCTGACAAATCCCATTTCTGTTTTCAGGTTGAATTCTACATATCGTCAGCTGCTGAAGGAAAATGAGAATCTCCAGATTGATCATAAGAACATAAAGAGCCAGTTAAACAGTGCAAAGCTGGAACAGACCAAGCTGGAGGCAGAGTTCTCTAAACTGAGGGAGGAATTCCAGCAGCTGGACATCACCTCCACTAAACTAACCAACCAGTGTGAGGTGAGGAGGACTCTTCTCTTTTTCTTTTCTTTTCTTTTCTTTTCTTTTCTTTTCTTCTCTTCCAAAGCACAGTCTTTCACTTTTTAATGTTTGATATTTTCTTAAGCAAGCTGTGTTTTGGTAACTTCACACTTTTTTTTTGTTCTAAATCTCAACTGTGGTTAAGTCGGGTGTCTGAACATCTCTTTAATATAACTGTGTTCCTGTGTGTTAGTTGTTGAGCCAGCTGAAAGGAAACTTGGAGGAGGAGAACCGTCATCTGTTGGACCAGATCCAGACCTTAATGCTGCAGAATCGCACACTTCTGGAGCAGACAATGGAAAGCAAGGACCTGTTCCATGTAGAGCAAAGACAATACATGTAAATCCACCATAATGAATTAATTTTCTCCAAAGTTATAAGAAAATATGTTGTCCTTGTCCACAGTCATTCTTAGATTTTGTCAGTAAATTTGACTCGGACAAATTGGCATGACAATAAAAATGACTGGTTCTTGTCTTCTTTGTGCAATGTTTAGAGACAAGTTGAATGAGCTGAGGAGACAAAAGGAGAAACTGGAGGAGAAAATAATGGACCAGTACAAATTCTATGACCCTTCTCCCCCACGCAGGTAAAAAAAAAAAAAAAAAAAAGAGAAGGGGGGGGAGCAAAAAAAAGCATCTATAACTGCAGTAGTAACATGTTATGAAATTAATCATAAAAAAAAAACTTTAAAAAGCACTACCATGAGTGGTGTAGCATCTTCATGGCTCACAGTAGGACTGGTTTACATCAGTAAAGTGCAGTTTGCATTTTGTCTGGGAGGAAGGGACGGCAAAAACATCAGCAACCTCTGGAGGAGATTCATCATCAAATATTTATAGTCTGCAGAGCTGTGCAATGCAACACTTCTTGGACATGCATATCATCTTAAGAGAAAGAAAATGGCATTTATGTGCAATAAACGCATGGAACAAATCAGTTTACATACATCCAGTCCTCATACTAATGCCAGCATGTGTTGATATTTAAATACTAGTTTTCCCTCCTGTCCTCATTGGTTTTTTTTGGTCTCACTATAAATTTTTTTTATTTTTTTTAAATAGACGTGGTAACTGGATCACTCTGAAGATGAAGAAGCTCATCAAGCCAAAGAGCCGGGAGAGAATGCGTTCTCTCACTTTGACTCCATCTCGTTCAGAGATAGGAGACGGTTTTCTTATGTTTCCCCCGGACAGCCAGGACAGCTCATCCATAGGCTCCGGTTCCAACTCACTCGATGACACGCTCACACAGAAGAGGAGCAGCAGTGAGTAAAACGAAACATATATACACACAGATGAAGACAAAGATTCAAAAGATAGTGAAATACTGTTTTATGTCAAATAAATGTAATACTGATGATTCTTCCCTGACACATGATAAGCAGTAAGGAACAAACAGCTGCTGTGTGTGGTTTTCTACAGTGAGCCTGAGTGGTTGAATGGATCATTCCTTCCCTAACTGCTCCTTTGCTTCTTTATCTCTCTCTGCAAAGGGAGGAGAGGGCATCAGTCGCATGCCCAAATGCAGGGTTCCTCCAATGGTATGGCGCAGATGGGGAGGGAGGGCGGGGCTTATGACCCAGCTGTCATTTCTCTCGGGGCATGTTTTCGTGAGTCCATTGTCTATGTCACTCTGCTGTCGTAGAGGTTACAGTTGAACTGCACAGGATGAAGGGGATTACTCTCTCCTTCAGTTGGTTGGAAAAAATTGAACAAATCTCTTGTTTTGAAAACCATGGGGTTCATTTGATTTCTGCAATGTCTTAGACACTTAATTACACTCCATGGAGAAGGTGCTGCTTTGTCCCTCTGTTGAACAAAATTTTGCAATAGTATGTTAAAACTGGTTGTTAAAAAGAATGTTCTTGCATGTTTTCCCATAGATTCCACCAAGACAAGTTTTAAAAAAATGTTTAAAAATGCTTTTACTTAAACTGCCTGGTAATTTTCATCTGAAGATTGTAAGAAAGCCAATTACAAACATTTATATAATTGCAGGAACACAATTAATTAAGCAAACCTTGATTAATATGACTTTCAAGAATAGTTGTCTGTCTTTATTCTGCCTTAAAATAGCGCTGAGTGTTCATCTTGAGGTGTTTTAACTTTTAAATTTCGACCAACTGAAATGTCTATATGCATCTATTGATATCAACGTTGTTGTTTATGTTGCAAAGGCAAGCATCTCGTTATCTCTGTGGGTGTATTTTGGCTTTAAGCCCAGTAAAAAAGGAGAGTCTAGTCACTTGGAGGAGCAGATTGCCAGCAGTGGGGTTCAAAGGTTGCAACAACTCTTAATTTATAAGCAGTAGCGGCTTAATACGAATAGAAAATGACAGATCTTTTACAGTAATTTGTTTTATTTGTGTTGCAGCTAATCATCAACTCAAAGTTCATGATTATGACAATTCAAAGTTTTAAAAGGAGATTTGTGGATATGAAGTTTTAAAATGACCCCTACTGTAGGTTTTAATCTGTGACCAAACTGTCAGTAGTCAAGTTTCATGCAAGCACTTCTTTGTACAAGAACAATTTGTGGAAAAAACAAAGGTTCTGCTTTTGACTTTCATCACTTTTCAGCTCTCCATCATGCCTGATAGTGTAGTACGCGAGTACAGGACTTGAAATGTTGAAGTATTTGTTCAGAGAATCAAAAATCAATCAAGTACACCTCATATGGTTCAAATATAGAAAACCAATTCAGCTTTTGTACCCCAGGTCTGTTTCAGCCTCCTTCTGAGTTACTATCTTCTTATCTGTGCAGTTCACCTGTAAGTGAGACAGAAACATGCGCTATCATAGCAACATAGATATTAAATGGTGCAATGCGATGTTGTTCACTTCCATTCATCACCTGGCAGGTCGGGTGTATCCAGCTGTTCTTATTTTAACTGTAAAGGTTGGAAATGTTTACTTCTCAAAAACATAATTTGGGAATGTATTCTTCTTAAATTAAATATGAAATATTGTGTTGAAGAAGCAAGTCAGTTAAGTCATGTGTCAAAGAAGGCATAGCTTTTAACCACTTCTTGCACCACTTATACAACACAGTGATGTAAAACTGTAGTTTATTCTTTGTCGTTTTTTTGGAACACTACAGTTGTCGATGAAGCTGTCAACCCCCCCTGTTCACTTTCCTGATTGCACCCTTTAATAGTTGTCGTCTTCTGTGTCTCATTTAAGTGTGATCATGTGTCAACTGTTGTGATGTCTAGTATGTAATGCTTCAGATCAATTTGCTTTGTAATATAGAAGGGTTTAGCCCATTAACATGAGAATGTTTGCATTGTGTGCTGACGGAAGGTATGGGAGTGTGTGTGTGCATTTGCATAACATGTTTATTTGTTTACACATGTTGTATGTTGAAGTCTGCCCTTAAAATTATTGTATAGGTTTTTAAAAAAGTTAGTGAGAGCTCTTTCTGTCAAAGCAAAAAGTACTTGAGCTAAAGGATTTAATTAAGAAGTTATAAATAGAGGTCGACCGATTAATCGGCATGGCCGATATATCGGCACTGATGGGACGTTTTACAAACTACCGGTATCAGCGGAACTTGGCTCCGATAGTTGCCAATAGCTGTAGTTTTTTCCCCCATAGCGCCATGAACTGCTTCTTCCCTGTTCAGCTTTCTGTCTCACTGATCACTTAGGGGCTGCTTTTCACACAGGGAGAGAGCATGGGAGAGAGAGACACGGAGCGTGCAGCAGAGAGCAGTGTGGCAAACTTAGCGACTTTGTTGATATATTTAGCGAGTTTTCAGACCACTCTAGTGGCTTAAAAAAAAAAAAGCGACTAGCAACTTTTTCTGGAATTAAAGGACATTTCTGAGATTTCTGTAGACCGATGTGAAAGCGTGTATGGTTTCCTTTACTCCGTGAGCACTGGGTTCAGCCAGCCCTCCACTTCCATAAGCACACAGAAGGCTCGGTCCTCCTCACGCAGCAGCAGCTCTGAGCTGGAGTCAGACAGGAGACGTTCACCTACGCTAATTTCCTTGGTGGAGGCAATAAGTACCACTTGTTCAACAAACGTAAACGTGCATCATATTTCAACAGAAACAGCGACATTTCCACCGTCATGTTTTATGTGACCACAGTGCTTGTTAAGCTAAGCTAAGCTAACAGCTCATTAAGAACACGCTACAATGAAAGCTGTCTGTGTGAAGTCTGTTCATCTTAGTTTGCCATGAATCTTCAAATTTCACAAATTCTTGGAAACTTTAGCTGCTGGCTGAGACAAACCAGCCAGAATTGAATATATTGTATAATATTGATTATTT
>JAOXYM010000017.1:21385603-21399655 GCA_028567055.1 Leptatherina wallacei
TAAGTATTGAGAAAAACATGAGATATAGTGAATAAAATGTCATGACATATATGAGTAGATGGAAATTTCCACCACAGGAGACACCAAAAAAGCAGGTCATGTCCACAGCAGTCCCCCAGCTAATCTTTGACCTGCCTTCCCACACTTCGATTAAGCCTAATCTACTGAACTGTAGCAATTTTAGAGAAGGAAAAAAATATCCATCTCCATGGAAAGACGGATTGACTCTAATTCAGGCTTTAGGATGTTATTCAGGGCAGTTAATCTGCAGCCAGGCAGTAATTCAGCAGTTTTACACTGCCCTAATGTCGATGACCCAGTTGTTAAACAGCCACTCCAAGCTGTGGCCACACCGTGTTAGTGTTTGTTTGAACTTATTCAAGTTTTAGGTTTTGATAATTAAATCAGAAACACCCTTTATTTGTAAAATTTCCTCCATTGCAGAATTTGAATAAAATACCAGACCAACCAAATATGTAACCTGACCTTTACGGGCCCTTTATTTTTCATTAAGCTGATTCAGCAGGACACTGGTTTTGTGCCCAGTCTGGATTCTGCCTAGATGATGAGTTCCCAGAGTGCACTTAAAATCAAATGTATCATTTAGATCCATTTCCAAGTTCATCCGTGTAATGATTGGAGGAAATGGACATCTAGTCTCTGTAACACTTTAGACATTACTTATAATGTATCAGCTATCAGGATGTTTTATGTGATGGTAGTTTGAGATGCCTATTGATCTGTCAGGCAAGTTTTATAGCTGTTTTTTCTTTTTTTTTTCTGTAGCCAAGCATTATGAAATATTTAACTTCCTTTGTTTCACATTGTAAGCAGAAGGAGTTAAGTGTGATGTCCCTTAAATGTGCCCCACATCACCATGTTGGTGTGTTGCATTGTGTGTGTGTCTTGTCAGGCCTGCAGGGGTATAGCAGTGCACTTGCTCTGTGTCCTTCTCCTGTTGAGCTGAGCGCTATGTGCAGAGTGCCCTGTAGCATCTGTAGTAAGTGACAATTACTGTGCAACGAAAACCACTCGGGCTATAAATGATGGGCTGGTTTCCTAGACATAACACCTGCAATATTAATCAGATCTGTAAGGACTGATTTTTTTTTTTTTTTATATTCTGATTTGGAGTGAGTCATGTCCTGAAAACCAGTTTGAAATGATTTCACAGTCACTAGTTTCCAGTTAAAACTATCCCTGTGGACACAGGGAAAAAGGAAGGTCACATTGTTGTCACTCCTCTGCTTTGCTGTCTTTCTCCTCCTCAATTCCTCCACAAGTCCTTTCATTTCTTCTGATGCTTTACAGACCTTCACTCTGTAATCCTTTATTATCCATTAACAGCCTATTAAGTTTCCCCTGTACTCTTCAGTGGAGTGGTCTTTGTCTGTAGGTGTCCCTGTCCTCTCCATCATTAGTCCCTTTGTTTATTAGATGGACATATTGGTGTGGCAGGCTGGCAGTGAGCCACCCTTCCTGTCCCTCAGCCTGGCATATGCCATCTGCTGCCCCAGCAGGAAGATGCTCTGTCAGACTGTTAACGTGCACCTAGCTCCTTGTGTTTATGCATGCTGGTGAAGATACAAGTAAGCCTGTATAAATCCTAACTGTGAATGTTTGTTCGTCTTCCCTCTTGTCGCTTGCCCAGCCTCCAGACCCTCCAGTCTCCATAGCAACAGGACCACCAGTAGCAATAGTAACAATAACTCGCACCTCACTTCTCCTTTGGAGGGCAAAGGTATGCTCCTCCTCCTTCCTCCACCTCTAGTTCTGCACGCCAGCTACTTTACTCTTCACTCTTTTGCTGAGCTTTTTGTGCTAATTTTAAGGTTACCGTTATCATTAGTCTATGAAAAAAAATTATTTTATTTGAATTTTTTTTGCTATGAATTTATTTTCTTTTTCTAATCCAAGCTGAACCAAATTGAACAATTTCACTTTGACTGCACCATATCATGAAAATTAAATCTATACTGGAACTTGTGACTCATGCTTTATTCCTCTAATGGGATTTTAAAGCAATCAGCAACGGGTGGACAATGTCTTAAATGAGCAGGCAGATTTCGTAAATTTAAGAAACAAAAATTGCCTTTCCCATTTTCTAAACTTCGCCTCCCTAATTTTACAGGCACGCTAAACGGCAGCCTCAGCAGGCCCCACAGTGAAAGCAGTGGTGAGTTTAGCCTGAGTCTGGATCAGGAAGTGTGGTCCAGCAGTGGCAGCAGCCCTGTTCAGCAGCCCACCTCCTCACGCTCCTCTCACCAGAGTCCCCTGCAGCTGCGCAGGTCCCTCGAGCCGTCCAACGCCACAGGGATCCTCAGTCAGATGCAGATCACGAAGACCGGATCCCCCTGTGAAGTACTCTCCCTGCAGCAGTTCTTGGATGAGGGTATTGATCCAACAGAGGTAGGGCCTTAAAAACAGATTATGTTGCCATTATTTTTCAATTACATCATATTAAAGCAATGAGAAATCATACTTAGTTCAGAGGGGCTGGAATTAGTCTGGTTTCTGTATACTAACATGATCCTGAATGATTTTCTCTCATTTCTCTGATATATTGCTCAATCTTATAAAAATGTTGTGTGCTAGTTCTAGTTCTGTTATTGATGATGTTTGGTCTGTATTCTGCAGTCTGGCAGTCAGGAGAACCTGACTGTCGACTCTCCTCGCCTCTCCAACCCTTCTGACCACGTTCAGAAAGAGCGCACCTTCCCCAAGGGCCGAGGCATATTGCGCTCGTCCAGTGGGAAAGCAGCACCAGTGACCACTGACCGGTCACTGAGAACTTCAGGACAGCCCGGCCGCCCGACCCTGCGGAAGGCTGAGAGCACCCGCGTTAAAGGTTCTGCCCCGGTGCGTTCCAGCCTGTCCTCGCAGGGCAAAGCTACATCTGTCTCTGAACGACTGGACTCCGCCTCTTCCACTCTGCCTCGTGCCAGCAGCGTCATCTCCACCGCTGAGGGCACGACACGGCGCACTAGCATCCATGACATGCTGTCCAAGGACCACCGACAGCCCATCTCTGTCGACGTTTCTCCTCAAGTCGCTTCCCCCAAGGCCGGGGTACGCTCCCAGCCGACACCCAGTGAGTACCACCCCAACAGCACCCACCCAAAGGGATCCCTTACCAGCACTGCACCCATGCCCAAGTCTGTCAGCTTACCCTGCCACAGCTTGGAGGACCCTGATCTCTCAACCCTCGAGTCGTTCCTCGGCCCCTCCTTCACTGTAGAGTCAGTGTTCATGGACTCCATATTTAGTGAGTCAGCAAGCAAAAACCTCCCGTTCCTGTCTCTGAACCCAACCCTAGTCAGCAACATCAGTGGGCCTCCTGTTGCAAATAAGACCCACTCTCCCCCCAGTCCAAACCTCAATCAAAACCAGAATCCTCACAACCAGTCCAATGGTCAGACGACATCCAGCGCAGCAGGCCTGGCAGGGTACAAAGAGGATGTTGATCCCAGCCCTGTGATTGATTCAGACCAGTCACTGAGCCCAGAGGACAGCCAGTCTCTGTGGTATGAGTACGGCTGTGTGTGATTGGCTGGAAGGTTTCTGGCTTGTTGACTGTGACTTTACTAAAAGAGGGGAGAGTGAAAGAATAATGGACGAGGAACAAATCTGTCTCCTCTGCATGTTATTTATCAGACTATCTACTATCCCTGTGTGGTGTATTTGGATTGTTTTCTGTCCGTCGTGGTGCTGAATGTTGGCATTTATTTTTTACATTTTTTCCTTTCTTTGAGTTGGGACTTTGAATGCTCCTCTGTCCAAACACCTTTGCCACATTATCATTTCCTCATCAAACTGTTTCATTTGCTAACACTACACTATTATCTGTGGTGGGTCTTAAATTAGTTACATTAATATTTCTGTTTCAGTCTTAATTTTGAGAATTATGAAGAACTGGACTGTGTCAGGAGGATCCAGAAAAATTAAGTGTTTTATTACTATCATGAACAGCTCTTTGTGACATTAGAAAGACAGTTTTGTCACATTTAAAGTCTTACAGTGTGTCAGATAATAGATTCACCTCCCATTTTATTATGTTTTGATGTATGAGTGCTTTTCACTGTAAACCTGGTTGCATTGTTCACTAAACTGCATGGCCTTGTTCTGTCAGCCTGAGCTAAAACGCTCATTTTGATCTCTGTGATCAAAATGGTTATTATATTGATCTCCTTTTTTGTTGTGGCTGATATGTGCACTGTTTGTTTTTATGCATTTGATTTTCCCCCTAATGTATACATATATATCAACTGGAGCATTTACTGAGTGCATGATGGGCTATGATCTGGTGGATTTTAACTGGCCTCTGGTGACGGTGACAAAATGGTGAAGCTTCATTGCCAAAACAATCGAAACAGTCTTTTCACTGGGATAGAAGCAAGTTGATGGTGAAAGAAAAAGAAAGCAGTATGAGCACGGTGATTAAGTTTTAGGTTTTGGGGGTTATTGGCACATTGGATGGATTTTGAAAGTTAACAGTTTCAGATTATTTTGTCAATGAAGCTAAAATAATTTCTTTTACTTATTTGTAAACTTTTGTTTGCTTCTCCTGACGCACCACAACTGGAGAACAGATATTTGACTTTGTTGCTTTAGACTGACATCTTGTACAGACTTGAAATCATAAAGTTATAATCAAAGACGAGCACCTATTGTGCCAAATTTAGTCGGACTTCCTGCATTTATATCCTTATTTATTTTGGCTTTTGTACCGTGTAGTTGCTGTTTTGAACTTGCTTTATTGTATTTATCTTAATCAACAATATATGCAGGAATGACGTTAGTGAAAGTGTTCTTACCACTGTGCAGATGTAACAAACATTGCCTTTTTCCTACAGATGTGGAGGGCAGAAAGTCTAAAAGCAGGAGTGGGGAGGCGCAGCAAAGCTGCTAAACCCTGCCCCTCCCACCCTCGTCTGTCTGCTACCATGCTGCGAGTGCGTGGTGAGTGAGCGCTGCTCAAGCGGGAAGAAAAGGGGATGGGAGGGAGGAAGTTGGTCAGTCTTGTCTCCATGGGAACCTAAAATGTGGTGTAACAGATGTCTTCCATCCTGCTGTGCACTTGCTTCCCCTGCTTCTCTCAGCTGTTACCCAAAAGCAACTCACCCACCCACCCCACCCCACTGTCCCTGTGGTGCCAAACGCCTGCTTATAAATCCTGAGAACCCGGTCTGCATGGCATATGGCCCATTTTACCATGTTTCCTGTTATGTTTCAAGTCCCTGACTTGACTTTTCCTCAACAAGATAAGCTCTCCAACTCCAGCAGCACATGGTCATCCTCTGTCATGATGTAAGCTGCCATACTGCTGCCACTGAGTGTTTCATACATGTGGCTGGTGGCTCTTTGCTGTTGTCAGGCTGCTTATCACTGCTGCATGGCTTTGGTGTAACAATGAAATCCTTCCCCTTTGCATGTAGATCCAGGCTAGTTGCCTTCCCTTTTCTCCTGTTGACACATTTCTGTCTTTACTGATACAGTTTCTGACTGTTAGTCTTCAATTTCTCTTTAATCGTCTTTTTTCTCTGTTGTGTTTTTTCTGATCTCTTATTTTTTCTTTTCTTATTCTTTCCTTTTCTTCTTTGCTTGCGTGGAACTCAGAGAGAAAGGTGGCCTTGGAGCTGTGTATGAAGTCGAGTAGAGCTAATCTTCTGAGACCGTCTACAGTGAGAAAAGATTGTATATCCCAGTTTAAACCTTTTTACCCAGGACTTTTCAGTAGAGAAAAGTGGCTTCCTTCTCCGTTTCATTCTTTTTCCTTGAATCAAGGAAACAACATAGGAAACTAGGAAATGTATTGAAAGTTTTTTTGTTCCCTTGAAAATAGTGTGGCAGATTGCATTGCCGCATGTGATTCATTGTGGCAGACTGCTAAGTGTGCACTAGTCTCTGGACTAAGATTTAAGTGCCAATGTTCACAGCCAAAAAGGCTATCTGAAACCAGACTGAGTGATTTCAGATCTTCTACACAACTTCAAAGTAAGAAGGACCTTCTACTGCCCTCGTCTGAGTGCACAATCAAAGACAACTTGAAGCATGTCAGCACAAAACATCTCTGGCTACTGTATCAAACTGAAGAATCACAATCTGCATGGAGCAATCAATCATCCCACTTCCTTTTTCCAAAGAGGACGACGGTGTCCAGTGGGAGTTTTAACAGCCAGGATGCCGATGCACTCGTACATAAAGCCATGACAGCTTGGTTATTGGTGTTTGTTGCCTTTGGTCATGAGTGAAGGATGTGTGAGCTGAGACTGATCATGGGAGTGTTCCAGGTCACCTATAAGGCAGTGGCCAGCTGTGTTTTTATGCCATAACAGAAACACCCTGAGACAAACCACATATATTCTTCTTCACTGAAAAGACTTCATCATAGATCATTTACTCAATGGTACTAGATCATCTCATATACTGCTTCCTATCCTGCTCTGATGTAGAAAGTAATGGTTAAAGCACACCTGCAGTACTGTGTATCTACTTCTGAGAAGGCGTTGTTTAAAAATCTGACTGGAGTATAGGTGACCTGTGACCTGCCCTCTAAATGCAGAACATGTGCAGATTTCAATTGTGTTGAACACGATGGTGATGAGACCCAGTGTTTTTCCTCCTTTTCCACTTTTACATGAGTTCATTTGATGTAATTAAAATCATAAGAAGACTAATGTGTGTTATCTTCATCTTTGTCTTAGTAATATATGTCTGTGCTTTCTATTCAGCTAAGGTTTGGGTTACAAACACAAAACTGTGCCTCTGAATTATCAGTAATTGTTGAAAAAATAAACCATTAACTCAAACGCTACAGTTCTCAGTTCTACTTGTATTTCAATTGGGATAATAATTATATGTTGATAAAACAGTATATAATTATTTAACCTAGGATTACATCATTTATATTCCCAAATAAATTTAGCATCTAATTTGACAATTTTGTAAGAGCGCAATTTGGGACCCCCCTTCTGGTTTTTACATCCTACCCTCTGATGAATTATTTTCTGCCCTTAGTGGGGATAAAATCTGCCTTTGCAGCTGATCGTGGCCATTGAAGTCAATGGGAGCGGTTTCAGTAGTTGCGCCGTTTCTCAAGCATCCCAGAAGCGTCATCGCTTCCCAGTCCCATACTCCTGAGGGAGTTCCCTCAGTTAAAATGTCTGTCTCACAGGATGGAGCATGCAAAAGGTTCTCCCCGCTGTCTCCACGCTCCCAGTGTCCACAGCCTAGTGTGAAAGAGGTTTCAGTGTCATGAACATTACCAGTGTCAGAAATGGAATGAATGTGTCCACACTGAAAAATCTGCTGTTCATCTATGTAAATGGACCAAATGTTGCCTCCTTCCCGGCCACAAATTTGCAGAGATGTGATTGAAGCAGGGACACCATGCTGCTATTGATCCGCCAACCGGAAAGCAGAAAAAAGGCTGAAATGTGTTATCAGAGCAGACTGTTTTTATATCGACTACCCAATTAACCACAAAAGAAAAAAAGAACATCCTGACAGCACATTGTGGTAGGTACAATCATAAGTATGAGATGAAAGGTTTTCTTTCTTTTTCTTTTTCTAACCTGAGTGGCGGAAATGTGCTTCCATATCAAGCACTGAAAAGGCGTTGAGAGGCAATTAATGAAAGTACCACCTGGTGGATTGTTATCGATGATGTAATCAAGGACGGCCTGCTAACACCGAGAAACACCTTGGTGCTCGAAGAGGAAGGATGCCTCGTAGCAACAGGTAGATAAAATCGCTGCATTTGTTCCTGTTTTAGTTGTTTATTTACACTGGTTAAATTAAGGTGCCTAAAAGCTACACAGTAATGTGCTAGACTGTAACAGAGTGAAGCCAAGGTTACTCTTATTTTACATGGTGACCAAACATCCATGAAGCTTTTCCCAGTGAAAGGTTTCAGCACCTTCGCTTTCTCCACAGGTTATGCTGACTTGGACATGATTCACTGAGCTCAATCCTTCTTGTGACTTCACTGAGAAACTTCTCATTTACGAAACTGTAACATAATACAGAAATAAAAAACACGCATTAGCTATAGGCCTACGTGAAATTTAAGCATGTGTAACACATCTAACACTAAGAGCTGCACACCAGTTTGCTCCAAGGCACGTGCAGATGAAGATCTAGTGTGCTAAAATTAAATGCACCTAAACAAAATGATGATAAAAAAAACCCTCAAGCACTTAAAGGAAAAAAGATAAATAAGGCTATGACTAAACATCCTACTTGCAGACAAATGATGTCCGAGACGCAAGCGGACAAATGGACAAATGGCGTTTGGAATCCTAAATTGGACCAACACGCCCACTATTTCTGGGAGTTCCTCCTAAATCAGGAGGGTTAGGAGCTACTTTTAGCCCTAAGATTCTTTAGGAATACGGCCCTTGGAGTTATAGATCGGTGTGTCCAGTTTCTAGTGAAGCTAGAAAATACAGAACTAAACTATTTTATCTGACATGAAATATAACATTTTAAGAATTCTTTTATTTTTGCCTTCACTGAAACTGCTTCAATTACTTGGTGTGGGGCGACCCCTAGAGGAGACTGTTGGTAGCACACGTAGAAAACAAAATGCAAGAAAAAACAATGGAAAATATTGGTTTATCAACAAAACGTGTCATTTTATAAATCAGACTGTTTTTGCACTTTTGATTTAAAGTTAAAGTAGAAAAACAACCCACGGACCAAAATTGATATTTATATTTAATTTGTCGGATTTTTGTGACCTAGTTCCTGTGGATTCTCTTTCTGCAAACCTGCATAGTCTTAAAGCCGTTTTGCTCAGTTTCTTTAGGTGTTTCTGGTCTGCATCTGTCCCTCTCAGCATCAAGTCCCCATAACACACACATACACCTGACATTATGTCCATGTTAACAGAGGAAGCATGTTATAATGTAGTGATGCAACTGATTAACCCTATAAAGCCAATATATCATATTTGATACAACCAGTTTGTGATATTTTACGATATCACTTTATGGTTAAAAACTTTGCTCAAAAGTCTGCAGTAAACAATATGATACTTGTCTCCTGCCCACTAATGGACACCAGGAAGCAGAAGACTAAACTACAATAATTTTGACATGTCATACAGTAATAAATGGCAGATATACCCCCCAAAAAATGTAATTTTTTTTTTCCTGGTTTTGGTTAAAGGACCAAATAGTCTTCAGATTAAAAAAAAAGGACTTTTCTCCTCAGTTTTTCTTGGGTTGGGCTTTAATGGGTTAATTAATCCTACAAGTGCAGACGAAGAGGTTCTCTGCAATCAGAAACATAAGTTGTTGCTGTTTTATTGGCTGCTCAAGTTCAGAATATAATGTGCAATTGATATGATTTGTAGGGACCATACATTGCTTTGGGGTAAGGATCACTGGATGATAGTTTGTTTTGTTTGGTTGTTATGGTGATGTGGCGCAGGGGTCACTTGGATGCAGTCGGTGACCCATATGTCTACTTATGTTTATAAACAAGCAGTGAGTGAAAATAAGATGTTGGTGAAGTTCACTTTGTGGCTATTCAAAACTAAACCCAGAGGCGGCGGTGAAGAACTTGGGGAAAGTTGTCCTGACTGAGTTTAAATGATCAAGTATGACGCAATTAATTTTAAATTATTTTGTCAAATTGTTCTGTTCTTTACTACGATTCTGGCACCAACATCTCGAAGTAGACACACCAACAGATGCAGAGCAGGGAAGACCCCACTAGCCTACCTTGGGCAAAAATCTTACTAAAAGCTTCATCAATTCCACGTGTGACTCAGAAATCTCCAAACATGTTAATGTCTGAATTATGATATGAAACATCAGTAAACCTGGGATCTGTATGACAAAGCAGGATTTGTAGCTTCGGGTTTAACGTGAAGTTCAGTTCCTGGTTTTCAGTGTCGCACAGCTGGTTCACTTAATAGCATGGTGCATCATCATGGCAACTTTTCTCACAACCTAACCTGATCCAGCCCTGACCAGTCAACTCTGTCTGGAGACGAGGGTATTTGGCTAAAACAGACTAACTTTTAAACCTCTCCCTTTATGATTTTCAATATAACTGGAACTATTTGATTAAAATAACTGTTACATTCATTTCCATTTTCTCAAGGTGCCATGTTTTTTTTTTAAAGAAAAACAAAACTAAAGTAAACAAACGGTTTTTAATGTAGGATTTATTAGGTTTATGATCATGCAAAAATCCAGCATCCAATTGACTTTAGACTTAAGTGGCCCCTTCGTACTGTAAGGTTACAATGCAATAAATCTACCGTCAAAGGGGCACATACAAGCTAAGGCTTTTACTAATCTTTACGTATTTTAATGCAAAATAACATCACTTGATTTTAGATATCCGACAGCCATATCAAAACCTCAAAGATGCGAATAACATAAATGTCTTTTTTTCTTTTTTTTAAATCAAGTCAACAGTGAAAAATTACCAGAAACTAGACATGCATATTTCTTTCATTTGTAAAACTGCATATATGGTGTTGCGGATAAAGATCGTATGCTCTTTAAATCATTTTCATCTGTTTTAGACACTTGACTCTCACAATTCAGTTTAAGCATATCAGACATTTGCCAAAGTATTTGAGACACTTTTTTTTCTTTGATCATATCTGCAGTTATAAATTGCAAACTACTGTAGTTGGTGTTAGAAAACCAAAGCTGGTTTGCTCTAATTCAGAAAAGTGAAACGGCTAAAATCAGTATTGAACTTTTATTTATAAAGCTGCCAAATGTTGCTCTAGCTAGCACACTTTTGTCACGGAGAAAAGGTAACTGAAAGTTCTCAGAAGAGCCAGAGCAGGGGTCTTTACCTGGACTTTGGAACTGCAGGAGAGTTTATTTATATTTGTGCTTTTCCTGCTAAAACCTTCAGTATCTGTGGCAAAGTCTTGACACCAGATTCTGTCTAAAATACTTAATTGTCCAAATAATTTGGCAAATTGCCTCCCCTCCCCCAAGTTCAGTTTAGATGGGTGTAATAGAAAGCAAGTTAAAAGCAGATTCCTCCCCCCCCCCCCCCCCCTTTTTTTATGTTGGCTGGCTTGAGAAAACCTCAGAGATCATGAGTACAGCAGCTTAATGGCTTTTCCTCTTCAGACTGTGTCCTCTGCATAAAATACACCAAATGCCTGATTCAAGGAGAAGAGGCTCTTTTCAAAAGGAAGGACTGAAAGAAAAATAGAAATTGTTAGTTTAACATTGAGTTCTGGTTAGGTTTATTTTCCATGCAACTCGCTAATATTATTCAATTAGGCAGGATAACATGAAGTATGTCCCAATAAAGCATGTTAGGGTTGTCAGCCTTCATAATTTTTTGTCCCAATTTTACTTTAGAAATGTTTGAGAAATTTAACGACCTAATTTATATGGTTATTTTTGTTAATGTTTCAGTGAAGTTTATGGACTCATGCTGTGTGGTTTACAACTGTTTGCTGTCACTTTGGCTTATCTTAAATAACTTGGCTCTTATTGGAGACTAACAATCCTACTTTGGAGATCAATAGTTCTGGATACATTTCGTGGCGGCCCACCCTTTAACAGATTAAATGCTGGAAAGATGTAATTAACTGTCACATAGTCCAATTTGACCCGAATAGGCTGTTCACTGAATTTTTATTTTTTTTATTTTTTTTTTACCCCCAAACTTGGATAATAAAAAGCTCAAGTTTATTTAAATGTCAGATGCCAACACAAAGGCAATAATTTAGTTTATTTGAATGTATTTAGTTAGATTTAACGATCTAGAATATCATCAGAAAATGAGTTGGTAGAGGTTGTTTCTTCCAGTCATTTTAAATCCAAAGCTGAGCGCAGACTCGGCTCTGGTGCAGACCGTGTTCAGTTTACGACTGTGATTTGGCCAAATTAAAAGAAAATCAATGATAACTGACTCCAGACTCAATCTTCCTCACTAACACTTGCTTTGTAATACACCCATTAACTTTAAGTTTAATTGCATCTTAGTTTTTCTTTTTTCTTTTTACACTTTAAAACATTACAATAATTGTGAGGAAATGCACACACGCAATGTAGAAAAAAATAAATACAAAAAAGTGTCTTTGTAGCATCAGCACACAACTGGGCCTATACCCAGAGCACATACAGAAGTACTTAAAACCATAAAAACATCACATAGTTTCAGTACTGGTTTTACGACGAGTCATCATGGTGCAAACAGTGGGAGGAACCTTTTTTTTTTTCCCCCAACATGTTGGATATGTCACAGCACTGAGGAGCACAGGAGGGGAGGGTGGGGCTCACATATATAATTCACGTTTTAAGTCTTTTTGACTGTGATTATTCGAAGCATCACTTCAATTTCTTATTTTAGACGACCACCAGCAACAGTGTAAAGTTGTGCATGAGTTACTAGGGAGCAGCATGGCACAGACGGGACACACAGCAGGCCTCTCCCCCCTCCACCAGTACAAAGTCACACAAAGTTTTTACGACACAGTGAAACAACAGCGCTGCAAAGTTCGATGACTGACACAGATATGTTTCGTCCTCTTCAAAAAGGGAGAATCCTCACGCTCGTGTGCTTCTGTGAAGTTGTGAATCTGATTACAAACAGGAACTTGTTTATTTCTCATCATCGATCAGTGTCTGAAGATCAACAGGTGCATTTGGAAAAGGGTGGGGGGGGGGGTTGTGGCAGTCTGTCTCCATTAATTCATCCCTTGAAAACTTTCCTGGCTACAACAGATAAAAATATCAACATCAAAACATTTACAGCTACAACATTAACAAAGTGATAAAAGGGACCAAATTCATCGACTGCTAACGACAAAGGTCCAACAGCTGTAAAGCCCTCTTCCAATCCCCCCCACCCCCCCTTCCCCCATTCCTGGTCGCATTCCCTTTTAACATGCTTTTTTTATAACGTCAAGTACAGCAAGCCAAGACGCACATTATACACATTTTAAGTACACCATCAGAACAAGAAACGGGCGTAAAGGTGACATCATCATCATCACACAGCTTGGTCTTACTGAGGCGGTAATAAGCAGAGGTCACATAAGAGTACAATAGGCAGGAATGATGAGAGTAGAGGGGCAGAGGTAAAGTAGGAGGGAAAAATTTTGGCAAGCATAACCTGAAGTTGCAGAAAGGTTTACTTGTTCAGAAGAGCAAACATAACAGCATCGAGTCTTAAGTGTCTGTGCATAAAACAGTACAGGCCATTAGTCGCGCTTCACCTAAAACACACAGAAAAAATAAGAGAAAACCAAGTTTGCGTGAGTGTGTTATTTGTTCCAGATGCATGTGAGAAGCTTTAGACTGTGACCGATGGTGCCACCCTGTGTTTGATTTAAATGCTGCAGGCTTGACAGATGGAGGCCTTCTGCAACTTCAGGATGAGCTAGCCTGGGCCTGGTCTAAAGCCGGAGACTTGACCTTACGTGCAGAGAGCAGGGAATTTTTCTGTGTATCTGTGCTTGCATATGTGTGCGTTTGTGTGTGAATATCTTTGTATTTACACTGGTGCACCCCACAACCTCTCACAAAAAAAAAAAGGGAAGAAAAAATCAAAACCACCTCTTCAGTCTGATCACCCTGAAAGCAAATTGTCCCCCCCCCCTTAATTCTTACATAAATAGTTTTTTATACAAAGTTCTGTTTAAATAAAATCCCCCTTTTTTTTAATGAAACATTTTCAACAAAAATACATAAAATATTATCCATCATTGAGGAGATAAAAACAAAGTTTTACCAACACATAATACAAAAAGACAAAAAAAAAGTAAAGATCCCTTCATCCCCTTTAAAACATTGTGTACACATGCTCAAACCTGACTTATCAAACTGAGGTTAAAATCTGTATTAGTTACTCCCAGCCCCATAAACCCCACCCACATCCCAGCGATACCTGCATCAGACGTTTGCTGCTCTGTCCAGACAGAAGTAATCACAATATTACGGATATTCTCGCAGCCATACCCACTGTGAGTGAAGTGTGTGTGTGTGTATGTATGTATGTATGTATATATATATATATATATATATATATATATATATATATATATATATATATATA
>JAOXYM010000017.1:21399755-21409826 GCA_028567055.1 Leptatherina wallacei
ACCCACTGTGTGTGAAGTGTGTGTGTGTGTGTGTATGTATGTATATATATATATATATATATATATATATATATATAAAATGTCAACACGTTAATACTTTTGCACACAAAACAAAGACAGGGAAATAAAGGCCATGGGAGAAAAGGACCAGGGCAGCATCACCCCTGTTGCCATCGGAAACATGCACCATCTGCAATAAGGGGGCTGATATCAGCTGGACCCCAACGTCATCTAGCTAGGGATGGACTGGATTGGTGTTGGTCGGTTATTCATTCAAGCTTTTAAAATATGCTTTTTTTTTGGGGGGGGGGGGTCGTATTTGTCTTTTTTTCCTTTTTAAAAAGTTTGTAATATATATTCCCCACTTTTGTGTTTTCCGAGCAGCCTCGTCCCAGCCAGGATCCAGGCTCCACGCCAACCATGGAGAGGAAACGCTTCAAAAAGCTCTAGAGTTCAGGCATACCTGGAGAAGACAATAGACAGCTCTTTATTAACAAAAAAACCCAAAAGCCTCCATACAGGTGGTTTAGGTTTTTAATGATCCATTAAGTCTTTGTAAGCGTTTTCCTAATATGAACAGTTTTATTGGACATAAGCCCCACTTTTTCCCTGAGATCCCACACAACACAGTCTGAAATTAGAAGGGTTTTCATTTCTTTTCAGCTTGTTACCCTGACATTAAAATTGACTAAAATATCTGGATATCATAGGGATGCCACAAATCTGAGTGATCCAATGTGTTGACAGTGGGAGCCTTTAGGCATGCAAACTGCTGCAGACAGCTCGATTGGACCACCTTGGAGTCAATATACACACTATGTAACAGCAGAGCACCTGTATGGGGTATGATGTGACGATGCCACGCTTCTTTGCAGGTGGACCCCTGTCTTTGCTAACAGACATTTGACAACAGGTAAATATCCTTAATTCAAGCAATTTCCACTTAATCATTTAATACAAGTAAATATGCTGTCTGAATAGCCACCAGCTGTGGTTTAAAGACAGAGTGTGTAAGAAAATATACAGTCAATATAGAAAAATTTGATGTGTTTCTTTTGGTATCTAATCACTTTACTAAACCGTTATGTTTTTATTATCTTACCATTTTTACTACGGTGTCTCTGAATGGACAAACAACTCTGTGTGTGAAGTGAAAACCCCCAGAGCTTTAAAACTGCAGTACCAGCTTTGTTTGACAGATGCTCTAGCACCGTTTGAGAGAAGTAATGCCTTACATGTACACAGTTTTGAAGTAGTTACCTGTATTGCGGTCATCACTGCACTTGAAGCCACTCACAGATGAAAACATGGTAATGTCTGGTAGAATTTTGGCCGCTGACGACCACCGTCCATTCACAACTGTGCGTGGTATTTGAAGTAATTTTTTATGCCCTTCTTAACCACTAGATGTCAGTAATTCTTACACACTGTACTTTGAAGGACAGTCATATATGACACTAAATGACCTGCACTAGGTTAAAAGCTAGGTTGATGATCTTGTTCGACCACCAGTCACTCAAAAGATGACCCGTACATTGTGGCAGTAGAAGTTCACCTATTACAGGGAGTACCAGCAGATGTCTCACAGATGGGGTGGAGAAGCAGCACTAAGGATTCTTCCAGATGAAAAACAGGATGGATACATGCTGGCTAAGGTAAATGCTCAAATTTTTATCTGGATCATTTTGCTAGAACAAAATTTCATTATGCTCTAGAAGTCTGGAAACTGCTTCTTTACAGTTTCATTTAAGGACAAGACATTTTCTAGCTTGGTAAAAATCTTAGAAAAACTCCCGAAGAGCCAAAAACTGTGAAGAGGTTTCACAAAATGTACAATCCTTACATTCACTGTCGCTGCAGCTTTCTGTCTTCAGTCACATGTTGATGTCTCACCTGGGCCTGAGTTGTCGGTTCACTGCAGCGGTGCAGCTGGGGCCCCTGAGCAGTGGAAGTGCACGTTGAGCCATTTGGCATCGCGGCGATGCCACACACGCGTCTCCTCCGACTGGCAGGAGCGTGGCCGTCCCTGGCTGTCCATGTACTGCGTCAGGCGGATGTAGGCGATGCAGGCAGCATCCTCACCAATCAGGTGGACGTGGGGGTTGAGGATGGTGGTGTGTACTGGTTTATTGTTTTTACTCAGAACTATAGAAATGGAAATGTGAAAATCGGCTGTATGTATCCGTTTCAAGTCTCTGACATGCTCCTACATTTATACAAAAGCTGGTCTTAAAAAGGATGAAATTCACCTGCAACGACCGGCTTTTTTTAAGCAAACGTGCCCGCAAATATTAACGTGAATATTGGAAAATAGATTTTCTTCTGGGTTCGGATTACTTGGTTTATCAATGGTAAAATCTAAGTTGCAAACCTTGAGAACGAAGTAAACGGGTTTAATGAACTCTGTGTTTGTAAGTTATTGATGTTTTACAGTCACTTCTTGTTGGAAGTCTCCAAACTAGAACATAAACTTCTTGGCCCAAAGCTAAATTTTTTATTTCACTAATGGAGAGATGAAACTTCTTCAGGTGATGGTGGCTGCTACTTTCAACAGAACCATTAATCATTTAGATTTTTTATTCATATTGTCCCCAATATTCTGTTTTAGAGGTAAAATCTGCAGTATCTTTACATGAATTTTTTAATTGATCTACAGTCATGGTTTGACCTGGCCATTTAATTGGACTACCGTCTTTGTCCCAGTATACATACATGTTTGGGTAATTCCAGTTATTGACTTAAGTTTATCGAACATCGAATGCTAGATGATTATTTGTTCCTTTCAGCTCTTTAGTATTGGGCTCCTACCTGCTGTCCTGTTATCTCATAACTAACCAACTAACAAACAATTTTGGCTGACAGCACATTAACATATCATGGGTTGAATGAGGTGGCTTTATAGTTCTGAACATCTCATACAAGCTGTTTTTATTTTTATATATTACGATAGATTTGTCTTCCCTTCTGATTATTCTCTGGTACCCAGAGCAGCACCCAGTAACATCGGTGTTTTATGTTATTTATGGATACCAGGGATGGGAACTGTGGATTATGTGCTGAACACTTTGTCCAGTTTTCATGAAGTTAAATGTACACAGAAGAGTATTAGTCCAGTTACAACTTCATTTCTGTATAATTTCTGTGGGGCTGACATATTCACAATTATTTTAAAAGCCTGGTTTTGATCAGTCTAACAGTCATTTTTTTTCCCCCATAGTGTCATGTAAATGTGCTAACTGTGGCTTTTCACAGATTCCCACTCATCCAGCTAAGTGTGTAGTAATTACTGAAGTTTGCAACTTACGATTCTCAAAGTAGAACTTGTGAAAGTCCATGCCCTCGACTAGGTTTCCAAGGGCTTCAGGCTCAAAAGAAGTCAGTCCAGGGTCACAGATTCTCCTGTTAGAAGAAAATGAAGGAACAAATAATCCTGTAGTGAAGAAAGGAGACCAAGAGCTGCTGAACAGGTATACTGAACCCAAAAAAGCTCTTTACAGTATGTAAAATACATAAGATGTAAGAGTTTCTTTGTAGTTGAGTTTTCAATGAGAAATTTTAACAATTTGTTATTAGAGATTTTGTTATATATTCAAACTTACGTGTAGGCCTCGAAATCCCCATTATTAATGGCTTCAATTAGCTGCTCTGTCATCTTTATTATCTCTTGTTTACGAGCTGAAATCGGAAGAAAAAGGAGGACGAGGAGGAGGAGGGAGAGGTAGTCGGAAGAGGTTAGACTGTCAGGAATAATCTAGATGTCAAACTTGAACCCACACCACATGCTCTACCTTATCTGACATTTCAAGGTTATTCCTCATGTGGGCCCTGCCTCTGGTAAAAAAATGACAGTGACATTTAAAGCCACCCTGATAAAAATGCAAAATGTTTTTTATGTTGAAAGCAAAAGTATTTAAAACTGTATGCTCAAAAACCATGAACTCAATCCTCAGCTTCCTCTAAGCAAACATGCAAGTTAGCAAACAGGGTACACACAAACCAACACATGAACAGCTCATTTTTACATTTAGAACAAAATTTTGCAGCTGATGGAAAAATCATAACCAAAATTGCAAGGACCTTGAAATTGTTGATCACATATAAAACACACAAAATCATTTACACTCTAAAAAAACTTGAGGTTGTGCTTATTGCAGAATAAACCAGCAGAGATCACACAGCAGACTTTATGGATGGACATGCAGCCGCAGTTTGAAAACCTCAAAAAATCTGAATGTTTCTCTGTGCATGAAGTCACACACAAGAGGCACACAAAGTTCCAACAGATCACGTTACCCCTGCTTCAGGAGCCTTTGTTCAAGCTCTGCACAGCCTGCCTTTCACTTACTCTGCTGCAGGCTGCTGCTGCCTGCTGGGGGTGACTGGGCAGACTCTGGTTCAGGACCGGAGCGCTGAGCTGGACCGGTCTGAGCTACAGGGACAGTGGAGCTACTGACAGTCTCCTGCAGGGGACCAGCTGCAGGTGGGTACAGTCATCCCATGTATGGATTCTAAGCTTTGTGTAATAGCAGTAAAATAGAGTCCAGACGTTTACTGGATAATCAAAAGGGGACCGAGGGGAGTAGTGAGCTGCAGCCATGTCAAAGTGCCAGTAGATGGCAGCACAGGAGGGCAAAAAGGCTAATGCAGCAGGTTGGTGGTAGAAGAGTATTTCCAGTCATTCCTGTTTATACGTTTCCTTTTTTAAATTATGTTTTGCATGCAAGATAGGTGGGTAGCTGAAGGACTGCTGTTGGTTCAAAGAGGAAGGCCAGGAAAGAGGTGAGAGCTGAGTCAGGTAAAGTTGCTGCAAACTTACAGATGGGAGGTGGGCAGTGTGGAGCTGGGGTCTGTTCCTCAGTGGTGCTGCACTGTCCTAAGCCTGTATACTCTGTATTAGCAGAGTCACTGGCAGAAACTGCCATCATCACAAGACAAACACACAAATGTACACTGATGCACACCGACCAGGAGCCTGAGAGGACGTTCCTACAACCACACTGCTTATCATAGTTTGTTACATCATTCACACCCAGACAAAGTATATTAGGCCCAGATGTGGGCTGCAACTGGGCCATGAGTGGCAACAATGTTTTAGCCATTTGGGTTCAACAGATTCCAACTAGAAATAACCCAGATATCATCTTCTACACATCCATCTTAACAATTTATCTGGGATGATTGTTGTGTCCACCTCAGCGCTCTGTGTTGGCTTTGCTTTTGGTTTCTAGCAACTCCGGTCTCTCAAAACATCACCACATGCTGGTAAATGAACAAAACACAACCTCAAGTAACAGGATTAACTTTTATCTGGAAAGCTGCAGGCAGCTCGGTCCTGTTCACTGATAATTAAAACAAGGCTATGGCACCACACATTGTTCAACAGTGAATACTCCATGTTTTGAAATTCAAGGAATTCAGTGAAAGTGATGGAGACAAAGATGACTATACCTTTTTTTGCTTAGGAAGGTTTCTCCTTAATGAAGTGACCCTGAAGTATCTATGTGGTATTTCTGTTTCTTTTTTAAGAGTCAGACGAATTCTCTAAATATTTAAGAAAGAAGGTTCAAAGCTTCATTTATTATCTCCTTCAGCATTGAATGCACTGGATGCTCCTTTATGAAAGAGAAATGAAATGATGCCGTCTCAATATCCTCTGGCCAAAATGTTCAAATGATGCTCATTTACTTTCACACAGTAAACTAACTGAACTGGGAATCATACAGACAAATACAAAAACAGCAGGGTTGGACCCACCGTACTGCAGGCTGTTTATGTACCAGGCTGTAAACATGTCTTTTCTGCTGTGTAGTCAGTCATTTTACCACAGGGCGCTTCGGGAATTGACTCACTTTTAGAGACCGCTCAAGTTGCCATTTCAGAGCTGCACTTTAGGCAGCTCCATATTGGCTTCAGTTTTTTTTCTGCTTCAGAACATACACCTTACTCCTGATACAACCCATCAAAATCAAAATTAATTTAATTATAAGCAGAACATCAGTGATTACAGCATCTTTAAGTTCATTAGCAGACAATCTTGAGACAAACTGAGATGGAAAATAATCTGATTTGTTAAAAGCACCGGCAATGTGGAAAGGGAAAATTCTAAACATGCCGATGACACGAAAAAATGACACCTGCAGAGACCCTGAAAAGTTAATGCCAGTTTAATTGGGATATTTATTAATTTCTTAATTTTATAGATTGTTTTGTTTAAAGTTAAAAATGATTGTAAAAACTTTGCATCTTTTTTAAAAGAAAGCTCATCCTCCAGTTTGTTGACTGGGATCATCAGTTTGGATTGGTTTATTTTTATTATTTAAGAATTTGTCTAAATGATCACCATCTAATCACATATAAACATTCACACTGGATCTCTGAGCATCCAGGGTCCTCAACCAAGCTCTTAGTTGTGGAACAACAGTTGATAATTCCCTGTAACATCTACCCAGTAGCCATGCATCACCCCAATATAAAATAATTAATTCTTAGACATTTTATCTGATCTGAATGTGATACACTGTGAGCCAAAAAGCATGCGGAGTAGGTGAAAATTGGACAGGTACCTTTCCTACCTTTCATCTCCTCCTCTTCTGCATTATTACAGCTCTCTGTGGAGCCCTGCCAAACAGAAAGGGTTCAGACAAAAACAGACGTGGACAGAGAGAGAAGAAAAGTCGGTGGGAAGAGAAGCAAGACTAAAAGAAAAACAATTTGTCAGTGAGACGATGTTGAGAAGCTCTGGACATGTCTATAAAGACATCGAGGCAAGCACACAGAGAGATGAACGGGTGGATGACTCCCTCCCAGGAGCACAAACCAGCAGGACAGCAGTGAGGGGAAGCGCAGAAGGCCACAAATAACAAAGCAGCAAAGTGTGTGAACAGTTCTTTAAAGTCACTACTCTAAACTGGAAGAGGTGTGAGACAGAGTTGGTCTGGAACTGCTCTTCAAGAGGAAGCATGCTCATGTGGCACAGCAACAAGTGTCTGGGAAAAATATCTTGTGATTGTAGCACTTTGCAAGCAGTGTGAAAGTCTTATTCTACTGTGTAACTACAGAGCTGTGTAGGATTTTCTCTTTCATATAAATGAGAAATTTGTTGTGATCCAAAAGTAATAATCAGAGCAGTTTGATTCATGTTTACAAGTTTTCCAACCAAAATTCTGAAGCTTCTTTTTTCTTTTCTTTACTTTCATGTCTGGAGATGCATTTAGAGAAATTCCTGGTTCTTCATCTGAATGCTCATATCTGGTGGCTTAAGGTTGGAGAAGAAGCAGCTTACCTTGGTGCCATCAGCTGGGTTGTGCACAACGGTTGTCTGGGCTTCCTGGGGGGAGGTAGGAGACACTTTATCATGCAGGGAGGGGATTGATGAGGGGGGGGGGGGGCACCAGCAAATGAGGCCATGGAATACAAACATATTCCATGAAGGTAGGGACAAACAAAACAGACTTATGCACATACACACACATACAACAAAGCATTTATTGTAGTTGTCAAAGCTTCAGTCAGCCTGCTCTCTCTTAGCAGACACTGTGGCAAACAGGTTTATTTTAAAACCTCCAAAATGCATAAAACATTCATAAACACAGCTAAACAAATATTTACCAGGCGGGATCCGGACTGAGGAGGAGGGATCTGCAGTATATGCATTTTGTGTGAAAGTCGCGTCACATTCATGTCGCCTGAAAAGTTTTTTTTGTTTTATTTTTTACATGTAATCACAGTTTGCATCAGCATCCAAGTAAAAACTTCCAACTGGAAGCTCTGAGATAATTTAACTTTGCATGAACAAATACTGATTTAAACTGATTTCTCTGTGTGTGTGCTGCACTGGACTTCACTGAAACCATCTTTTTAAAGATCTATCTACTGCTCACTAGCTGCATGTTTGTGTAACTACTCCTCATCCTCAGCCTTGACCCTGCCACAGAGACATTCAGCACAAAGCAGTTCAAGAACTCCAAGTACTGAGACAAAACCACAGTGTGCTAGTTTCTCAGTGCAGTCCATTAGCACTGAACTCAAACTTGAAGCATGCAGCCCCTTCAGTGATATGTGGGATTACAGAATCTAAAGTGTTGTTTTCAGGTGTTGTAGACACTGACAGTGGATAGATGACAGCATGGTTGTACAGACTAATTGAGCCTGAAGACAGACTATGCAGAATTAGGGTTTAGAGCGTTGCTAAAGCTCACTGATTAAGATGTTGCATCTTGTTTATTTAACATGCACATAATCCTAAACTCTAAAATAACACATTGTTGTCTTGTATGATGCTGGAAGTCTTCAATGACGTGGAAGGTGTGCGGTATCTAGGGGATGAATTCGTATCTGCCAATTTGTTGTGACAATGCCGACTCCATATGTGGAGTACCTCTGACTATACATGTGGTACTTTGAACGTTTTTGCCCTAAGTTTTCTATATTTTAAAGCTCTATGGTATAATCCCACATATATAACAGGGGTTACATCCTCATGATTCACCACCCATCTTCTTATGCTCTTGTTTTACCCAGAATTCCTCTTCAGACCATGTTTTGATGGAGAAGTTCTCAAGCTTTGTTTTCCACTAAACTGCAATAACGCCCACCTTTTAAAGGCAAACGATCAGTAAAGCTCAAGCGACATACAAACACACAAAGGAGTCACCAGAATGAGGCTCTGCAGAACATGATTAAGCTGTCTGCTGTTGGACCACAAAATGAAAGTAATTTTTCTACCTGTCAATGTTGTGTACTGTGAAAATATCTTTAAGTGCAGGAGGTATGGGTGAAACAAGAGCCAGGAGAGACACTCAGTCACAGAGCAGTTATTCACTTTTAAAGCCATCAAATTCACCGCCAGCATAACAAGTTGCATTCAGAGCAGAAGCAAAGAGGCAGAGGATGATGGACGAGACAGAAAAGGCTTTACTTAACATGGGTTGAGATAAAAAGTTTAGGACGAGACAGAACTAAACATCAAAAAGATGGAAATGATGCCATAAAAAGCAACATGAGAAACCAAACAGATATGGTACCATTGGTGCTGAAGATGACATGCTGCTGTCTTTGGTGCTGCTGCTGCTTACTACACTGTTTTTACTGTTGTTCCCCTGCGACTGGGGCAAAGAAACACAACACATCGTGACTCCCACTAAACCATAAACCCTCACAGGTCAAAGGTACAAAGCAGGAATAAAGCCATTACAAGACCAATAAGAAAGAAAATAAGCTGATTTGGAGCTGTACTATTTAGAAGTGGGGTATATTTGTAGGAGTAAAATGCAGATTTATCTGAATATCAATCTCCCCTACCATGCAAGTCTGCATTTTAAACAGCAACTCGTTATCTAAGTTATCTAAGACGGTACCCTTTTAATCATCGGTGTCGTCCAACATCTTTCACTGATATTAGATTCCTGTTTTCTATTGTCCGCATTAAAACATACAACATTAAAACTAATAATAAAAGGAAAAAAAATAGGACGGTTAGTCAGCAAAGGCATTTTTAAAACATTAACTTTTTTTTAAATATCCCCCCCAGCACTTAAAGCAATATATAACTTTGCATTTACTGGTGTTAAGAGATCATTTACAAGTTTTTATCAAAAGCAAACTTCAGAAACTGGTGTCAGAAGTAAAACATATCTAAACTAGCAAAACATGAAGGAAAGAAGTTTTAAAAAGCTTAAAATGGTTACCAGTCCAGATTTGTGCATGCAGTGAAAGGCCTTGATTTAGGCCTTTAACCTAGTTGTGGAGGGTGGTGTGTGCGCAAGCATAGATTTATGCACTTTATGTTTTACTCTCTTTAAGTCACACATACAACTCTAACTCCTGTTTTGCCCACAAAATGACATCAGCATTACTACACCTGCTTCAGTCACTGACATCCACTGCGGAACAAATCCTGCTTATTGCTTCAACACATTTTTAATAACTGGACCATTGAAACGTTATGTTGCAAATATTAAAAACTACAATTAAAGCCTTAAAATATAGATACATACTTTTAATTAAAGTGCAACTTGTAGGTTAGCAACTCTGGTGGTATATATATATATATATATATATATATATATATAT
>JAOXYM010000017.1:21409926-21433401 GCA_028567055.1 Leptatherina wallacei
TATATATATATATATATATATATATATATATATATATATATATATATATATATATATATATATATATATATATACCAAGGGTTAAGTTTTTGAAAAATATTTATCTCTATATGCAGCATAATATTTAAAGGCGTTTTACATCTTTAAAAAACTGCTTGGTAGAAATGTAGCATGAGGGAGAGCAGCCAAGCTAAAAGGAGTTTAACAAGACAAATATGGATCCAAGGAGGAGTTTCAAAGAGACTGAAAATGTAAATGCACATTACACACCCCAGCCTGATAATTATGAATCTGATAGCATCAAAAAGAGAAGAGAGGACCAGGCTGAGGAAAAAGATCATCCATCATTCAGAAATTTATCAGTGATGTGTGAAGAAGCAGTGGGGAACTGAGCTAGTGTGTTAATGAGTT
Source organism: Leptatherina wallacei (assembly GCA_028567055.1). Taxonomy (NCBI): domain Eukaryota; kingdom Metazoa; phylum Chordata; class Actinopteri; order Atheriniformes; family Atherinidae; genus Leptatherina; species Leptatherina wallacei. The sequence goes on from JAOXYM010000017.1 coordinate 21,410,338, forward strand.
AGCAACATTAGCTACGAAATGCTGACATTGCTTTCACAGCATTATGGTTCCCATTTTATATCATCGTAACTGAAGCTGGTTGTTTATTATTGCAGTATTAATTAGGACAAGTAAAAGGGACATAATGCCCAACGCCCAGCTGGTGGACTATTTGCCATATCAGATATTGTATAGTAAAGTCAAGCTATGTTTTAAAATTCAAGAGATGTTGGAGTGGTGAGGGAAAGGTGATTCAAAATGGAAATAAAAGACAAAACTATCTAATTAGAAAAAAAAAAGACTTAAGAGCGTAAGAACACTGTACCCCAATTCCTGGTCAGTATCTTGAGCTTGGTCTCATAAACTCCATTACATTTGAAAGATTTTATTTTTTTATCTAAAAAGTGAAAAACATAGTTGTTTGTAGTTACAGAGCCAAGTGACGTCCGTCTCTTCACTTGCACATAAAGCACCCAGGCAGGAAAACTAGTTTCCTGTTGGGTCTCAGAAACTGAACTCTGTGTCCTGTGTTTATATTTGGTTTGTCCAACAAAATATGAAAATGGCAAAACAAACCAACTAGCTGTGTCCCAGCTATGAAACACCTGACTGTCACCTATATTTCATTTCATCCATTTTATGCGGGAAAGAATTAAAAGCAATCAGGCCTGACTGAGTAAAAACGGATTTTCAGCGGGTTGTACAGAGTACTGAAGCAGAGATATCTCCCATTTATAATGAGAATCAGTTTTTTTGGAGCACTGCTCAGAATGGCGACTTTGTCTTCTCAATTTCTGCATTCATGGCACATGAAATACATTAAGGTAGGAATTTTCCAAACATAAATTTCCACAACATATTACTTATTTTCTCTGAATATCACCTACAAGTCCCTTCCATGATTGATTTACCATTCAGTTTTATTCCAATTAAACTACTAATCTACAGTATATTAAATATAAATTTGCACTGCACAAATTAGATCAGTGTCACATTCACTGGCTGCACTGCTATGAAAACAACCCACAGAGAGGCTCTAACAAAGTATTGGCTGCATTACAGGAACTGTAGGATTGAGAGTTTTTGGAGTTTAACTCAGCTGAGGGATGATTACATTTTATATTGCTTTCCCAATTATTGTGCTATTTTTGTTGGAAGCTGAAAACTAGATTTCAGCTTTAACAGAGGTGTAGGTTACATCATAGCTGCATAACTTCACCTGGAATGTGTGGTGTAAACAAGAAAACACAGGCTGAGCTGGGCTCTCTCTTCAGCCTCTGGCTAACTAGAGGAAAGAAAATGCAAATATTCCCACAGGACACTTAGAGGTGTGGTTGAATGTGTTACATCAATAAAAAGGTTGAAAGCAAAGCGCTGGAGGAGTTTCAGCTTGTGATGAACAAACAACCCAGCCTGACATAAAACGTCACCTAACTGAAAAACTACTGCAACACTGACGGCAACAAAATAAAACTACACTTTCATCTTTCACTGTGATCCAGAAATGAGAGATGAAACTTTTAAAACCTTTTAAACTTTAGAAAGTTGAGATGCACGAGCTAAATTTATCAACTTGGGTCAGTCATGTTCTTCCCTTATAATAATTTTACAACGGTACTAAAAAGTTTAAAACATAAAAAAGCCTTCAGGGGATTTTAACCAGTTTAAGTTGATAAAGGGCTACTTTAGCTTTACTTGTGTGAAATATGACCCACAGGGTGTCAGTCCTATTGGAGGGATGTCATTTATTTATAAATACTTGTTTGTTTTTACTTTCGTTTATGCAAGTGAGATATGCAAAACATTTGTTTGGCATCAGCAGTGAAACTTGTGCACCGTGTCGACATCTGAACCTGTTACCTTTTTAGATCAATACTGCATTTATAAGAAGGTTTTAGTAACAAGCATTGTAACTATCAGCTTTACTCTAAAATATGTGCTCTGAAATTAAACCCAAAAATATCAAATTATTAAATTTCACAAAAGAAAAATACAAAAGTATTATATCGTTTTATATACTGCATCTGTGCCTAAACTGCTTCTAGCTCAGTGATGGAGATTATCTGCAGGTGACCAAGACAGCCATTCTGTTTACAGGAAAAGGGGGAAAAGAATTCACTTTGATGGAAATTAATGCGAATATAATGAATATGCAATGACTAAAAAGGGAAAAATGGTTATAAATCCACGTTTCTTTTCTTTTTTTTAAATTAAAAAGTCCTTTACTCCAGTGATGTTCAGGGATGAAGTGAAAAGACCTGATCTTGAATATGGTCAGACATCAGAGGAGGATGACAGAACAGAAGCGACTGTATGTTATTTGTTAGGAAGTTAAGTGGATTTGATGACATTATGGTGGGGGGCAAGGGTGTTGGATGAATTGGGAAATCCAACAGAAACAATGCCTGAAGCACCTCTGCTTAAAAGAAAAAGGGAGAGAAGGAAGACTGAGAAAGAGACAAAGAATGAAAAATGAACAAAAACGACAGCCGTTCTCACCATCAAACAAACACTCGAGCTGGACTTCCTTTTCTGACAGACAGCAATGGAGAGGAGGAGGAGGAAAAAAATAAGGAGACATCGGGAAACAAGGAACTAATCAAAACAGCAAAAAAGTGAAGCTGCCAGTTTTATTCCCGTAAGAGAAAAAGAAAACAGCTGCACAAGCTTAGACACGAGTAAAGATGAGACAAAGGGAAACTAAGAAGGCTGCAGAAGAAAAAGAGAGTGAGCTGAAAAAATTACAGGATGTTAACCTTAACAGTTAAATCACTCATTCTGCAGTTTATTTGTAAAATGTTTTGGGGCTGGGGGGGGGGGTTCTGTTATTACATTACTGGGAATTTTGTTTTGGCCTGTGATCATGGCACTTCACTGCATGCATGCACTGAGTCTGGCTGTTGATAAAAACAAATCGATTCAAGTTAGAAACTAAACAGCATTATAAAAGTTTTTTTCATCTTTATTTTGCTCTCTTTAAACTTTAACTCGTTAATATGATCAACCACCTACTTTTTTTTCTTTTCCCAATCAATCTCACCCAAAAGTCAAATAAATCTTTCATATATATTTAACAGACCTTCCAGTTTCTTAATATGGACCAGAATAATCACACTTTTCTGCACACAGTATTATAGATATACATGTTGGAGATTGGTTGAGTTTGGATTAGGGTGACAGACCAAAAGGGAGATAGCAGAAGATAGGAAGTGTAGTCGGGACAAACAGAAACCCTCACGGGTCAGACAGCTTACCTTCACGCCATCCTTCTTGTTTAATAAGGATTTGCAAGCTGAAAGAAAGTGAGAGGAGATGGTAAGGATGTATTCTGAGAGGCAGAAACTGCCATTAACAGCTTCAACATCCAACTGAGTCACAGCTGATTAAACAGCAACAGGAAGAAAGCTGTGGATTAAATTGTACTATAGCACAGCAGTACAACAAAAATCAAATGACAGGACTTTTTTATATATAGCCTACTTGCATACTTTATATTAGATTACACATCTTTTTCATGTGATCAAATCTCAAAATACTTAGTCTTTATTACTTCATACACATCTAATATGTTAGTATTTTTGGGGTAAATGGATCTTATTTTAAAAATACTAACACCAGTTTCAGCTCAGTGTCATTAAATACACAACACAGCTCAGGAGGACTTCTACAAAAATATATCCAGATCCTGAGTCTGTGTTTGATGTGCAGATCCTCTTCCCTTCTGAGAGCTTTCAGGAAGCGAACATGGATGCATGACTAAATATGCTAATGAATGAATGAATGAGCTACTTTTGGAATAAGCTTCTTTAATTCAAAAGAACCTTGTTGTGTTAAAACTGGGAAATTTGGTTTATTTCTGTCAAAATCAAACTAAATGACTTGTGCTAGTATTGCTATTTTTAAAAGTAGTACAATCAACTATAATCTGGTTCCTGGTAAGTGATACAAACTTATGATGGAAAAAACTCACTTATACAGAAATAACAACACCACACAATAAAATAAAATCATGGACATGCGAACACAGAGACTTAAACGGAACACATTCTGTATCAACACTCATATTTGTCTTTAAATCTGATCCACCCTTACCTTCCACAGATAAAGAGGGAAGGATGGCAATGAAGAAGGCAAAAAATAATTATGTTTCTAATATCTGCATCTTTACATCTGAGCTGAAAACAAAGATAAAAACTACAGGAATGAAAGGTCATGCTTTCACTTTAATCGTTGAACGTATTCAGAAATCAATTTCTCTGATGTGATCGGTTCATGCAGCAACTGTAGATTATCAACAAGTCTAACATGCAGCATCCACTTCAAAGTCTGCATCTTAAAAGCTGCAGTGGAATGAATTCCAAACGGTAATGAAACTGAGCGGAAAACTGGAAGTTCGCCGACTACAGATTCAAAAACCAGCCTCTGCTCTTTTAAACCGCGTGTAAATAAACAAAGTCCTACAGATGATGGCAATTAAAGGTAAAGGGGGGAAAAAAATCAAACAATTAATCGGTGAAGCATCCTCGTGTGGATCAACCAGTGTTTCCTGTATGAAAAGCCTTGAGGCAAGCAGCTGTTCCTGTAATGTGACAGATTCAGCTATAAAAGGTTTAGTATGCTTCAAACAAAATAAACTGGATGAATTTGACAGTTTGCACCTGAATCATCTGTTTAAAGCTATTATATAGTAGTGTCACTTTAAAGGTGACACACATTGCACCTCCTTGTCTCTGATGCCGATTGATGATCATTTTGTTTGAAGCACATTGATGTCTAGCGTCTATTTGTTTTTCCTTTTTTCTGGAAGGTTTTGTCCATTCACACAAAAACAGCAGAGCAGGCAGGAGAACGAAAGATAGTTAACACGGGACACTGTGCATTCGGTTTTTCCAGCTTCCCATGCAGGATGCCAACTGTACAGCACTATATGCTTAGAAACATGCTTGGCTGGCTGTTGCTGCCAGAGCCATGCGGCGGGAAGGTTGCAGCGAACACAGGCAGACATTGACTGGGCATCAGCTCTGTGGATACAAACCAGTTCAAAGCAAGCAAAACTGAGAGTGTTACACTGGTTGTTTAATTTGGAATTTAAAAAGGTTTGAATGGTTATGCTACAGGATAAAAAAAAAACAACAACAAAAGAAACACCCGCATAGCAGTTGTGTTATGCAGAGATGTGAAAACGCAGCAATGCTGAGTTGCAGCTTCTGTAGCAAGACGGTCAGAGGGTCATGCTGGGTGTTGGTCAAATGTGCAGCGGTACTCTACACAGGAAATCGTAGCCAGACGTGGACGAGAGGTGTGCTCATTACAGCAACAAGAGGCACAGCAGCCCGGAAAAGGTTAGGAGCTGAGCTTCATCTGCAGTTTCCATTTATACGTCAGAATGTGTGTGATGACCCAGTGTAACGATGACCATTTTAAAAGTGGCTCATCAGTGTGCAGGCAGCAGGCAGCAGGTGGGGAGGAGGAGGAAAAGGAAGAGGGGAAGGAGGGGGGGGTCCAAGCAGCCCAGGCCACATGCCAACAGCCTGAGTACAAAGTTGGCAGTGCCCGACTCCAACACCTCGTTTCGCAAACGTACCTTCCTGTGCCATTGCGGCTGTGCTGGTGGTAGCGGCAGGGCTGGTATGCTGCCGTCCCACTATCGGACAGAGAGGGATTCAGTTTGGAGCAGAAGCTGGGACAAGAGGCCCGCTATAGCCTTAAAGGTTTTTCGTTTGTTTGTTTTTTAACAGTTAATTTAGCAACATGACACATAGATCAAGTGTGCATGCCACAGAGGAGCTTAGTGTTCATTGATTTTTAACTTTAACATAAGACATTCTGTGATACTCGACTCCTTTCCTAATTTTTCCCCGAAACTATTTAAGTGAAGCAGCAGATGCGCTGAAATACCTGCACTACCAACTATGGTATCTCCATTTAGTGAGTAATGACTTTATAAAAAACCCTACATTAATGTGGAAAGAAATTCAGGTGCTTTTTCATTTGACATCAGTCTTGACTTGTACAAAGTGGTTGACATTAATCCAGAGGAGCCGCTTCACTTACATGAAAGCATGTAAACACAGAGCCAGCAGCATTAACACAGCTTTCTAAGCCATCATCCAGCCAACAAACAGGATGTTCAATCAGAAGTCCTCTGTGTTTTTAGTGATCAAACTGCTTACGGTGGTGAAATTCAAGCCAAACTCTTGAAGAGTGAAATAGAAACCGTCCCAATAAAAGAAGCACATTACAAACTGGAGGTACGGTATCAGAACAAACTCGATAAGTATTCGCGTACATGACAAGAGCTCAAAGGATTGCTTTTAAGTGAACACAACTGACTGACAAAGCTCACCTGAAAAGTTCCTGGACACCAACATCGTTGTGAGGATAGCTCCCTAGAGACGGGACAAAAATAAACATTTTAAATGTGTTATGCAAACTCGTCTGAGTGTATTTGACTGTAGACATGCTCACTTTGAGTTTCCTCCTGGCGTTGAACTTGCGCAGACATTCCACTGTCTCTTGACGGTGCATCATGGAGGCCACAGTGGAGCGTTGCTGCAAGCAGAAAGGAAACGTTGTAGAGAAATTCAGCTTCCAGATGAAAAGGCATTTCTTTGAATCCAACGACAGCTCAGCCTACCGGTATTTTACATCCAGAAAGAGATGTTAAAGTGTAACTTACGCAGACCCAGGGATGCTTGATGGCCTGGTCAGCAGTGATTCTTTTGGCAGGGTTAATCGTTAACATCTGATTGATCAGATTCTTGGCCTCAGGAGTCACTGTGTCCCACTCTGGAGACGGGAACTGAAAGATAGAGATGATGGCATATAAAATAATAATATGTAAAGTTGATAATAACTAATGTGTATTTTTAAAATATGTATGTTAGGTCTGTTGTTCTATATATGAACATGACCACTGTAGTATTGAATATTGTTTCTGCAACTTTTTCCATCTAGTTTTATTGATAATGTGCTGAAAATTACTGCAACGAGGAACACAAATACAAGTCAAGAGGTGAGTCTGCCTGCAGTGTGTTCAGTTGTGTTAAATATGTTGTTGTAGGTCATATGCACCAATGAGTATGCATACTGTACTTTATACAGATACTAGGGATGGGTATTTTAAGTAATTTTTGAAGTTGACTATTCGGGCCAATTCAAATTTGATTAGTCGATTAGTTGTGGCAACATCATGACATCATAAATAATGAAATGAAAATGACTACGCTCAGTCAGAGATGAGCCTAAAAGTATGGACATAAAACTCCATTGATCAATATTTCAAAGAATTAAAAGGCAAACATAAATGAATGAATAGTGGCAGAGGGAGCAGGCAGCTATTACAGCCTCTTGTTATCGTTGATCTTTAACTGTAGAAAAAAAATCTTGCAGGAAGTGTTGAGCATCGGTAAAGACTGAAGAAAAACAAAAGTAGATTGTTGAATGGTTAATAATACTGCTGCAGATGCTGAAATTATATAAAGTTAACCATGAGAGTTATAAGTGACTCTGTGATGCAGCCTATTGATGAGTTATTACAGACTGTGCCTTCAGCCATCATTAAAAAAAACGGGCTTTATTGTATCACATAAAGAATGCTGTTTGTAGTGACAAAACCTTCAATTATAGCCTGAATCTGTCTTTTCCTTCACAGCAAAACTTGCTCAGCACTGAATATTAGAAAAAAGAGACTACAAACACTACAGAACTGTTTGCATTTTAGCTCCCCCTAATGAAGGCTAATTCAGCAACCATCATGTATCCTGTCTCTTCTCTAAGCTCAGAGTTTGAAGGACTATGCTTTGTTTGCCAGTAGTTGGAAATGGCACTAATGAAACCCTACAGGTGGTTGGCTCCAACATGACGACAATGCCAATGTTTCTCTGTGTCTCCTATTAACTTTTTAACAAAACTGTGTTTCCCCAATTCCCCACTTAATGTAACAGTGGAGCAGAATTACACAACTCATTGCAACATACTCTAACATACTGCAATACGTTATAAGCTCTAATACACTGATTTCACCCATCGACTAGACTTTAAAGAGTAGCATCATGACATGACTTTCACACAACCAAAGCAGAGACTGTGGGTCAGAAATTTCTCCTCAAACTACAAACAAGATCAGAAAGTTGTATCTAATTCGTATGGTTGGCTGTATCTACCATCTGGTGCCGCTAAAGCCACTGTAATGTGATTCTCCAGACGCGCCATCAGGCTGCACAGACCAGCTGAGCCAAGCAGGAAAACACAGTGAGTTTTCATGATAAAACGCCCTGTACACACTCCCCATCATACTGCGCATCACATCCATTCAACATAACTGGTGGCAATATTCTCCAAATGGATTGTTGAGTAGAGGATTTTTACCACAGAGGAGAGATTTAAAAGCACAAGATGGGACAACAGATCCTTTCTATAAGGACATCTATTAACATAAAATCTGTCTAATTAATACTATAATTGACTGCAGCAGTGAAGCTCTACTTGCTGTTTGAGCCTAGTCATTATTAAAACTTTAAATGAACACTGTGGACCCCTGACTGCAGACCCTTGTGCTTCCACTGGAGTGGGGGGGGGGATGACATCAGTGAGGCAGTGCAAAACCAGGACACTGGGTTGAACTAGGTTTCAGAGGGGCAGGCTAGGACCTGGAGTCATGGGATTGGGACATCAACCTCAATTCTGATGAGGCAATTGTCTGGGAAATAGACTTTAGAAGATAGTCTGACTGCAGGCAACCTGTCTCGCAACAGCAGTGGAACTCCACCCGGTCACATGCAAAGCTTACTGTGGCAGACAGGATAGACAGCAGAGCCAGGAAGCCACTAACCATTGCAGACCAGGCAGACATCGAGGCTAAACAGTGGCTTTTTATAAAGCATTTATTTAACATTCAGTACCTCCACTATAAGCAGTGATGCACCGATCCAATACCCGGATCGGATAACGACTCCGATATTGCCTAATTAGCTAGATCGGATAAATGTGGCCGATCCAGCATTCTGGTCACTTCTTTTCTTTTTTTTCTCTCGACATTCATAAAAGTGTTCCGATATCAAGCGACATTCCGCTGGTTGCCGCGGACGCCTTATCTTCAAAATGCCTAAAATTAAATAGTTTCACGAGGACAACGTCTGAATTTACATCGAGCCATCACAAACTCTGTAGTGGTAGGCTGTCAGACATGGGCTCTTCACATGAACACAGCATGCAGAGTGCAGCCACAGGGAGGGGGGGGCGGGGGCTGGTTGACACGACTAGAACTACCAGAGAAACGAAAGTTTCCACATATCCTACTGGTCTGTCATGTAATGTCTGGAGTTGGGGCGAGGAATGAAACCAGGCAGGGTTCGGGTTAAAAGGAGTTTACTTGCCTTCTTGTAAAAAACGTTGTTATCGGTAAGTATCAATATCGGCAGATACACAAATTTCAAAAGACTAATATAACAACACCTCTGTGCTGAGTATATTGCTTCCACTGCTGGCCTATCAATACTGCTGCTTTACAATTTACTGTGACAGCCCTAACCTCTACCTGGTGTCTCCAGCAAAGGCCACCAGAAAATGAGCACACACTCATAGTGACACCTTCTGTCCACCTACAATGCTACGCTGGCCTTTAGTGTTCAACAATGTGACCACTGGGACACATCACATCATGTTCCACACCCACTGTAAAGCTGTGGCACACACACATACAGCTCACATGTACTGAGTATGAGGAAGGCACAGCAAGAGAAAAATATGAAAATGAATTACTCACATCGTATGCACCGGCTTTGATTTGTTGGTACAGTTTGTGTTGATCTTCATCCCAGAAGGGAGGGTAGCCCACCAACAAGATGTACAGGATCACACCTGACACACAAAACCAACTGAATAAGCACGTAGATTTACACAAAAAAGTACATCAAATATAGTTTTAGAGGCAGAATACATAGAAGCATACATGTATAGATGTAAAAGCCCCAACATGATATTTATGCGAATGAGTGAGTTTAAAACACAAGTTCAGTCTGATACGAGTGGGTTGCTGTGAAACTGACCACATGCCCATATATCCACTGGCTTGCCGTACGGGTCCTTTCTCAACACCTCTGGGGACAAATATCCTGGAGTTCCGGCAAAACCTGTCAAGAACACAAATGTTATGTGTTAGAAACTCATGTGGAATTTGTTCAGATTGCTGTGAAACTAAGAAAGCATGTAACTGCAAATTCATCCGAACATCTCTCCTCATAGAGAATGTGCTCATACGTCACCACACACACAAGTGTGGGATTGATCTGCCATGTTGGGGAAATGAGTGTTTTGTTTACAGCAGTGAAGCAGAGGACGTCATCTTTTCTCATCTTTGTATAACTTAGAATTTCTGACGCGTATTTAATCTTTTCAACTTTTGACAGATTTGTGTACTCGGCTGCAGGAACAGCTCGGCAACAGATTTTAATCCTACATTTCCCGTCTTGGAGGCAGTGCAGTGATACACATCACAGTGGACGTCTGCAAAAACCTTTTCCAGGTGATGGTTTGAATATAAAGGATATTTGAGGATTAATGCCCATAGAAGTAAAGATCAAGCAATGACAGTGTCTTCTAGATCAGTGGTTCCCCACTTTTTGAGCCACGACCCCCAAAGTAACATCCCTGTGATGACTGATTGGTTGATTGTGTGATGTATCAAATGGGTCAACCTGCAGCCAGCCTCTAAATGTAAGGCTTGAAAACTGTCAGAATCTTCATAGATAAGGATAAAGTAGTTTTAGGTGAATTATGTTAACAGCTGTGACAAAGCAGCCATATCGGCCGGCCGATAAATCGAAAAAATATCAGAAACTTCATAAATATGGTGGGTTTGGTGGCTTCAGTTTACCGCTGTAACAGCACCTACATGTCCAAAATCTGCTTCTCTTGACTTGATAATGCCAAATTGGATTTTTAATATGGCATGATCAATAACTTTGTTGTTCATGCATTAAAAGAATGAAAAATTCCACAGATTAAATCTCTTTGCATTAACATGCAACAGCCCTAATAAGAATCCTAAATTTATTTGATGAAGGTAGTTTTTTTTTTTTTTACAAAGATTTTTGGACTCCCATGGCTGTCGCGACCCCCGGTGTGGGAGAGGCATAGCTAGATGAACAGAATGTTGAGCGAACATGTGAGGCGGCTAACCTGAGAATTCATATAGAAAGGATTATTGGCTGCAGGACTTTAAATGAAACGGTTCTGATCTGGATGACATTCCCACATGAAGATAACATCGCAGAGGACCTTGATAGGACTGTGATGGTTTGTTGTGCTCTGATGTGTTCCAGTGTTGTTCTGCCAGACATTTAATGAAAACATTAAGGACCATTTACTCTTGTTAGAGGTTTAAAAAACCTCTAACGGTCGGGATCCGGCGGGGTGGAGGAGACCGGTGGGCCAGCCGCTTGCCTCGTGGTTGCGCCAGATGGATGGCGTGCTGAGGCGAATGGGAACGGGCCCGGCGCTTGCCTGGCGGACTGCCCAGAGGAGACCGAATGAGTACCGACGGATGGTGGATGCAGCAAAGCGCTGCTCCAGCGCATGCCCCCATACCTGACCTGACCTGAGAGGTTTAAAAGTGGAGCCATCATGTCCAGTAAGGTTTTTTGTTCTTGTAATAAATAATTATACTTCCACTTATTTTTGCTTGCTTTCATGTTCTACTGCCTCTTCTGCTGAAACGAGATGTATTAAATTAACTAAATTTATTTAATCCTATATATTAGTTTTTTTCTTTCATAAATCCCAAACAGTTTGTAGACTCACAGGTCTTCAACCATCTGTTGGAAAAACGGCTACAAAGCCCCGGGGACGTCAGTTTGTCTATTCGTCTTGATTTAACTGGACATAAGTTTGCTACAATCCTGTTTTGGTATTTAGGATGTCACGGATATGTTTGCAATTATAACTACTAGTTAATAGTAGTTGTTTAAAATGCAGGACTTTTCCTGCCGAACGTGTTAATTACCTTTTACTGAAATACAAACTATATCACTTGCAGATTTAATGCTTTGATACTGCAGAACACAACTGAAAATCATTTTAAAATCATTTTAATTCTTACCAAACCATGCCTGTTGGTCCCCTTGTACCTCAATGGCTAAACCGAAATCTGCAAGCTTCACCGCTGCTCCCTTCATCTTACTGGCCAGAAGCAGATTCTCAGGCTGCAACGCAGAAAATTTTTAAGGATGAAACATTTCAAATCAGACTGCAGCCTCAAACCCCCTTTCATAAATAAGCCAAAAACACACTAATCTACAAGTTTGCAGAGGTAAGTATAATTTTCTATGAAATGAAACAGAAATTTTGGACAGCATTAGATGGAAAAAAAAAAGAACTATAATGAGCAACAACAGAAGCTTAGGGCAAATGACACAAGCATGTTCACTCCTTCAAGAAATGTCCCATCTGTCTGCATGACTGGAAGAGCTGCAGGAGCACAATGACATCTACAGTAGTAATGAGGCTTGATGCGGTTGGGTCGGTCACAAAGGCTTCCCTCAGAGGTAAGACCTTTTCAGTCAGCTGTCACAGCATTTAACATATTTTGACTATACGCTTCTGAACATTCATCCAAAATGTCAAGAATCTTATTTGCTTTCCCACCTTCCATCCCAGTTTCTCTCACTTAAGGGCGATGTGAGAGAAAGAAAACAGATGAAATGGTTAAATTTTGCACAAAATCCTTGCTGAGCATAGCTGCACAGCTGCTCCACATCAACTTCTTTTAGATTTTTCTTCCTATTATAGTAAAGCAGCTATTTTTCCACCTTTCCCCATCAGAGACAAAGTTATTCTATCTTTCCTGTAAGACACTTTCTCCTTTAAATGTTCTGCGTAATAAATGTAAAATGTTATGCAATAAATAAGCTGACTTTATCACGTTATCAAATCAGACATCTCTGCAGACCACATAAAGTGCTTTTTATGTGATTAAGATAATAAAGAGAGTGACTGTGGTAATATAAACAGTTGAGTTAAGTACCACTTGTTCCAGTATACACGCATAGAAAGTAATCTGGGAATTTTTTTAAGTGACCTGGAGTAATTTGTAATTTTACTACTTTTCCGTCACACATTTCTGACGCATTTAGTCATCTGACAGAAGCAGGTTTACATTAATTTGAGTCTACAGTAGTTGATCATATACATGTAGGACTGCATTATCTGGGGTCAAGTCAATAGGATGCAATCAAACATGCCACCCAAAACCAGGAGACGTTCTAGTTTGCAGTGTCACATCTGATTTATATGGGCTAGGATTATGAATCATGACCTGATTCATATGATGAAAGGTCATCCAACTCCACCACTTTCTACTGTCTAAACTGGACCATCACAAAACTACATGGACCATGATTCTATCCAGGGACAGCATGTAACTGTCCAGCTACCGTTAACTTATTATTTTCCATGAAATGTTTGTGATCATTTGAAAAAACCATCAAAATGACATACACTCGAGGTGTCTGGGTCTACAAACAAAAGTACCAGGTATTAACCCAGGGGTCTCTAATAAAATACAAATTGCATCAAATACAGGGGTCTTTGTAGCAGGTAGCTCCACATGCAGTCAGATGGATGAATGTCAATCACTCGGAACAAATGTCTTTAGTCCATTTCTTTTCACGCGTCAGCCTCTGTCTGTACTGTAGCTATACATTCGTCCTCGCTCCAACAGCTCTCTGTAAACCTCCCCCCCCCCACCACCACCACCACCATCCAATAAAGGAGAGCTCAAACAATAGAAAATAAAATAATTAAAAAAAATAAAAGAATGGGGGGCACGAAGTGTTGGTGAAAGCTACAGAGACAGAGATATATATATATGGGAGGCGGCATAATGAGTCCCTATGCTGGTGCTGCAGCAGCCGGGTGATCTCACCCTCCTGTTACCATGGCAACCCCGTCTGCCACCAGCCGACAGCACTCAACTCTTTCTCTTCAATTCTTGTTTTTCCCCCCTCAGAGTGGCCCTCCCAAGATGACAGGGAGGCGAAAACATGACGTATGTTTGTGTGAGGTCATATTTCTCCACAGAACACTCTGCGTGCACGATTAGTGTTTTCATGACTCCAATACAGATGATGCTTGCAGCAGCAGCTTTCTCCAAAAGCAGCATCTCTCTGGATGCTCTTGAAAATGAATGAATAAAGTCATAAATAGACAATCGGATTATCTCTTTCCTCCTTTTTTTTCTTGCTTTTTTTTAAGTTTAGTGATGGATTAATCTACCAAGAATCAACTTAAAAGAAGATTTTTTTTTTTGTGTCACTTGGGAGCAGTTTTTAAAAATTTAAGCACATTTGTAAAGAAAATATATAAAATTTTTAAGAAAGCATTTATTATTTATGCATTTAACATTTACAAACCGATATGTTTATTCAAAGTTAAAGCCCAATATTCATTTCATGATTATTTGCTAACTTTTTCTACAATCAGGTACTGGATATGATGTGTTTGGTGAGTTTGTCTACCTGCTACAACCAAGTGTTGATGAGTCAACAAACAATAAATACAGTTTATAACATTCTTTATCACAGCTAATAACAAAAACCTTCTTGCATATTTTGTTTTTATTTATTTAATTATGGAGAATAAATGACTATGTCCCAAGGTGCAGACTGCAACTCTGCAGATCATTCACATAAACAAAATAAGTCAAAACTTAATCTCCCACCAATTTTTCTCTTTTTTTAATAATTAATTTTGTTTATTTATTTACTTAATCTTTTCTAGACTTATTTTTTGGTTTGATATTGAGTAAAATAAAATAAAAAAATCTAGTAGTTGGACAGATGGTTTCGGTATTGATTTTCTATCAGTGTTGCTTTGTTGAAGCCATTATGGAAACACTCTACTTACTGTAAATTGCTTTGGACAAAATGATCTCAAATTCACTTAGTGTGAAACATCATGATGCTTATAGTGGGTGAAATATTCAAACCCAACCCTTCCGGTTTCTATGATGAGTCAGTTTGTTCGTCTTGAATACTTTGGCAATCATTTTAGAAACATTTCATCAAGTTCAGTTCAGTATTCTGTTTTTTGCGATTAATATTGACCTGCACAGAAAAAGCTAATAAGTGCAAACAAATTAAATTAAGAGAGTTAGAAAAAACAATATAGATTGTTTTTGAGTATACCATTTAAAAACAAGCTGATTATATTAATGGTGCATTACCAATGTGGTGTAGGAACGAGAAACGAGTTGTGCATTAACAACTAATGTAATCCATTTCTCTCCTCAGCCCTCAGTCTGTCATCATTATTGTCTTCCTAAAACTCTTCCCTCTCCATGTTAATCTGATGCCAACATCAATATCAAAGTATAAAACTCAATAAAAAGTAACTCAAGTGCATTACCACCACTCATATGTAAACATTATTTTCCATTTATGTAAAGTATGTCTACTTACCCTTAGGGTAATGGATTCATTTTACACTGTCACATAAAAGTAATAGATAAGATTGTCTACAGTTCAAAGTTTAACTCAACCAAAATCTGGCCATAAAAAAAGGTGCTGCAGTTCATGCTGGTGTTCAAGTCTCAGTTCAATATGCCATCTTTATCCACCACATTGTGATTTAAATGAAAAACTACACAGCTGGGGAGTGATGTCTGCTGGGGGTGCATAAGCCCTGCTGTGAGGTAAATCGTCACTGGCCGATGTTTCACCCACCGACCTGCTATTAATAGCAGCTGGTCTGCTTTCGTCAGTCCTCAGCAGTGCAAGGGAGTAATGGGATGAAGAGAGAAGAGGGGGACAGATGAAAAAAGAGGAGGGGTGCAGACATAGAGATGGCATGGGAACAGAGAAATAAGAGGAGAAAGCCGGTGAGGAGAGCGATGACGCTCATCCCAATAAGTTGTTAACGTCACTGCATGACGTCTGTGCATCTGTGTGCATGCACGTTCAGACCTTTTGTGCATCTGAAACACACACCTTTCATTCTCAATCACACACTAGTAGTTGGAATATATGCAATTTTAATGCATTTAGAGCGGCAGATAACATGAAATCTCCTCTCATATTCTTCCCCATAGTATGATAGCTCACCTTGAGGTCTCTGTGGACAATGTCATGCTGGTGGATGTGACTGATGCTCTCCAGGATCTGATTGATGCAATGGCTGAAAGAGAGAGAAGACAATCACATCTGTCAATGCCGCATCAGCTACATGACAATCAGAGACAAAAACCATAACCCCAACACAACATCATCACCCTTGGTCTTTTGTTTGCACTTAAATGGATGTTTGTTTTTATTCCCACTCATATGGCTCGACAGATAAATCATGAAAGCCTCTGAAATCCAAAAATAAGACTGAATAAAGAAGGAAGACAGACAGAAAAGATGACAGAACTGAACACAGATGTTTCAGCCGCCTATACGGTCTACCATCACAGCAACCAATCCGTAGCGGTCTCTGCTTTCAGACTTTATGGTTGAGCTTTTTAATGCTTCACTGCTAAACGTGTGTCCAAAAGACTGTGGACACTCCAAGTCTTGGCCTCGACTCAGATGAGCAGCTTGGGTATTAACAATGACACCTGTTCCACCAATAACACACGGTTTATGTCATGGTCGTAGTCATTCTGAATCACCTTGCTGAGTTTTTTTTTGTCTTTTCAAAAGGCAAGGAAAGAAAAAGACAATTTTGAACGCTCTGTTAAGCATAGCATATAGAGGATATTAATGTCATATTGTTATTGCGGACAAATATTTGACAGTTACCCGACATCCACCATCAGAAAGGAGCAGGAAGACACCAGCAATGTGGTTGAAAAGCTTCTACATCTTTTCTGACACAGTTAATGTGGAGATTTTAACTGATGTTTACCAGCACTTGTTGCCGTTGAAAGAAAAGTGCATTTTCAAGTGACTGAATGTGAGGAAGGAAGTAGAACGGGAAGGGTGTGAGGGGACGTCTAATTCAATCTTGTCCCCAAGTTTGCATGTCTGATGCTCAGAGTTGATATTATTGCTCTTAAAATAAATCGAGCTTGACAAATCTACAAAGTTGAAGTCAGGGACAGCAGCAGGAGAATGCACCAAAAAAATTTTTTAGGAGGCTGAAGCAGAAGAGAGTTCTGCTTTCTGTGTCCAAATTAGGCTAAAAATGGCCTCCAAACTATATTCAGGATATGTTCTCTTCTCCTCTCCCAGTTCCCTACACAGACTTATACAGACAACCTAAGTCCTTTCAACCTTCATTGTGGAGAAGATATAATGCCCATCAGACTCTCTGGATGCCATCTTTTCTTATTTTAACATCGTGCTACAAGCTGCTCATTCTCAATCATACAGGGATTCCAACATCAGATCTTATCTTCATTAATTCTTTACTTTTGAAGATGAACCAATATGAAGAAATCCTAAGTAACAGGTCAATCAGGAAGTTATTAAGTTTTAGGAACATTTCCTTTTTGAGGATTTTTGTCTGGTACTGAAAAATGTATATACTAAATTTCTCACAAGTTTCATTTTACTGACTCTGCTATCGTGCTTATCAAAGGCTGGATCCCACATAATAATAATAATAATAATGGATTAGTTTTTTATAGCGCTTTTCTAGACACTCAAAGACGCTTTACATTGATTCCAATTATTCATTCATACATCATTCATACTTGGTGATGGTAATCTACATGTGTAGCCACAGCTGCCCTGGGGCAGACTGACAGAGCTGCCAATGTGCGCCAACAGCCTCTCTGACCACCACCTAACATTCATACGCATTCATACACCAGTGGTGTCAACACTGGTAAAGATGTTTAAATATAAAGATGTATAAAGATTTTTTGAAATGCATAAAAGTTTTTGTGTTAAAAAAGAGAGGTACATATTTTGTATCAAATGAGCAAAGGCTCAATAATCCAAGTATATATGCACCGATATAGGTGGCAGAAATTTCAGAGATCAGGATTTGTTATTATGATTTTTCCCACATCAAATGTGAAATTGGCCGAGCTGTCCTCCTTTTGTCTTTCCTCTATATCTACAGCTTCAAACAGATCCTGGTGTAGAATCATCCACGCAGATCTACACATGAGGACGGCCAATCTCAAATCTGTTAACATCTCAACAACACTGATTAGTTTTGTGATAGTTCTGATCAATGCACTGGGAGACACTGTGACCAAAGACTTGTTAGAAAGAGTCTTAAATAAATCAGGAAGATGGACAGAAGAGCCTTCTATTATTATGTTACCAACTTTCCCCCCTTATCAATGATCATTTTTTTGATTTTGCATTTTGCTATTCATTCATTTATATACACAGCAAGTGACTGTGATCTGCTACAAAATGAGTTAAATCTTGACTAAAGCAGTTCATGTGCTGCAGTGCAAAATAAGAATAAAAAAATCAACTTCAGCATCTGACAACAAACTCAAAATAAAGTTTCAACACAAAGACGGCTTTGTCTTTATTTATTCATGAAATTAGATTTAAAAGGCCTGAGTCACTTTGTTGAAAATGGGCCAAAAACTGGTACTGCCAGGAAGCACAATGCTACTGCAGCACAAAGTACATTAAAACAAATTCAAATGGCAGAACATTTTGTGCTTTCTTAAATAAACTTAATGAACTTCTGCAAATCTGTGAACACGTGCTGGGTTTTAAACGCCAAACTATGCACAAAACACTTAATATTTGTACAATTGTTTATACATTGTCATCAATGTCAGTTAGAGGGGCCTTATATTTAAGATTAAAGCGGTTTTATTCCCATTTGTGCACACAAAGTACAGTTGCAGGAGCTCCAGAGTTAACGGAACAAGAAATAGAAAGATAATGTTGGGAGGGAAAATCTGTGAAACTATATACACAATGAGACAGCATAGGATAAAATGCTATGCAAACTAATCTAAATAAGATCAAATAAAGTAAAATATACTATAAACAATAAAATGGACAATACAACATTATGTTTTATGTGATAATGTTGCACAATTTCAAGTAAAACTGGTGCATTTAAAAAGTATGAATTTCATATTTTTATATGAAATATATATATTAAAAAAAAGGTATAACAGTGTTGTTTTTGAACTTGCAGGATTCAATGGTGCAAACGCAAGACAAGCACTAAAAATAATACCAACATCTTTATTTTCAGTATTTATATCCAGCTAAATTTAAGTTGGACTTTAGAGTGAATTAAGCTAAATTCTATCTTCAAACCTTTTTACGTTCATTCATTCATTTCTGTACAGCTTAAGCCAATTCAGGGTTGCGGGTGGGATGGAGCCAATCCCAGCAATTATCAGACGAGAGGCAGGGTACACCCTGGACAGGTTGCCAGGGCCAACACGCAGAGACAGACAACCATTGACGCACACACTCTTCCTCCTCCACTCCTAGGGAGAATTTAGAGTGACCAATTAACCTATCATGCATGTCTTTGGACAGTGGGAGGAAGCCGGAGTACCCGGTGAGAACCTACGCATACACGGGGAGAACATACAAACTCCACACAGAAAGGCCACTGTTTCAAACCCCTCCCCAGCTCGAACCAGCAACCCCCTCTGGCTCAAACCCCGCCCGAGGCTCAAACCAGTGACCTTCTTGCTGTGAGGCTGCGGTGCTAACCACCACACCATCGTACAGCCCTTTTTACGTTTTATGACAAAATGCTTGAATAAAATGTGGAAAGATTGGTGAATTGAATTTTAAGTGCAGCTTTAATAAACAGAAAACGGAAGACATTACCTGGCATCTGCCTCGCTGTAGTACTCTCTGGCAACAATGTCCTCAAACAGCTCTCCCCCAGTGACGCTGCAGAGACAGACCAAAGAAAAATGTTATTTTATTTGTCTTTCCCTGTGAAAATAACATTCCTGTCAAAAATGAAAAACATACATGTGACAGATAAGATCATTAAAATACCTTGCAGCAGCTTAGCCAAGAGATTGTCTTGTTTTGGTTTATGTTTGTTAGGCTGCCTCCTGTGATGCGTTACATGTTCCTACCAGCGCTTTTAGAGGCCACTTGACTAGTTTGCTGATAAGACAAGCCTCCACAAGCTTGATCTGCTTTTCCGTTGCACCGAGTGGCAGCAAGCTGGAGCACAACCCTTTTAAAAAACCTCTTAATCATTGTTTAAGGCGCCAGTAATTATGTGCCGTCTTCTTCTGAGCACAATCCATACTGATAAATGTAATCGCCTTTCATAAGGTGCTGACAAATGTGCAGAAAGGCGTTTTATCTTTGGTCATGTGGCTACAGCTGAAATTAGAAAACATTTTTTTCTTACTGAGGAGGAGTTAAGAAATTATATAAAAACTATTTCCTCGAATAAATTCCATATAAAGATGTGAGAAAGGGTTAGTTCTGTTACATTCATGCCTGGAGCAATTCATAACATTTTTATTCGCAGCCTTAAGATGACAAAGATGGAGAGAAATTCTCCAGACAAACGCTCTATATTAAAAATCTTTCAGCAAATATTATTCAATGAGGCTTAATCAGAGTAGATCGAGTGTGTGCGTGATTTACTTACAGGTCAAAGACGAGATAATGAAAGCCTTCCTCTGAGATGCTGTCATGGAGTCGTACTAAGAGACACACACACACACAAAAAGAGTGTTCAATTAAAAATCAGCCTGTTGAGGTCAGATAATGCTGCTTATGAAAGTTAACTTCTAAATGGGGAAAAAAAACTTGTCAAAACATGGATAAGTTTCTCTGTGGGCAGACGGTATGGCTATATGATTCACTTTACCACTAATAAGAAGCATATTTGAATTACATCAACTGTATCACTGTTCTTTGAGAATGATATTAGTGTTGGGCCTGTAAATGACAAGAAAAGAAGAACAGCTGCAACAACAAAATCATTTGCTAAGTGGATGAAATTCAGTTGGATGACTGAGTATCTATAAAAAATATCTGGAGTCTTGAGTGCAAGGCAAAGATGTTAAGGCTACCGGCCAAATCCATGAAACATTTAGGAGCAACTAAAATCATTTCAGAAAACCTTTAAGGACTTTTATTGAGGTTACAAACCACGTGATGGACCTTCCAATATTTTCCAGAGAAACTGAGTTTGGCTGCTTTAGCCCAAAAGAAAGTAATTACTTATATAACAATAATTTAGTTGTAAGGAATATATATTCTAGAGCTGGAGAAATATTACTTATACCAGCCAAACATAACAAATCCATCTGCTTTATGCCCATAGTGTGTATTTCATGAGCATCTGTGATCAGAGGATATGAGGCTTACCTTGGACATGTTGTATCTGTAACCTGCACCTCAATTTACCACTTTTCTGGTGCCCTTTTGTCTCATAAAACCTTTACAAACAACAAACTGCTCGGTTTATTCATGAACAGCTGCAAGGACATTCTGATAGTCTAAAAAGCTGGATGGCACAGTGTCTGTTTCTGATGAACACTGATCAAATCTCTCATGTTTTAATCCTTTTACACGGCCTGGAAGGGAAAATATATGTAAACCGAGCAGAATAATGTTATTAATGATAGAATTGCACATCAACCAACCACAACACATCACATGTGCTTTTATTCTGGCTGAATTTAAATGTAAAAAGAATTCCCTTCTGAGAAAGTCAGTTCATGTGCAAAGTTCACTGAAGTGGAGTCAGCTGAATGTGTTGCAGCCACTTCTGCTGGTCTGAGGGGTGCAGGAGGAAAACCTACACTTTCTTACTCGGCTGTTCTGTTTTCTTCCACAGAAAGTTGCTTGGTCCAGAAATTCACTAGATTTGACATTGAATGCTTTTAGAAAAAGAAAAAAAAAATCCCAAACTAAGCTGCTGAGTTAGCAACAATGAGGAGAAGTTGTGAGCCAATAATCTGCAGCTCATTTAGTTTGCTTGCTGGCTTAGAGGGAATCTGAACGTGGATGGGTGGGTGAGGGTGAAAGTAGCAAAGCTTTACAGAGAAATCAGCTCCTGCTGCATGAGTCTATATCGACACAAACCGCATTTTCTTATTATTTCACACATTGTGTATGACGTAAATAAATAAATAAAAAAAACTACCAATGAACCAAGAGGTAACGCAGTTTTCAGCACTACTGATGCCGTCGTGGTGACATACTTTGAGCAGTTCTACCAACAGCAGGCCACATTATCTCCATGGTGAGGGGTAACAAGAAGCAACATATTGTTTGTGACGTTCAAACACAAACAAGGTAAAGCCGAGGCTCCAAGCAACAAACCGTAGGTTTCTGGAGCCCCAGTGCCAGCTAGTCGGTTTGCAACTAGATGCACAAAGCTGATAGAAATGTTAACATATTTAATCACTTTTAATCAATATAATTCTTCTTTGGCTTTATCTTGTTTGGATAAAAGCACAAAATTGGACATGATACAAAATTAGCTGCAGAAAGGTTTTTTTTTATTATCATTAACTCAGGAGGACTGGTTGCCAAAAGCAGATCTCCAACCAACTGCTCCTGAATGTAACGCGGTTGTGACGGGAAGCAACTCACTGAATGAGCCGATTAAAACTTGTTAGTGTCAAGGTGGGTGAAGCTGCTTATATTCCTGCATAAAGACAAGTCATTTTGTTAAAATAAGTTGGCATGTTCTCCCCCTTGAGATTAAGATAAGAAAAGGGGAGCAGAGGAGGGTGATGGAAAAAGCAAAAGAAAAAAATCAGGAGGGATGAAGACAGCCCACTGAAACCTGCCTATTATGCTGGTATCATATTCTGCATGTCTGTGTGTGTGGGCTGCAGTAAACTGCATGCTATGATAAGATTAGGCAGTTCTGCCTCAAAGATACCTTCTCATTTCTTTCCTTTTTAAAGAGCCGCTGCCTTTTGTCTGGATCCGAAAAACACACACACACACAGTGATGAAATGGTATGAGACTTAACCCATACTCATGATGTTTAAAGACGTTAACAGGCTGAATAATTCTTCCGTCTACCTGAGAGTTTACAGCTACAAAGACATAACAAAGCAGTTTGGCTCTTTGGAGTAGGAGCTTCCTGTCACTGTGTGTGTGTGTGTGTGTGTGTGTGTGTGTGTGTGTGTGTGTGTGTGTGTGTGTGTGTGTGTGTGTGTGTGT
>JAOXYM010000017.1:21435047-21452170 GCA_028567055.1 Leptatherina wallacei
TGTGTGTGTGTGTGTGTGTGTGTGTGTGTGTGTGTGTGTGTGTGTGTGTGTGTGTGTGTGTGTGTGTGTGTTTTTCTCTGAGGATGATCTCTATATTTTCAAAAGTGCTGAAAATAAGCAGCATCAAACACAAAGATAAGATTAACTAGTAATATTCAGGGAAAAAAAACATCTGTTAAAAATCACATTGCACACACACAAAGTACACAACGTAAACACAGTGTAGAACCAGCAGTTGACTAAGTTCAGCTGACTTCACCTGGCTGGTTGCAGGCCAGCTGCATGCAAATGTATCACACAAGACCAGATCAGGTAACTGGCAGGTTTGACTATGATGGGAGGCCATTTTGCTGCAGAGTTACTATCAAACTGAGCGAGGCAGAGTTGAAGCACTAAACAAAAAACGTGAGCATTGTTTTGGCTTTGTGCTCCAACACATCGGGAGGGGAAATGAAACGTCACCGGTGTGGTTTTAGATTCTAGGGAGAGTGAAAAAAAAGGGTTTTCTCGACTGTGAATGTTGCAGGGCAACAATGCAACAAGGTTTTCACAGTAAATTCAGCAATCAGATTTGGGCCAGAAGATTCATTAAATTGCATTGCAACTGCATACAAGAGGCATCTTTCATCTCCCAAAATCTCAAGTTTGATCATAGTTATGTTAACAAACGACAAGATTCTCTCTTTTTGTACAAGTATCTGGCATGTTAAATTGAACATTTTTACACTTTTCTTTTTCAAAGAGGCATTTTTCCTTGTAACTACTTTAAAATGGAAAAAAGATGATGTCCCAGGAAATAGGGACATTGTTGTTTAACAACTATGTGAATATAACATATTTTACAGGCTTGTGTATGATTCCACTTTAAGCCCAAAGGGTAAATCTGTTAAATTTCTCAATCTCAGGAGAGAAAATAGATATTATTTGTTTCATTGTTAAATCTAAGAAGAAATGAATAAACTTGTTTCAATAAATTAAAAAATATATATTTCTAGCTTGCTGATTTAACCTTTTAAAACCTGAGGCCCTGCAATTGGGAAACGTTGAGAACAGATGAAGTACTCAAATAGACCTTGTGGTTGTAGAGATTTACTTAATTCATTATGAGGGTGCAATTTTGAGGCCTAAAAAATATGCGCAGTCTAAAACCTAAAAGCAATTGAACATGTTTCATCTGAAAGAAGGGCTGACTGAAAGCATCATAAAGTCAGAATCCATTGCACGACTGTTGCATTAAGCTGTGTTAGTTGTGCATGCCAAAGGAAACTGGAGTGTTGACAGCTTTGGTCTGGCATTTCGCCCGCATCAATATAGTAAAATAACATTGATGAAATAACATTGAGTCACATTCATTAAAATCTCCTTCATTATGTTTTTATTAGCTTAATACTTTATGGTTTATCTTAACTTTACATGAAAGGCTTGTGAACATGGTTTTAACTGAGAGGTCTGTTCGGCATCTCTCAGCCATAAAACATGGTATGAATAAATACAAAGAGGGGATTGGTGTCAAGGGTATTTTTTTTCTCAGAACTAAACCTCCTAGATAAGTCTCTTAGGTTTAGTGTTAGTTTAGTGGAGTTTTCTGACCGCCATGCATTTCTGATCTTGATCTTGTTCATTTACTGTATTTATTATTATATTCATCACTTATTTTCTACAAAAGCAAGAGTCAGGAAAAAAAAGCAAACTAAGAAAGATGTTATTCTTTGTACACACAGCGGTGAGGTTTGTGGGCTGTGCCAACAGGGAAGGAGTAAATCTACTTAAAAAAAAACAACTTAGGACATATCTGAACTACCACAGATATTGTACTAACCTGTTGTTCTTTAAGCTTTTAAAGATGACTTACCTATGTTTGGATGCTTAAGCAGACGACAAATCCTTGCCTCCCTCTCCAGTTTCTGGTGATCTGCGGACAGCAAAGTGCAGAATGAGAAAAACAATGAAGACACAACATCAGTGCAAAGAAGAAGCAACTGAGATGCTCTCTGTTTGTCCAGCAGGTAAGCTACCGTTTCCAGACTATCACCTTTAAACGAAACACAATAGTACAACGCAGGATCAATGTTAGAGCTGGTTAATGTGTTAAATGACAATGAAAAAGTCCATGCATGTGTATGTGTGTGTATTAAAGAAAAATGCAGCAGATGGATACAGTGGATGACACCTCCTGCTGCAGAATGTCAGAGGTTCAAGTTCATCCTGACAGTCCTGCCACCAAACAGCTGCTGTTCTCTGAGACAGATGGGCTACTTACATGGGAGCTTATGTGTCTTTGTATTTTGGCATGTTCATGCATGACAGAGAGGGAGAAACACTGGACATCCGTAATCCTCTATCCCACCCAAGGCTTTGGGATTTGTTATGGTGTCTAGATGACTGAAAACATTAATGCTGTGACCGTTTTCAGAATATATTTTTACTGGTTATTTTCAGTTGTCATATTATGTCCCATCTGTTGGCATTCAAACAGATTGTTTCCCCATATTTCAATATATTTTCTGTTTATCCGTCTGCCTATTTATCCCTACCTTAAGTCAATGCTTACTTTATTTAAGTCATTTTCTCTCAATTAAGTGCTCACATGCACAATTTATAACACATGCAGGATCTTAACTACAAGCCATAAACTAAGTGCAACAGCATGGACTCATTGTGACAGCTGTGAACAGAAGAAAGTGCACCTGACTGACACAATAGACAACGTCTAAAAAAATGTAGCTCTGTAAAAACAGATGGTTGTATGGTGTAGATATTAAGATTTAGATGTGGTCAAATATGGCCAGGACCACAATCCCTCAGTGTATGTATTGTCTCAGCAGGGAAGAGTGGAACTGATAGCATGATAAAAGGGTGCAGGGAAAATTAAAGTTTACACAAGGTCTGTGTGTAAAGATACCAAATTAGTGGTGGACAAGATGGCTCCCAGCATGATAATAATCCAAAACACGAGGGAGTAAAAAAAAAGAAAATATACAAGTAAGAATTTAAACAAAGTTTTTAATCTAAAGATTTAAAGTTGATGATTCATGTCTTTGCATTTTGTTCAACAATGAAACACCAAGGATGTAGCTTCAACATTAAGTCAGTGTTATCCATGAATGGCATGGCAGAGGAATATAGAACTTCAAAGCAACGTGTTTTGTAAGCGAACATCTGGACACGGAGCAGTAGCTAAAGTCTATGTGCAACAGTAAGAAGAACTCTGTCAATGCTGCATTACACACATCTCACTACAAAGCATTATTACACAAAGAAAAATATATAAATAAAAAGATGGTGATGAGGAACAAAGGATTCCAGTTAAAAAAAAACAGCCAAAAAAATGTGACTAGTTCCCGATGAGTTAAAAAACGGATTTCAGTCACCAGCGGCGCTGGTTGCGAAGCTACTAATCACTTAGTGCCACACAGAATGTAAACTATGGTACCGACTATAGTCACAACCAGACATCACTCCACTGTTACTTGAAGTAAAAAAAGATGATTAGATTTTAGTCCACCTAAATCCTTTAACTGGGGGGGGCCTGAGCAGACCGTGGAAAATCATTACTATGACTGTCATGTTGATACATCATTTGTGGTCAAATGACTCTTCTGAATTCGAGTTGCCAATGACAGCAAAAGCTGACTAACGGCACTATTTCTGCAGCAGGTTATTTAAGACGCAGAAAAACTGGAACTACTTGACTTTTTGCTGATAAAGTTAACTTTATTGAACGATTAATTATTTAGGCAGAACGAATGGTTTATGTTATTTTTAAGTGTACATGTGAACCATCGCTGTGTTTCCTCTGTAATGAATACAAATTCAACAACATGCAAGAAAAGAACAACGCTGAGTTCCATCCAAGTGGATAAAGAAATGAAAAATGAAGTGGCAGCTCCATGTTCACCCCTAGCTGCAGCAGAATTTAAAGTGTGAAATGTGGAAGCTCTTGCTTGGCAGCATTATAGGTTGGTGTATTGATCCCCTGTGAAATCAGCTGCCCAACCATCAACACGCTCTAGCAGGAAAACAAAAAGGAGAAATAAAACTGTACACTGAATGTAGCTCTGATCCTCTGATCTGCTTAGTTAATTGGCTGAATGAAGCCTCCGCAGACATGTACATCTAAACCTGCTCCGTCAGACCACATCCTTGATTTTGTTTCAACCTCAAACACGTCTTGATTAGACCCGAGTCCTCAAGGGACGAGAAACCAAAGCACTCCGCAGACATTCCACAACCTTCTCAGAGCCATAACGGGTTATTTTGGTTGCTTGTATTCTTAGAAGTTTCTGCCTATAAAAATAGGACCTTTTTTTAAAAATGCTGGCCTGAGATGACAGCTTTATTATGCATGTGAAAGCAGAAAGTCTTGGCAGCTGGATGCCTAGAAACAGCAGAAGCTGAACAACCGTCTTTAAAAGAGAAAACTGTATAGACATTTTTTTTTAAAAAAGAAGCAAAAAACAAGTCAGTGTAAAAGAATGAAGGAAAATATAGGATCTTTGTAGATCAAAATTACATTTTAAGAGTTATATGGAAATGGAAAGGCCAATTAGAGAACTTCAAATGTTCAACACTGGCAGCTCATCTTATCAGAAATGTTGCTTCTTCTTTTTTTTTGTCAAAGTAAAACTTCTGTTTTCTTCTTTAGAATAAAACTTCATTTAAAATTATAATGAGATTTGTAATGGACAAAATGACTTGTCTCCAATCCAGTGGTATTAAATAAACAACAGTTCCCATAGCTTCACAGTACTGGTGAATCCCTGAAAAGTTATTCCAAGCATTTCTGTAGAAACAGCAGGACAGAGACAAACTACACATTACAACTAATATGTTACAAAAAAGATTTATGAAGAGTGAGTTGGTGAGTTTTATTATTATGGAAGTGTTATGCCCTGTTTGAGACAACATACAGGTGAGGCATCTTCCTCAGTTCCCCCAGCAGCCACAGAAAATGATTGCTTGGATTTGGTGAAAGCTGTTTTCAGATCTATAAAGCCAGGATTTTGCTTCAAGTCTGCAGAGCCCACACAAATCTGTATAAAGAAGTAGAAAACAAGGAGATTGAAGTAAACATTGTGGCTATTGTTAGAGGTGAACAGACAGGATACAGGAGTATCCACATCACTAAAGGTAAACCCAAAAACCTCCAAAAAGTGGCAGTAATTGAGATTTGTGCATTGTGCATTCAGAGATGGTGTTCTGCATACCTTGGCTGTAACGACAGTTACTGGTGCTTTCTTCAATCAGTCTGTCCACTCTCCCCTGACCTCTGGCCTCAACAAGACATTTCTGTCCAGACAGCTGTCGCTGACTGGATATTTTCCCTTTTTCAGACCATTCTCTGTAAACCCTAGAGATGGTTGGGTGGGAAAATCCCAGTAAAACAATTTCTGAAAATCTCAGACCAGCATGTCTCTCACCAACAACCATGCCACATTCAAAGTCACAGAAAAAATCTAAGTAAATATGGCTACAAACCATATTCATTTTAATCACATTAAGGTGAAAATACGGTGAAAACAGCTTAGCTGTTAACCACAGAGTTGCATCACATAGTCTGAGTTAAGAATGCTTGAGATTTCCTTTAAAAGGTATTTACAGGTTCTTTCTTACCTTGATCTTAAATGTAAATAATTGCTTACACCGAGTTAAAGTGTTGTTAAAATGACCTGATTAACTGACACAAAGAAAACACATCAGGTACCTCCAAATTAATCATGATCATGATCTTAAAATGAAGAAGATGATGAAGGATTTTCTCTGACTGAGAAATCTTTGGATACATTTTAACGATTCATTTTGCATATAGATTCCAGCTGTTTGCACTTTCTGCAGCTTCTTCAGCACCAATCCTGATTGGTAGCTTGTGAAGTTTAGTAACTTGGAAACCAAAGTAAACATTTTTCCTCTTGGTTTTATCACTATCTATATTATTTATTATCATTTGCCTTTTTAATCTTTATCGTTTTGTATGTGCCCTTCAGCTGAGGAGAGAACAAACCTAGAGTGTCACATTTAAGCTGAAAACCTGAGATGGTTTGTGTAAGTGCCTCAGGCCTGTAACTTCATCTTTGCTGGATTTTACAATTGAAAACAGAGAGAAAGTCAAACAGGTCTCAGTTTACAATCCTTAACCTATTACACACAAACACACACCTTTTTTCAGCCTTTTCAGATTCTATGACATTATAGTGTGTGCTTCAAACAGAAGAGCACACAGCACTTAGCCCGATTGGACTGAGTGATGATCGAAGGCGTGGTACATCATCATATTCATTTATCCATGCAGCTTTGTGCTGATCTCATCCAGAAGCTTTAAAGAGAATGGATCACTGGATGACTAGATGGATGGCTTCTTTTAGTTTAGCATACAGTTTTTGAAAATCGATCCATACCTCCCTCTCTTATGTACTAAATTAACCTCTGCATAAAGGGTGGGAGACAGACTATACGTTAAATAAACAATTACCAGAGTAAATACTACGACCAGCAGATAACAGTGTTGACTTTTTGATCTGGGCTGTCTGCAGATTCTTAATAAATGCATTACCCGTGAGTCATCTCAACATTTATTTTCAGTATGCATGACAAAGGTTTGACTTATTATCATGATTATGTCTGTCACTACCCATCTTTAAATACTCAGCTTGTCACTTTGCAGCTCTGTTGAGGCCCCTCAGGGATCACTCAATCAGGAACTGAGCAGCCTGAGTCAATAAAGATCACAGTTGCCATCTGCTGTTCTTCCACTGCAGATTAGAACCAAACTGGCAACCTTCTCCCTTAGCGTAGTTAGATATTAGCACAATGAGCCACTGATTATAACCATCCAGCACACAGAACAGCTTTTTCATTTTATATAACAGTCACAACTACTCTTCCACTGCCTATGCATACAAAGTTATTACTCAAAGACTGACTGAACAAAAGATGCTGTCAAAATGCACTACCCAGGCTAAAGTACATTCAGGCCAATGTTGAGGTAATTATTTTAAACCACTGCTCATTAGGGGGGGGGGGGGGGGGGGGGACAGTTGCAGACCCGGGAGGCCGTGACCTGGAAGGCAGATCTAACTCTAGGGCAACTGTTGGTCTCTGCTGAATGTTTACCATGATCCTCTCAAATGCCAAGGCCAAACCACAGAACCTGCTCTCAATTGTCACCTCACAGGTTCATAGACTGAGTTTGTATCATGTTACTGGTCTCTTGGCATTTTGATTGATGAATTTCTTCTACTCTACATATCCATCAGCTGGTAAAAAGGGTGAAACTGAAGCCAGGCTTTTATTTCAGGGTAAAGTCCTGTCTTTCATATGACTCCAAAAGAAGGTTGGTCGCTGCCACCCTTATGTTGGTTTTGGATTACGGGGATTTTTTGTACATGTATGCCTCGTCTCAGAGTCTATTTGCTCTGGATACTGTGTATCACAGGCTCTGGGGTTCATTGCAAATTTGAGATCTTTTACTCATCATTGTTTACTGTATAAAAGGTGTTGGATGGTCCTCTTTGCCTATATGAAGGCCAACACATCGCCATATTCTTATTTACAAAGCTGTTCTTTGAGTGCCTCCCTCCTACCTCTCAACCTTTCTCCATCCATTTTTTTTTTAAAATATCATTTTCAGTCCCAAAGGTGCGACTTGAGATGGGCAAAAGGCTTTCATATACACTGCTCCCCTTGCCTGGAACAAACTGCAAAAAGACTAGAAACTTCATGATGTGGCCCCTTTTCAAACTTTTAACTTAGTTGCTGGATGATTTGGAGGGCGTTACAACTGTTTGTGTGTTTGTAATTTTTTAACTGTGCTGCTGTTGTCTTGGCCAGGACACTCTTTGAAAAGAGATTTTTAATCTCAATGAGGCTTTCCCTGGTTAAATAAAGGTTAAAGAAAAAAAGTCTGAGGGCACATATGGTAAAGATTTTAATGTTAATATTTCTGATAACATGATATTGTGATTTAAATATCTGTGAGCTTTTTAACCTTCATGTCATCATTGCTTTTGGCATACATTTCCTCAGATTAGCATTTTTCAGCATTCTTGGCATTTACAGAGACATTAATCGGCTAGTTTATGAAAAAAACAAAACATTAGATTACAAAGGAATAGCCCATCTAGTTCATAATCTAACTCCACGACAAAGGAGACAACTGTAAAATCATCATAGAACAACATAACAGAGTCTTAGATTTTACTTGCAGAGTTATAGTCATATAGTCAGATTACTTTTTTTTTTTTGTACTTTACTTTTGGGTAACATCTTTCGATTGAGAGTGAGATAAAATCAACTCAGGATGAGTTAAATGAATGGAAAGCTGACAAAAACCAACAATTAAAAAGAGGGACTGACACTGACTTAGGGTCAATATGGCCCAGAGCAGACACGACTATAAATAGAGGCAATCCTCCTCCAGCTTACTGCCCTGAATCACGGTGACCTGGCCCTGCCTGCATCACTGAGAGGAACAATGAGACTGAAAGTAAGAGCCTCAGACACAGACAAATTGATAGAGAAGCACATAGAAATGAACATGGTGGAGGAGAAATTCTGGCACTGATTTTATTGGATCTCTCCATCAACAAGTATCTCCAGACAGGCGTCTCATATAGAAGTGAGAGATCACTGTCATGTCACCAGGTCGCCAGATTAATGGTGTAAACATGAACAATAACAATGGAGAAACTCAGGTAGAAGAAAAATGTTGCAGAGATAATAATGAAGTTGCCAGTAATGGTTATAAAACCCAATATTTGTTACTAAAAGCTATCTGTAAAAAGTTATATAGTACTTCTTGCACACACTGCTCTTACACTACTGGCTATGGGCAGTCGGAACTAATCCCAGTCCTCAAAAATCCTCACCTTCTCCACCCTTGGCCAGCTACTTCATTCATCCGTGCTCTGCAGCATGCTAATTAGAGAGAAACGGACACCAGTTATGCTGTGCTGGACCCAGTGTGCCACCACAATTCAGCTGAGAGGAAGAAAACAGCAGAAGACAAGAGCTGAACAAGCCAAGAGTTTTATAGCCGTGCTTACTGCTCTGTGATGCTACATTTTAAAGGAATCAGCAAACCAGAAACCTTATACTGACAAAATCCAACCAAAATACTAACTCTGATGGCCAACTCATCTGTTCTACAAATCCAGTGGAAAATGAACTTGTTCTCCTCCTGAACATCACAAAGATGAACCCAAAGATGTTCAGTTTTACAATTAAATAAAGACTTAGTCAGCACTTCACATTTGGTCCCATCATCTATTCTCTGTGATCCTATTACAAGTACAGTCTGTGTTCACGCCTGGTGTTACAATCCCTCCCCACATGTCTCTCCGGACTGACCACTTGTGATCAGATCTCAGTTACCAGCTCTGTATGCAAATTAACTCAGCTGTTACATATCATTATTCTGTGGTGTGGAAATGAAAGCAAAAGCTTGAAACTGAAAACTCATAAAAACCCATCAAAGAATTACCGAACACTCAATTAGTACACAACTCCCTTCAGCTTTTTATATCACCAAGAGAAGTTTTAGCTATCTTGTGCCAGGTCCCATGGGTAGAAGATTTAAAGGGAGGTGAGGCTGTGGTTATGTGTTTGTTATCTCTTAGGTCAGAGAAAATTTTTCTAAATAAACTCTGAGAGGGAACTTGCCAAAGAGAGACAGGCACAATTCACAACATTGTGCAAAAAGTTGATATTAATAGCCTATCCAAGCAGGTCAACTAAGGTCTGTTAAAGGTCCATTTAAGGGGTCAACTTTACAGACCAACTTAAAGAGATGTATGCATGATTTAAACATAAATAGCCAGACTGGGAATTGTTTCCTCCCTATGAGTACAAGAGAATCATGGGACAACACAATATGTTTTAGTTATCCCATAACCATTATTCTACAGTTCAAACATCGGTGGATAGAAGAATATTTTCTAAACAGTATCTAGAATTTCTCTTGGCCTCAGGGGCCCCTATGTAGAAGCAGTTTCACTCTCCTAGTGTCAAAAACCTTGATTCTGATTTTATGTGCCTAAAGCCTTTGGTAATGAAAGCTGATGACACAGATTTGATAGGGTTGACAGCCTTTTGTCACAATGCAATGTACCGGGTTTTTTGCACTGTTATTTGCTTGTACCTGCAGAGGTGAGGTTGGGGGTGGGGGGCTTTCTGCAGCAGCATTTCTGGAGACTGCTAGCTTGTTAAGTCATTCAGAGGGTATAGGTCTTTGGTAAGAACAGGCTTATGGCTTACAGCAATAATATGAGCTCTTTTTCTGGTCTTCATCAAGAGACGAGCAGCTGAGTTTTGATGCAGCTGTAATGGATTAACAGTCTTTTTAGGAGGACCAGAAAAAAAGTGTTGTGACAATACATACTGGGAGAAAAAAATGAAGAAAATCCTGAAAATAGTTGAACAATCTTTCAAATGCAGACAGCAAAAGATCTTTCAGGCTTCTTCCAGATTGGGTATAAATAATATGTGCCGAGTCTCCTTTTCTCTTTCATGTGCACCAAACCCGTACATCCAGGACTCGTACCATGAGCTTTTAAACAGGACCTGGTCCCAGAATTCATACTGTGCTCAGGTATCATGCAAAGGTACACATAACAGTCATAAAAATGTATAAATTACTCTTTAAAAAGGGTTCTTTAAGCCTTTACTGTACCAGTGCAGCAGATAATCTTCTCATAGCTTACATCCTGCTGGAACTTATATACCTGCTTAGTTTATCAATCACTGGGCTGATCTTACCAATCTATGTGCATGTTGTACATATTGATTCCTTAACCTAGTTCGTGTTAAGTTTGGCTTTAGCCAACAAAATATGAGATCAGTGGCTGGATGTAAATGATCTAAATGTAACTAGGTATTTTTATTAATCAAACAAGCTTAAAAAAAGTTCTAGACACACCAAAACAACCCTATCAACATGCAGAGGTTTGGTACGCTAACATATACTTTAGCATGCTGGGATCATTCTTAAAGTAAAGACTGAGCGAAAGCTGGTTATCAGGTCTGGAGACACCTGAAGTGACCTGAATTGTGGACAAGAGATTCATCTTTGGTACTGTATAAAACGATGATCAGGATAGTTAATCTTGAATGTTTACAAGATTTTAAGGCAGTCCATCCAACAAAGGAAGCTTCACACTGGAAGAATGACATGAACAGGCCAACACTGACATCTCTTTAGTGAAAAGAAAGGTTGACGTGCTTAACAAAGTGAAAGATGTTTATTAGGAAAAGGTTTGTTGGCAGAGTGCAGAATCCCTTTTGAAGCTTCATTTTTCATATAATTTGAATTGAGAAAATCCCAGGCATTAGTGCTGCACCATAATCTCATCATTTTTGTCCAGTGAACCCAAACTAATGTTCTTACTTTTACTGGTCTTTTTAAACAATCAGAGCAGAAAGCTATCCTGCATGTACATGTTTGACAGTCCTCTCAACAGTGAAAGTGAAAATGGTGATACTGAATCATCCACAAAGTACCAGAAAGTCTTAACGTAAGCATTGCTGTCATACAAATGTTTCTCCTTTTAACTCGACTGCCTTCTACTGCAGCGACGAAGCAAAACAGGAGATTAAACGTAAATTAGATTTATCAGAACTACTCTGCCAGCTTGTGCTGCCCTATCATTAAGGACATTTGTAAGCTTATCAGTATCAGTGCTGCCTGAGCTGCGAGCACAACTCTACTGTTCGTATAAGTCAGCAAATATACGAGTCAGGACATTAAGATAGTGCCAACACACCTTTTAGCTCCTGAGGTCATATTTTCTTTTTTTTCCACATTTCAGATTGAGAAGCAAGTTAAGAAACTCCCACTGTATCCAAATACAATGTTGTAAACCATATCTAACAGAATCAGAAGATGTTTACTGCTCAAAACTTATTAAATCATGTGTGATGTGTTACACCAAAATGATGCCAACTTTGAAGTAAATGCCTTGAAGTTGCTAAAATTTAGCTCCCTTAACTTGGCCAGAAGTTGTCTCATTTTGGCATACAATGACATGTCATGTTAACCAGATCTACACATGGACTTTCAAAGCTTTCATCTCTAAACGCACAAGTCAGATACTTTCAAGTAGGGCTGGGTGATACATCAATTTGATCTACTAATTCAAATTCTTCTTCCTTGGGCTTCCGTAGTTCATAGCAGACTCAGCCCCGATCATATTCCACAGAAATACACATACAAAACAAAACATGGAAGCTAGCGGAAGAGCTCATTCCCGAAAAAGGCAACATATTATCAGTTATTAGGAACTGGAGTCCAACTGGGACTTGGAACAATTAACGACACATTGCTAAATTTGATTAAAAGGATATTAAAGGTGGCAGTGCAACCAAATTTTTTTCAGCACCTCAAATAGAGGCATGCTGCCGAGGGCGAGAAATGCTGCTTTTTATGAGATGCACAAGACAGCAGCGACAAGAAACAACCGACATCTGGGGGGTTCATTTTCCTCTTGCCAACAAAGTGACAAAACCTAAAAAATGTCCTTTCATTGAAGAGAGAGAGACAAAGTTGGTGCAGTAGTCCCAAACAATCCAATCAAAATATTAGGTTCAATTTTCCTAAAAACAAAGAAACATGTGAGCATGGTTTACTGGCGCTTGATGACATCTGTCACAAATTGGATATGTCCTTATCAATTTTAGACAGCTTAACTTCAGTAAAGTGGAAGCGATGCAGAACCTTAAACTGAATTAATCCATGCTTTGCACAAATAGATCATCTCCCATGCTGTTCTGACAGAGGAGTGAATTTGAGTATAAATATATGAAACCATTCCTTTCAACTTAGGTATCTGCTCAAAAAGGTGTCCACGGGGGAAGCATCAGGTCAACCAGGAAAATAAAGAAATGTTTTGGTTGTCTTTAATGTGTTGTTTCAATATGAGCTCAAACAGCACCACTGACATCCTGAACTACATCTGGAATAAACCAAGAAAATTAGGTTTATTTTATAAGATGAAACTCTCCTTGCTCTACACGGCAACCTGGATAGAGCCAGCATTTTTTTGTTTTTCTAATGCAAAGAATTGAAATGACCATAAAATGATCTTCACCTCTTGATGGCTCCGTTTTACCTCACACTACTCACACAAGTAGCAAGCAATGAAACAAAATAAAAATTAATTGCACTGAAAACTTGTTGTGTAAAGGTCTTTACAACCACTCTCATTCAACCATTTATAAGGAGACAGATATTTTTCCTTCTGTAATTTGATTCAGTTTTATTTCTCATACTGTTTTCTTGTTTATATTAGTCAAAACGCTATCATTTCTAACATGATGCCTTTTAAAACTCAGTACTACAGTAAAGCTTTTGCCTTTATAATGTCTAGTCAAAGCGTGTCCACTTTTCACCTTCAGTTTAATCAAGGTGAAGGAAATTTCAATTGCCTACTGAAATATTTCATTGCATGCTTAAGACAATCTCAGTGTAACACTAGAAAGAAGTTAACAAAAAGAAAAGAAAAAGAAATGTGAGGTTACATCAGCTACTCAGCTGGCATTACGCCCTCATCTGCAACCTGGATTGTGGGAAATGATGGCAGCAAAATTTGACAAAAAGGATGAGTATGTAAAAAAAAAACAAAAAAAAAAACTCAATATCGCAATACCAATTTCACCAGGGAAAAATAAGTGGGGTGCTAATTTAGTTGAGAGGAAATGCAAACCACTTTAACACAGTTATTTCCACCCACATCACTCTTTTATTTTACCTGGCTTTCATCAACAAACAGCCAGTAGTTATCTGTGCCTGCCATGTTTGAACATCCTGGTGACTGAAGAAATTGTTTAAGATATATGATGATGTTACACAAATTAGTATTAAGACAGATATTTTTCTCCTCACTGCCATCCAAACTGCAGTTTACATTCATCACAGTCCATACATCTCAGGAAGACTTTGAAGAAATTAGGTGAGGAGCATTTAGCCAATAAGACTGATTTTAATGGAAGCTGCTCTTAAAGAAGCTACACATTTGCAAACATTTTTAACTCGGCAGCCAAGAAAATTTCTACAACAACTTAGGGTGCCCAATGTAGTTCAGTTGTGTGTGTTCCTATGATGGAAATGCAGGTCTTGGTACGATATTTTTGTCTGTCTTTCATGTGGTTGTCACTACGTAATTTCCAACATGTGCTCTCTGTCCGCTGCTGGGAGTGTACCTGACCTGTGTGCACGCTGCACTGCAGATCAAAACTTTAGAAGGAACAAGTTTATCTAGGTTTTATTTTAGATGAGCACTTAACATTCAATGAACAGATTGAAAAACTGGCAGCTAAACTTAAACTGAAACTAGGTTTCTATTTTAGAAACAGGAAGCGACTGGTGTCCACAACCTTCACGCCACTCCTTGACTTGTATTGTATATGAGGGCTCCAAACAAATGCCTTCAATCATTAAACTCTGTATTCCACTGTGCATTAAGATTTATAACTGGTTGTAACTTTCAAACTCACCACTTTGATCTTTACGACAAAGTTGGTTGGCCAGCTCGAAATATCTGAAGAGAAACACACTGGCTGATTTTAGTGTATAAATCTATTATTGGTCTGGTCCCTTCATATTTGGTAATATATTTAATATATCTAAGGGTTGAAAGTCTGCATGCCCTGCGCTCTTGTGACTTTTACAAACTGTCGGTCCCTCATGTGCGGACTGAGCTCGGGAAAAGAGCTTTTAGTTTTGCAGCTCCATCAGACTGGAACAAACTACAAAATGACCTGGAGCTGTCTGATCTTGTTACGTTTGATACTTTTAACGGCCTCTTACATGAGAGAGCGTTGCGAAACTGCTCATGTTTTTAAATTTTAAACTTGTTATTCTTATCTCCTGTTTGTATACGTCGGTTTCTCAAATCAAACTTTTATAGTTTGACTTTCTGGTTTTTATACAGACGTGTGCTGTAGGCGCCTTGGCCAGGTCACCCTTGTGAAAGAGATTATGATCTCAAAGGGTTCTTATCTGGTTAAATAAAGGGTATAATTAAAAAAATTAAAGAGAGAGAGAGAGAAAGAGAGACATATATATGAACACAGTCTCTCCTGGTGCTCCTGTGAAGTTTTCTTTTAAATATTGGATACGAGATATAATAACTTCATTCCCATATTTGTGTAAAAACGTGCCATAATCAGCATATGATTTCATGTGTATAATGTGTTTGAGGTCATAGTAACTTCATCATCCTTGAGTCTGAGCTGAATTTGTGCATGGACAGGACAAATCTCTGGAAGAATCCCAGATTTATTGCATAGTAAAGAACGTGATGAATGGATGGACAACAAGGCAGCATAATGCCTACACAGCCATGGCTGTTGGCAAGCTTTATTCAAACACATAAATAACACTGCCAAAGTTCCCAGCCTTGATGTGCAGCCTTGATCTTCGCTTGGTGATAACTAATCACCAATGAGCGGCTATTCCTAGGAGACATACGTCAGCCCTGACAAAGACCAGCTCTCACGGTTGATCGCTGCACACTGAATTATCTTTTGGTTATTCCCTGCAAAGGAAGATAATGACCTCTATTGTGTATGGAGGCAGGACCACCGTATGGTGACACATGAGACTCGCATAAACACACATTCAAATTACACTAAAAATCTTACACAGCTCGGACAACACTGTGACAAACAGAGGATCATCTGTACATTTTATGCACAGGAAAAAACTAGATTATTCTTGTGGAGCTGAAAAATTATTATTCATTTTTATTTCCATTCACCTACACATAGTGCAGCTGATTCAAACGTAGCTGTGGTTAGAAAAAAAAATCAATAAATATGCATAGCTGAAATAGTTGGAAGATTTTGACCCTAAATGTTTGCAAACGTAATTCATACCAAAATTAAATTAAAATTTTGTCTAATTTTGATATCATTAGGAAAATGCAAGTTACAATTGAATCCATAATGATATCGTTTCGTTGCATCCGTCTCCGTCCAATAATGCTGTAGCTCAGTTTCTAATTTTAATCCACCAGTGATCAAATAAAGGTTGTTCTTCATTCCACTACAGCCTTCACAAAACCTGCCTTGCTCATTCTGGCACACAAGTGTGTCAAGGCTGCAGGGCCTGAATGGGACTCTTATAGTGAGCAGATTTTTATTGTGAGGGGCTGTTTTGATTGTAACCTTGGAGGCAGACACAAACGCACCAACTGTGCTGGTGGTGTGCCAGTCAGCAGGAGTACGTACTTCAACCCAACAATGCGGCTGCGCACTCAACTCCGCTTAACATATTTATTGGAGCACTGCAAACTCTTGTTGGAGCCGCAGAGCAGATTTAAGAGGAAATTATCAAACAATTTGAACTTGGCCAAAAGCCTGCAGGCTGGTTTTATTTGTAGTATTAAACGGACACCACAGAGAGGGCAGGGCACAGAAAACACAACAATAAACTGTAAGTGAAGTTGTAATCAGCTGTGGGTGTGTGTTTGTCTGTCGCTGGTCAAACATCCTCCTCATGGGAAAACAGCAGCTCAGCGCATAAAGGGCCTTTAATGTAAATGGAGATGATGAGAACAAAAGGTGAACAAATATGTACACAGATCAAGGTGCTGTGTGTGAATGTGTGTTTGCAAACGTTTCTTTTTTCTTTGCACCTAATCGAGATGTCAGTGTGCTTTGAATCCTGTTAAATGAAAAGTCCGATAAAATAATCAAATATGCAAAGTGACGTGTTTTAGACAGAAGTGCCTGCTGCCTGAACAAATGATGACCAACTTTAAAATGCGCTAAAAGAAGTTAAATAAGACAGGACAAGGAAAAATGTAGCGAGCAAAAGATGATGGCATTGTAAACATGAAGACTATCATCACCAGCTAAAGCATTTAAACACACACATCAGTCTTTGCTATAGCCAATATATTTTCCAGTTGACTTAAACTTCGTGTTGTTCCAACTGCTGCAAATGTTACCCAAGCTTATCTTCTTCCTTTTAACAACATCTCCAAACTGACTACTCACTGCACCTTAGGGATGTAAGGCAGTTTGCCAGTCTGGACCTTTAAACTTTTACAGATGTCCACACACACACACACACACACACACACACACACACACACACACACACACACACACACACACACACACACACA
>JAOXYM010000017.1:21480779-21504284 GCA_028567055.1 Leptatherina wallacei
ATGAATTATACTTTATTGATCCCCGTGGACACTTTATATTAGTCTTACTGCCACTGTTACTGTAAATGTTATTATATTGACGATGATGATAGTATGATACAATCTGGCACTCCATAAGTGACACATCAGACATTGCCACTGTCATTTCCTCTCCTACATATTCAAAATTATTGAATAAATTGCTCATGAAAATAAAATAATCCATGTCACTTTTCTTTTATTGCTCGAAACTACTCAATTAATAGAGTCAACCAGTAACAATCACATCTATGGGCACTGAAACTTCTCAGGGAAGCATCTGGCTTTGTGATGAGAATGTGTATCGATCGTGGGGCTCTTAGCCTTCACCTCACTGCCATCTCCTTCCCATAATACTGTGAGGAAATCAATGCCTCAAAAACAAGTCCATTTCCTTCGTTGTAGAAGCAAAATCATGTTGCCTTGCCCTGTGGGAAAATTCAGATGCTCTTTCCTCATGGTGATTGAGGGAGCGGGAAAGTCGATGTGAGGTACAAGGGAGAATTGGTGGGAAATGTGAAGATGTAAGAATGAAGAATACATAGCATAAAAAACAAAAGCAACAAGAAGGGAGGTGGAAGCAAGAGAAAAAACAGATAAGCATTGAGGGGGCTTCACTGTCCAAGATGAGAGGCTGCAACATAAACTAAGTGGCAAAAAAGGAGCAGTCACTTTGCTTGCAGTGTGTAGGCATCAGGGTCTCTGGGTGTAGCCGTCAGTGTGCCTCAGGGAAATGCAGGGCGACATGAACTCCGTTTTACCGCTTAGAGGGGGAGAGACAGGGATGGGCGGGGGGGGGAATGGAAAGTGACAAAGGACTTCTTGAAGAGTACAGAGCGCAAGGTGGTGCACCGTGCTCTTTCCTTGAGTATCTGAGGAAACAGAGAGAAAATACAGACAAAAACTGTTCTGCAGCAGCCTAGATTCTTCTGGATGATATGTGGTCTGCAGACCTGTGTTTTAAAGACGATGAAAGCTTAATGCCAAAAATAGAGTGAGCATTAAAAAATAATCAAAAGAGGATTCAGATTTTAAATGGACAATTTTTTTTCTAACTTTTGAGGCAATGCACTGCACTGCACTGCTGTCACCAATAATATCAAACCCAGAAATAATATACTTTCTGCTTGGCCACAGAGGGGAATTTGATGTCTGTGTAAAAGGGGCAAACACATTGTGTGTCTGTGTGTGTGTTTGCATGCCTGTATGTTGGTGTGTTTCTGGAAAAGACAGTGCTGAAGAGTATAGAAGGAAGTAGCAGTGGGTGTGATTTATTCATGACGACAAATAAGTGACTCACTTGATTTGAACCCTCTGTTGGACTGTAGCTAAGGTGTGTATGTGTCTTTTGTGGGAGTGTGTCTTTGCGACTGCACTGAAAATACTTTTAGAACCATTATCTAACAGTAAGAGCCCTTTTTTATATTTAAAGATGTTTAAAGATTTATATTTGAAGATATTTTTATTAGAGCTTTTTTTGGCTCTTAAAACCTAAAATTAATTCAGAGTACTGATTTCATGTACTTTACAGAAAGTGGATGTCAGTACAAAATAACATATTTAAAGCAACACATTTCTACCCAGAAAAATGTTATTCAAAATTTGATGATCAGCACCAATGCATGATGGAAGTGAAAGTTACCCCGTTGTCACACTTTACTAGGAAACAGGACTGTTGCACCTGTAAGTATCATCCCACTCTAGCCTTCAATAAATGTAGAAAGAGGAGGTCAGAACTTGACTTCATGGGTTCTTAATACTGTGCTGTTGCATTATGCTGTATGAGCTGATGTACAATCTGTGCAATCATGTCTAGACAATCTGCTTCTCTGGAAATATAACCCACTGCATGACAACAAAACAGCTAGAACTGCAACAAGGTTCGACACAGGCATCTTTATGAACTAATCATAGGAATGTGGCTGCTCCAGATGGCATAGAAATCTGGTTTAACTTGCTTTTTCACAACCGCCAAAATCCTCAATTATAGATCTGCTACATACGTACGGAATGTTTTAGATGGCAGTTAGCCATCTTACCAAATTACAGTTTTAATGTTAGTTTATATAATTTTACAAACATCAAGTGACAATTTTAAGTTGATCAAAAACCAGATGTGTCTGTCAAGAGTGAGTCGAGACATAACTACAGCCCAAAAATGGATGAATATTGAACTAACAAAAAGCACAAGACATGAGATATGACTTCAAATAGGTTTAGGTACCACTGTCTTCTAACAAGATAACAATCAGCTTAAAAGATTTCCAACTTTTTCTTGCAGTGTAGCACTTAACAATCATCCAGAAATGACAGGGTTGGAGGTTTGATGCAGATTAAGCTGTACCCTACTAAAAACACTGAGTTCACTGGTCAGACGAGCACATTGCATAGTACCTCTGCAGCTCTGAATATGTTGGTCATACAGCAAAAAACAAGATGATGACAGAAGAGGGGTCAGCAAGCATCAACGGTATTTCTTGATGAAGCAAGTAGCCATAGGGGTAAGTTAGAGCAGTGGTTCCCAACCTATTTTCCTCAAGGACCCCCTTCACGCAAATATCAAAATGCCAGGGACCCCCTGCCCCACCTCGTGCTGAAACCGTGCTGGTTTTATGCTCTCAAATGTGAGATTCTCACCATAAATACTCTTTTCTGAGCCCTGTCCTTAGATAAAGTTAAAGTTAAATTAACAACATATAGTCTTACTTTTTTTCTTAAAATAGGTACAATGTGTGGGATTTAATCACAACGGCTCTGAATGTTTAAGCCTTGGGGAACCCCTGTGCTCTTCACAAGGAGGTCCCGGACCCCAGGTTGGGAACCACTGAGGATCAGCAATGCCAGCAGGTGTCACTGTCTGGAAATTCAGGGTTTGTTTTTTTTATTAGATCCCCATTAGCCGGCACCTTTTACAGCAGCTACTCTTCCTGGGGTCTCACCAATATCAACCAAATTACAGCATAATCAGAAATTAAAATACATACAGTCTGGAAATTGTCAATAGACCACCAAAGTCAGAGGGATTCAATGTCTACCTCGACATAATAGATGAGTTCATTCACCAGAATGAATATTTGCTGCTCATTCTCTTTACAAAGTTGTTGGATCAAGAAGAATGACTGAATTGTTGATTGTGAACTTCCTTCAAAGGTACAACTTTAAACCTATATTTGTTATTTCATAGCTTCTTTGATTTAACAAATTACTATGTGCCCCACTGAATCTATACACAGTGTAATTTAAGACTGCGTGGTCAGAGGTTACATCTGTTTTCTCTCTGGCAGACAGTGGACTAAGACATCTCACAGACATTGTCACTCCCACCAGACCTGAAGGGGGGGGGGGACTGACTGCTGCTACTGAAATACTTTAGGATCACCTTCCAGCCGGTAGAAACTCAATCCTCTCCCTATTCTCCCCTCACTCTGTGATGGATTGAGAAGGGTGCGTGGGACCACTCAGTCTCATCACATCAAAACAAACTGCCCAGACTGAAGAAGCTGGTGGCCTTGTGTCAAACTGACAAACTTTGGTTCAATGTTTTCCTCTGCTTCGTCCTCCACCTCCTTATATTACCTTCTTGTTGGGCTGCTCCATCTTATCAGACATTTCCCCTCAGGAGAACATGCTGCCTTTGACTCATCAAAAAGGAAATCGATTACAGAATCTTTGCGCTTGTATGTGTATGTTGATAGAGTAGAGAGTGCCACCGTGAGGATCAAAGAAGTACTGCATGCAAAAACTAAACCGAGTAAAGCAAAAAGCCATCTTAAAAAAGCAGGTTTTATCATCCCAGTGAAGAAATTGAGTGATGAGGACTATATGATTGCATAAAGCTAGAGCCTCTGCAGACAGGAGGATGAATTCTCTTGA
The DNA here is from genome assembly GCA_028567055.1 of Leptatherina wallacei. NCBI lineage: Eukaryota > Metazoa > Chordata > Actinopteri > Atheriniformes > Atherinidae > Leptatherina > Leptatherina wallacei. The sequence continues at coordinate 21,484,671 of JAOXYM010000017.1, forward strand.
TTTAGACAGCTCCTTCACCTTTGTTGTATCATCATCAACAAATAAACTTTTTGAGCTTTTAGATACATGTATTCACAATGTGACAGGACCAGAGTTGTGCAGATGATAATTTTCAACATGTTACCAACATGGAAAATATACCTGCTAAATAATCAGCATGTTGAAATTTCCTCCATGGAAATATTCAGTGCCACATGCTGACATTACCCTTTAGCTTAGGATCACGGAGCGATCGTGGCAGCAGCCTGTCAACTTGGCTTAAATTCTATTTGTCCACGGTTACAAACATTAGGTCACTGAAGCTATACACATCATAACCTGCTGGGCAGTTGCAGCAAAGCAGGAAAACAGGTTAGAATAGTATACAAGCTAAAAGGGTTTTTGTGAGTGATGATACTTCCAATGGTGATAATATTAGATTATATAACAGATACACTCTAACAGCCATTGAGAACATTAATAAATAAATAATTAGTCATATAGAAGCTTATCTATGCAGTTGCACTACATGAATTCTGGTTTTCCAGACAGTACAGCACAAAGTGGCAAAGGATCATGTTATGACCAGCATAGCAACCAGTGAAGGGAACCAACAGTCTGATTGTGTCTTTGACCAATCAGAGCTTAGTTAGAATGACCTGTTGTATAACACATTTTTTAGACAGATGGTCTGGACCATTGTTTTGTGTGAGTTTAGAGGTACGTGTATGTGTGCGCGCCTGATTCACTGGTGACAGCACACGGAGGGTATGAGGGGCCACCTAAAGCAACACTGCATCTGTTTCATGCAGCAGATGACAGAGGGATGGTTTCTCTCAGGACAGTGGGGATCCTGGGAGAGATGCAGCGCAGTCTGCCACAAACTGGGGTCAGGAGTTCAGCACATGAACGGGAGACAAACTGGAGGCACAAAACAAGAGTCAGTCAGCCTGAAGGAAATTTTGAGTGGCTGCAATTAGAGCAGTGATAACATCTTGTACACATCTTGTGCATCAAACTGAAACACTGTGGCACGACAGTGTCAGAAAGAGTCCCCACTGAGAGAAGTGTTTGCATATAACTTGAAACCAACTTATTTGAACTGCAAATTTAAGTGTGAGCAATGGTTTATTCTTCATGAATAATTTAAAGATGACATGGGCTTTTGGGGATTTTAACTTTCAAATCAGTGATTTGCAGGATTTTTCTGTGCATGTATTGTATAGTAACAAAATGCCCTGAGAGAAATAATACCCTAACAGAGAAAATGCTTCTTCTTAAGTGGTTAAAAAAATTGCATGGTAATCCAGAATTTTAAATCATTATCATGTAATATTTAAATGATGTGTTTATTTTTTAATTTTGCAAGCCTCAAAGAATGAAGAGTCAGGGCTCTCAGGTGTCACGCATTAAATGTGAGACTCACGTAGTTCAAACTTTTTGCAAGTGCTCACGCCACACATTTGTGTGACATAGCAGTGTAAAAATAGGAGTCTGACACCACCAGTGTTGTAAACTTGGCAATTTTAATCACCAGATTAAGCTACTATAAAACCAGTTTTATCAGCACAGAGTGACAGCCTTGAAATACCTCAGTAGTGATTGCAGGAGTACATGCAACCTAAACTAACACTTTCCAGTCACAGTTTCAGACTTGTTTAACTGCATAACTAAAGAAACAGAAGAAAGCAGCTTTAAATTTAAACGAATTTCACACCAAGCTGAAGAAAAAACTTAAGAAAATTGTGGAGGTTGTGTTTAAACCCACAACTGATTCTAAAATATTCTATTAAATGTACACAGGAATGGTTGTTAGTGTGAATACAATTTTAGCCATTCATGCCTTCAATACATGGAGGAAGAGGCTGCAGTCAATGAGAGGTTTACAGAACGAATGAAAACACAGAGTAGGGAAATGTAAAGAAAAAAAGCAAATCAGAGATATAAACCATCAGTTTTTTTTGCTTTTCCCAAAAAATTGCCACTGCTTTCTTAAGCCCAAATAAAAAACATCCACACCTGAGTAAAACCTTGTAGATAGGTGCCACATTGTCAATTTGTGTGACTGCAGTTGAAATGCTAATTTTCAACATGGCTTCATTGGCTCTGTGTGCTGCAGATCAGACCCTCTCCTCACACAGACATCCAGACTCAGTCAGTTTGGCCTCATCTTCATGGGACTTTAGAGCATACTGGAAACACAAACAACTGCAGTCTGAATGAATTATTTAGTTCCCTGAAAAAAGTTCCAAGGGCTAAAAGGATTGGGTACTTTTAGTTGAAATTCATCTTAAAAATGGAGCATTTCAGACAGAAGGTGGCAGGAGGAGCAGCAGCAGCAGTGTAATTATGAGACAGATAATGTATTAGTCCATTTAATTCTGAGTAACTATAGTCTTAAGCATAATATCTTCATGTCACAGAGAAAACAATTTCTCAAAACTTAAAACAAAGTGTGTAAAATACCACAAAATCATATGAAATAATCATATAACCCATTCTTCCATTGGGCTCTACCCACTTATTCCAATCCAGGGTCACAGAACGTTAAATCATTATAGATCTAAAATCGAACCCAGTGAAGAGAAGAAGGCAGCTTAGAGAAGAAGAGCTGTAAAGTCTGTAAATTAAACTGCTAAAGATGCAATAACATAAAATATGTGCTTAAATCCCAGATGTAGTAGAATATATGCAATGATAACTTATGATTAAAAAGACAAAAAAAAAATCCCCAACAACAAGAAGAAAATCCTACATTCAAAAGAATACAGTACACCTTACTTGCGTATGAGGACAGAATTTGGCTGGATGACAAAGAAAATGATCAATAGGAATAAATATGAGCAAACATCTGCTTGGATAGTAAAATCAAATGCAGGAGGAAAACTTTATAGACCATAGAGTAAAGATGTCAAACAACATGATGGCCCACGTCCTGCAGGTATTAGAGTCCTTGCTTTAACACACCTGAGTCATATCAATTGGCTGTTGTGTAAAATTTGACAACAGGTTGTTGGATAAATTAGATCTGAATCAGGTGGATAGGAGTAAGGAAACTTTTAAAACCTGCAGACCAGTGGCCACCAAGGACCGGAGTTTGACTTTCCTGTATAATAAATAAGTCACAGTATGTTGCAAAGTCATAATTAAACCTTCTTCACATGTAAGACCTTTTTCCTTTTTTACTTAACATTTAGAAAAGGGCTCAGTTTACGTCATGTTTATGAGTACGGTGATCTCATTTTTACCTCATCTGTGCTGGGGGCCAAGGCAGGCGGTGGCTGTTTGGCAGTATCTGCCATTCTGGCACAGATACCACAGTTAAAAGGTGTTGAGTCTGTTCCAATTTTCCACTCAACAAATCTGAGACAGTTTTCTTGTGAAGGCAAGTTGGCCAACAGAGAAGTTGTTAAATAGAAAAATGAGAGTAGCAAACGGATAAAACATCTAACACACTTCTGAGGAAAAAGGGCTTAAAAGGAGGAGAAAATAAGACACCTAATGAACAGTGAAAGAGAAAACCTTGAAAGGGGAGACAGGCACATGCAAGCTCATTAACAGGGGGAACATGAGAGGGACAAAGCCATCCCCTCACTTAACAGTTCTCCCTTGTTCAGAAAAACACTTTGCTTTCTTCATTTCCTGAGTTAAAGAAATTATCCTCATGTCCTTTCTGCACTTTTACTCTCCACTTTAATCATTTTTTCTGCAACATCACAATATAGGGTGGGCTATAAGTTTCAATACAATTTCCATACATAGGAAAAATAAACATTTTATGTTGGACAACCGTTTTTATTTTTATAAAAATATAAAAAAAATGTACCAGCCGTCAGTGTAATTTAAATTTGTTGCTCTTTCGTCAAACGCATCTTCTAGGGAATCTGAAACATTAAAAAAAATATACATTATACATTGTCCTATGTATGGAAGCTTATGGCCCAAAAAAAAGCTGTGTGGAGTATGCAGAGCTACACGGGAAAGTAAAACTGCTGTCATGCTGCTGCATATGAATTGTGACCATTTTTTTCTTTCATCTCTTGTAGACAGAAAACGTCTTTCTTTAGCAAAGTGACTGAGCAGACTTTTGTTTTTACTTTTCGTGGGCTTGTTAAATGGAAACGCAAGGATCTGCAATGCACTGTTTTTGTTTAGTTTGACAGGAAAACAGTCACTGTTAGGAAACAGTGCATGAAATTGCTTCTAGAGAGAAAAAAGATAGACAGAAAAAGAAAACTGAAATGAAATATTAGCTTTTTCATCCATATCTTTCTCACTACTTTGTAAGAGGAAATTTTTGTGAGGAATTTTCAGAAATCACTGATGCTGAAAAAGTTTTGGTTTTTTGGACTCAGATGGATTAGACTTTAGTGAGTGTTGAACTCTTTAGATGAGGCAATGTAATACAATAACATCAAATAAAGTGCAGTTGTAAGTGAAACATAAAATGTGAAGGGACAGTTAAACATTACTTGGGCTACAATATCATAAAAGACACAATTCCGGGATATAATGTTAAGCTTTCCAATAAATGATGAAGAGGTTAGGCAATAATAACACATTTTTCAACCACTAGAGGGGGTAATTGGTATAACTGGAGCCGTAATTCTATAACTACATGTTTGCTACATCGGTCTAAAACTCCACTGTTCCTTTTGTAAGCACAAATTAAACAATTAATCCTTCAAGGGATCCCTTTGGTTTACAACTTGCTTAAATTGTAGTTTTCTGTTAGATATTACTCTGTCTACAGGAAGAGGGGGTGGCATTTTTTTCTGAGTGTCTGTGACAGGACTGATCTCAGTTACTATCCTGAGGACTGGAGACAGCTGCAGAGCAAGGCTGCCAAAGGGACCAGCTATCATTGGTAACCTCCTGCGGCATTGATAATAGCAGTGTAGCCTTTATCGACAGTTTTAAAGGCCTAACAATTTCTCAAATTAAAACACAACCCATTTCAAGCAATTTTATGTCCACAGAGATTTTCTGCTTTTTTTTCCAGTTACTTGCCTGCTTTAAAGTAGATCGAAAGTCATGAAGAAGGACCTTTTTCCCCCACAATGGGCATGGTACCAACCAGACTAGAATTGTGTCACAGATCAACTAGTTCAGTTATTGTTGACTCAGTGCTTCACTCCTCTTACACTATTTAATTAATAACCCAAACAAGATGCCTTAGTTCAAGAATAATTACCTAAAGATATAAATCTACAAATTTGTAAGGATTGATTAACAGCTGCATGGAAACACTGAACTAAGATGGTGAACACTGCACTTGCTTACATCAGAATATTCTCACTGAGAGTGTGTTAGCATGGTTTTACGTGAGCATGTAATTACTATGCTTGTGTAAAATTTACAAAGCTGCATCTCTGTGCATGTTAAACCTCCGTTCAGACTTTGCACAGCTGTCAATGCATCAAGGATTTTTACTGGGTGAAAGTAAGGGATTACATTGTGATAAAGTGCTGTGGGATCTATATCATGCTACAATGATACTATAAGAGTCCTTGTTTCTTGGCTTTTAGAGGGGTACTTTTTACGGACAGTCATGGGTCCTCTGTGTTTTTAAGTATTTGACATTCAATCAACATTTCTTAAACTCTTGCTAAAATATTGATATATATTTCAATAAAACCGTGCAAGCAAGGATATATATCTAAAGACTGCATGAAACTCATTTGAAAGGCTCTATGATGGCTATCTGGAATGTTTTTAAATCCAGAGAAGCTGCCTGGATCAGTCTCAGTGGTCAAAAAACCCACCACCAAACTTAGTCCAAACATTGTCTACATCCATGATTTCTATTAACACCCATTAGCGTAATTTAAAATGTATGTGAACATAATTAATCAGGATTGGTGTGTTCTATCATAGCAAGTCCCAGTTGTGAGATTTGTTTTTGGCTGAGACTGAAGATTACTAATGACCTCAGTGTCAGATATAAAACACACTCATTAGGATGTTCTGAATGTTAACTTTGCGTGGTCTGCAGAGGAGCAGGCAAAGCAGCAAAGGTGGTGATGTCCTATTTTTGGAGGGGCTATCAACAACCCAGTAGCATAGGTCTGAGTGACAGGACAAGTGTTGAGCTGGACCTTCCCCTTGCTCATTTGGGGCAAACATTCCTCAGTGTAAGCAGACACAGACGCCCCCTCCCATCATATTTCTCTTTCCCTCTACCCTTCCTTTTGCTATGATGGCTGTGCAACTCTGGATATGGGTTGGTGTGTGTGCATGCGTGTGTACAGGTGTGAGTGTTAGCCTTTGGGGCTCAGAAGGAAGTCAGCGTCCGGACAGTGTGGCAGGCGAAGAGCAGGTCAGAGCTCTGTTAGGGGGCCCTGAATGCTAACCATGGAGCCAATGCATTGAGGGTGGGCCCTCAAATGAAACATGAAAATCAAAGAATAACGGAAAATAACCAAGAAAAAGAAGAAAACTAAAAAAGACATAGAACAATGGTTGCTGAGGAGGTGATCATTACATTGTCCGGTGGAGCGCCATGGGGGTTTCGTCTCCAGGGAGGCGTGGAACATCAGAAACCACTCCAGGTGGCTAAGGTAAGCCACATCACAGCATGTCGTACTAAAGCCAAAAATTAGTTTTCTGGGGGATAAGTGGAAAAGAAACATTTTTCTCACTTAATAATGCGAAACGTTAGCTGGGATATATCAGGTAGTGATTTATGGAGCTGTGAACAAAACTGAAATGGAATATTGGCTGCTGTGCAGTTTGGTTCAGGGCCTGAACATGAGTCATGATCTTGTTTAAGAAGAGTTTCATGCAGAAGTGTACTGATGATTGATTTGATGAACTTTAAACTTCAAGTACAGCTAGCTGGGAATGTAAGGCAACCCTGCTGGATGTCGTCCAATGAGTGACTTTACTCCTATTTAAACATAAAGCTGAGTTGTTGTAAAACTAGTGATGCTGACCCAGAAATCTCAGATTTTCTTACAGTTTTGTCTGTGATGATGACACTTGTTTTCCTCAATGGCTTGAGGAACAAAATAGTCACATTGTGCCATACATTTTGGACAACAAACTTCTTATTAATCTTTCTTTATTGTGTGAAACTTAAGGATTCTTTACACGACACATCTAAGACCGTTTGTAATAAACTCTAATCATTTCAGCCATAGTGGGTCATGTTCAAATTACCTTAGATTTCTTTCATTGTAACAGTGGAAACCACAAAGGTAAGCAATAAATGTTGTAAAATTCATTTCTATTTGTTAAAAGTTGTAGAAATAATATTGCTTTGGGAAAAAGAAGTTCACTAAAAGCATAAGGATTGTGGAACCTTGGAGTTTTGATATAGAGCTGCTCAACTCAATTTACTCTTCAAATGCAAGTTCTTCATCTAAAAGAATTTGGCTCAACGGAAGCCGTCCAAAAGTCATTTTTGACCTCCCGTTTCTCTCTCTCTTTTTTTTAGAATAACATTTTTCATTATACAAAAAAGAGAGCTTAGAATTGGTAAATTCACCTTTAAAAAATTATCCCTCTGATAGATAACACCAGAAAAGACTTGATATCTATCCTTGTTTATGATATAAATAAATATAAAGCTACAGTCATTGATCGTCCTTCATTCAAAATTGCCATGTTTAAAGAAAATACATTTTAATAAAACACATCTATTATGGATTTTGTTTTTCAATTATTCTCATTGTTTTTCCACCAAAATCTTAATTTTGGAAGTTAGTTCAGGTATTAGGTCACCTGCACTCACATTTTGCACACAAATCCACAAACCCTTTTAATAATTGTTGACTGAGCAGAAGTACTTTTCCAGGTGGCTATTTATAGTTGAGAAGTAGATCTCTGGTTGAGCCAAGGTGTTTGTTTAATCTTGGAGGCTAAAAATCAGCCTTGTCCACAAATTTTAAACAGTCACCAATCTGTATCTTGCTGCCTACTTTTAAAGAATTTAATTAGTTGGTGTGGTTTCACCTAAAAAGGAAATCTTATTGTTTATACCTTTTTTATATTTTCTATTGTTCCTGTTAAAACCCTACAAGTATTAATACCAACAAGCATCCTCTAGAGTGAGATTTTCAAATAAACCTCACATTCAGTATTGTCTGTCTGCAATAAGAATCTTCTCACCAACTATATTCAGCAACTAAATTATGCAGATTTTTTTCTATAATAATCCTGCTTTGACTTGTGCAACACAAGTTGGCAACAGGTCACCTTTATGGTGGTGGACAGCTGTTTCTCTCTGACCGTCCAAAACTGCATGCTCCTTAACCCCTGAGAGAAGGGAGGCGTTATCTTGTCAGGTCTTGTACGATATCGTTCCTAACAGGTGGAGCTATGCTGAACTTCACTGAAAGAGCCGATGGGTCAGATCTATGTTTGTGCCTATGAACCTGCATCTGTGTGTTTATTTATGTGCCTCTGTGTGTATTTTTGTATCAGTCCATGCGGTCTATGTGAGCAGGCATGTAAGGGTATTATAACTGTTATGATTTGCAACCACAAGGTGAATGATTGAACAAATAACTTGACATCCTGTGCCACTAGCAGGCACAGGCCACTTTGAAAGGCTTTGCTAAATGGAGACATGGGATTTCATTTCATGCAAACCAGAATAGCTGGAAAGAAAACCAATTAGGGCAACTAATGCAACATGTCTCATATTATATTAATTTAATACATGACCTTATGCAGCATCATCAACCTTGCAATCTTGCTTTTGAAAATAATAAAATGTTACTGTGGCTTGCACAGGCTTGAAACAATTTAACGTGGGCAAAATGCCACGAACCCCGGCATAAATAGCAAAGCACCACATGAAGATGGTTGTTGGCTGGCATTTCCCTGTTTAAGTGTGTATGAGTGCCCCACTTGAGCTGTAATATGTGGCATATGTCCACAGCAAGATCGAGCTGTCAGGACAAAATCAGCTCTCTGTCAGTTACTATCTCAAACCAAGACAAGACAGGAGCATAGCTTTGTCTGGTTCTATCTTTTCTAGTTATTACAGAGACAATCAAAGGATTGCAGAAAATACCAATTTTGGAAGAAAAGATGGAGAAAAAAGTATCCTTTACATCATAGCTCTTAAAAATAAAGCTTTAGATCTGAGACTCAACTTTAGAAAATAGTGGATATGATAAATCCTGAAGTAATATAATATATATATATAATACCAAAGAATAAACCATTTAAAACTGCACATATGTGACTACTTCCATATTTAATTTGGAAATATGAAAACCACTGCTAACACAAAATGGAGAAATATTTCTATAATGTTTCAAATATAAAACACATCCATTGGACTTGGGCTTGTTCTAAAGATTTTGAGACTTGCATGAGACATAAAACATTTGGATATCTCTTGAAAGACGACAGAGTTGTTTTGAACTTGCCCCCCAAAAAACCAAAGAATGTATGCTTTCTTATAATCCATTAACCCACAACATCTTTGTAACTTCTTTTTCTTTTACAGGTACGTAAACGCAGCAAAGCATGCAGGGCTGGCCTGCGAGAAGCTGATGAGCTGGTATCCATCAATGAACAACCATGCGGATTGCTTTCCCACGCCCAAGCCATGAACCTCATTGACAGCTCCCCCGGGGTATTAAACATCCGGGTCAAAAGGTCAGAGGAACCCAAAGAACTACACTGTTGCTAATTATAAACATAATCTACCCATTGTAATGATAAAAGATATATAATACTCATAACTTACAGAGCTGGAACATATCACATTGTATTGCCCAAATAAATTGGAATATAATGCTTAAAAGTAAGCATCTTTATGCTTCTTGAATTTAGGAAGTTTAGATTTAGAAATTGGCATCCAAACACCCATCGCTATTCTAAACTCTTTCATCATTTACAGGGCACCTGCTGCTTTCCAGTCTGTAGTGCTTGTCACCCGTGCGCCGTCACCCCGTATAGACAAAGAGTACCGTGCTGCTCTCAGAGCCATGTCACCGACCCACCCCCACCAAACGCCTATCCGCGAGGTCCATCGAAGCCGTTCCTCTCTAACCAGTGGTTTGACATCCCCACCTGGTAGTGAGGCTTACTATGGAGAGACTGATAGTGACGCAGATGTGGCAGGTTATGAGAGACAGCGACGTCAGAAGCGCCGCAGCCCAAGCAATTCAAACCCTGGAAAACCAACAGGACGAACATCTCCAGAGGGTGGTGAGACATCAGAGATGAGTGGCTATGACAGTGCTCCAGATGCACAGGTTTTCCCACGTTTGTTAGATGGACATGGGGGAGATGGAGATGGAAGAGGGGGCCTGCCAGGGGTGGCAAGAAAAGAGGTGATTTATCAACCTCCTGGTCCAGGAATATGGTCCTCCCAGACATCCACTGAGACTTCCTCAATCATCTCCTCAGCAGATGACCAAGGTCCACGAGATGGAGGACAAGAGGAGGATAGTGGCTTTCTGGAGCCAGCCAATGTGCCACTGGTCTCCCCTGAGAGGGCAAAGGAGGCTCTGATGCTGAGCTCCCGCAGCCAGCTTGTGCCCATGGTGGGTCCTGTGAACAAACCCATTGATGAAGAGCTTACAACAACCTATATGGAAAAGGCCAAGCAAGCTAGTAAGTACAGCTGAGGAGGACCTCTGGTATGGACTTGTGTTTCCCATGAATTCTGCACTGAGGCAGCAAATTGTCATTTTGACATTGTTCTTTGCATTTTATATTATTATTTCATTATGCAATTATTTTATCTGCCTGATTTCTTTGTGCCATCTGGTTTTCAGAAGAAAAACACTTTTCTGAAGATCAGACTATCTACTCTTTAGTGATACTGAAGAATAAAAGCTATCACAATAAAAAATATAGCTTCAGGTGCGAGTCACAGCAGGATAATACGGTCTCCTGTAACAACTTGTTTCTTCAAATCTTATTCCTAAACAAAACCTCCATCAATTCAATTCAATTACTGTTTTAAAACAAATTGGAAATGTATGTTTACAATATTTATCCTCTATAAAGGCAGCCTGATAAAGTTGCTAAATATAAGTTCATATAAATGTATTTTAGAAACTGAAAAAATATTAACCTGTAAGTTTAAATGAAGACAGGAATACTGTCCTAATTCTGAAATCTCAATCAATAACAATGAGGTTGCTCATTGTTGAATTAATGTCAGCACAACATAAATCTGTTAAACAAAGCATTGTCAGTATGGTACTATATTTGCCCCAAGTTATGTGTGTAAAAAACCCCAGCAATCAATCTGTGAGCGCCGAAAAGTATCTGCAGCTGCTTTTAGGAGTCAAGTAGCAAAGAAGAGACTTACACATTCTTTGCTCTTCTTCTTCCCTGTACTCTCTAACACACAAGATTTGTATTCCAAGACTTTAAGTGACATTGATTAGTTGTCACCACAATGACAGATGCGCTTTTACTGAAGAAGTCTTTTATTTTAGGGAAAATGCACCTGCAGTGGATTGATTGAGCTGGATAAGATATAAAATGATCACTCAGAAGATTGCTTGTGTTCATGAAGTATTACAAAAAATTGCAATGTAAATGTTTTCACAAACTTTGAAGAAAGGGTAAAAGCGCTGATAAACAAGTGTCACAACAAAGCAGTGATGCAACAACAGGTACACAACACTGACACTGACAAAGCATTCTTTCCACCAGCTAGTAATCCTGTCCATCATCCTTAATAAGCCCTTGGAAAGGACATAACTGAGCTCTCAGAAGCCATCAGGCTGCTTTAATAGCTTAAATGAATTTACTCCTGTAAATCCCCTTGCCATCACAGAGTGCAAGTTTAAAAATCTAATGTCCTACTTGGGAACCTTGTCCTAGACAAATTAAGAACTCCATTTACATGACAGTTTATAGTAGTGCAACAGAATTTGTTTGCAAATGATAATCTGTTTAATAACATACCAAATTAAGGGATATGTGGTGGCAGCCTTTGAAGTTCTCCTTGCAGTAACCTATATCCTGCAACTTTCCACTAGCTTGCAAATATTTTCATTTCAGATAGATGTCAGAGTACATAAGCCTAATAATGTGCAAATTTATTCTTCACTCCAGCTAATTTGAGAAGCTCAAGGCTTGCCTGGAATTTTTCCGGAAGTGATGCTGTGGCGAGTTAAGAGATGGAAGCCTACTGAGTGCATGGTGGTTGGGACAGGCTTAGATTCTCATGTCAGAGTCAGTTCTTGGTTTGTAGGCTAAATTGTTTTGGAAATTTCTGACTGCTTATGTAACACTACTGCAAAATCCTAATGACTGTGATTTTCATGCCCTACAGAACTAAACCGAGGGGATACACAGCAAGATAAGCAAGTAAAGGAAGCCAAAAGCAAGTGTCGAACAATTGCAGGTCTGCTGACAGATGCTCCCAACCCTCACTCCAAGGGGGTGTTGATGTTTAAGAAGAGAAGACAGCGTTCCAAGAAGTACACCCTCACCAGCTTTGGTAGTGTTGATGAGGACAGGTGTCAGGACTCACAAGAAGAGGATGGGGTATTTCCTGGCAGTGAGTCTGAGTTTGATGAGGATGGCTTCTCAGCAGTTCCAGACCCAACATGGGATAGTGACTACCTGGATAAGCTTGAGAAGAGGGCAACAGCAGGCACAGAAGGTCGTGGGGATGGAGCAGAGGATGCTCCCAGTCCAGGTTTGAGTGACACGACAGGAAAGGGTGCCCAGTTGTTTGAGCAGCAGAGAAAAAGGGCAGCTGAGCATGCCAAAAAGGTAGAAGCAGCACAACCTCAGGCTCTCTCACAATCTCAAGCACAGGAGCATTCTCAGATGTATCCATTGCATCAAGAAATGCAAGCTCAAGTTCAGCAGAAACCACTAACTGGCCCTGCATCCACACACCCCGGACTGTCTCAAACTCTTGCTGATACAGTCCAGGGAATGCCTAATGGAGATCTATCCTATTCTGCAGTTAGCACAGTTAGCATGGTTATGTCTCCTCCACCTGTGGCAACCAAACCAACCACTGCCTCAATTACTGTTTTGGCCAGTCCAGCACCATCAGCAGAAACACCACTACCAGAACTACCAGCAAGTAATGTCCTAAATCGAACAGCACGTCCTTTTACTCCTGGGTTTATCAGTATTCGAGCTGCAACTGCCCCCGTCACTTTCAAGCCAGCTGTCACAAAGAGAAACCAGCGTCCTGCCTCAGCAGCTGTTGTGCCACCACCATTCTCCACTGCCTCTGAACTTGCCAATAATGCAACAGCAGTAACTTCACAGCTGGTACCTGGTTCCCCACCAGTATTTTCTCCACCATACTCCATCCCTCAAGGTCCTCTGGCTGTGAAACCAGAAGCTCGTGTTACCTTTCACCCATCAGTCCTTTCTACCTCTGTAGAGACAATGCAGCCACCATCAGCAAAAACTGGTGTTCATCATGCTCCTTATGCATCTGTGACCCCAATATCTGTGCCAGTCCCACCAGTCCCACAAGCACCAGTGGTTTCAGTATCTGTTCCTCCTAAATCTCAGATTTCAGACTCAGTTGACTCAGTTGTCCAAGTGCCTCCACCTCAAGTGCCAGTTGCTCAGCCACCACCACCACAGTTTTCCATGCCACCTGTAGCTCAAGTAACAGTGGTGTCCCAGCCTGAAGCTGTGGCTCCAACTCCTGTTCCTGGTCAAACAAGCCGCACAGGAATCTTACTTGAGTCTCGAAAGCGCAGTGGCAAACCTAAACCTATGTTCAGTATACCAGATGTGAAAAAGAACTCCCCTAATCCAGATCTGTTGTCAATGGTGCAGAACCTGGATGACAGGTCCATCAGATACAAGTATGCTCCACAACCCAATGAAGCCATTTATAATGATGCAGAGGAAGAGAGGAGTGGTGAGGCTGGCATAGGAAGAGTACCTCCTCCAGTTGCACCCAAACCTCGGGTCATACATGAGGCCCCGCAGATTCTTCAGGCTGGAGGGAAGGGAGCTCAACTGTTTGCCCGAAGGCAGAGCCGCATGGGAATGTATGTTGTGGACACTCCACCTGAGACCCCTTACCAGCAGGAGGTAACCTTTCATAATGAAGCCCAACTCCATGATCCCTCCCTAAACACGTCCCTGCCCTCTCAGTGGAAATACTCCCCAAATGTCCGTGCACCTCCACCAATTGGGTACAACCCACTCTTGGCTCCAACTATCCCGATAGGGCCTCAGAGGGATACAAATAAGCCAGAGAGCAGGGGTAGAGGAGGATCTCAAAGAGAAGGCATCAAGGCTCTGGATTTCATGAGAAGGCAGCCCTATCAGCTCAACTCTGCCATGTTCAACTATGGAGGCAGTGCCACTAATCTGTCAGCCATGCCTTCATATCAGGCCCAGCAGAGTAATTGCACAACGATGGTAGGCAGCTCATTGACCTCTCCTCGGCAGATACCACTCAAGACAGCCCGTGTCTATGAAATCAAACGATTTTCCACACCCACACCCATGTCTGCTCCTTCTCTGGCACCTAAAGTCATTGCACCTCGCTCAGCCACTACTCTTGGAGAGCGTCTAAATCATTTTGGTATGACCTCCCCACCTCCTGCTGCTTTCAATCCAACTCCAGCACCAGTTAGTGCTCCATATCCTACTTTACCTCCCACCCAACCAGTAGGGTTTCCCAGCCTCCCCAAATTCTCTTCACCCTCTGTTCCAAACCCTGTGCCCCCTGCAGTGCCAACACCTTATGTTCCAGTATCATACACCACTGGGCTTCAGACAGCCAAGCAGTTCCAGAGCGCTCCTGAGCTCAGCATCCTTTCTTCTTTGCCCCCAGTCAAATCCAATCCAGTTCAGGCACCCAAACCACATTTTGTTGCCACCAAAGGAGGCGTCCAGGCCCGTGTTTGGAGACCAGGGGCAATCTGAACAGCAATAAATTACTACCACTAGTTGATTACGGACATGGACAGCTGCAATTTCTCAAATGGTATTATGATCAGTTTCAGTGCTGTTAGATCAGTATTAAAGGAGATATCTTCAAATGTTAGGTGGTTGGTTGAACAAAAGTATTTTAAACCTGTTATTATTTCTTCACTGTTTAGATAAATTCTCTTATCAATTCATTAAAAAGGATAACCTGGCTAATCTTTTTTAAGAGCTGCCCAACGTAAATAATCCAAACTCAAAATTCAACATGAAACATTAGATTACTTGGTAAAAATGTTAAGAGGTTTAAATGATTTAAGAAGAAGTTTAAAAACCTGAAACAGTTAGGTTTATTTAACATAATTACAGAACTTAAATATTTGGTAAATAAAACACCTACCGGTACTTGCTATTGCAATTTTCTTTTTCCAATAAAATAATAATACATTATGATAGGGTATATTATATCATTTACTGTACTGCATCATCCACAAAATGCCTGTCCTGGGGGAGGTTTGTGTAAGGCTTCTGGAGATCTCGTCTACTGATTTAGAGGTAAACCATACCATTCGGGGCCTGTACTGAATTATTCTTTGAAACTTGAAATGAACAGCTGCGGTTCTGACCACGGGATTAAAACTGAGGATGTATGTTGCTTGATCTTGAAAGGAGAAGGTGGATATAGGCTATTATCTTTAAACAAAACATTTTGAACGAGAAACCAGTGCCTTTTATCTTCTGTACATGATATTTAAAAGGAGAAACCATTGTGATCTTGCCATCCCATTGGAGGATTTAAATGACGCATGATCAGTTGAAAAAAAAGAGAGAAAAAAATAAAACAGATCATTGTGGATCTATATAAGCGAAGTCACAGTTTGCTCTTGCAAAGTGTCTGTGAGGTTGTGCCAAATACCTCTGCTCACTATAGCCAGAGAGAAATGCTATCTTTTTAGCACAGGTCACATTCAACAAGTGCCTGGGCTGTCACTAAATGTATACTCGTCACTGGATATCTTCGCTTCCAGTTGCCATTTAGGCACGCTACAGTCTCTTAGTCTTGATGCAAATATATGTAAATTCTTAAATTTTATTAAACAAATAACACAGATGAAGGATGTGTATTTTATTTTGTTTAATTGTGATTCATTCTTAAGGGATATAATGGGAAGTTGATGGACTGAGAGGCAGCAGTCTTTTTTAAAAAGGGTTCAAGGAATGAGAGTTGCTGTGGAGGGGGGGTAATATGGATGTACCAGATTACACAGTGGGGTCTCAGTTAGATCATTGTTCATCTTCCATAAATAGTGATGATCAAATGTTATAAAACTGAGTTGTCTGAATGATTACCTATAGTATGAAATCCCACAGCCTGTAGATATTACAAGAGAATGGCCAGGGAAGTTTGATTTGTGAAATCTTGTGGTAAATCTCAAGACACTGATGGAGAAAAGTGCAGCAATTTAGCTTGTGTCTTTTTATTCATAATGGTTGTGATTAAAAAGTCAGGATCTAAATGGCAGTGTACTTGAAAGAATGGGTATGTTAATTGAAACAAGTAAGAAACAAATATATGACTGTTATTTTTCAGCTGCAGAATTATTGGAACAAACTTTTTTTTTTTTTTTTACCATTTTAAAAAATAGTTCATCTTAAAAGCTTGTTTTCCTGATATTATGGCAACAAAAACTGTGCATAGTTATGTTGAGGTGTAAAATATGACATACAAGTTCTTGAATGAAGTTAACAGTAAGTGTGAAAATGTTTGTTATGCTTAGTAGAGGTTTATACTAACTAGGGGACTACACATTTTAGAGAAATAAAATTAGATCTGAAAGCCCTTCTGTTGTCTGAAATGTCTGATTTTACATCTCCCCCTGCTACTCAGTTTGTGAGCATACGTTTACCACAACGGTCTCCTCTCACTCAAGATGTGCATATAAACAAATTAATTCATCTTACACAGTTTCCAACAAATGTTTTAAACATAATCAAACACAAAATCACACTCAATCAGTAAGATTTTAGAGAACTTACTTTCTGTAAAATGCAAATAATCTTGCTTGACTACATTTCTGTTTGCCACTTCAAGGAATTACGTTGGATCTTATTGGACAAGTTACAATACAGCCATATTTACACTATAAATCATAAATTTATGGGATATGATCAGATGTATAACAGAGCTGAATATTTCCTTATCACGCAGTCCTTTGGTTAAACAAGAGAAAACAGCAGAAAAAACATGTGTATGCAATTCTAAGCTTTGCCACTTGGATGTGAAAACTATAAAAGAAACAACAAGATCCTAAAAGCGTTCTTTACTTTGCAAATTTAGATGAGGTAGCTGCAAAGTAAAAAGCAGTGTCTGAAATAATGACGATTGCATGCCTTCCTGTGTGGAAGGTCCACATGAAGTCTAAACTCAGAGCCTGTCATGAGGTAGCAATGCTAAGCACTACATCACCATACTGCCCTCTGGAGGAAACTGTGGAGGCCAATTTCCAACACTTCACATTCTCACATAGTATTTCATAATTATGAGATTCAAAGTTATAATTATGAGATTTCAAAACTAATTATGAGATAGCATTTTCATTATTTTTCCTTAATTTCTTTTTTCCTCAAAATGAGAGAAATGGGTTTCCACAGCATGTCCTGTCCACCTTAAAAATACAACTAAATTTAGATAATTGAATCTAAAAAGTGTTGTTATCCAGCTATGTCAAAATTCTGTTACTCCACCTGGGAAGACGTAACGCCGCTTGAAAAGACATTTTGAAACTAGAGTTTATTCTTGAATTAGTTTTTGAGTTTTCCCATATTATCCCTTGCAGATAATGTCATGGTCTGACATAACTTTCAAGGATGTGGTGTTGAGGTAAGGGGTTCTAAGCTTCGGCTTTCTTCTTCATATCTAACAAAAAAGTGCTTGTACCGTAAAGTTTTTAATGACTTTCCATTTCCTCTTGACTACAATTTCTTAATGACATTTTGACTGGAGGAAATTAGAAGCTGAAAATGCTTCCATAGATTTTTCTAGCCTCTTTTTTAGCCGCACTTACTGTAGCTAAACCCATAGATCCTCATTCTCTTGCTTTCCTCACTCACACAACTATTCAATTAAGTCTAGCGGAAGTAAGATCAACTCTATTAATCTGGATGGAAATTCTCTAAAAACAGCTGCTGAGACACACCATTAAACCTCTACTAAATAAATAAGTAGAATAAAATAAGAAATTAATTAAGTAAAACCAACAAAAAAAACACATTCAATACATAGATTAAAAGTTACTAAGATTAATTTAAAAAAGGCATAGTTCATTATCTGTTCAGTATCTATTAGTCTTTTCAGTTCATAAGGTACATCTTACTTGCAACACGAATCCCCTGCCCATTCCTTCTATGTCCTCCTCCCTCTCTGTCAACCTACACAGGAAGTAAAGCCTCACTTGCCCCTTCTGTTATCAGTGTATGAAGTCCAATCCAGTTTATTGTCCAGGACGTGGCTCAGATACTTATAGGATGAGACTATTTCAATAGCCACTCCCGACTGGTTGTGGAGAAGAGGGCTGTTTTCTCAAGTCAAGCACCATCTCTTTAGTTTTTTAGGTGTTGAGCTGCAGTTGGTTACTCCCTCACCCCTCTGTGAAGGCACTTACCAGTTTTCTTTTTACTCAGCCTCCTCATTTTCCCTGATACAAGGCTGTGTCATCTGAATATTTCTGCATGTGACACCACTCAGAGTTGTGTTGGAAGCCATCAGTATATAAAGCAAAGAATACAGGGGGCAACACAGTCCCCTGTGGGGCTCCTATGTTGCTCATCAAGGCGCTAGATTTACTGTCAATCTGAGTTAAACCGTAAATATGGTAAGCTTTTTTGTGCTAATATGAACATTAGCCACTAAGTGGTGCTGCAGCGCTATGGTGTGTTCTCACTTCTCACTGGCAGAGCAGAGTCAGAAGGGCATTTTGGTGCCATTCACACTCTGACGGTGCCTATATATAGGGCTGTTAATATCCAAACAGAAGACTATTTATGTGTAATGAAAATGACAGTTTGCCAGGTTGCTAATTTAATCAAGAATTAGTTCTTAATTTAACAGCTATAAAAAGACTGAATAAAAAATATAACTGGGTCAAGTTTCTGGAAAGTTTCTATTTCAAGATGTGCTTAAAACATCATCTACTTCAGTTTCCATGGGATGGATGTTCCAATAACAAACTGAACTACAATATGATTCAATGTCTTCCTCTTTCTGGTCATCCTGACATTTGGTTGGCATGCCATTCCCATGGAGTTAATTTCCCCAAAGATCATGAATATTCCAAGTTTTTAAGAGGCATTTAAGTGGTTGAAATGTATGAGCAACATGAGCAATAAGATCATGAAAATTATATTAAAAGATTATATAACACCCCACCTTTCAGAAATAAGGCTGAAATTACTTACTTTGACTGTACAAAGTGTGCAAAAAGCTCCTCAGATTTTGGATTCCTAAACATGTGTCTAATAGTACTATGAACTAAGGAGTTGACTTGCTATTTTAGGAAGAGGCAACCCAAGATCATGCTTAAGATAAGAAAGAATGCAGTAAAATAAAGATAGCATAACTGTTGCTACTGCACAACTGGCCATGAGTCAGGCTGCAAAATGGATCATTTTCATAATTTTTGAATCCACAGAAAAGCAAGTTCAGTTTACATTAAAACTAAATATGATTTGGCTCTATGGGGAAATTAGTTTTAAACACAAGTTGCAAACATCTGCATAAGAGACATGAAT
>JAOXYM010000017.1:21518482-21531880 GCA_028567055.1 Leptatherina wallacei
CGGACCTGACGCATCCTCCCACTGAACACACTCTGTTGTTTCCTCACTGTGGTGTGTAGAGGATGCGCAGAATTGTCATTAATTATACAATGAATAAATACCTTGTTCTACAAAGAAAAGTTAAAAACACAATCTGTTCTGTTCATTTGAGTGAGAAATAAAATGATTAGATGATAATTGTAACTTTCAATAATTACAATCAAGTGCAATCAAACTTGAAAACTTAATGAAATAAAGCTTTATTACAGGACTGCTTCAAAAAGGTGTATTAAAGGAACTAGCAACTCAGCATACGAACAACATTTAAACAGATAAAACGTGTATTTAAACGTAAACCTTTAAATATACATGATTGGATCTGGCAAGAAGCAGTGACTATAATTTGTCAACCTTGTGGTTATTTTGTAAAATTGCAAGGAAATGGAGAGTATCACACAGCAGGTTATGTTGTTTCCTCATAGCGCGGTCATTCTTCTTCCTCGACATAATTAACAATGAGAAATGTTCCACAATTTGGTGCGCATGAAGTTGAGATGGAAGGCAACGTGTTGGGTGTTGCATGATGAACGACACTATCTGCGCAGTAGCCCAGCCAATGTGCTGACACCGGTGCACTCCAATCCAGCCTGTATGTGCTGAGCTGGTCAACGCTGAAAACATTGATGGAATGCATAAAGCTGTCCACTGACATAATTGACTAAACAGTTTGGGTTTATAGACGCTGCCAAATCTAATCTTTTTAATGACAAAGAGGAAGCACACAAACACGCATGCATCACGAACAAGATGCAGCACAGGTCTCGGTCCATGTGAGAGCCACTGCTCAGGTGTTTCTGTGCTATATTATTATGTAAATTAGTGACTCAAATATCCATTTTTCCTCTCACAGGCACTTTGATGAGGGGCTGTATCGATGGCTCATCAGGTAAGAGGCTCTTCATGAGCGGTGGACAGACTAATTCAGATGTTAATGCCTACTAAAAATGTGAAATGTTATCTAAATCAAATGATTACTTTCAAATCAGATCATTTGTTTTCATTGCTTTATGCTTGTGACACTTTTACACTTAAGTTCTCTAAATGTGTG
Source organism: Leptatherina wallacei (assembly GCA_028567055.1). NCBI lineage: Eukaryota > Metazoa > Chordata > Actinopteri > Atheriniformes > Atherinidae > Leptatherina > Leptatherina wallacei. Next base: position 21,519,570 of record JAOXYM010000017.1, read on the forward strand.
ATAAATTATTTCCTGTGGGACACTGATCTTGGCTGCAGGATAACCTAAAAAAAAGAAAAGTAGGTACCATTCTCTTGCATCACAATAAACAGGGATGCTGCATGCACGGAGGCTTTCTCATGTTTATGAGGTTGCATGTTATTGGTGAATAATTCTTCTGTTGCGTTTCTGCTCCCGCACCATGGAGAAATCCTTCATTGTTTTAATATGTGCATATGTAATGGGAGGATTATGTGTTTTTCTCAATTGCACTTTGGACAACGCACATTATTAGTGTGCTTCTTTTTAATGATGCGGACTCGGCTGAGCGCAGCCTGTTGGGAGTTTCTGGTCTGTTTAGTAGACGCACGTTGCTACAGTAAAGTAGCGCTACAGCTGCACGGTTGTCAGAGAACACATCATTATATTCTGTGATAATCCTTCTCTTATTATTTCCTAATTAGTATTTGTGTTGATGGTGTTTTCCCTCTTCTTCAGTTAGATAGTATTCACACACATATGTATATAACTGCTCCTAAGATGTGCTACCAGAATGAATATCGGGCCATTGAAGTAGCCCCTATTCATTTGCTAAAGATCCTCCCGATTTAAATTGCAAATACAAGTTTCCATTTTAGTCCGTGCCCATTGGAAATTGTTTTCCCCTGTTTAATGGCATCACATGCAATTATCCCTCTGCAGATGCAAAACGATACCGGTGACACGATGCCCCGGCGGTTCCTTCTGGCTAAAGTGCTTTTAAAGACGTTTTAATGCAGTTCCGAAATTCAGCTGAAATTGTCTGAAGAGCGCTGGATGAGTGTGTAGGTGTTAAATGATGTGCTCTACATGACTCACTGACACATCGTCTCCCTGGGCAGCTAAGTGGCTCATTCTTCCCCATTCCATTACGCTTCCCCTGTCTGTACGCTGTTGTGTTTTAGGTTCTCTGTTTCACTCAGACTCAGTTAAAAGCCAACAAAAGAGCTTCTACTGGCTGATTGATTTAGTTATTGCTGCTGTAGATGAAGAGGGAGTGTTTGAATCTATATCCCGACGAATAAATAAATATTTATGTGGGTACACAGGATGAGTCGAGTTTTTGTGTTTAACTTTGGTTATTATTACATTTTACGCAATCCACACCAATAACACTGTGTCTCCATGAGAGCACAGGAAACCAAAGAATTTGCCAAACTGGCTTCATAAAGAGCACAAGGAATTAAACAGTCAGCATGTTTTGTTTTTTTTGGCACCTTCTGCCTCAAGTTATCAGGTTTTAGATGACACAGTGATTATTCAGGTATTTACTCTCCCACAATAATAAGGAAAAACAGCATATATTAGCCATTTTTACACTTGAGGGTTGAGGTCTGGACTTCCATCTTCTCTACTCCCAAATTCTGGACGTTCTCTGTGATGATCCCGGCTCAGTGGAGAAAAGTGTTGTCATCCTGGAGGATGGAGTTGGCTCCCAGATTCTGGAGATATGGGATCTCCACTGGCTCCAGGATCTCACAGCACTTCAGTCTCAAAACAAAGAGTAAATGGCAACTAGAGTGGTTTTTGACACATTTTTTTGGGGGGGGCACTACCCAAACATTTGGCTGTGTTGCTCATTCCACAAAAGCACAATCCTTAAGTCACACCTCGTTGTAAAAGGGACTAAACAAGCTTTCCAAGGCTGTATAATACAAAACCACTCTCATCTTGATAAAAGCATATTCAGGTATTCAGTCTTGTCCTCGTCTATTTTTGGACCTACTTTCATTCTGCAGTATGGTGGAGCTGGCCCAGTCTATTTAAGGCTCAGAAAATGCTGGCTCATCGTTCACAAACATTGATTAGCCACAGGGTGCCTGAGATAATTAGTTCCCAGCTCAGCAGCATCACACACAATGAGATGTTTGTTGAGTGTGTTGGATTGATGTAGCATGTTCAGACTCTGTCAGTACCTCGGGGACAGATGAGGCTCTCAGTATATGAGCTTGTTTGTTAGTGATTGGTGTTACATTATTTACATCAGCTTGGCTATCTGATGAGTAGACAGCTGCTGCTTTTATACAATTTAGTGTAATTTCATGCATGGGTTATAGGCTAGATTTTTATGTTTGATAAATGTTCTGTTACCCAAGATGATGATGTCGCGACTAAACAAGAAGATGGCCAGCTGACGTGTATAACAATAGAAAGTGGGTTATGTGTGTGTCAAAGCTTTGGTGTGAATCATGGAAAACATTTTGGAATCATTAACTCTGTTTTAATGCTGTTATCAAGTTGCCAGGATTCATATTCCCCCGAGATAAAAAGAAATCAGTGAATGTGACATGAACATGAATTTCTGTCACATGTTCATGGCCAGTCATCATTGTCATCATTGCCAAAATTTGAAAATTTTTCCACACTGTAATAAAGTCTTTCAAAGTCTCTCTTTGGACACTTACTGTTTTTTTGTTTTACTCATTTTCAGTCCAGTCCGTGTACTTGACCATTTTCAGATAAATGTTGGGGTTTTTTTTCGGGTTTTTTTTTTCTTTCTGCCCTTTAGACCACTTAAACTTGGCCTATATATTCTGTATCAGGAGGGTTGATCAGTGTTTTTTTCTACACATAACTTAGCAATGAGCCAACTTTAAATGGTGCTTTTAGGCACTTTGTTACCAGCAGCCTGTTGCAAAGACATATCATTTATCATTTCTTTGGTTGCATCCTTGGAAAAAATGCAAAAGTTGAAGTTTGGCAGATATTCAACTAGTATTTTTGCACCAACACAGTGATTTCCAAAGAGCTATTAGGAGAAAACCTGGTAAAAGAGTAAAACTAGAAAAAATGAAGGTCTAAAGAAGTAGTTTAAAAAAAAACAAGTATATCTACAGCAGATTAACAATACCTGAACATGATGTCCTTAAAGAATATGAATGAGTGCAGCAAAGACCTGTAACAGTGCCACAGAGATGCATCTGGACCATCGGTTGATCCATCTACTCTTCACCAAAGCCTCATCAGAAATGATCTCCATGGAAGGGTGGCTGCCAAGAAGCCATTTCTTACTGAAATGGGGAGAAAAGGCTGAATTATGTCAAATGACACAAGAACTGGACTGAAAATCGAGGCAACAGGTCTGATGGAGTTCAATTCAGCTTTATTTATATAGCGCCAACTCACAAAAAAGTAAAGACAAAGACAAAATCAGTTCAAGCCAATTAATTGTCATTCAATCAATATTTTGAATCCATTTGGAAAAAAATTGCCTAGCTAAGGAAACCAACAGATTGCATCGAATCTTGACTTCAATTCAGTCCCCCATCCTGAGCATGCACGGGGTGGCGGGCGACAGTGGAAAGGAAAAATTCCCTTTTAACAAGGAGGAAAAACCTCCGTCAGTACCTGATTCAGGGAGGATGGCCATCTGCCTCGACCGGTCAGGGTGGAGAGGACAGAAAAGGGATCAACAAGCATCTCTACTCTCAGCCAGGGAGACCTCGCAGGAGAAAACAGAGAAACATTAGTTAATGAGACCAATACTTTCATAAAACTATACATTGAAAATAGAGAGCAGAGTATTGAAAGTGAAGGAAGTACGCTGTGCACAAGCAGTCTAAGCCTATAGCAGCATAACTAAGGGATGGCTAGACCACCCCTAACTATAAGATTTATCAAATAGGAAGGTTTTAGGTCTAATGTTAAAGGTAGAGAAGGTGTCTGTCTCCCAAACCCAACTTGGGAGCTGGTTCCATAAGAGAGGGGCCTGAAAGCCCAAAGCTCGGCCCCCCATTCTACTCTTAGAGACTCTTGAAACTACAAGTAAACCTGCAGTCTTAGAGAAAAATGCTCTGTTGGGAATATATGGAACTATGAGATCTTTGAGATACAATGATTGGTCATGGAGAACATTATATGTGAGGAGAAGGATTTGAAATTCTATCCCAGATTTAACAGGAAGCCAATGAAGAGAAGCTAAAACTGGAGGATTATGATCTCGCTATGCTAGTTCTCATAAGAACCCTGGCTGCAGCATTTTGGATCAGCTGGAGACTTTTCAGGGCATATTTGGGACAGCCCATTAATAAGGAATTGCAGTAGTCCAATATTGAAGTAATAATAGCATGGACTAGTTTTTCTGCGTCACTCTGAGACAGGATGTCCCTGCAATATTGGTGATAAATACTAAACACGGAACAAACCAAAAGGTAGCCAACATCCCAAGAACATCTTCCAAATGTTCTTCAAGAAGCTTAGAGAACTTTTTCTATAAGATGATTAAAAGAAATGATAAGAAATCTTGTCTAAGACCGTTCAGACTGGGCTTGAATAGAGTTGCTCATACCATATTTTGACTTTCAAGCTTGTTTGAATTAAACAAATTCTGTCATTGCCTCATATGCTCTATTTCCGATTTATATTTTAACCTTTCGGTGAATTGCTGCAGCAATTTGCCATTTACTGGCAATTTATAAAGCAATTAGTTGCAGCACTATTTCTGGTTCACGTTGAACAGCTCTTTTTTTTTTTTATCTTCCCCATATTTTAGATACATCTATGTTCCACTGGGAGGTTCACAGCATGGTCCTCTTTGGAAAGGGTTATCCACTGGCCTTGCATTTGGATTCGTCTGCCTCTGGCATGGTGGCCATGACTACTTGCAGTACTGGGCCCTGATGAATTGGACTGGAGTTCTGGTGGAATATGGAGTGAGGTCTCTCTTTGCCTCATCCTTTGTTCACACCATAGTTGTAAGTTCCAAATCCAGGCATTTAGATCCTTAATTGCAAAAAAAATTAGGTTCAGAGAGATTAAAAGTCCCCAGTTATTAAAGATGTGAGGACATCATTAAATCCTTCCTGTGGCCAGAAAGAATACATGTAATCTGATTTAATATAAGATAATGCCTTTAGCAACTACACCACATACAGACAGGGGACAAACCGATTGGATAGTGTCATATTTAATTGGTATATAAAGTCAGTGCTCAATATTAATGGGAGTAGTTTGCAGTGCATGAACAGCAGAGATATGCAGGCTTCTTCTTTAGCTTATTTCTTCAGGAGACAGTTTATTCTCTATAAGAAGTGACATACTTTGTATTCCCTCCAAGTTTATGGTAACATGGTTCATCAGTTCCAGGTCCTTCTTTGTTCTTTCTTAGATTTACCGCGTTAATTTTTTCTGCTTTTACTCATGTACTGATTTCCCAGGAGCAGAATTTCTCCATGGCGATGCAGAGACGCTGCATTGCCCTTCTCGCTGCCTTCTCAACTGCTATGCTCATCCTGTCTAATCTTGTGTTCCTCGGGGGTATACATGTTGGCAGAATCTTCTGGAAGCGTGTCTTTGTTCAAGGTAAATTGCCCTCTACAGCACTCACTCAGCTGGAGAGACACTGAAAGAGGAAAATCATATATAAGATTTAATAAAGTATTTAAAATGCAGCTGTTTAATGTGTCTAATAATTAAGCAGGAGGCTATTTAGGGCATGTGCATGGACATCTGCTTCATGGTTGTGCCAGTTCCTGTTTTGCTCCCAGTGCTTTTGTTTGGGTCTCATTTGGTACCTAAAGCATGATGGCAGGCCCTCCTGAAGCCTGTCCTCTTATGATAAGCAGTCTGAGCTGCAGCCACTGCTGAGCTGGGAGCAGAGTCAGCTCTGAGATTTCAGCAAAGACACAAGATTATGTACCGTATGATATTTTAACAAGAAATAGGTTTTAATGCTGAATTTAAATGGATTGTTCACTAAGGGGCTGTAAGAAATGCTTCACTGATATATTCTTACCTCATAAAGTTGGTACAACTGTCACATGCCAGCAAATGGTGGTTATTTATAGTCTCTCCTCCAGAGAGAAATATGTGGCTTTCAAGCTGTTAGATGCTCCACTGTGTTCACCACAAAGTCACTTACTGTGTGTGCCTGCTGCTGTTTGGAGCTGGAAACGTGTACAGTGTGTTTTATTAGTGTTGCTTGGAAACAGTTACCAGCTGTGGTAAATGGGGTTAATAAAAGCTGTGTACCAAAATGTTAAGTTGTGGGCCAAAGCACTGTGCAGATGATGGGTTCTACATTCTGATGGTAAATGGATATGTAGCCAATTTCCAGTTGTTTCTTAGTCATTTCCAACGTTTGTGTGCAACTTCTAGTTCACAAGTCCAAGATGGTCCAAAACTATGAAATGAAACTTTTAAACAGAGTGACATCATGGCTATATCGGGGGGTCTGCAACCAGCCACTCTTCAACCGTTCTGCACGGGCTCCAGAGAAAAAATGGGAATAACTCTGCATGGACAAATTAATTTATGTCCATTGCCAATGCTGCTGGCTTGTCAGTTTGATTGTGGTGATAAATTGGCATGCACCAAAAGAGACAACATTGAAAGACATTTCCAGAGCAAACGCTCAAATTTGATGAAAAGTGCCAAACTGGAAATGAGCAAAAAAAAAAAAAAAAGCAGTGCAGGCATACTTAAAAAAAGTGGATCAAGTCCAAATTCAACTACTGCTGCCAGTCTTGTGGTAACTCAGGAGATATTAAGGCTGTTCATAAACACAGAATACGCAGATTAATCACTCATTGAAATATCAGAACATCTCTTCTTTTACTTAAAAAAAGCAACAAAAAAAACTTGAAATAATTCAGAAAATTAGAGTTGTGTTTCTGCAAAGATCATCAAGGATAGGACAATTGAAATGACAACAAACATAATGGTTTAGCAGACTTGTTCAGCACCAGCAGACTCAGTCACTTGCAATGAGTCAAGCGATATTGAACAATATTGAACAAACAGCACTGTTGAATTACTGTATGATGTGCAGGCTTGGCATTTTCTTTTGTCATGACACACAAAAAGCAATACAATTTTAACAGTTTTACTTATTGTATGTTATTGTAAGTTAGTCAAATAGGTTTTACAGCTCTTAAACTATGTTTATTTGGTGGGAGAATGTATTAAAAATGGCTCTTCTTTTTTTTAGTAAACATTTCAGACCCCTGGGCTGTGTTAATTGATTGTACATAGTTTATGGACTTTGACATGTAGGCTGAAAAAGCCAGCACATGAATCATTATCCTTTTGGATGACTGGTTATGTGACTACTGATGACAGGAGCCTTAGCTATCCTTTTACATGAGGTCTTTCAACCCATTTTTAATTCTAAAAGTACTGAAGTACACCTTTAATTTAGACCGATATATCTCTGGTATTGATGTGAATGGTTTGTTCTGATCACATTTCAAAATCAAGTAATACAAACTGTGAGTCCAGCAGTAAGACATACTGTAAAAACTGAAAGATGTGCCATGACAAAAGCAGCTCTAGGGGGGCATTTAGAATAATTGGAATGATTCTCAGTTATAGCAGAAATCATCATTATTTTGTCCTGTGTTGAGATTATTTATTTGAGTTGAGTTTCTAACCTAACATGTCTAGAAGATATTTGTTCATATGTTGCAAAACGAAAGCTAAAAAAGTTAGCACAACTTCAGCAATAGACGAAGCCCCCACAGATTGCCTGATTGTGGGCCAAGAGCTGCGAAGACCAACAGCTGGGAGGACAGCAGGCTAGAAAATTTAGGAGAGCTGCAGACCAGTAGAGAGACCACAGGAACTGGGAAGTTGTACATTTTTTTCATATTAAGAGAGCACATTGGGCCTTTAACATCACTGTTTCTTAACCTTGGGAAAATTCTGCGAATATCTTTTAAGAACACTTTTTTTGCAATGAAAAAGAATATAAGGACTAATAAAAAGCCTGCAGAACCTATATTCCTTGTGATTTATCATTGATCAGATCAGCGATAAATCCCAGTATCAGCACTGACTTATCGTTTGCCCCATCAGTGGCTGACTTTTTCATTGTTTTAAGTTTGATCTTTGTTACCATCTTTTATACTTGGATGACAGGAGCACAAAAACATGGACTACTTTGCAAATTAGCCCTTGATTTCCACCCGACGCTCTGATGTGATCTGATAAAACACACACCAACTCCATCATTATACTTTAAAACAATAAAGAGGGATAAAGAGGCCTTGAAAATTTGAACCTAAGTAACCTGACAAAAGTGTTATTCTAGTTATGAGTTGGGTTATACTGTGACAGTAAAAATATGTTGGAAGCCTGGCAGGCTTACTGCAAATGGTGCCCAGCATAATGCTTCCTCTAGCTTTCTTTACCTCTTTCATACACACATAATTCTGTAGAGTCAGTGAAAAGAGGAGAAGGGGATGTGGAAATACCATTTCTCTCATGAATTATTCAGGGAAAGAGCTGCTAACTAAACTGAGAATCTAAGTTTGCTTTTATGTGGTTCGCTCAGATTATTGAAACGCTAAAAATAAACATGCTGACGCCTCTCTGAAGATGATTAGAAATAGATCATTTAACAAGCTACTTTGTAATCTTGCTGCTTTCAATGATTTGCTTGTGTTTTTCTGCTATTAATGTAATGGATCTACCAGAAATGCCTAAAGCCACTTCTGGTATCCAGGGAGGATGCCTAGTGGGAGCACCTTCATTAACATAAGATCAATGCTTTTAAATCAGCTTGTCTTGGATTTTTAGTTGTGCAGGCAGTGGTGTAATTGAAGTCTCCAATTTCCTAGCCGCATTGCATGTCCCTAGTTGTATATGTTGCTATCCCCTGAATTGTCAGTATGTATGTATGTTGTCTGCACCCAGTACCTGTAACTCCCTCAGTAATATGACTCTAAAGTGGCAGTGTAAAGGGAGCAAGAGTTATTAAAAAAGATTTGTCCTGAGGAGAACAGGAATATTAGCAGATTTCCTATGGGTTCATGCAACGATAGACTGAAAAGCCTTGTTTCCATTTCTTTTCTTTTTTTTACATTTCTACAGGGAAAAACTGGGAAATATATTTTATTGTTGTTCCAGTCCTACTGATATGATCCTTTAGGGCAAAGCTTGATACACTGCAATCCACCAATTGATTGAAAGAATCGTCACTTTCCTCGAGACTCATCAATAAGAACAAAGCGTGTGTTTTTTGTGTTGTTTAAAGCTAAAAAGAACGACCACAGTCTCATCGAGTCACATTCTTCCTTATCATTTAAGGATGGCGTAGTACCACTATGATGTCATGCTATTATGCAGCTACGGTCATCCAGCTTATATCCTGCCTACCTACGGTTGGCTGTGGAAATGCAACAGAGATCAGGATTTTACCAAACTAAACTGCCCCGTCTCCAACCAGAACTCTACTAAAGGTGATTGTAGAAAAGTAGAGATGGTTACATTTACTGTGTATTTTGCATCGGGTTGCCAACTAAACGTAAAAATCCAAGCATTCAAATACACACAGTTGAAAGAGGTTTCATGTATTTATTTAATGCTCTCCGTTTTCTCTCCAGTTTATTAGGAGAGTTATGTTCTAAAAATGCTAGAAAATATAAACAAACTCTCTAAATTAAGGCCACATAATGCATTTCCATCCTTTGAACCAGGTATGTGTAGTTCAACATAGGAGCATATACATGCAGGTATGTAGAGGTCTTATTGGGTTAATAAAGGCTGATACTAAACACAGCAACTGTAAAGGTTGGAGAATATATTTCCCACAGAGGGTGTTAATGAAATGTCCATACCTGCAAAGGCAAAACACTGAGATGTCTTGGCACACATGCAAGTTCTGCTCATGACGAATGGTACACCCCTCCCCCGACAACAAACAAATAATATTATCCACAATGTGTCATACAAAGATTTTGCTTCAATATATGGCTTTTCTAGACCTTTCCGGTGTAACCTTTTTTCTCTGCAGAGATGGAACTGACAGTTCAGCTGTGCATAAAGCAGCCAGTGTGTATGTGAATTGGGTCTAGACATGAATAGAAAAGAATAGACCATTGAAAAGCATTGTGGGTGCAGGTGCGGGTTACTGAGATAATTTGGAGACAGGCCAGTTCGGGAGGAGGTGCAGACAGCTGTCCTTACCTGCCTACTCTTGACCCTTGAAGATGGAGCTATAAATAGCAACAAAAAAAGAGGATTTCAGCGAGAAATGACCAAACCATTACTTTTATAAAGCATTGATAGTTAAATAGCAGTCCCTTTTATAAGCTTAGTTTAAATGGAATTCATCTGTATTTATAAGATTTGGCCTTATTTATGCTAAAAATATATCCATAATCATGATTTTCCTTCTGAATATTTCCTACTGGGGAAAACCGACGAGTATAAGGGTTTTCCTTTTGTTTCAGGCTGGTCTACCATTGCCCCACCGATGCTCGCTTTCCTCTACTGCTTTGCTCAGATTGGACTCGACTGGACTTCTCACCCACCGTGAGTCACCTTGACTTTGTATCACAGTGAGCATCCCTGCTCAACGGACCACCAGAACAACCTGCTGACTCCAACCACTTGTCCTCACCAGACCTCACATATCGGTGGCGAATCTGGCTCACATCCACAGAAACTGTCCAAACATGGCTCCCCAAAACCCGCAGGACTTCACAAGATCTCTTTAATAGTTGAGATGAAAGATTCCTATACGCTGTGGAAAATGGAACTGCACACAAACTAATAAGATTTGTAATGCTGTTTTTCAAGGCAGTCTCTGATAGCTGCCTCAAGGCACACTTTCTATTCTGTAAGCTTCATCAAATCACTGTTACTCTATAAGACTGTAAACAATAAATAAATATGGACCAGGGCCCTGTCTTGCTTATATGACTCTGATAAGGTATTGCTCAGTGGTGCAGTAAGCTGGAGAAATATCATGTTTACTGCCCTCTTTTAGCTTGCCACCAAACCTGTTGTGCATTCAGAGGCAGCCTAGAGGCAAAATGAAGAGCAGCAGGAACCTTATTACTGTCATTGTTTCCCTTTTATAATATGTAACTTGATCAAAGCAGAACTGCATGGATAGAAGAAGTGTTAGAAAAATGTAAAATAACTGATCTTTTGATTGAAGACGGTCCAAGACATTTGTTTACTGTAAACTGTAAAGGAGGATTTATTTTTCTTTTTTTTATCATTCTTTAAGTTTCAGGCCGATTATCTTTTTTTTCTTTTTTAAATCTCTCAAACTTTTCAATGCCACAGACAAATTGAGCAAAAAAGTGATTTTTATTTTAAATGTTGTAGTTTGAAACTTGTGCAACACTTGGAAATGTGATTAACAATAACATCACAATTTCCCTTAAGGGATCAATAAAATTATCTATCTATCTAGACACTGACATACCAAAACAATACAGTTGTGGTCTATTTTTATTTATCTATTTTTTAACAAAGTTTGGTAGCTCATTGGCTGAATAGATGATTGATAAATCACTTGTTAATAAATACTGTTACAGCTAAGCCACAATATTTAAGAGTATGTATAAATAGAAGATATCAATACTTTATGTATCTCCAATGGGAAACTGTATTGTTCCAGTATAATAGATGATGTGTCAAATAGATAAGAAGAACAAGAACAGTCATTATTAAGAGTCATGTACAATAGCATATCCAGGAATGTTCTAATGGGGTGGCCGATATAAGATATAGATTAGTGTGGGTTGGCCAATCAATACATTTCACTTACTGCAATGTCGGCAGGATCATTGTTAACTTCGGTCAAAGTCCGTGTGTGAGATTAAAACAGCTTGAAGCTCTTTCCAATGTCAAAAACAAAAAGGAGTGGGCCGAAGTAAAAAATATTGAGCCCCACCCCTTCGCCATCAGTAAATCATATAGTGCTAATAAAGCGTCATTTGTACAAATAAAAATTGACTCAATATATTCAATATTATGAAGTCAATCTTCACGCTATATTGGAGGAATCGATACTTCCCTCTGCCACTGATATAATTTTAACCAATTAATGAAGTGGCAGCCAATAAACTAAAGACAATTTCCTTGCCAACCAGTACTATTTCATGCACATTACTTCGTACGTTATATTGTTAGTGTTGCGGTGCAAGTGGTAGTTGGATGGGAGGGCCTTACGTTATTGCTGTTGATAAAAAGGGGACCCTGCAGAAAAACTTTGGGAACCGCTGATGTAATGCAAGTGATTCCGGCAAGAATGATTTGGTCCTGCTAGCAGCAGAGCTGAAGACACCTCTGAGTGAATACACTGATCACTACGGTGTGTGGAGGATGAGCATTATGTTATACAAAGAATGTTACACAAGATATCCAATCAGTTCCAGGGGATTCAGAGCAGTTTCCGCTTCAGAGCCTGCTTTTGTTTAGTTTCGTCCCTGGCTCTGATACCGGTGCCCCAAAATATGGCTTCAAAGCAAGCTCCACCACCCAAGGCAAGGCAAGTTTATTTGTATAGCACATTTCATGTACAGGACAATTCAAGGTGCTTTACATACAAACATTAG
>JAOXYM010000017.1:21535389-21552681 GCA_028567055.1 Leptatherina wallacei
TTTAAAGTGTCAAAAAACTGTTAATTTATTGTTCAATAAACATGAGAATTCAATATGTGCAACACAAGAAGCCAAACTTAATACAGTCACTGGTTTTAAATGAAAGTCTAAGCAGTTTTTTTCCTTTTATAAATGTTAACAGTTTTGTCATTCATGTGTGTCATTGGTGAAGTTTAACAGCAGTTTATTTTTATTTTATTGAAAATATTTCACCTTAAATAACTTAAAGAAAACAGTTTACATTGTTTAAACAAAATATCTGTTGAAAAACATCTTGAGTTGTATTATTACATAAAAAAGAAAAATATCAGCTCTTCATTAAGGTTAATAAGTAAATGCAGATGTTGTCTTCATTTATGTGACATTGAAGAGTTTTACACTTTCAGTTTTCATAATATTTAACAAAAACTAAGAATCTACACAAATTTAACAATAGTCCCAGCTGTTTTATCAGTTACGACTGAATTTACCTGCATAAAACAACCACACAGGCTCAACTAATCTGCAATATATTTATTAGAGTGAAGAGTTTTTGACACCTTTTGGTTATTTCCATGTAGTTTGACATGGAATTAAGTGGACTTTTTGGCTGCATTCAGGTTCTTTTTAAAGTTTTGAGTAATGCTTTACTATTAAGGCTTGGTCATTCTCGGCTGGAGGGCGGACACAGACAAGGGATCCTGTTCAATAGATTGATTCAGAGAACAGAGACCTCATGCAGAAAGCTGGCAGGAAGTTACAGAGTGAAGTAGATTTAGTGACTAGTTAAAGACTGTTAAAACAGATTAATGGAGAATCTGTTTTTTTTTTTAACCATAAGCAGTTGTTTTGACATTTTATATTTTATGCGAATAAGACATCTCCAAGGAGCCAGTTAAAACTCTGCTTTGAGTGGATTCTTTTCTTTTCTTGAACCCACTCATCATAGCACATTTACTGCAGCAGTTGTTGTTTTTGTGCTAAACTAATAACAGAACCTCTACCTTTCTTTTTTCCTGTGGATAGGATTTTTAGATGTACCCATGCTTTAGTATATGTGGGCTATAGTTTACAGTAAGTGCAGCTCGTTTTGCCCGGATGCTGTTGACTCACTTGCATAAAGCTGAGCCATCCCATGCAGCCCATGTATGTAGAAAACATCTCTGTGGTATCAGTATTCTCATCTCACTCTATGACCTCTTTTCCAAAAATGTCTAAACTACACCCTCAAACTGCTCTAAGAATACAACATGCTGCAAACCTGTACTTTTGTATTTGTCCTGAAAGCCATAAAAAAGCCTGAAGCACAGAATAGTGTGATTTATTCTTCCTTATTTATTATTCTTACAATTTAAAACTTTATGGACAGTTTTTTCATTCGTCCATCTGGCATATGTGTCTCATATGAATCAAACATATGAAACTTGGCTTTCTTTAAGATTGCAGTGGTTGTGTCTGTTGAACTTTATAGTTTTAACCTCAACAGTAAACATTTTTCCTCAATAACTTTCATGGATTTCCCTGATAAGATTAAAAAATAACTTCATCACATTTTTTTTAAAGAAATCAATCCATTGTACAAATGTTTTTTTTTAACATCTTAACAATTATTATTATTATTAACAATTTGAATATCCTATCAAGAAAGAAGATCATATGATAATGTAACACATTTTCATCAATAAGATTCAAATCCTTGAAAAGAAATCTAAGAACAGCTTTTGTGCTACTTGGATAAATAATTGATCTGCTATTACATAATTTCTATTTCCTTTCTTTCACTAGAGTGACTAAATTCCTTCGTGTTACTGTCTGACCTCTTTTTCTTTCCATAAGATTTGTGAACATTTTACTCATGAGCAGCAGATTTATAAATTACCTGTGGTAGAGAGGCCACGGTGAGGCGATTTTTGGGCTATTTCTATTCTTAGATGGAAATTCTCGTGAAAGCGGACCCAGTATGACCCACAAACACTGGCTCTTAACCAAACGAGTTCTCACTTCTGTGAAGACATGCCCATTTATTTTTAGCAAACTGAATTTTTGATGGAAATGGAGGCAACAGAAAACTCAGCATCTTCTTTTTTCCACTCAGCCATGTCCATCTCAGCTTGTCCTTTGTCTTGTTATGAGATAAAAGCATGCAGGGAGCATAAATTATCCAGATGAATAATAAATAATATATAGTTATGTTTTTTCTTTCTTTTTTTTAACAAATCTAAGAATAATTCTACTGTATACTAAATATAGATTTAGCAAAGCTCCTGCTTCTACAGTGACAGAATTGACCTAAAACCCCTTTAGACTTTTATTATCTGTTATTCAGACATTTTATGTGTGTTTCTGTTTACTGTAATCCATCAATTTTGGCCTTTTATTATCTGCAAGAACACTTTAGATTTAAAAATTAATCATATATGACTTAAATCTGAAACCTTTTCCTATTAGTCTCTGTTTTTAAAGGACATAAACTGTATTGCTCCACGCCACAACTCACAGTTTTGATTTACTTCATATTTAATACACATTTCTTTCTAAACTGCTATCTCTGTTACCAGAATATTGCATCTTGTTTTCCTTTTTTTTCCTGATAAAAAGATTTCTGACAGTGCATCCATGGATAGAAAGATTTTGGTTAACAGTATCATTTAGTGGGATAAAGTTTCATTTTGAAATGTATTGTGTGATGATGCACAAACACATTATAGGTTCAAGATTCATGTATTGGGTGATGTGACATATGAAACAATCATAACATTTGAATGAATTTTGTTTCTTATGGAACTGAAAAAATGCTTATGTGTAAAACACAAGGACACTTTTAAAGAAAAAGTCATGAAATAAAACCAAACAACTAGCGCATTTGATTCAGTTTGACAGGATAACCTAGCCAAAGCTGCTGTTCATTACAAGAAAAGTAAAAGAAACAACACTGTTTTAGGAACTAATAAACATACAACAAAATCTCCCATTAGTTTCATTTACAGCATCCCTTGGTGTGTGGATGCCTAAACTCGTTTTACATGTAAAAAGAGCTGCTAATTAATCTTGATAAATGGGATTAAAATGATTTGCCAAAAAAAACAAAACAAATACCTCAAATGAAATCTCTGTAGGTGTAAACAGTAACTTTCCTGATATTATCCAAAAACTTTTTACAAATTGTCTCTCGACAGCAAAAAAGGAGCAATAGTTTTAAGTTAATGGTTGAATACAAAAATGTCAGTAAAATCCTCTTTAAAAAAATCATTTACTTTTCATATCTTTGTAGAAAAAGATAAATTTACGCCTGTGCGTTTAATGGTGCAACATTTCAGTTCATGCCATTAACCGTGGTTTTGCAATATGTACATAAAGTTTTAAACACTGACTATAAATACATAAATGTAATGCAGTGTAATGTAAACATGCATCATTATACAATTACATGTAAATGTAAACCTATTTCTTTAAGGTGATAGTTTTCTTTTTTATCTGGTGTGAATTGGCAATTGTTCAAACATTGTGGTCATATACTCCTGTAGATGTCCCCCAGTTTTATTGATATTTTAGACAGTCTGCATTTTAAACACTAATGCTGTCAAAATGACCTTCGTTTTTAACTTTGCCTCTTGATTTAGGAGATATCAAACATGGCCAAAATGTCATGTAATGAGGGAAACATGGAAAAGTAATCAATTTAAAAGACATCTTCATACTTTAGTGAAGAACTAACATAAGATCATTAAGGACTCTGTTATATAATTAAATATAACAGGGACAGCACATGCAGTACTGTTCAAAAGCAAAGGGTGCTGCCTCTTGAAGACTTCTGGATATTGGCCAATCAGAAGAAAGTACGCTTTTAGGGAAGTAGTTCAGGAGACAGGTGGTAAAATGGCTCATTTAGGACAGAAAATGAATTAGGGGGCTGCATTAGGGACCAGAATTAGATAAGAATCGTAATGTGAATCATGCAAAGTGTAGTCCAAGAATAACAGCTGGGAATTTGCAAACATGAGGACAGAAATATTAAAACATGCTAAATGGCAGCTGGCTTAAAATGTAAAAATTCATGTCAGGGATCATTAAAGAGAAAAACCCTTGCTATAAGCAGATGCTAAAGACCCAGTGGTCTCATCCTCTTTATCAGACCTTATACATAATATTTTTTCAAATATTTTGCTAAAAGGCATTCCTTGTTATGTTTATGACAGTTATGAAAGGAGCATATCCATAAACAGGACCGTTTTCTGCATTATTCAATTATGTATGCATCCCTGAAGCTAAAAATGCACGACTCTCAAACAAAACTGTATTATGTATGTGGCTGTAGTGTTCATAAATGAGACTAACAAATATGAGACTTCAGGAAAGATGGATAAGGACCTCACTACTGCCCTGACTAGTTAGCATTTAAATTTATTTTTCATCAAGCACATCTATTTGTGGTTTATGGAAATTACACTGTAAGCTCTACTCAAACATGATTTTGGAAAATGAGATTGCCTGGCCAAAGTTATCTTTTGTATAATTCATAATCATCTTAGCAGCTGATTTAATAAGAGATGTGTTTGAAGAAATTACTCAGAGATAGTTTTAAAATCGTCCTATCTCACTGCCAAAGTGAAATGACGCAAATGACTCTACGACGTCAATTAATGAAATATGCCCCATCTGCAAAATGAGGCTCATGTATGTTACATATGACATGCAAATAATCTCATATGAATGATTCAATTACAAACCAATGGTTCATGCTGCCTCCACTGAAGCCTCCCAACAGAGATACAAGATCTGTCGAGATAAAATCAAACTTTGCTAATTATCTTTCCATCTCAGTGCGCTGGAAAAATAAATCAAACCTATGTACAAACATAGAGCTGTCAGTGTTCACTCCAAGTGTTCACTGCTACAACACCAAAGTCTTGGCTACAACCTTGACTTGCCAACGTTCTCTTGTTAACCAGCAGGTACACCCCTACAATAAAAGGCCGGCTGATCTTACAGACCACAATGATGCCTATAGATGGTGTGCCCAGTGCAGCCTCAGCTATCCAAGTAATTGTGATATTACTGGATTCCAGCTGAGTTCAGGGTTTATTGTTACCTGATAAGTCTTCCATCCTTCAAGAAAAGATGTCCTCTTTATCCAGTTCTGGTGAAGCAGGTCTAGAAATGTCAAAAAGAGGCTGCGGAGAGCCAGTGCTTGAATTCCTGACTTTGAGAAGTTTAAGTGCTTCTGCGAGTTGCGCCTCAAGGCTGGACATTCGAACATTCAGGTTCTTGAGGTCGTCCTTAAGCTCAAGCTTGAGTTCCTGAAGTGAAGCCTGAAGCGTTTGCTCAGGGATGGGATAAAAAGTGTGCCTCGTTTCTGGAGGCTGAGCAGGACTCCGGTCCTGAGGAGTCATGCGGAACTCACCTACTTTGTCCAGACGCAGGTCACTTTTGGTGATTCCACTGTCACACGAGTCCGTCTTCTTTAGAGATGTCTGTGAGTCATGCGCAGTGATCCGTTCAGGTAAAGTCTCCATGGATTCTGCTTTGGATACTTTGCTCCAGTTGTCGGCTTTGGCCATAGACTCCTTGAAGCGACCCCAGCCTTTGACTTTGACTGGTTCTGCAGCCCGGCCTCCGACTAAAGAAACGGGTGAGGGCACCTGCAGCTTTGCCTTTTCTGCGGGTATGCTGCTCGGTGGTGATGAAGGTGAAGGTGTTGAAGATGAGGGTGTTGCTGGGCTTTCAGTCACTGTGACAATGCTGGTAGATGTAATGGCTGCTTTAGCCAGTGGGACATCCACATAGACGGTGCCCTTCTCGATGTCTTGCTCGTCCAAATCAGGTTTCTCGGTGGCCATGCGGGCTTCCTTCTGCTGACGAAAGCGCTGAAAAAGTTTTCGTACTGGGTGGTCTGGGGGCAAGTTCAAAGGGGCTTCGTTTTTACGCCTTTGTCGTTCCTCCTCCTCTCGTTTCACATCACTGATCTTCCGGAAGACAATCTAGAAGACAATTTAAAGTACTAATGACTGAAACAGCATCACAATAGCCACCAACTAGATCTGAATGATAGAAAATATTGTTATTTGACTGCATATTAACAGCATAACTATGAATGGCCTCTACACAAAATTACTAAAAGTTAACAAAATTACAATTAAACCAAATCCACATCAGTTTCAGGTTCTATCATACTGATAGTACAGTTTTAGTGAGGAAGACTGACAATATTTCAAAAGGTGTGATCCCTTTAAATGTCACATAGGCTATTCCCCAAACACAGAGAGAAAGTTCACATCAAGCCTCTGGCTTCAGTGGGTGACGCACATTACCACCCACCCACCCACCCAGCTGCTGCTAACAGGAAACTGTAAATTAAGGCCAAAACACTTTAGATATTTGTTATTCTGTCCTTGTTAAACAATAAAGGCTTTTAAAATTCTTGAAACTTTTGTACACCAAGCTCATGAACACTGGCATATTTACACACCGAGCCATACATAAAACCATATAAAACACATCTGACATAGTTACGCACTTTATTGGCACCAAGCACTTCATGACAAACTATGTAAGTAAAATAGGGTTAACTGGGTATTGAAAATGGTTTATCTACTTTTAGATGTTTGGTTTCAGTATTGCCAGCAGGGTGTCAAACTGGAGCATAAAAACAATTACTTTATGTTAGGAAGTAAGAGGAATTTTATCATCCCTCCTGCTTTACAGCTACATTTTGCCTCCTACTACAAATATCTTGGACTGATAGATTAATAAAACTCATTGAACTCAGTCTGCAAACTGTCTGGGATCATGACTTTTGTTGGAGAACAGTTTAAACAAATGTAGCCAATGTAAAAAACATAAATATACTTCTAAAAAATTTCTTAATGAAAACTATTAGTAGAAGAATAATATAATAATTTTGGTAACAGTTTTAAGGTAAATAAAATAAAATAAAGGCGCCACATCATCAGCAGAGAAGATACAATGCTGGACCGGGCTCCCCTGTTCGCTAATGCTAGCATGAAGATTAGTTGTGCAAAAATGAAAGAATCAGTCTGACATCATTTAAACTTAACTACGATCATGTGAAAGTTTATCTTATCCATATAAAAACTATGAACGGCAACAATCAAACAATATATATGAATTATATATATATATATATATATATATATATATATACATATATATACATACATATATATATATATATATATACACATACATACATACATATATATATATATATATATATATATATATATATATATATGTATGTATATGTATGTATATGTATGTAACAGCCCCCCCCAATGTCGTATATGTATAAAGCCTAACCAGGGACAAGAATTGCAAATTTGCCATGGCTTTTCTTTCTTTCTTTTTTCTTTTACTGTATTGGCCATAACAGACAGATTAAAAAATAAATTAATATTAATATTAAAGAGAATATCTAATTGCAACCTATTAGTTGTTTTTCATTTTGAAATTGAGAATGGCATTACTGAACCACACCTCTGAATGCAAGATCTGCTAATTAACAAGTTGTCAATGTGTCAAATGTGGCCCTCTGCAAAAATATATCCCCTGCTTTTTGGCAAAATTGTTAAATTAAACAGGATATAATATTCCTGATTGTATCCAGTGATGTGTTTATTTTATGAAGTGATATGTAGTGGATTTTATAAGCTATTATATTGATAATGAATTAAGTTTTAAATGTTGAAACTTATCAAAATGTTCTTTTTTAACCTGAAGTGGCTTAACATTTGTTTATGTGGATTAGAAATGGACTGAGATGTGATTTCTAAGGCAGAGTATATAAACACTATGTAGTTAGAATTTAAGGTCTGTACCAAAGGTAGCCTCAGAGGATGTAAGAATATAACATCTAAACAAAATAATGCATGATATCAATTTCAAAACTCTGTAATAATTGTCTAATATCTAAAACAAACCTAGTTTTGGCATTTCATTCCTGAAAGTTCTTTCACATAGCAAGCAAATTATTTTCAATAAGATGATCATTATTTTAGCTGTTTTTCATAAAAACCAAATAAGCATTTTTTTAAAAATGTATTTATGTTTAATTGAAGAGGTGCTCACAGCAGCACTTTGTATTATTCTTAAGTGTTTTTCTTTTACATAGAAGATAACAAGAGTGTAGCATATGGGGTTGTCATAGAGCTTCTCCAATATGACTAATAAGACATAAAATAAATTCACTTGTAACTAGGCGTGACGATAAAATAATAAATGAACAGTCATAAATCATCTGTGAAAAGGAAGACAGTTCATCTTATTTCATGCAGCCTATTACATTCCAACAGCTCACATTGCTTGAATGCAGGCAGCCCACGCTGTATTGTCTGCTGCACTTTTCCATTTAAAAACACAATCTCAAGAGTTGCAGGAAGCATTTGGCTCCTTGTTCAATCCATCTCTGGATTTCCCTGCTGTAGACATTCAGGAAGTATGGGACCCTGGTGAATCGTGACTTTGATGCAGCAGATGAGATTGCTTCTTTATATGCAGGCAATTCAATCTTGCGCTTAGGCTCACTTGGGCAGACTCACCGTATGAATGATGTAATGATTGGTAGCTACACTTATGTTGTTGATCACAGCTGCTCATTTCTGAGAGAAGGATATGAGAATGGCTTTAATATATGGTGACTATTTAATGGGACTGTTCAAGTGTTCACTTGTATGAGCTCAGGCAGCACAGACGGCCAGGACATCGGTAGCCTTCTTTATTTATCTCTAGGCTTTCAAGTAATTGAAAACAGGACTCGTACAATACTTTCATGAAAATCAATGTGTTTTCCCTGTTTACCAATAGCCATAACTTACGGTATTAATATACTGCATTTATATCACAGTACTGTGGTTTTCATCATCAGCGACAGAGTTCTTAAATTTCCCAGCTAAATTTATACGACCTTCATCTGCATGAGAGATATGCAACAAATGTGTATGTGTATTTAAAAAAGGTATTATGACACTCAGATTGCATCAGGGTCAAAAATTTTAAACTTGCTTTTATTACATCTGATCTGAATGGGTTGCAAATAGTATTTGTTCACTGGGATGGACTGAAGATCTGTCCAGGATGTACCCTGCCTTTCACCCAGTAGCTGCTGGCATACGCTCTAACCCCCCCACCCCATGACCCTGCGTTAGCATAAGAAAGAACAGATTATGGGTGGATGGTGTGGGGTCATGCAATTCCTCATAAGTGTATACTGTAACTGTATCACAAATTTTACCTTTATTATTTGTGTTTTATTTAAACTTTTTTTGTGTGGTTTTACTTGTTTTCTGCATTTTGCTCTTTTTTTAAACTGTTGTTTGAAAAGCACTTTATAAATAAAATGTATTATTATTATAATTATTATAATTATTACTATTATTATTATTATTATTGTTATTTATTATTATTAATATTATTATTATAATTATTATTAATAATATTATTATCATCATTATTATATGAAGGAGAGTTAGCAAACACTTATGGATAAATGGATATATTGAGATTTTCTGCACATATTGTTACATGAATATTTTCTCACTATATCTGCACTTGCAGCTTTGCTCTATTCTGTTTCACATGCGCCAAAACGTGGCTTCTTTTCAGCAACTCTTCCTCATCTTCCTTCTATTCATACGAAGTTTAAAATAAACCATCCTTCTTTATAGCTGATGTTTGCTGTGCTCATGATCTCTCACGGTTGAATTCCATCTACTGGAACTTATCCAAGAGGAAACATACTAACTGTGTTAGAGATTGCGAGCACATTTTAACTGAGGGCAACTGGTGTTTCTAAATGAGGTACACTTTGATATATCATTGATGTTACAGTCAAGTGAAAGCAGCTCCACATATTTAAGGTTAGGCTGCCTGCCCATGTGAAAAAAAATCTGGCTCTATTTAAAAGTGACGATGGCAATTATTCTAGTTAATTAATTGTGCAGTACTAACATGGTCCATTTACCTAAAGCTGATGCTGCTTCCCGGCTACAGTTCAATAAATCCTGCCTTTTGAAGGCTGTCATTTTTAGCTTTCTGTTTCGAAAAATTTTGATTAGATTTTTTTTGGAAGTTGCAATTAGTGTTGTTGTTAAATGATGAGGACGTTTTGTGTTTATTGAGGCAGATAGATCATATACTATATGTATAAGAAAACTATCAACTTTTTAGTCAAGCGTGTTGTTTAAGTTTCATTATCAGCCAAAAAATGCTAAAGAAACTGATAAATAATGAAAGAATGTTTATACATATATTTCTATATCTCTATATTTGTAATGCAGGTGTTTGACACAATCTAAGCTCAACATTAAGACAAAAACCGTGTAAAGCCCAAATCTAAACACAATCTGTTTCAATCTGCTGAGAAACTCACCCTCTTTCTCAGGTTGTAAGTGAGCAGCAGGTTTCTGGAGAAGTGGTTCGAAAATGCCGTGTAGAACTCCAGCACCTTCTGTAGAGCGTCACGTTTAATGACGTGCAGGTCGCAGTAGGTCAGCGCTCTGACGTTGGCGCAGGCCTGAGCCAGAGTGACCTCCTTCCAGAAAACATCTCCAAATACGTCTCCCTTACCTGCAGAGAGAGGACACAGTGTTTAACCGGTGATTTCTCCACAAATCATGGTTTTAAGGGGCTATGAGCACATTTTGGGATGTTCTGTCGGCCTGTCTGAGCAGAGACGGGAAGGATAACTTAAAATTGCTTTTTATAAATCGTTTTCAGCAAGTTGCTTGTTTACAAGGACTTTTCCAGAAAACAAAATGTTCTCATTTGCCAGACACGAGCACTGTAAAACTTCACTTTACTCCCTTGATTTGTTAAAAAGTGTATAAAATGTCAGTACATCTGTAAAACCTCATTTGTTGTTATAATCTACTTTATCACACCATCCATCCATCCATTTTCAGGCGAGAGGCAGGGTACACCCTGGACAGGTCGCCAGTCTGTCGCAGGGCCACACACACACACACACACACACACACACACACACACACACACTCACAGGGAGAATTTAGAGTGACCAATTAGCCTATCATGCATGTCTTTGGACAGTGGGAGGAAGCCGGAGTACCCAGTGAGAACCCACGCATACACGGGGAGAACATGCAAACTCCACACAGAAAGGCCACTACTTCAAACCCCTTCCGAGCTCGAACCAGCAACCCCCTCTGGCTCAAGCTCCACCCGGGGCTTGAACCAGCGACCGTCTTGCTGTGAGGCTGCGGTGCTAACCACCACACCACCGTGCAGCCCCTTTATCACACCATTATACTCAAATATAAAGGCTGAATATCATGTTGAAATACCAGTTAGTCCCCATTTTAACATCATAATTTATATGGATATTAATATATCTGTGTAAATTTAATGTGTTTTGTCATCTTCTTTTATGCAAACATTTCTAAGTTAATAAACTTGTGGTTATCAGACTGTGACACTCAGTTTTATTTCCCATCACTTGTCAACAAAATAGGGTAAAATGTGTTTCTTCTACTAAATTTTACAATCTATATTTCTGGAGATCTATCAGGGATAATTCCAAAGTAAAAACATGATGTTTTTATGTTTGGTCAGTAAATAAAAAGTCACTCTTTAGGAAGGGCTGGTAGTGTACTTGCTCATTTTATTTATTTCTCAGTTACCAATGCTCCATAAAAGTTGAAAAAAAAAAAGACTTTGCTTGCCTGGTTGTGGAAAATCCTCTCCCAGTCTGACACACATTAACATTTAATTGTTACCATTGAATTATTAACTTGTCATTGAGGCTTTTTCCAGACAATTGGTAAACCCCTAAAAAATTCTGCATGATATAATGACATATAAACACATTTTTCTGTGTGAAAATAATCCCTTCATGTCATAAAAAAGCCTCCATCCAACTCTACACCTAATATAACATGCATAGATTAATGAATATGAAAATTAGTTCCACCTCTGTCTACATTTGTTCCCTGGCTGCTGCAGCTGCTGCTCCTCAACTCTGCTTAAACACTGTTGACTCTTCAGCTTGACTATGTCATTGAAAAGCTAATAATATGTTGCAAATATTGGATAAGCCTTGTTTCTGACTGCTTGATTAGCTTCTATTTAAAAGCACAACATGCCCATAAACCAAATTACAAACTTGATTTTGATTTGAGAATTTTCACAGCCTGGCAACCTCTTGTTAAATGCTTTCAGCTGATCAATACAATAAATGACTTATAAACCATTACCACAATTAAAATTCCAGCTTTTGGGTGCTTTGTGTAAAAACTGTTCACTCATGCTTACATTTGATCAGCAGGCTGTCTGTTGTGACTCATGTTCAGCGCTATTTTGAGTTAAAAGGCTCAACATGACCATATTATATGAGAAGTTAAAACCATGAACGGCTATGACTCAAAGTGATCAACAATTAAATCAACACAATCTTAGCCTGATCTTTGTAGCTTTACATGACTGAAAGCATGTCACTGGATGGCATCTTGAACATTAAGCAGTCTATGACAACAATCACAGCAAAAGCATTAATTAAACCATCAAACCGTCATTTTTATCAAAGTGATCCACTAAACAGCTGGTATTTATAGAAAAGAGCTTTCTTGTTTGCTTGTTTGTTTGTCTTTCTTGCTGTTTCTGTTTACAACGCCATTAACCTAATGAGAATGTGATTCATAGTTGCCTCTTCACAGCCTCCGTTAGACTAGCATCTCCATCCAGGTCAATGGTATCAGCTAACTATAACAATTTGTCCAAAAAGGAACTGATTGCAGGTTGTTGTTGGAAAGCAGCCAAGATGTAAATGTGCCTCCCATCCATTATTCACAATCAAATCATTTGTTACAATAAATAGTAAGTTTTAAAAACATTCTCAAAGTTTTTCCTATAATTCTTATAAATAAGATCAAATCTATCTGCAGCTGAAGAGCAGTTGAATCCTTATCAATGCTCACGGCCGTGGATCACTATACTTCATACTGTGTTCCTTTTCATCAGATCAAGTAAGGTCTTGTTTACTCCCCGATCTCACGGCCATAAATCAAGATACTTGCATATATCTGCTATATAACTGCAATGAGTATATTTTTTTTTTAAATTGGTAGCAAATGCATGCAAGAGGTTAATGAAAACTACTTCAAATTTTAATTTAATTTACAAATATCAAACCAGCACAAATACATTTTCACTCATTTGGAGTTACAGGTTTCCAAATCCAAAATCCATCCTCTTTTAGCCCTGGTTTTGGTCTTAACAACCACCTGCGGTAAATACAGTGGGTAAAATACATTTTGAAAACAACATTTTTCTCTGTAAATATATCTCTAATGGGGCTATTGACATGAAATTTTCACCAGATGTTGATAACAACCCAAGTAATCCATACGTACAAACAAACAAACAAACAAAAATATCCAAAACTAAATGATGTGTGATGAAGTGGAATGACACAGGGGGAAAAGTATTAAAATCTCTTACTGAAATGAATTTAATCCTTGATACAAAAGCCTTTGTTGGCACAGACAGTTTCATGATGCCTCCTGAAAAGAGAAACTAGTCACATGCATTCTTCAAGTGTGATTTTGGATCATTGCTGAAATGTCCACCCTTGGTTCATCGTCCTGGTAAGATGGCAGCAGATTGTTAATCAAGAATGTCTCACCTTTTCCTCAATCATATTAAGTATGCCAGTACCACATGCTTAGAAACATCCCCACACCATGATGTTTCCACTGTTGCTATGGTGTTATTGGGGTGATGTGCAGTGGCGTGCAGTGCCATTTGTCCTCCAAACACAGTGTTTATTATAACATCCAAAGAGTTTCATTTTGGTCTCATCTGATCAGACTGTATTCTCCCACAGGCTCGTCTCCAAATGTTGTGCAGCAAACCTTTAACAAGTTTCAACATGCTTCTTTTTTAGCAATGAAGTCTTACGTGGTGAGTGTGCATACAGGCCGTCGAGTGCATTACTTATTGGTTTCTTTTAAATAATTATACCGGGTAATTCCAGGTGTTTTAATTAGAAATTGTGTGAGGAGCACCTGGTCATGGCCAGTTTATGTTGAAATCATGTTCTTTCCACAGGTTATGACCCCCAGTAGTGCTCACTGGAACATTTAGAAGTTTAGACATCCTTCTGTAGATAATGCCATCAGTATGTTTTGCTCTTTACTTTTGCCCATCATGAGACGCTGCTTGTGAGACACCTTTTTGTAAGCCATCTGTGGAGACTGAACCAGCTGATATTAATTTGCATTGACAAGGGGCAGGATGGCTTTCTAATTACTGATTGATTTCAGCTGGTATCTTGGCTTCCCCCTTCCTTTTTGCACCTCACTTTCTTCATGTGTTCAATACTTTTTCTCTGTGCCATTCCATGTCATTAGACATGACTTCATTTCTGAACTCATTTATGTTTGGATTACTTGGGTCGTTGCCAATATCTGGTGAAAATTTCATGTTAAGGGTAGCACATCCCAAATTGAAGGGAAAACAGCAGTACTCACATTAGTACTGCTGACGTGAGATTGTTCATTTTAGTGTTGCATTCTTTACAAGTGATATGTAGATGATTTGACAATGACTAATTACTAGAAGCCTATACCTGTATAGCATTAAGTGGTGGTGTATATATTCTGTGCATGACCTTGTCAGAATCGAAGCGGCTCTAATGAAGGCTTTGTGCTGAAACGTGGAAGTGCATCTTTTATCTGTGATGTGAGCCAATAAACAGCTCAAATGTGAGTTGCTGCTGTTTTTCCTTCAATTTGGGATGTGCTACCCTTTTTTCATTTTTTTCATCAACTGTATGTTGCTCTTCAAAAGCTGCTTGCAAGAGACCCCCCCCCGCCCCTTTTTTTTTCTTTTCTAGAAAATAATCCTGTTGTTGAAATGATCATATGAAGGTGTTGGCACATACTCCACAGCTGGTTGTTGTTTTTTGTCTCTCGGCTAAGATGAGGTCAGGTCAGCTCTCCTTTAAATGGATGAATCTATACCCATCAGGTCTTGGTATGTTTCTACAGGTCAGTGCTGCACTGCAACCACTGTTTTGGACCCCTGAAGATATTTATTTCACACATTGTATCAAACCAGCAGCAAAATTGGTGGAGCTTGCTCTAAAAATCTATTAAAACTTGAGTCACTACAGTCATGTGTTCAACACATGTCACCATTTGGAAAGAGTAGCACAAGTATTGATCTTAAGTCTCTGAGAACAGGAACAGAAGAATAGGTGACCCTGCAGCTTCTTTTTTATTTAAAAGCTGCACAAATATTGTAGGTCAGGAGTGTCCAAAGTCAGTCCTCGAGGGCTGCTGTCCTGCATGTTTTGGATGTTCCCTACTGCAGCATTGAATGAGACTGATGGGTCAACATGATTGGGCAGAACTTGACAACAAGCTATTGAGGAGAGCCATTTAATTTGAATCGGGTGTGTTGGATCAGGGAAACATCTAACACCTCCGGGATTTTCAGGAACGGAGCTAGACACCCCTGTTGTACATATTCACATTCTACTGTACTTTTTCAATGTAGTATCATATGTGGGGATCGACGGGGTGGTGTATTGATTAAAGAAAACAAAATCTTTATCAAATATTCAGAAGCAGAGAGCTGACTGCATAGGATTCAGACAAAGCTGTAAATCCCAGAGTGTATATAAAGTGTAGCTGAGGGGGCTGTGTATCACACAGTGTTAAACAAATTCTTGCCCAAATCTTGAATCCATCTGTCAGCAGAAAAAGATCCGCAAGCAGCTCATCTTTCACTGCAGTACAGAAAGAAGAAAGTAAGGCAAGACTTTTTTTGTTGTCGTTGCTAAGCTGCAAAACACTTATGCTCAAACAGTCCCAGAGGCCACTTTGACCGAACTGCATCTTTGCTGCTGTAAACCAATTTTGACTATAGACGTTTGTAACTGTCGACAATACTGTCTCAGCAGAGCTGCTACTAAGATCTTTGTCTCTGTGTCACAGTTTAAGACACCTATAACACTGCATTATGAGACAGACAAGGCAGATTTAGGTCAGTTGGGTGAAAGGGCAGCCTTACTTTAACTGATTGAACTCATTTTCTATGTATTATGTACTCGTTTGGCAAAAATATGAATCAAGAATTGTTTGTGAAAATGTTTTCAAAAGATCTGAAAAGTCTCTTCTGGACTTTATCACATGGTAAACCAATTAAAGCTATTAGAATCCATAAATCCAACTTGCTATCCTCTTCTTCTGAGGCAGCACAAAAACCAAGAGGGTACAGAATTTATTTCACTCCATTTCAAAATAGTTGTAAAGCTGCTTCTGTTTTAAGTTACAGGAAGTTGCAACTAAAGTGCAAAGTTAAACTAAAGCATTACTCTGAGCTATTTAAACTCTTCATTTGATAAATGAGAAAATCAGGAGTTCCTCCAAAGTGCTAAACTCACCTAAAATGGCCACCACTTCATCATCCTGAATGACCTCCAGGGATCCCGACACCACGAAACAGAGGCTGTCCACACTTTCACCAGCGTGGTAGATCAAGTCACCGGGAGCACAGTGGATTGTCTGAAACTCCATGGCCAGAGCTCTGAGACAGCCATCGCTGGCCAGCCGGAAAGCTGGATGCTCTTTGAAAACCTTGCGGTTAAGATGAACACAAATATCTGCTCTCATGTCCTTTGGGCAAATCTGCAACACCTGGAAAATAGAAAAAGTGAGAAGAGATGAATGTTAGAGAGGAAGCCTGGTGGAAAATCTTCATCTGGTACCCATCACAAGTAGTTGTAGATCACAATGTGCGACATACGTAAAGGTTCAGTTTCAAGAACTGAAGCGTTCCTGTAAACTCTGAGTATCAGCAAATAATGAAGGATGAATGTGTCTCCTCACCAAAAAGAGATGTTAGTCATTTGATTTAGTGGTTCTGACCTGGGCTGCTTGTTCACTGATATTAAAAATACAGATGGCTTTTTGCATTGCCTTGTTAATAGCTGTGCACATTAGTCTTTTTGCAGTGGTACAGGAGTGTCTTTATAAGTAAGGATATTGTAGTTATTTTGTATTATGAAACAAAATGTCAGGGTATGGTGGTCGGTGTGAAAGCAGGACTCGGGTGGATGTGGGAATAGACGGGTTAATGAAGATAACAAAAGGCACTGCACAGGCTGGATAACTGCATAAGTAACACAAGACTAGGAAACCAAAACTAAGAAGCAGACTAATACAAACAAGGACCACAAAGATGACACTAGGGAAGACAATGATAACGACAAGGATATGGCAAAGAAGGGCGATATATATATATATATATATATATATATATATATGCTCTAAAGACAAG
>JAOXYM010000017.1:21553412-21567987 GCA_028567055.1 Leptatherina wallacei
ATATATATATATATATATATATATATATATATATATATATATATATATATATATATATATATATATATATATGCTCTAAAGACAAGGAAAAGAAGAAGACAAGGGGAGAAGGAGAAGTACATCGACCAGGAGGAGCTGAACAAGACGCCCATCTGAACCAGGAACCCAGACAACATCACAAACGAAGAGTATGGCGAGTTCTACAATATATATACATTTATACAAAGTATAAAGTAAATTGCCCCACATAGAGGTGGCTATATGATATATACTTCTGTGCACATACTGCTACACTTACTCTGGCCACTTAGACCTGTCTCATGAGAGACTGCACAATAACTTACTTGGTTCACAGCAAAGATAAAGAAAAAACAAATCTGCAGTTTCACAAAAAAAAAAAAGCTAGAATATTGTTCTATGGCTAGATTTTCATTATTCATTTCCCTTTGATTACACAAAGATGCAGGTTATGATGATGTATGTAAAGCATCTGCTCAAATAATATATATAGTTCATACATGATGTCCTGCTACATGACAATGTACACAAAGATGGCTATAAGATGGCATTTCTCTGCTTATTTCTGTTCTCTCATCCAAGTGCAACACTTGGATGCAGAACAATTTTCTTAACCCCTTGTCTTCTTGAGTTCCCTCCCACTTTAGATTCTTTTCTTTTACTTTATTTTCTGCACTACTTTTCTCACACCTGTGAATGGGCAGAGTTAAGAGAAAAAATAAAACTTGTTTAGCATGTCAACAAACTAGAGACACTGTAGCGGCTTAGATAGAAATAACAAGGGAAATTCAACATTATCTTCCCAGAACTTTCTAAAAGCCATAAACCAGAGATCGGTCTATACGTTGAAGCTGTCGGTGGGAAATTTTTGGGAGCTGTCTAACACTAATTCTAATTTCCTGTCATCAGTGGTTAGTCAAGCTGAACTCAGTCTAAACTCAAATAAACAACAGGCCCGCATTCTGTTAGGTAGGGCTGAGGGAGCTTATTAAACAAACACGATGTAAAGTCTCCAATTAATTTCTATAGTATCTGCCACAAAGTTTCTGCTACTGTTCTAAAAAGACTAATTAGCCGTCACTGAAAAACCAACACGTTTCTTCAGATAACATATCACTAAGTCAAGATTACTATTTACAGAATGAGTTTAGTCGCCATCTCATGATCGAGCGGCATCATTTTGCTCAGGTACATCTCATCTACAGGATACTAAGGGCTCTGCCTTTAAAACAAACCTCTTTGAAGATGAATGCCAAGCAGAGAGGGATTATGTGCCATTTTTAGATCCTTCAGTGTGGCCTACAGCCAGATAAATAAATAACACATTGATGCAATGCAAGCTTAAACGGGATTGATTTTGATTAAAAGTGAGCCATTAAGGTGCACAGATTCTGCTGGCGATAAAATCCTTGTTATTAGCTGTTATGCTTCTAATTTAAAGTGGAATAATAAAATGATTGGACTTTGGACAAGTGGATTTTAATTAGCTGCAGGGATATGAATGCTTTCTGGCTTCTAAACAGCAGGATGGCACCTGTTCAATCTATATGCTTTCAGGTTTAAGCGCTTGATTTCCAAATGCTAATAAAATTTTAACATCATCTGAATTTAGCAGGTACACTCGAGGTAATTGTTGTGTACAGATAGCTGGGTGTTTATCTAGGCAACCAACAATTAGTGTTTATTTTAATGCCTAACAATTAAAATTTTCCAAAGTTTGAAAGCCTAACCTTAATGAGACACAGTTCGTGTGTATAGAAGTTCAGTAGTAGAAAAAAAGGAAGTCAAAATAATACAGGCAAAAAAGAAAGTAAAAAACAGCTGTGTCAAGGAGGAGGCTAGATCCCTCTCCCCCCCTCTGACCTCCTTATGGGACCCGTGTTCGTTTTGATAACTCAGCACAATAGAATGACATTTTCCTGTCGTCTTTTCCTCTTGGTGCAGCCAGTCCATCACTCACTGCTGCTGAAGGATAACTGGTAATTCCCTGTCCATTTAAAACTGACTCAAAGGATGACCAAGCAGCAATATATCACAATTTGGAAAAGAAAATGTGTTGACAGAGCAGTCTCTAAAGCTTGAGGGCTGTGCCATTCAATATTTGTGGCAAGATGCTCCATATCACCCATAGTCTTGTGGTGTGGTTTGTAGCCATCTTGTTAGGGCAGCAGCATCAGTACCAGTGACTAATAGAAATTAAACAAACAGATAAAGAAAGCTGCCACTATGCCAGGAAGCCCCTCAAAGCTGATTGTCAAAAGAAGCTGCTAAACATAATGGACATCACTATACAGCCTCCACATATCACAGTGATTAAACAACAAAGTATGATCAGTCAGAGGCTTCTTCAGTTCTACTGCAACAAAGAACAGTACAATAGATCATTCCTCCCTACAGCAATAACTCTTCACTATGACTATTTATAACCGGGATGGGCAACTCAGATTATAGAGTTCTCCCTATTTCAACACAGCCGTTTCAAATTAATGGGTCATTGTGCAGAACTTAACAACAAGCTGTTGGATCCATTTAATTTAAATAAGGTGTATTGGAGCAGGGAAGCATCTAAACCTGCAGGACAGTGACCCATCCCTGGTTCATATTGACTCAGTGAAAAATGATTATTTTCCCTTTAAGGTTATTTAGGTAGATTTCAGTTCAGTTTAATTCAGTTCAAAACCACATCATTGATCCTTATGATGCTTTTCTGGGACGTTGCATCACATTTCAGCTTACAGCACCGTGTCACGTCAGCAGTTAATTTTTTCTTATCTTCGTGTGTGTGTGTGATTTTGTGTGCGAGATTGTGTATGAAAGAAATTATAATGATGTTTGTGTTTTTATATTGTTCTTATATTTGTTGTGTGAAGGCTGCTTTAATTTTCTTTTATGCATAAATTTGGATTTTGATATGTAAAGCACTTTGAGTTGCCCAGGCCTAAAAGGTGCTTTATAAATAAAATTTGATTTGATTTGATTGGAAGCCAGATGCTGAATTTTCATTATCAATTATCATCAGGGAACGCCGTGCTGAGAAAATCTGCCAAAGTTCAGTAGTGTGGCTTTAAAAGTTCTTCTAAACCAAAGGAAAGAAAGCAGCGAAACTTGGGAAATCATTCTATACTTTATTCACACATGCTTCTGTTGTATAGTTGATGAAGAGACGCCTGCAACTAGTTCAGGCAGGCAACTTGAACGGCTCTGTTGCTTCCCACATGATCTGCCTCACACTCTACATGCCCCTCATCAAACATACTTATCCAATCTGGGCAGTCTGTTTAAGCTGCACAGTTCCTGTCTCGCTCTCAGCTCTGGGTTAGAATAAACTCCCTCATCCCTCCAATATCAAAATGAGAAAACATTTAGGAGAGATGGAGTCAAAGCCTAAACGCCAAACTTCAATCATATCTTCTTCATAAACATTCACATATGAGTTGTCAGGCTGAAATATCTTAATATTTGCTAATTATATCAACAATCACTTTCAACAAACAAACAAGCTGAATTGATCTTTATAGGTGCATTTTAGAGGAATAGTTACAGAAAAATTCCATAAAATCCATTTTCATTCTTCCCTGTTCAGCAATCATGAAGTAAGAAGGCTGGAAAGAGCCCATCTTTGCTGAGAGGTGACAAAATCCATCTCCACAACTACCTTATTAACACCTTATGTTTGGTTTGTTTAATCTGTACAAACACTGAATGATTAAACCAACAGGTTTTGCAAGTTTGATGCTTTTCATCTCATCTGGATTGTGGTGACTTCAGACAGGAAGTTGTTTAAGTAAAGTGTTGTTAGTATGACAAAATTCCTTCCGTTTCTAATGGAGGTGACAACATACCAGGAAACGGTAATCGCATGCTGACATACCTTTTCAGTGTCTATACCCCGTGACATGGACCAGGTGGAGGCAATGTAGTCCATAACTCTCTCGCTCAAGCCTTTGGGCACCTGATAGAGTTTAAGGAAATCTCGGACGCTGTTGATCATCTCGTGATAACGATTCGTGTTGGCGTACATCTGCTGGAAGATGGTTGTCACATTACCAAAGATAGTGGCATAAAGCAGAGCTGAGGGGAAAGAAAGAAGATAGGAAGGATGTGATGAGAACTTCTGAAGCAAAATCAAAGACGTTTTATTGGCCTTGAAGATGACAAGATCAATTTTTTAAGCTGTTTGGTCTCAAGAAGCAGATATGAAGGTTATATGTTTGTATGGAGTGTTTGTAGATTATCAAAACTCCTACATTCTGTATGTGTTTAAGCCAGCATTGCATCAGAAGCAGTATCTTTCTTTTTAATGCAAGTTTCTCTGTTTTCTACAGGCAGAAAAGTCAGTGGAAGTAACAGTGCACTGCCATATTGAAGTCTCTTTAGAGATGCTAAATTTAGTTAAATAAGTATTGACCAATCCAGATTTATAATGCTTACATACTTCACCTCTTTCATTGTCATAATATGCACATGCTGGAGCTGGATTTCACCTCCCATCTTTAATCATGAATGGATGTAGGTACTCCTCTAATTAGTCATTTACATGAAAAAACATTTTGCAGACACAACAATGAACACAAAGAAAAGCCCATTTTTAATCAAATGTAAACTGAGACATCAGTTAAGTGGAGGAAATAAATCTGCTTTAATTTGAAGACTCACTACTGAAATGACAAAAAGCATGAAAACCTCTGCAAAGAAAAAGAAGGAGCAGAAAGATTGACTCAGTAAATTCAAAGCAAAATACCCAGAGATCAGTGTTATTGGATTACAATCGAAAGCGTATCGACTCACACAAACAACGTCAGATCCAAGTTCCTCACACGGATTCAGAACGGCGCTTTAAAACCCTAAAGCAGTCGTTTTCTTTTACTTTCTTTCTTAATAATACTAATCTTCCAACATTAAAACATGAAAAGGGCTTTGGATTCACTTATTTCAGTCGATGAACTCCATGAAGCTCTCCAACATATGCCTAACAATAAAGTCCCTGGTCCAGATGGTTATGCAGCAGATTTCTACAAAGAATTGTAGACAACACTGGCACCCACTTTTTACAATATGTTATTGGAAAAACATTTATTTGTAGCACCCACAGTTAAAAAAACTATATTTTAAAAACAATAATGCATACTTTTCTTAACAAACACAAGCTTGTGTGCAGTAAAAGGTGTGCACAAGATTTTTGGGCATTGATTTAAGACTTTTTCCCAAAGTTGCTCCCGTGTTTAATTGACTACATGCTCCCAGTCGATATGTTGCTGAAATGCAACATAACATCGATTCTGAGCACTCTGAGAAAATTTTGAGTCAGGGCGGCTTCATAGTTTAAGGCATCCGTCCTCCTCTCCATGCTGACGAGTCCTCCACAACCAAATATGTCACAGAATGATTCTACCATCTCTGTGTTTGACTGCAGGGGTGGTATTAATGAGTTAACAAACAGAGCCTTCAGTCTGTTTCATCAAATCAGACAATTTAGCTTTTTCCTTTTGGCAATTTATTTTAATGAGGAATGGCCTCTGTCTGAGCACTGAACCTTAAAGGCCTGATTATGCTCTGCCAATGGTTGCTGTTCTGGAAGATTCTCTCATTTCTGCAAAGGATTTCACACAAACTAACA
This sequence comes from Leptatherina wallacei, assembly GCA_028567055.1. NCBI lineage: Eukaryota > Metazoa > Chordata > Actinopteri > Atheriniformes > Atherinidae > Leptatherina > Leptatherina wallacei. Next base: position 21,559,048 of record JAOXYM010000017.1, read on the forward strand.
AATGGTTTGTTAGAAATCTGCCTGACCAACAATATCAAGGCCTTTATATCCTATTGGTCTTTATGTTTATACACTCCATCACATGATGTATCACACCAAATGTTCCCTCAGACTGCAGTTAATGCTTTGAATAAATCACATGGAAAATTAGGCATCATAAAATATATTCATCTAAATTCCTGTCAAGAGAAAAAGTACAGAGGCAGCCAGAGGTGGAAAAAGTACTGAAAAATTGTAGTGAAGTAAAAGTACCTTTACTTTGCTTAAATTCTACTCAAGCAAAAGTAAAAGTACCCATCTAAGAATCTACTTGAGTAAAAGTAAAAAAGTACTGGATTAAAAATGTAATTTGAGTAAAAGTTACTTAGTTACTTTCATTATTGATATGACAAAGGCACATTTTTCTTAACGAAGATGGTTTTAACTAAACAATGAATATAATGTTTGGGATACATGGAAAAAAGCACATGGCGTTACACCGAACATCACCAAAGTAGACTGGCAGCGGAGATTGACAATCCATGACGGAACTCAACGGCATAATACCGTTCAAGCTCCACCCGCATTTAATTTATTTTACTCAGGAACAGGGGAGATTTTTAATGTGGTGAAGTAAAATTACTTATTTCAAAAACGACCCAATTACAATAACTTGAGTAAATGTAATTCATTACTTTCCACCTCTGGTGGCAGCGACATTTTGAGATTGGTATTGGAAAGGGTTTCATTTTGTCTTGTGCGAAGAATTACATGAAAAGCAACAGAAAGAGCAGAGCTGCACATCTGAGGTGGTTGAACTGGTGCAACAGCTGGCGCATGTGTGGGGATCAAAGCCATCAGATGTCTGCTCTGTGTGAGCAGTGCTCTCTTGGCACCGGAGCCCTAATTAGCCCTGCTAGAAAGGACGGAGAGGAAACATGCCAGCCAAACATTTCAATTATCTTCAGATAGTGACAGTAACCTGTGCGTGCACTTGTGCATGTTTGTTTATTTCACGGCGCACAATCAAAGTACTGAAAAACTGCATGGGGAATAATACTAATTAAAAAGTGCTCATAAACTCCTTGAGGGGGAAGATAAACCACAACTTTCATCCTTTTATTACATCACTCAGCTGTGCAGCCACATTATCAAGCAGCAGGCTACTATAATACTCCTGCCTGCATTAAAGCTGTTCGGTTGCATTCATCAAAATCAGCAGAGTTCAGGGAAGATTCCCAAAAGTCTTAGCCTATCAAATCAAAGATGAAATGTTTGAGGATGACTGCACCACCAGAACGAGCCCAGATGGCAATCCTCACTTCACTGACAAGCAGGAAATGCTGTAACAAAGGAAACTCAACTAATCTGTGCAGAACAAAGCTCCAGCTAGTTGGCAACATCACTCTTCACACCTTACTCACTGCTGTACACAACTTCATCGCACGCTGCTCATCATCAAACAGCTGGCTCGTTTGAAGGTAGTTAAAACATAGTTGTCAGAAACTCTAGCCCCCGGCCAACAGTTGCTATAGAAACAGGACATATGTATAGCCCCCACCCCCTCCAACGCTTTCCCATGCCACCCCGCAATCCCTCGTCACGCTGTGATCCTCTGCTGCCAGCACCGATCCAGTGCTGCTGGTAAAAATAGCTCAGTATCAGAGCATCCATATTTCATAAAGAACAGCCGTGGACTCCGCTAGATTGCATCTACAACCGAATCCTCCCGAGGCGGTCAGATTTTTAGATATTTAAGATGATTTGTCTATCACAATGAACATTTTAGACAAAGACAAGTCTGCAAATGAGTTTAGACAGTTCCCTTGAGAATGTATTCATAAACCCAACAGCCAAATCAGAGAGGAAGGTGGGTGGAGGTGGGGTGTGCAGTCACTTTCTTGTTTCAGGGTTGAGATTGTGGCTGACAAAAGTACAATAGAGGTGAGGGGTGATTGCAGAGGGATCGGAGGGAGCGCTGAGCTAAATTGATCTGGCAGCATCAGTTATTGCTCTGAGGTGTTCCTCTCTATGTGCAGTCATACATAACGGCCCCGTACGATGTCGTTTTATGATCCTTGTCAGCAGAAGATACACTGTTAATGCTGAGAGGTGTGAAATAAATGCTGTATAAATGTGAACAGATTAGATGTTGTGCTTAAAGGTAAGGGAAAGATTCTGCGAAGGATTCTGTTTTTTCTTCCTAAATTAAGTAATTCCAGAGAAATGGGTAGATTAAACCACATTCTGCAAAATAATAAGACAGTATTCATACATAAACATAAACAATTACTGCAATTAGACCAGATGCTGCAGATTCAGAGACAAAGTCTTCTTGTTTTTTTGTTGTTGTTTTTTTAAAATATTTTTGAGGTTTTGCAAAAGTATGCCTCAGAAAAGCTGAATAATTCAACACATCACAGAGCAGACTGGAATAATGAGTGAATGTGGACAAAAATGACTGTACTTTTGCGTCAGTGTATTAAATCAGACTGAGTGGAGCTGAGTAAACTGAAAAAGAAACTGAAAGTGGAAACTCATTTGGGCTTTCTCTGTGTTGCATTAAATGTGCAGTGCAGTTTGTTACGTATACATCCAATATGAATGTATTTTGTTTATATTTAGTTCTACAAGAGGCTGTTATGAAACTTTGGTAACAGCAGTTTTGGCAGTTTTCTGTTTCAAATTCAGATTTCTCTCAGTCATTTACATTTGTCAGTGAGAATTTTTCAGGGACGGTTAAAGCCTGCTAACAACAGATCTAGATAAGAGTTTCCTCTTTTTGATTAGGATACATTTTTTGGGAAACTACCTCTGACAAAAAATTCCCTTGATCCACAAAAACTAACTAGACTAACATTTAGAAAAACTATTGTTTGGTATCTACCAACAATCAGATGTAATCAGAATTTAGCTTTCAGTGACTAAATCAGTTTGTTGATAAAAATCCTTTGCGTGAATCAAAATTTATAAAAAAAAATCTATTCAAATAGTCATTATAATGATGATCACATGAATGCTGTTTGAAACTCCACTAGTAGTTGTATTTATATTGTTGGGAAAAGCCAAAAAAACCCCACAAATTTTCAGGGCCTCCGCAAGCCATTTGGGTGCCCTAAGCCCAACTGCTTTGTGGTGCCCCCTCCACGCACACACATTTTTGAAAAATCTAATAACTACTACAAAATGTAAGTATGCATTCTGTGATGTTTGGGGTTCATTTTTATTTTCACCATCAAAAGAAAATCAGCTCCATGATGGGCCTATGTACAAAATGCAATTGGATAAAATAAAAATTATAATTCTAAAATTTGTGAAGAGACTTTCTAACAAAAAAATGTGCAATATACACTAACAGCCAAAATAACAGCCAGATTTAGAGAAATGATTTGCCTAAATGGACAAAAATGTCTACAATGATGCATAGTTTAATGTTTTCTGAGTTGCAGATGTAGTCCAAGACCAATAGCCAGTATCACAAAATCACACCATAGAACTGTGAGATGAGAAGATTAAATCTCAACAAATAAACAAAGTTACTTTTACATTAGCGATGCCACCAAACATTAAATAGATAAAATAAAGGTCAAATTACTACAAGAATAAAAAGAAAATCTGAGCACCTTTTTTTTTAGTTTGATGTAAAGTTGAACACAACAGACCAGAAGATCTGGAGGTGGGACAGGCTCTAATCCTCTATGTTCATCATAATCAATAATAAACAATCAATACATTAGTTTTGTATTGTTTATATGGGTCAACATAGTTCATATTGGAACAGACTGTGACATATAACATGGACTTGTAATGTTCAGGTTGTTACCATGGTTACAGCATCAGTTCAGCTGAGATAAAAAATATTCTATTTACTCATATCTCACCTTTCAACCTTTCACCATTCATCCAGTCACACACATTCATAGATTGCTTCTTTTTCTACAACATGCAGCACTTTTTCTCTTCGATTATACACAGATGTGTGCATTGGAGACATTAACTGGCTCTGTTTCCCACCCAAGGATACTTTAACATAAAGAAAGCCTGGAGATCAAACTGCCAACCTTCCAGCTGGAGGAAAACCTTTCTAACCACGCCAATCACAGAGATTAGATTAATTCCTCAAATAGCTTTGATTATTTAAACTCATAAAAGAGGTTTCAAGGTGGCAAGCTGCTATTTCTCCATGTACTAATTGAATTTATTGGCTACATGGATCAAATCCCGACTGCTTTGCTGCATCACAAAGTTAGGATCTGTCAAACAAAGGTCCTAAAGGTTTTGCATGAAGATGGAGAGATATCCAGGTTCCCAAACTTCACCTGCAGCAAAACAACCCAAAGCACCATTGATCCTCCCCCATGCTTCACAGTGAAGGTTACACACTGAGGAATAGTGCTTTCATCTATCTGACAACAATCATAAAAAGAACAATTTGAACTCCAGATATTAAACTTTCACTTATCTGTCCATAAAGCTCTATTCCAGTCATGCTCAGTCCAGTGTGAATTATCCAGTTCAGTCTTATTGTTTTACAGGCTTATGACTTTTTCTATTAGTTTTTCTGCCTCTTTTTCCAGACTGTTGATGGAGACACTGCACTTAGATGTGTCAATAAGTTTAGTCAGAACAGTTAAGCATCCGCCATGAATTTCTGACAGACAGAGAAACTTGTGTAAAGCAAGCTACCCTGGGCTTCCCACTGCTAAGCACATTAGCATGCACCCCAGTGAGATTAAGTACTGAGGGCCTTCTGAGCTATGTTTAATTATGCAGTTCAGAAGACTTCAGTTTTTTGGCGTTAGCTCTGTAGGTTTATTCACACACCGGCTCACTTTCTTGGCTTCTGAAGTCATTAAATATTTGTGTGCACAATTTACAATTCTGTGGGCATGAATTGCCAAACATTTAGCAAGGATATTTAATCTGGATTGCATATCGCATGCATGAATTATGAATCTGTAAGAACGTTTATTAACCATTAGTATGGATTTATTATGGACTGGCCCTGCGGTATACAGTAGTTATGGTCTCATAAGCTCATGTTGATCTTCATTTCTCAAAACTAATTAAGAAATTCTGTAAGTGCAATGTAAAAATGTGTGCTCAACACACTTGAAAGATGTAAAATTTCCATTTTTAAATGCAAGACTACCTAAAAAGATAAATATCTATACCTATTAGAATAGAATAATAAACCCCTTATTGTCATTGCACATCTTTGTACAATAAAATTCTCTGTAATATCAATCCTGTAGCAGCATATGTAATAAAAGAGTGTCATAAATAACTATTTAAAAGTCAAAAATTCAAAAGTTGAAAGGGAGATTCACATTTGAGGTGATGTATAAATTGCACAGTGAGACATGACTGAACAGAGACGTCAGTGATACTTTAAATTAAATAAAACCTGCTGATAGCAGGTCTGACAGAGAAATAAAATCCCAGTGAGCAGCATTTTCTGGACATGCTGCTCAGCTTTTTATTTTCTCAACTTCACTTATTCAATTAACTGTGGTTTTTAAGAGCATAGCTGGACTTCTCATGTGTCATGTACCTGCTAAATCTGAGAGTAAAATAAAGAGCTTCCACTCACATCCAATCATCATCATGGCCACTGCAAAGATTTTCTCTCCGTCTGTCGTTGGGGCGATGTTGCCGAAGCCGATGCTGGTCAAGCTGGTCATGGTAAAGTACAAGGAAGTGATGTAGACAGAGTCCTTGTTTGGCCCACCCTCCCACTTCCCTGAAGTGGCATTGAAAAAATATTGCTTGCCCATCGTCTCAGCCAGGATGTAGAGCCAGCTGTCCATGCGGGTGACATTATTTTCCTCATTGATAATCTCGTAATCACCTATGCTGTACCTGAAAAGCAAATAATCAGTCATTTAGTAATAAAGACATCTCAAAGTTTCTTAATTCCAGACAGAGAGAGCTGAAGTAGGGGACTTATTTAAAAGTATTTTTTATTTCATTTCATTCATTCATTCATTATTTATATCACATTAAACTATACATCCTCAGACTATGTTGCACAGGAGCACCATTTTCTCACCATTTCCCTCAAACTGGACACCTCCTACTTCCAATACAACTATGATGATTCTGCTTTTATGGGGTCTATATCAGTGATGGACAAGAAACTGAGTTCAGGGAGTGGGTCAGTTAATTTGCAGGATGGTGTAAAAACAGTCGCATCATTCTTAACATCAACCAAAAAAGAGATGATTGCAGATTTTAGGAGGAACAGGAGGATGCAAAGCACTGTTTACATCCTGGGAGAAGAGGTGGAAGTGGTGGAGGACGAGAAATAGCTGGGAGTTCAAAAGGACAACAGATTAGACTGGAAAATCAACAAAGAGTTATCTACAAGAAGAGACAGAGCACTCTACTTCTTGGGGAAGCTAAGATCCTTCCATGTCTGCAACAAGATGTTGCAAAGCTCCTGTAAGTCTGTCATGGAAAGTGCAATCATCAGAGCCTTAAAGAAACTTTAAAAAAAACTGATCAAGTAGGTTGGCTCTGTGTTGGGACAATGCTGGAGTCACTTGAGCTGATTGTCTAGAGAAGACTGCTGCACAAGCTGCTGAATACACTGGATACAGTGAGGAAACAATGTGTTTAGTAAAAGGCTTCTTGAGGTCTGCCGGAACACAAAGGTACATGAGGTCAATCCTCTCAACAGCCATCATCATCTGGAACAGGAACTTCAATGAATAATGATTTATAATTTGCAAAAATTAATAAAAGAAAAAACACACCCCCTACTACAACATTATAATTTTCCTTTGAGGATTAACAGTATTTTTCCATTTCAATTCATTCATTCATTTTGAATCATTTCATACCCAACTAGACTAAAACCAACTATTATTTTCAGTATGGATGAATCTGCTGAATATTCCCCCCACAAATCACTTTGTTTGTTTTGCATAAATTCAGAAATTGTACAATTTGCCATCGCAGCTGCTCAAAACAATGATCAAAATTAGCTGCCGACTTTTCTGTCTGTAAATGAATCAGGGTTCAAATGTGTTTGTTCATGCTGTTGGACAGTAGAATTTATTATACAACATATTTTATATGTTTTAATGGAAGCTATGTTTTGAAAAGAAATTTTTTTTCTAAAAATAATTGAAACTATCCAATGAATATATTAAAGGAAAAGCAGTTCCCTTTGAGAGGTATTATAGTAGAAGTAGAAGTGGCATGTTAATGTTTAATGAGTGTTATTTGTCTCCAAGTTTTTTTTTACATGTTTAAACAAAACTTTACTATATTCTAAAGAAAATCAGGGTTAAGTTTACAGCAAAATATGTAAATAAAATGTGAATTCTGTCTCGATAGAATTTTGATCCAATTTGATTCAGGAGCCGTCGATCAATAACAGACTGTATCAGATGCTGATTACACACAATCACTTCTGTTCACATCAGATAACGAAAAACAACTAAAATATCACAATATAATTTTATTCTTGAGCTCAATCAGACAAATGAATAAAAATGAAAATCAATCGGCTCTTTTAACAATAATTATGCCACATTCTGCATACTGAGCTTTAATGTGTTCACATAAAGTAATAAAAAAGTGAAGGAATAAAATTCTATTAGTACACATGTAAACCTTACTCCTAATTAAAGTGTCAAACTAAATATCATTAGAAATATTTTTGGGGGGTTGGGATTAAAATAACCAGGGTGGCACAATCTGACTTTATGATAGTTACTCATCACACCTCTGGATATCAGCATTTTACTCTTGTAATAAAAACAACATCTTTTGGTTGTTAAAAATAAGCAAACATAAACTCCACATCTTCTTTCATATGAATGGTTGCTATTTTGATGTTTGATCAATATTTTATATTTGGATCAATGCTATTGGATAGTTGATCATTTAATCAATGTAGATCAATGTATTGTTACACCCCTGGTAGAAAGCCTTTCCAAATCTTTTGTGGTGTCCATGAAACAGAACTGATTCAACTTATTCTATAAAACACTTCAGAAAAATCACTAAATTCATAAACACAAAGGATTTTGATTGTTCATCCTGAGACTTTCCGCTGGCTCTGAAAATAGAGACAGCCCAAGATCATAGATGTCTGAACTCAGCACAAATACTGCATCATTCACTCCTCGCTTTTCATTTTCAGAAGAGGTCAAGAGCTAATGACTCTGTGAGTCTTATGGAGACACAGCCGCGCTTTGAGCTAAATGTTAATTTGTTTTGCCAGTTAAATGTTCACTATACACAGAGGAAATGAGCAAAGTGACCACAAAGCAACAAGCCACTACAAAGGAACATAAAACGACCACAAAAATGTACAATGACACACACGCACACAAAAGAACAAAAGCCAAATAGCCACAATAGTCTCTGTGGGGGAAAAGAAGGAACAAAGAGACAAAAAAGAGCAACAAGAGACCAAAAAGATAGACAAATATTTTAAGGGATGCACAAGATATATGAAAAAATACAAAGAAAAAAATATTGGTTAAAAGGAAGTGAAATAATAACCACAAGGGGAACCAGTAGACAAACAAAAAGACAAAAAAAAATAAAAATAAAAATAAAACAGCAAGAAGAAACAAAAACTACAAGGAGACACAAAATAGATGAAAGTGATAAAAGTGAAAAGTGACAGCAAAGACACAAAATAATAACCAGAGCAAAAAACAAAAAACAAAACAACACAAATAGATGATCTAAGAGAGACATAATTGACCACAGAGACGAGGAATGACCTGAAACAAGATTCAAGATTCAGACACAAATACAAAAAAGAAAAAAAAGAAAAATCCAAAGGCATTGAAAATTACCTGAAAGTTACCACATTTTGAAAAACACATTAAAGGAATCACAAAGTCTGCCTACAGTCACCTTAACAATATATCAAGGTTAAAAGATCTGATGTCCCAGCAGGACCTGGAAAAACTAGTCCATGCTTTCATCTTTAGT
>JAOXYM010000017.1:21575046-21585724 GCA_028567055.1 Leptatherina wallacei
TGACACAAGAAATATGGTTAATAAACTGTGTAAACGTGAACTAGTTTGCCTTTTCTTCCCCTGGGCCGCTTGAGAATTGATGAAGATGTGTCATTTCCGTGTTACGTCTCGGCCTCCCCTAGACTGGGCGTGACATCATTTATAGTTCAAATTTACATCATTAGAGGAATGAATGTTTCATGTTCATTTTCAAAGTCATGTTAAGAGCATCAGACTTTTATCAGACCTTTGTAAAGTTGGTACTGTAGTTAATGTACTGACTTTGATCACTAAACCTGAATAATTTAAGTTGATGACCATCTAAAGTTCAATCAATGTAAATAATATCACAATTATATACCAGTTGGATCAATGGACAAGAGCACCTGTCAGTATCTTTTACAACTCCAACATTAATTAAAAGATTTCGTACAATTTGGGCAGCCGAGGAAAAGAACGGGTCATTTAGCCGTAAAATAATTAATGTGGTCCTTATAATGCTTACTGTGTTAAACACTACCTATGGCACATTTCTAAAACCAGAGTGACCTACAGTGAAATTTAACCAGTAATAAGTTTGTCATAAATAGCAAATAAAAACTGGCATCGAAAAAAACAAACAGCTCATATCTCAACTTGCCTTTTCCGACGTTTTCCGATCATTATTGCTGCACTACAGGTTGGTACGTTCAGTGCAAGAGTAAATGGCGGGGAATTGCAGAGAACATGAAACTGCTGTTATTATTAAAGCCTAACGGAGAGTTTTGTAAGTATGTGTGTGTTTATTAGTCAAATTAAAACAAAACTGTTTATGATCATATTCTAATCAAACTGAAGCCTACTTGAGTGACAGCTCGGTGGTTCCAATTCTTCGCATCGCGTCCCATGCATGAACACAGGCAGAAGAGGAGGGGAGTGGGGCCATGCAAACAGAATGGAGGGATGAAAAAGAAGAAAAAAATGAAGCACAAGTGAGAGAAAGGACACATGAGAAAATCAATAATCAATAATGAAATAAGAAGAAAACATAGAAAAATAAATATAATCTGCATAATAAAGTGTGCACAGTATGACCAAAGCATGCACTGAATGCTTTATTAGAAATAGCTAAATATAACTTTGGCAGCCATTTCCTGTCAATGATCTTCCATCTTTTTTTTTTTTAATTTGTAAATCTGTTCAGGGAAAAACAGCCATCAAAGTTATTCCTGTCGGGTGTTAACGTCTGCAGCAGTGAGATGTTTCGGCTCAGGCTTAATAACAGACAACAGTTTAATTACTCTCATTTACTCTTACCACAGATTGCCTCAAAGTAATTTGGAACAAATTGGAGTTTCTGCAGAGTGAAAACAATCTTGAGCCTCCATTTAAAGCATGAAGCCGCCCTGTAAAGCACAAGGAGTGACATACGATTTCTTTCACAACTATACGTTTTTGTTTGTTTTGTTTTTTATTCAATTAACTGATGAAATATCTGACTGTAAAATGTAAAAAATGTTCATTACAATATCCCCAAGTCCAAGGTAACTGCAGGCAAATGTCTTTCAAAAGAGAAAAATATTTAATGTGATTATATAAAACTGAGAACCCCCCCCCCCCATCAAACAGCCTTTTATCATCAAGTTCCACATTGAGACTTCCTAGTTTGATGCATGACTTTAACAAAAAATCACAAATTGCCAAGATGATTACATGGGTGAACAAAATAAGTAAACTGTGCCTGCTAGCGCTACATTTCAGAGCTGAAACCACAGAACTGATATAATAGAAATACAATTTTAGAAATACATGCTAATGAATAAGCTTAAGAGATTTTCACAAAAGCAACAGTTCAGCACTTTCATGTGCTTTTAACAGATTTTTGTGAGACAACAAACACAAGATTTTCTGACGGCTTTCATTTTTCTCTTGGTGACTCAGTGAAGATCAAATAACACCAGCATTACCCTTTAAAAATCACAAAAGGTTTTTGTTTTTCTCTCCTGCTGACCCCCGGCTGTTTCTGCTTGCATACTTGAACTTGTCAGCATTGAGTATGCTAAAGCTCTGAAAGACTAGAAAGGATAAAAATGCTAGACAGGCAAGAACAACTCTGTGCTTTCTGTCTGCCTTAAAAAAACAAAACTCCTCTTTTTAAAAGCTTTACAACTGCTTTTCACTTTTCACTTTGTACTGTTTGCGGTACCCAACAGTCCCCATGAGCCAACATACAGGGAGCTGCTCACTTTTACACAGTGTTGTTAAATGCTATCATATTATTTTTACACCTCTATAACACCACATTGACATGAACCATGATGCATTTAAGCATTCTGAAGGATAAAAACACACAATGATACACTGAGTTAATAAGATTTCCAGAAAATTAAGACCCTAAACAGACATTTAAGCAAAGTGATCGATATTAAGCAGGTAAGCAATCCAATAAGTTATCGAGCTCCTTCGTCACAGTTTAAAAGTTTTCTTCTTGTATTTAAAAGAAAACAATTACTGAAGACGGGCAGCTTTTCATTAAACCTATATTCATCATCACCAACCACACCAAGTGAATCATTAGATAAGTCTATCTTGTTAAAATCACTCAACTCAAAATAATATAATAAGTGCAAGCCTTTGTTTAAACCATGCTTTCTTATGATTCAGTCCTTTTGTCAGCTGCCTTAGGTGTTAATGGTTTGGGGGCATCATGACACAGCAGCACACTGGAGGGTGTACAGGTTTTAATAATGCAACGCCACCTCCCCAATTAAAATGTGCCAATTATCTTAGAATCCTGTGGCTCTCCAGCAAGCAATCGCAACAGCAAAACATTTAGAAATTCACAAACAAGTGTATTATCATTGTGTTTGAGCAGACCTGTGTTTTTTTTTCATCACCACTACACAAATAACAAGTAGGGAACTGGATCTGACCTAGAGGTCATTAAACACTGCTGAATACTTGCATGCAAACCTAACAATCAGTCAATCACCTTTGTAAAAGTCACTTTTAGGAATAAAAGACGCGGTTGTAGGAAGGATGGAGGCTCTCCCACATTGTGATAATAGCTGTTGTACACTGATAAATCAAATAAACCAAGTGGGACTTTTCTGCAGCCAGATTCGTCTGCCCACTGAGTCTTTTTTCTACAAGAGCTTTGGTTTTCCGCAACACCACAAAAAACCTTTACTGTATTGCAGCCCTTCTCAGACAAGGAACAAAGAAGAGAGACAAATGGCGAGAGCCACCCGTTTCATCCTTGACATAATAGATCAACTGGAGGTCAACCTTCCCATTCCAGAGTTTTTCTTCTTAAATGTCAGAAAATGAGGAAAAACATCAATAATTTCTTGAAAGTGACACACACATCCCAAATAAACTTAGCACATAAAGTGCAAAATTAGTAGAGTATTTTTTGTTGTAAGGAAAATGCATGTGTGGGATGAGCGGCAGCGTTGAGCAAGCTGGTCGTGCTCATGAAAAATTTGCCAAATCTTCTTTGCCAAAGCCAAACAGCTTATTCTGCTATTGACTCTTGTTTGGTGCCCTTTATTGGATTCGATGATTGAAGTCTGATCCATACACAGCCACGACAGCCTGGCACATCTTCCTCATGCTGGTCACCAGACTGCTGTGGGATAGCATCCCATTCTTCAACCAGCCAATGTGCTTGTGTTGGTCCTTCTGGTACAAACAGCACACCCAAGCTGATCCTGCAAGTTGAGTTGAGGTCAGGACTGCAGGTAGGCTGTTCCATCCTCTCCACTCCCAAATTCTGGAGGCCGTGTCTGATAAAACCAGCTCTGTGAGGGTTAGCGTTGTCATCCGGAGGATAGAGTTTGGTACCGGACTGTTAAGATATGGGATTGACACTGGTCGCAGAATCTCGATATCTCTTTGCACCAAAATTACCTCCAATGATAACAAGCCTTGTTTTTCCAACGAGGGAGAGGCTTCTCCACACCATCACACTGGCAGAAAAGATTTGGCAAGTTTTTCATGGGTGCCACCTACATACTCAACTCTGCTGCTCATCCCACAAATGCATTTTCCTTACACGTTTCCAACGGTATAAGATTTATTGCCAAGAAGCATGGTTACAACAAAGAAATAATCAACCAAACACAAATTTCCTTACTTTTTGTGCCAAGTTTATTTGGATTCTATCACCTAAAGAAAAGCACAATAGCAACTTGTCATATTCAATAAACCTTTAATAAGTTTACTGATAAAGTATCCTTTCATTCAGCAGTATGCACAGTGCCAGACTTACCTCATCGACATTCTCAAATGCGTTGATGACATCATATGGTAGGCAGGACAGCAGGTCTATAACAAACCAAGTCTTCAGGTAGTTCATTCGGATCAGCTTGGGGTCTGAGATGACTTCGCCAGCGGGTCCAACAAACGTAGTGTGAAAGTTTAAAACAATATCCACCAAGAATATGACGTCCACGATGCTGTCCACCACCAACCAGGTCACGTTGTTTTGCCTTGTCTTGAAGGAGACGTTGTATGGGACCATGATGGCGGTGTAGAAGGTGAGGATGAGGATGACCCAGTCCCACGTGGTCTTGAAGAGGCAGTAGTGCAGGATGATGTGAGGAGGTGTTTTGGGTGTCTCCTGCTTGTACTGAGGTAGGATGTCTGAACCAAGCTGCAATACCTGCCAAAAGGAAATTCACAACGGGAAACATAATGCAGACAGGTAAATAATATGCACCGCAGGAGGACAATGATGTTGCAGTTTTAATTATGTGCATGCCTTAGACATTTGCCTTAATGATTTTTAAATAATGCACAAATGCGTCACTTTTATAACTGAATAAAATCATAAATTAGATTAATAAAACTTACTTCGGCTAGACGGGAGTGCTTGTGGACATTCTCTCCTTTGGCAACTGTGGGCTGCAGCTGTTGTAACACTCCCCTGCTGCTTGTCAGAGCTCGAGTCAGTCGGGCAAACTTCCCCCAGCCTGACAATTACAAGCACGTCGTACGGTTTGGATCTTGAACATGATGGTTTTGAAGATTTTCTTGGTACTTTATGTTTCCAGGGGCTTCAACCTATTTTCCTAGCTTAATGTGATCCGTAATGTGACAGGCCATCACAAACAGGGTCTCCAGTAAAACGGTTGCCCCTGACAGTTAGCTACTGCTTTTATGGAGACCTGACAATGAAAGCTCTGATAAAGACTTAAAAAAAGAGTTAAAACTGAAGTAACAATAGGATTTATATTAATCAAGTGAATAAAAATTTGTTTTTCAATTAATAAATATGCTGTTAAAAGGCTAATGTTGTTAACGTAAAGGGTGTAATATGCCCACATTGTGTTTACAGCTTGTGTCTGGTGTCTCTTTGATGCAACAAAGGTATGAAGAATTCCTTAAATTAATAAGCAAACATATTCAGTTGCATGACAACTTCCCTTTTTTGGCTTTAGTATGCCATACTATTTTCAAATTGCTACTGGATGCTGTGTAGATATCATGTGAGCACAAAGTGATGCTGCTAACGAGCTCAACCTGGCAGGGTTTGTGTATCTTTTGTTTATCTACAGTCTACACTGAGGCAGTACAAAGCTATTGTTGTTATTGTTGCCTGCAGGCCATGTCCTAAATCTAAGTCTTAACTGATGCTTTTAGCAGAGTCCTGCCTGATGTTGCTCAAGCCTAAACTATGATCTCAGTTTTCATGGTAGCTAAACATTCTGCTCTGTCTGGTTTGCTTATTTATGGTTGCTGTCTTACACCAATTTGTGCTCTATTTTGACCATCTTAGTAGTTATGCAGCCTAGTGAGTAAATGTATGTTCTGTGCTGATAACATCATAATAAGGGGTGTATGTCTGACTGACTGGGTACTTGCCAGAGCCCATACACATTGCATGTGGCTGAATGATAGTGGTTAAGAGACTAATTTTACCTGTGCCTCAGGATCCTTTACATTGTAGATCACAGGCCTGTCACGCATTGTGAAAAAACATGTAACTTCATTTTACTGGGATGTTTGATGCTCAACAGTGGATGCAAATTAATTTTTTTTCAACTCAAATCACTCTGAAGTTGACATTTTGTGTAATGAAAAGGAGCACGACATTAAACAAATTGCATTTATTGACTCCAACCTTTAGAAGAATCATCTTCAATGGGCTGTTTAAAGGCTGTGATGTCGCTGAATGTGCAAAGGAACAGGACCACTTTCTCTTGTTCATTTCGAATGGGAGCAATCTTCACAAAAAACCAAACAGGCGTCCCTAAAAGAACAAAAGAGAAAAACACACATTTCGCTGCATTTTCTGCTTATTTTAGGAGGAAATGGCTGTGAGTGCATATAATGCAGTAAATCTTGATTTAATAAGATTTCCATGTTTTCCATGCACATGTGCAAGCACAACCACACACAACCATATTTGTCTGAGGAAGGTAACTGTGGTCTGGCTGTCAACCAATTAGTACATTTCTACAGAGGTGGAAATGTTCTGGGCTGCCTTTGAACTCTGCCGTATCTTACAGAGACTGCATACATTTGCATTACAAGGAGTCGAAGTTCACATTTCTGTCTTTCTTCACATAGTGTTGCTACTTACTGTTCTTCTTGTACATCAGTATTTCAAAGGAGTTCATCTCATAATTCTCAAATGTTAGTCGAACTTTTTCCGTTGTGTCCTTGTCTGTGAGCTCCCCGTACATGAAGCTGAAATACGAAAAGGGACAGCGTTACACTCTTGCACTACAGTGTTGATTAAAGCTTAAATGTGAGTAACTTTAAAGAATGTCCTTTTTTCCTTCCTTTTTTCCCCATAACTGTTAGCTTTGATGTCAATTACACATGAGGACCATTCCCAGCTGGTTAATATCCATCTGTGGAGCAGAGCTCCCCTCTCTTAATTTTAAATAGCAGCTTCCTTGCAGCCCATCACTGTAATTGTCACACCTAGAGCTGCTTCTGTTAGCTCTAAAATGTCTCAGCTACAAGCAAAACAAACCAAAGACTCAGATGTTGGCTGAAAGGACAGGAGGCACTGTGCACAAAACCCAGGAATATACCAAGTCAGCACCGAGCCCCAATGCAGGATGGTCAAACTGGGCGCAGCTCACCACAGTACATTCAAATATTAATCTTACTCCTCGGTCTGCAATCTGACCACTGCATGCCTCTTGTAGAAATATTGCGGCTCAATATTTCACTCAACAATTAAAGCAAATTAAGCAGCGGTGGCTCAGTAATAGATGGGCAAATCTATCAATAACGTCGGAGTAGAATAAGCTGACTTCAGCAGGATGTGAAAGAATGCAACTTCAAAACAAGCAGCAACAGCAAAATGCTCTAAACATTAATCACCAAAAAGAAAAGGATACCAGATAACAGACTACCACCTCTGTGGCAAAAGTCTGGTGTGGTAGAAACATGATAGATACAAAAGGTCTGATAGCAGTACAGCGGTCTACACCAAAGCCAAGACCAGCTTACATTACAGGTGCACTCACTGAGTTTTTTGGTTTGCAACGTCTTCTGTTAAATCTTTTGGATTCAGCTGTCAAACACTCGTTCTGACTGTTTTGTCCTGTAAAATATGCTTTTTAGTTTTGTTTTTGTCCACCATTGTCAGTTTTTTATACCTGTTGTGGCTGCTCAGTTTTACATGTCTGTAATTACTATGACCCAGGATTCCACATGCTTTCATTTTTGTATCTATTTATCCTCAATAAAACTCAATTTATAATGACTAAAACAAACAAACAAAAAACAAAACAAGAAAAAAAAACTCTACATTTGCCCCCCATGTGTGAAGTTGTCCTTCTTTCAAGTTTAAGTCTTCTACTGGAGGAGTTTGGTAGCCAGAGGGTTCTGCACAACACCTTAGCTGTTCCTAGGACTGCGCTCTTCTGGACAGAGATCTCTGATGGTACTCCGGGGATCTGTTGGAGCCATTCACCCAGTTTGGAGGTCATGATCCCAACTGCTCTGATTACCACTCGTACCACTGTTGCCTTTCCTCCCCACATCTTTTCTACTTCCTCCTTCACCCCTTGGTTATTTATTATTCCAGCTTCTTGTGTACAGCCGTCTCCAGTTTGGTTCTGGATGACCCTCAATCATTCTCCCCCACCTTTGGTGGCATCGCCCATCTTGGCCCGGAAGCTTCCAGCACTAACTCATACCAATGTTCACACTCACCTGATGCACTAAGGGGGAGCTCTAAGTCTACATTCAGGTTATATTTAATATTTCATAAGGTTCCTGATGTTTCTTTTAGAAGTGGCATTACTTTGTCAGTGTTGTTTGTTTATTTTATTCAATCAATCATTTCAAATTTCTAAATGACGCAGGGGATCCGTTGTGTTTCTTTCATCACCGTGGACAGCAGCCCTGTTTGTTTTTCTTGTCTGTCCAAACAGCGGCTGCTCCAGTTGCTGCTTTTTGTGGTTGTTAAAAGAACTTTTCATCTCTATATGAGATGTTCCTGATTGTACCAGCTGCATACAGTAGTGGCAGAATTGTTTTGGCAGAAAACATGTTTTTAAACAAGCTGCCGTGCACTAATATATAAGCAAAGTCGAAGTACATGCATGAAAATAAGCCTGCCCCAAAAGCTCCTGTGTAATTCGAGGCCCATGTGTGTGTATATACTGTCTATCATATTTTTCCTGTCTTAAAAGGGAAGCAACAGGTGATTTGTGACAATCTGATGAAATGCTGTGATATTGCATTACTCTGCAGAGTTATTTTCATGTTCTGTAGAACAAAAAACTTGTGTCTGTAATCAATAGATTAAGCAACTGTAAAGAAGACTGCTCTTCATTACCGGATTTTTTATCATTGTGTTTAAATTTCTGGTTAAAAACTAGCAAGTCCTCCTACTGATATACTCATATTTGTTCCTACCCTTTCATACCATAATCCTCATTCCCAAGGTGTTTCTGAAATCTCGTGTTTACGGGCATTAGACAATTGCCATCAGTCACGGTTGTCATAAAGCACATTTATTATGATTTATGTGTTAACTGTGGAGACCAGGCTGTATTAAATATAGAACAGTATTAGATTATGACTCATTGAAATGCATCCTAGAAGCATAAAAAGACAAATGAAGCCCGGTCTCTAATTGGCCGACTGCAAAGTAAAAACAAATTAAACCTGAAGATTGGTCAAGCATCCATGAACACCTTTAACCACGCTGCAGAGGCATTCATCTCACTTTACGTGTTACAGTCGCCCTCAGCTGCAGCCGTTCCAGCATGATCTAAATATAACTCCGAGTTTGTTATGAAATACAAAAGGAGGGCTATATTTAATGAGACAGTCTGACTCTGCAGAGAGTTTTCACACTCGTGCCTGATGAATGTCTTCCCTTGCTCTTCTTCTATTCTCTAAGCTGGAAAGAGCGCGGCTGTCTTCAAAGAAAAATATTTCACAACATTTTCTGGAATTACTTTTTTGCCATGTTTAAAAACCCTTCCAGTTTTGCCACTATGTTTACAACAGAAGCACCGACATAAAACTACTTTGGACATAGCTGAAGAGACGCAGGAAGAGCGGTTCAGATGGAAATAACATCTTTGATCAGCACACATCAGCAGCAAAAAGGGGCTTCATTATTAGACTCTGGGGGAATGAGTATACATTTTATGTTTGCGTCATCCTCAAAAAACACCCGACTCCCACACCGAGAGAACATTTTATGGCCCTAATACCCAGGCTCACTAAGATGATCTCAGACCAAAACTAAAGATAAAAAGAAAATAATAAAAAGAAAACTACGATGATTAAAGGTACAGTGAAATGTTTGAAGGAGAATGAAAGCTAGCAGTGGTACCTTATGAATAAATAGTTACCAAGAAGTAATAAAAATGTTTAAAATGCTACAAATTAGGTGTAACATCAAAAATGGATGCAGGAATGTTGAGTTATGCACAGAAAGTCAAGGTCCTGCAATGGCAGGATTAACAAAGAAACTTGGACTAAATAACAAAACTGAAAACCGACTACTAGAAAGACAGAAAGACAAACCAGGACAGACTGGATGAGGACTGAACAATGAGCAAATGAAACCAAGGAGCATTTATACCGGAGCTAATGACTAAACTAGGAGCAGTTGTGGTAAACATGCGACTAAGAACCAGGTGAAAGGGGGGGGGGGGGGGCAAGAAGTAAAAACAACAAACACCCAAACCTCGATAAATAAGATAGGAGGCAAGACAAACACAGAAAACTCAACCTGAATAAACAACAACTTAAATCAGTGAAAACCAAAGAACACTTGAAACAGAAATCCGACAAGAACTAAACTCGAGAGAACAAAAAACCTGAAGACCATGACAGGAAGAAAACAGATTTCTTCCTGTCTCCACATCCATATCCTAAGGTGTTACTATTATGTTCAGAAAATCAAAGAATTAAAGATTAAATCTCTTGTCCTAGTGTGGCAGCCAATTTGACTGTAATGCTTAACTAAAGGGGCAGCTGTAGCTCAAGAGCAGTCATCTGCCAACTGGAAAGTCAGTGGTTCAATTCCTGGCTTCCCTGACTACATGTCGAAGTGTCCTTGGGCAAGACACTGAACCCCA
Organism: Leptatherina wallacei; assembly: GCA_028567055.1. Lineage (NCBI taxonomy): Eukaryota > Metazoa > Chordata > Actinopteri > Atheriniformes > Atherinidae > Leptatherina > Leptatherina wallacei. Next base: position 21,585,576 of record JAOXYM010000017.1, read on the forward strand.
GGTTGCCTCCCGATGTTCCTATTGAGGTATGAATGTGTAGAAGCACATAGTATGTTTCAATATAAGTGCTGCATGAATGTGTGTGTGTGTGTGTGTGTGTGTGTGTGTGTGTGTGTGTGTGTGTGTGTGTGTGTGTGTGTGTGTGTGTG
>JAOXYM010000017.1:21585824-21600092 GCA_028567055.1 Leptatherina wallacei
GTGTGTGTGTGTGTGTGTGTGTGTGTGTGTGTGTGTGTGTGTGTGTGTGTGTGTGTGTGTGTGTGTGTGTGTGAATAGGTGAATGTGACATGTAAATGTCAAAGCGCTGTGAGTGACACGGTGCCTTATCCTGCAGGAGGTAGCCATAGTTACACTGTGGTCATAGAGGGATGGACATGGTCAGCAACAATACTCAGCTAGGCTGAAATGTTTAAATCATATTCAGTTGGTAATAAGGGGCCCAAAATATCCCACACACCAGCCTGGATCAATGATACAAGACAGGACGGATCCATGTTTTCATTTGATTTATGCCGAATACTGACCCTCTAAAGGTGGAAGCTGAAATCGAGACTCATAAAACCAGACAACATTAATCCAATTTTGATAAGCTTGTGCACCAAAAGCTTGAACACTGAGGAAAAATTGGTTGAAAGGTGCACAGAGTTTAAAGTTCAGGCCATTCTGGACAATGAAAGACATCCTACAGTGTTTTTGCCGGACAGAGATACAGTGAGAGGGGAGGCTCAACTTGTTGCGTTCCCGGACAGAATGGTTCAGGAGGTCTTTTGTCCCCACAGCCATCAGGCTTTTTAATAATCTTCAGTAATATCTGGTTATGGGCATTCTATTGTTTTTTCATTTTATCAACTAAATTAATTTATTAATTTATCATTATTAGTGGGTTCTTACTGCATCTGCCTGTTCATTTTCATGTTTTTATGATTATACTTGGTTTTATGGAACGATGGATGTTTTTTGGGTGGATGTGTGTAAGAACGAGCTACGGGACAACTGAATTTCCCCAAGGGGGATAAATAAAGTCTTTCTGTCTGTCTCAGTCTGTCTGTCTGTCTATCTAACTGTAGTTTCCTCTTCTTAGCTGAGAGGAGTGGTACCCTGTGTGGTCTTTTGTTGTTGTAGCCCATCTGCTTCAAGGTTCGATGTGTTGTGCGTTTAGAGTTGGTACCTGCGTACCTTGGTTGTAATCAGTGGTTATTTGAGTTACTGTTGCTTTTTCCAACCATTCTGTTCATTCTCCTCTGAACAACAGGGTGTTTTGTCCAGAAAACTTGCTCTCAGTGGATAATTTCTCTTTTTCGAATCTTTCTCCTTAAACCTTTAGAGATGGTTGAACCTTAAAATCTCAGTAAACCAGCAGATTCTCAGAAATACTCAACCAGCCTGTCTGGGACCAACAACCATGCAGCATAAATCCCCTTTCTTCGCCAATCTGATCCGCGTCCCGACCCTGTCTATGTGGTCAAGACGACATGCAACGCAACAATGATCGGCTGATTAGCTATTTGTGTTAACCCTCGAAGCGCCAAAGTTGCGACATTGCAACAAGCATTAAGCCGTATCTCCAGGAAAAAAGCTTAAACTTGTTACCACTTTCCACCACTACATGTCAGACATTTGAATCTTCAATGTAACACGAGTGGTGGGCGAGGGGAGGGTGGGGGTTCCATACAAAGTTTATAAGGAAAGACACCCTATGGAGCCAATAAGGAAGCGCTGGTAGACGGTGACAGAGTGGATTACAGAGAACACACACATATCAAAACACTTTTTTCCTGTTGATGAAGTACTGTCTCAGCTATTAGCCATTTCTGATTCTGGAAGGGATTATTTGCCTCCTGAGGAGGACAACTGGTCATCTAGGGACAGTGAAACTGATGCTTAAGTGATGCTACCTAATAAAGTGGCCAGTGAATTGTTTGATACATTCTGCATTTATCTCCACATGATGTAACACATTCCTCCATTTCTTAATTCATTTATGATTTTTTTCAATTATTTTTCAATTAATCAGTTTTATACTCAAGTTATGTTTTGACATCCACATCATCCTGACCGAATCGGCAAAAATGACAAGATACTCATCCCTTGCTCATTAACAATCTTTAGAAACGCAATTTATGATCTTGTGTGTGATAAGTTTACCATTATCTACTCAGTGGGAAGTGTCATTAATGATTAAATTATTAGTAATGAATACAGCATATCCCTGTCTGCTCTCTAGTAACTCATCATTATCTTTTACACAGATCCAACTTCCTGGTGTGCACAAACTATTCATTAGTGATGCAATAATTGGCAGGGCGTAGTATCAAGTGTCCTCCTCAATCATATCTTTACTGCATTATAAAGTGTAAGGAAAAGCTTTCTATAAGCTTCCCGATTCAGTCAGGAGATTTTAGCTTTGTTTTCTTTCTTCTTACCAACATGAGACTTGAAATCATCAGGCAATCTTAAAATAAACCCAAAACAAAGTGTCTAACACTCACTTCACTTCTGCCTCCCCACTTCAATATTTATTTTGGCAAGTGTTCTGCATCTTATGTTTAGAGGCCTGCAGGTTTAATGAACACCATCTTCCACAACAGATGAAATCTCCCACGGATTTTAAACCTGGCAGCACCAACTGTTTCACTATGATCCTATTTATATGGAGGTATTTGCTTAATAAAAGCACATGTTCAGAAATTGCTTGCAAAAATCACCATGCCGTTCATTTAAACAACTTTTTTCTTTATGTACAGCTTAAGAGACAAAGAGCACCAACAAGACACTGTATGTCCCCAGGTTTACAGTTACAGTTGGCGATGCAGAGGCAGTTTCAGCTGTTACAACCAGATTACATCACAGATCAAAGAGTTATATCTGGTTTTAGACTCCATAAGAGGAAAGCACCAACTGGACACCATTTATATATGGGAATATCATAGTATATCTTTTACAGTGTGCTGAGGAAGAAGGATCCAAATGCAGGATGAGGCAGGTGGATGTGAGAAATTATGTATTTTAAAAAGACCAAGAGACCATAAAGGAATGCATAACCAAAACTAACAAGAAACCAAAACTCAGAAACAGATTGATTGATAAATGCAAGGAATGCTAGGGAAACCCAGGACAGGGAAGATGACGAATGACAACAAGGATCTGGCAATGAGCATAAGAAACACACTGTATATGCAGAGGGATTAATCACTGAACAGTGAGCAGGTGTGGCAATCAGCAACTGAGGACCAGGTGCAAAATGGAAACAACAGAACCACAGGATAGAGGAAACCTGAGAACCAATAACAGAAATCCAACATGAACTAAACCCAAAATTGAACTAAATCCTATAGATCATGACATTAGTTCTAGATGATTGTCTTTTTTTGTTTTTTTTAGTTAGTTGGTTACTCAATTTAAAAGTCAGTTTTAGCCATAAACCCATGACCTGTCTACATACACTTTAATCTTTAAAGTCACTGGGCCTCATTCACCAATAGCTTCTAATATCTTCTTAAATGTGTTCTTAAGTTGTACTCAATAAGTTTTTTCTGAAAACCCTCCGTCAGATAGACGTGTTTGTAAACTGCCAAATTCTTCATATCTTTCCTCTTAGATTGATAGATCTCTCGTAAGTTGAAAGGATGGACCAGCTGGCCCTATTTTGCATAGGTAAACGCCCAAAAAATCCCCCAAAAAAGGTCATGAATTTTCAAAAGTCATTTTCAAAGTGATACATGTGGTTATAAATACTCACACGGCGAGATTCCAATAATACAAAAGCAGCTTTATGTATTATTGCTTTAGAGCTTGGACAGCAGCTTGCAGTCTGGTTCTATGAACATGTCAAGACGAACATCTTCGTGATGTTCGTACTGTATCAAAACTACAAAATACTGACTGTATTTTCAAGTAAAATAATGCCAGTCCATCAATGGTCCATCAGATCTAAGTGACTTTCACACAACTTCTATTGAGAAAAACATTTCAGATTTACGTGATTAAAGCAAACCTTGTAAATAAATGCACCCTCTGTCTTTAAGTAGTGTTTCATTAGAAGGTGTGTACTGAAAGAGCTAACTTGAATGTAAATTGCTTAATTTGTTAGCAAGCACATAAAGTTCCTACAAGAGTGCAGTTTTCAGATTGATTTAAATATTCACTGATATCACAAACCAGAAATAAAAATCAGCTATAACTCCAGACTTTTTAGTTTATAACTTCAGCATTGTCAGCTAAGATGAAACTCCTCTCCACTATAAGACAGCTTCGACTAAGAGAAGTTCTGTTACTGGCTACTGTTGTTTATACAGAACATCTGTCATGTAATTCAGCTTTGGCCAATGCCAAAATAGCTACAAATTATATATAGATACATCTTCAAAATTACTTATTTGGTTGGGTATGTAATATATTCCTGAAAATACACTGGTAAATTTAAATGTGAGAGCATCTGAACACTGGGACTTACACTTAGGTCTGGCCTACCTGCAGGTGCTGCTTTTCTGCATCACTTCTGCTCTATGGTACCCGGACAACTTGCAGAAACCGTCATTGCTGTAGACGATGGGCCAGTCCACAATCTGAGCATTTCCCAGGACAAAGTTGGTGTCTGTTTTTGAGTAAAGAGGAAATAAACGGGCAAATAACTTAGGTGGTTACAGTATTTACTAAAAGCAGTCATATACAAGCTCTAATTTTGGCTTGGGAAAAAAATCAAAGCCTAGTGGTCAACCGTTTGGTGGTCATAGAAACACGTGATTTGAGCAAGAGCTGTTTTTAAATCAACTTGAAGTGTATACGTTTAAACATTTTAGCTGAAGTCCATGTATTTGTGTTGGGGGACATAAATATTGATAGATTGTAAGTAGAGCTTTATAAACCAATATATTAGCCCTCATTAAGGTGAGTAATTATAATATTTCATAGATATTAATGGTTTATTCAATAAAAATACAATTTGTCTCATCACCATGTGTTTGTTTTTTATTTGAAAATCTAGTAGTTTACCCTGTTGTTAAAAAAAATGGAGAAACGCAGCTCTTAAGATCCAACACATACTTAAGTGATTTACATCATTGTATATGATCATTTATGGCTCATTTCACCGTCAGTGCACACACAGAGCAATGACACGTATATCACAAGCAACACTTCTACATTCATAATGATAACACCAAAATATTCAATTAATTCGCTTTTCTTATATTGATTAGCTTATTAGCTGTACTACAGCAACTAACTATCACTTCTTTTGTATTAGTTATATGCTGAGTTTGCAATGACCCTTGTTAACCATTGTCACAGATTTGGGGGGTAATAACAGTGGGTATTTCTTTTACACTAATATATAAATGGCACCTCTTATGAAAGAGCATTTTTTAATTGCAAATACAGCCTAGAAAAATAGTAATGCTGGAAAACAGAGCTTATATTGGTTCTCATATTATATATTTTGCATGTTCAAATGTTAGCAATGCCTCTGAGCTGAAGTTATTTGTGGTCAAAATGGTAACAAACATAAATAAACAGAGCTGCATTTACATTTTAATGGCTTGTTTTTCTCTCATCCTTTTTTTAAACTGTCATTTTTCAGTGTGCTTAATTTAACTCCTGTCATAACACATAACATAGAAGGATCATTTTCTATAAAACAGCTCACTTTACGAGCTGAATGACAAATACAGTATGCTGATGACTGCTATAGTCACCCTGAAGGCAAAAATGAATTTCTACATGTAGAATATTTATTATTGTGTTATGAAGACAAAGACATTCATTATAATGGCACACATTGCAACTGTATCATTTCTGAAAATAACATTTCTTTTTTAAGTACAATTATGACAATACTTTACTGACTAATTAAACATTCGAAAATCTGCATCTTATCACTTTACATTTTATGCAACATATCAAAGAAATAAGCATAAAACAAGTTTTATTTTGAAACTGGGTTAAAATTAGATATTTTAAGTAATATTTTTATCACATTATTTGGATGTTGTTTTTTTAAGATTTAAAGAAAAAAAAATAATTTAAAAAGTTATAAAAATCTGAAATACCTTTACATGATCTTGGCAACAGGTTAAAAAATATTTGCTGTAATGGTTTTTAATGGGACAGTTGAAACAATGATCATCAAGTAATTAAAAACAAAACATACTACACAATCACTACAACAACATGACAATGGTAGACAAAAAGGAGAAGGAAACACAAACATCTTATCATAAATACAGGCAGAAGATTTAAACTACATGGAAACACACACACAAAAACAAATGTCTAAATCACATCAAGACAAAACGTCAAACAAAAGCGAAGACATTGACAGAACGTAAAGGCTCAAGACGTTCCATGCCAGCTTGTTATTTTACAATCAACACATGCATGTAGAATTTGTGAGAGACAAAACATAAAGTCCAAAGCTCAGTGACTAACAGCCCTGGATCTGTTAACATACTTCTGTTAGAGTAAAAAAAATTATGGACATTAGAAATATCTGAAAGTGTTTTGTAAATTAACAGCATTGGCTACAGAACATTTAGTAGAACATTACAAAGAAGTAGAAACTGTAAAGAAAACAAAAGCAGAAAGCCAAATTAAACTTCATAGTATACCTGTCTGCCTATGTGACAGTGTCCAAACTGAAATTTTTGAAAAGAAAAGAAGGTTAACAGATTACAGGGAGAAACATGTGCTTAATGTCAGACTAAGAAGATGGGTTATGTCAACTGAAAGAGACAACTGTGTTGCTTTAACCTGAATGGCTAAAGGCTAAAAAAAAAATACATATTTGTAAAATGCCTGCATCAAATATTATCAGCCCATTAACTTGGCCTAGTTGTTGGTCATCCTACTATGTCTGAATAAATGCATGTCTGCTGATGTCATCATCAGCATTCATGATCAGAGGTTTTATATTTTTTCCAGGCATAGCTAAGTTGTTTTGTCATTCAAACCAGGCAGTGGCAAAAAGTGGCCAACAGGAGGTTCACTGTACTGTATTTAAAGAGTAATGAAAGTAATATTTGCAATACTTTGCATGAAAGAAGCAAATAAATTCATAAATCGTTCTCTTGCAGATCTGTTGTGGTGGCCAACACAGTCTAGCATATTCTAGAATAGTTACAGAACCAGCAAACTTAAGATTTGTTTCTTATCATCCTGTAAATTCAAATCAATTATTCACTCTACATTTAGCTTTTTTTGTAGTGTACTTATTTTATTTATGAGAGAAATATTCATGACTTTTTTCAGGTAATAAGTATCTGACTTCAGCTAATGTCAGTGTCAGGTGGTTGGCTTTAACTTCCTTCCTCATTTCCATTCAGTTAGCATCTGCTGCTAACTGAGCAGGAGCTGAAGCTAGCTGCTTCTTTTGTAGTAACTTAGCTACTTATACAACCATAGCTACTAATGTTACTGATACAACATTAAAAATGTTATTATTATCATTCCTCTTTCATTCTTTTCAAAACATTTTGTGGCCTCTAAAGGCCTCCACCAAAATAGTATGACGAAATATAGCAAAAAGCCACAATTAGAACACAAACCCAGGCCTGCTGTAATGGGCATCACCTCTGCACAAATATTTGGGCTAGTCAACACAATAATGTTTGACTAATTTCTGAGACACGTTCGACAAGGTTTGGGGATTTCATGCTAGCTTAAATGTTAATGAAGTGGTCCAAAACAACCTCATTTCACACACTTCCAACACTTGATGTAAGGTTGCTCAAAGACCGTGGTCTAATGGGGATTGCTTGCCATCATTTGCTCATTTCCAGCTCTAACTTGTTAGAGGAAAAGGTCTATAGGTTTAGTTGGAAAAAATAGCGAATTACGTCATACCAGACTTCTGTTTGCTATTTCTCAAAATTACAGAGTCGGTTGTAGTTAAACTACTGCACAGGAACATTTAAATCAAAATATAATCTTGAGCTGTCATCAAAATGTAGCGTTGAGCTGGTTATTTCACAGTAACTGGTACAAAAAAGGAATATTTAATTGCCTATGAATGGCCACCCACCCTTGTGTCTCAGCTCAGATTACAGTCTCATCTCTTTTGTTTCTAGCTTGGGAGAGATAAACTGCTCACTAATCCATGGATCACCCAAGGTCATAAGAAAAGCATGCGCTTTTGTCTTTTAAGTGATTGGTTTTCCTTTCTTTAATATCCAAGGGATCCAGAAATGATTCTGTAAAGACCAGACATGTGTTAGGTTTATTATCTGGAAGCACTGATGATTAATTACAGCACTATCATACCCCACTGAGAAAGCTGCCTTTATAGTTCAAGACATTTAAGTGATATGTTATATTTATGGCCCCAAATTAAAAAAATTAAAAAATCAACTTTCACAAGAAACTGACCAATGTTATGGCTCAGGTCTGTCATATTGCATTATATTGGGTCTAACACCAGAAAAGACTAATGATGACTTTAAAAAACAAACAAAGGTGTCCATCTGAGCTGTATCTTTCATTTAAAAATATGGTTGATTGCTGTAACTTGGTTAGTGAATTCAGTTTTGCCTGAATATTTTTTCATTCCCCTTAAAGATAAATCAACTATGATATTTGTTTTGATTAAAGCTATGGCAAAGTTTAATCCACTTTAACCCTCCTGATGTTAAGGCATTTGATCATTTAATTGGTCTTATCAGTGTATCCCACGTTGGGAATCGAGTGCTCTCAGTGCTTCCATTCATAAAATTAAGTAGAAAAACGAATGTGATATACTTAATTTGGGTTCTACTTGACATTAAATTTTCTTTATAATGTGGAAAACAAACACACAGCAGTAACTCACTCTTTCTCTCTACTTTGATCAAATTACCAGGTAGACCCACTTAAATAAACACCGTATGAGTCAGAGTCAGAATTGTAAAGTGAGGGTTTGGGTCACAGTCAGTCAAGAGTTGGGGGTAATAGTCCAAGTCAGAAGTAGGGGAAAAGTCTGACCCATCTCCAACCTGAACCCACTTTTATAGCCTCTCTTTTCTCAATGCTCTTCCTGTTACCATATAATAATGGTCACTGCTACTATCAACAGCTGTTCCATCATAACTAAGGTAATCTAAGGCCATCCAATACACATAATCAGACCATTGAAACAAAATCTTAACATTTCAATTTCAAACTGCAGCTTACAGCAGAATCAATATATACTCTAAAACATGATCTTACAGTATGTTTCACTAATTTCTGATAAAACTCTCAAGTTATTCTTGCATTGGGAAATGAAGGTATTAAAGCCTGACTCGTCCACAGAAATAAGTCCACTTTCTATCTGGTCCATATAATTTCTAAATGGAGACTTTTCACTGGTCTTTTTATGTAATCAGTTTAATGATCTGAGCGACCTGCTGTCTTTTCCCTCCCCTTACACACTGCAGGGACTCCAATATTGGAACCGACGCTAAATCGACACTAATTTATAGGGCCATAAATATGCAAAATATTAGCACAGCAAATTTCTTATTTTACGAAGCCCTCAAATTAATTATGAGTATATAATACATAATCAAACTTTTAAATGCATGCAAAGGTAGGGCTTTTGCACTAATTAGCTGCTTCATTCTTCATTTATTTAATTAGGTGATCGTTTCCAGGCTGTCAAACACCTATATTACGTCTAGTTTCAAAGACAGGCTAGATTTTTGTAAACTGTTTACAACTCTGAACTCAGTATACCATAATAATCCCTTTCCTTACCGTTCGACCGTCTGACAATATTTTCCAAAAAAGTATTTTGAGGGGCCACAAGTCCCCTCCGACCCCCCGCCATCCTGCCGCTTCACTCAGTTGTCTGCAGATGAATGTTTCCTCTTCGGTCTGCAGCTGGTCCTCATGGTGTATGTGGCTGTACGGAGCTGCGTGGAATTTGTGGACAGAGGGGTGGATGTCTAGTCTTCTCATTAGGCGCCTCCTCAGCTCGTTGCGGTGCGTTGGCGCCTCACGCACCTTTTCATCCAGCAGTGGAAAACAACACCGGGGCGCACCGCACAGGAGGGGCAGGAGCTCTGCTGCTGCTGCGCTCATGTTCCTAACAAGACCTGGAGCTCCATCTGCTGGACAAACCTGCATGCAGGACTGCTTAGACTTTACCAAGGAGCGAAACAAGCACAAGTCCAAAGGCCAAAGCAGATAGCAGAGCCACTGGCTGGAGTTTTTAAATGAGTGTTCACATTTTGTTATTCAGTTGATCAAATATCAAGAAAAAACACAAAATAACAAAAAAAAAAAAATCTTGAAACTGATTTAAATGCACCAAAGGAGACAGAACATTTCATCAGTTTAATGTGTGTTAATCCCAAAGAACTGGAAGAACTTCCTGCAGTGGAATCAGGACAATACGGTTTTTCATGGATGAACTGGTTACAGCCAGCCTTGTGAAAGGAGTGGAAAGACTGAACCACATGGATTTTCTCCCCTTTGATCAATGCAGTACAATTGGCCCTTTCATATACATTTCCCACACCAGCTTATAATTCCTGTTACTTGGAAAGCTGCTGTACCCACATTCCAAAAGCTAAAAGAAAAATATGTTTTCTGATGGGAAAAATTTCCATAAAAAAGCAGGACTAGAATAGTCATAAATAAATAGGTAATAAAAGGTTCCTTTGCACCTGTAAGCAGCCTGTCCACATACTCGGCACCCACCTGTTGACACAGGTCAAAATCCGAGGGCTACTATAAAACTCTTCGTTTACACCACCATTATCAGAATGAGTCGGGCAATAACATTTATCAGACCAATCACTGACGCTATGATACACTGCATGTGAGCAGATTGCAGATGTAACCAAGTTGTTTAAAAGGGTTTAAATTACTCTGAAACATCCATCAGGAAAACCCACGACACAAACAATGGAGTCTTTACAAAAAGACAAATAGCCCAGGTATAGTGTGTTAAACAGGTTTTATCTTATGAGGATGCCTTGTTTGTGGAGAAATCAGTCTTGTTGCAGAGTCAATTCAGCCTTTTTGACATAGAACTATAAACAAGTAGCTCTGTCCATCTTTTTATCTTATATACACAATGACCTGCTTAACATAAATTAGCTAAACAAATCTTTCTTTCCACAGTATATTGTAACATTATAAAGAAAGTCCTTGCATGTCGTTCCACTGCTCTTGTTAACTCGACCATGTCTTGGTGATGTTCAGATGATTCAGGTGATCTGTTATGCGCTTGTTCTGAGGAAAATTTGCAAAATTGGTTTCCTTGATCTTAAGCCAGGCTTGGGCCCTGCGCTCTGCGGCGTGGGAGTGCTCCTGCTCCGGGGTCATGTACGGCCGACTGATCCAGTATTCGTTCTCAGCCTCTCGCTCCAGATTCTTGACAGTGTTGCGTTTCATCTGCCATGTAATTGGCCGAGGACGCCGATACTTTCCGATCCACTGCTTCCCAGGGATACCCTTCCGCAGCAGGACGAGGGTGAGGAACATGGTGGCAAATTAAATCTGAAAAGGCAACAGCAGTTAAAATTAGATTAGTGAATGCTAAAAAAGGTAAATCATGCCAGGAATAGGGCTTTGGTGCAAGCAGAGGAGTTTAAGCAGCTTCCCCAGTGGGAGCGTGCACTTCGCCACACCTCAAGAATTACTCCGAAATGGCTCAAACATCAGGAAGATGAGAAACAGAATCCCCAGATCCCAATCCGACTGAGCATCAGTAGGAGCCAAATCCACAAAGGACCGCTCCCCAACCCAACACATCTGCTGAACACATCCTGATGAGACACCAAGGACACTTTGAGCACTACCAGCTCCATACTCTGATAATTCAGAGCTTTTTTTTGGCATAATACGGTCCATTTTAAGCAGATGGCTTTGGTGTTGTAGCCATCTGATGTATATTTTAAATAGAATTAGCACAATGGATCCTATTAGAAGTTAATACTGTGTTTTAGTGAATAATTACCAGCAGTAGTACATTTGGAGCAACTGTTTTTAACCCAAAAAGACTTGTGAAGTTAGAAGGTGCCCATCATTTTTAACCCAGAATTAGAATAAAGTCTGTAGGGGGTGTTTGAGTTTTGTGGTCTTACCCTCTGGAAAACACTGTCTGCTGATCAGAGGTATATCCCAACAGTTTCTTCCTTCAAAACTCTCCTCTTCACACTGTAGTTAATTACTGCAACAGTTTTCTGCGTGTACTTCTATTTGTGTTTTAGGGTTTTCCTTTGCTGAGTGGGATGTTTTATGTGCAACACTGTGCTTGAGTCTTAAACCACTCTTTGATCCTCTTTATTTTTATTTCCAGGAAGACTTTCTTAAAATCTTTTAAAGTGGGCTTGAGCAATAGTTCTCCAGGCTTTCTGTAAGTCTTTGAAATGTTTGCTTTGAATATTGGTGGCGTTTTTATTTATTTTAATTCTAGTCTTTGTAACCATATTTAGACTAATGTGTTGTTTATTAAGTCACTTAACAGTGGTCTATGAATTATCTAAGAAAAAGAAAGGCATCTATCTCAAATGACCTGAGAGATGCACTTGTTTTTTAATCTGATCCATCTTCTGTTTTCTGAAGCTTATAAAGGCCATGGTCCCTTCTATGTGTCAGTAGGTGCGTTTCCATTACAGTGTTTCGTAAAATAAAAGCGATATTTCTTAAATTTCGACTAAGAACAATAGCGATATGCCGGTGTTACCATTGAATGGTGTTTAGCGCATAAACCGTAATTCACGTAAAATCTCGTCCCGCGAGACCCCATTCTGAGGAAGATGGAGATGCAAAACATTTTATATTTTGGAGCATGTCTCTGTTGTTTGTTATCAAGGACAACGGTTATATTTTGCGGTTTAGTTATTTGTAAAAAAAAAAAAAAAACCGTCTCCAACTCCGTTCATGCATTCCGATCCATCTTTATTGTAAACAAACGGGTCACGTGACACCCCCACGTCACGTCCAGTGAAGTGAAAATGCGGAAAAGGTGTTTCCATCACACTTTTGCAAAATACTTCTATATCGATACGTCTGAAAAACCTCCTCCTGGGAGCGTAAAAACTTTTTGCAATATTTGAGTGTTTTTCGAAATGTAGGTGTTTCCATGACCAGACTTTTATTGCGAAGTTTTGCGCAATTCTAGGGGTAATGGAAATTCCCCTACTGTTTCCAAGAAGACCATCAGAAATGGTTTCCATGGAAAGGTGGCTGCCAAGGAGTCATTACTAAGGAAGGGAAACGGGAGGTGCGTTTCCATTACCCCTAGAATTGCGCAAAACCTAAATATCGCAATAAAAATCTGGTAAAATCGCTAAACTCCATTCAATGGAAACACAATTGTACCTAGTCAAAATTTCAGAAATATCGCTTTTATTTTGCGAAACACTGTAATGGAAACGCGCCTAGGGATGAAGGCTAAGGTACACCAAATTGCACAAGAACTGGACTGAAACTCAATGGCGACAGATCTTAAATCTTTCCCAGACCCTAAACCTTAACATTATTGGAGCAGCAGCAGGATCATGTTCAAACAGAACAGAGGCAGCTAACAACCAAGGAAGAGCTTTGAAACGTCCTTTAAAGTTTAGGCTGTGTTGAAGGGTGCTCATATAAAATATGGACTTTCAATCTTATTAGATAAGGTATTTACACTTATGTTTGCACATGTTCCTATAAATGTCTACACCCATTTCCTGTTTTCCTGTCAATATATACAAAATGAAGAATTGGTTTCCGTATTTAAACCACATTTTTTATCAATTTCTTGCATTATCTGGGTTATTTATAATCCTCTTGTGTTGTCTAGGCTACTTGTTTTATCCGAATACTTTTTTTTTTTCAAAAACTAAATTTGCGAACTGTCTTTTAATCCACCATGAGTTTACATGTGATTAAAAGTGCAATATAAACAAAACTACCACTGATATTTTGTTATTGACCAGGCTGTACTTTTGGGTTTTTTTGTTGTTGTTTTTTTAACAAGTAAAAGACATTTTCAGTTTTCACTGCACTTTGAAATATGACGTGAACTTGCAGAAATAAAAATCAGTAAGCCAGGGGTTTATAGACCCAAATCTGAAAATAATTCCCCAGTTCTGTTGGGTAAAAGTCAGATAACAAAAAACATAAACCTACAAAAGAAGTAACTGAAAGGCATAAATAAGCAAGCTGCTGATCTCAGGATGCTTCCGAATAAATCTCAACCATGAGGCTGATATCTGCATTTGAAGCTTAGTTTTACTAAATGTTCACCCTTTGCACACGGATGAGTCACGGGTCAAGACCATTTTATTGCTGTGCATGACAAAGCCATGATATAAACATTTTATGTTCTGTGGTTTTCTGGATTAGTCATCAGAGTGGCGAGATATCGGCGCTGTTGGAAAAATTACTGACCACACACACGTTTCATATAAATTCACCACACAACTACTTGTGTTAAAAGTCAGATACACATTAGCCGTAGCTATACGATGGAAAACAATCATGTTATAACATCATTACGAATGTGGTAAAGCAAATACT
>JAOXYM010000017.1:21616429-21631615 GCA_028567055.1 Leptatherina wallacei
GGGCTCGAGCATTATTGCGGTTCTTGGCTATGATGTCAGAAAAGAACGATTGTCTTGCATTTCTCAGCTCCAGGTTAAAGTCCTTAGTCTCTCTTTATAGATCTCATAGTGAACCTGCAACTTTGTTTTCCGCCACCAGCGTTCAGCTTTTTGACATTCTCGGCTAACTCTATACCATACATTTGTTATGTTTTCAGAACTGAAATTTACATTAAGTAAAAGCTAGCTTAATGACGTAAACAGATTCTTTCACATGAAGAACACAATCCTCTGTTGGATGGTCCGAGTTTAGAGGTCTGTTTAATCATGGGCTGCTGAATTCATCAAACGGACTTAGAGAAATCAACGATGATGAACATTTAGTTCACAAACTAATACAACCCTTCTTAGTCGGGGATTTTTAACACTGCCACTGGCTGGGACTTTCACCACAGAATATTTTGGATACCAGCTGATTTTGAGAAGAAAGCAGAAATAACAACCATCTGTGTCCAAACAGCTGGTTCTCACACCAACTAGGACAAACTGCTGGCTTTAAATGGTCTTTTTAGAAACTTTAAAAGTCTTGACAACCGTTAAAATAAAGAAAAATGTGGATAACTAGCTTTAACTATAAATCTTTACACCTGATTACAAATTTGAAAAAGCAGCTCATGCAGTGTGAGTTAATGTGTCCATGTTGGAATCTTTATGTAAGAATAAAGCTACTTCTCCTGTGTATTCCTACATTATATGCATGAGTACTTATTAAATTCTAAATCATTACCCAGTCTGTTCATGTCAGTAAAAGGAAGACTGTGCTTGATGGAGAAATAAGACTCTTATCTAGTCATCATTACCTCAAAGCTGCAGAGCAGAGAACAGGGGGAGTGTTTATGAATGAAAGACAGACAGACAGACAATAATAGGAAGGGAAAACAGAAACGAACAAGGAGAAACTGCTTTAAATGCTAGCAGCATTTCTGTACTGCAACTTTTATGTGTTTTTATTTTTTACAATACACATCATTGCTTTAAAAATGTAGTAGAACAAGCAGCCTGAAGTTGACAGGCAGATAACAGACTGAGGGAAGGAAACTGCTGCCAACCACAAGTCAAATTCTGGTATATTTTTGTTGTTCACTTTTAGCTTGCTCTTTAGTCTGGTTTGCTTTTGGCTGCAGAATTATTTCTGTCTCAACCCTGTTCATACAAATCAGAAAGATACGCTTCCTATATGTCCACATAGACGGTTAGTCTATAGACAGTTTCGCTTTCATGATTTTTACTTTTTTCTAAGTCAAACTGTTGCTGAACTAAAATAAATCACCAAAGTGAGTGTCAAGATACACAGGTTGAAACAATGCCAGTGTCCCTGCTACTGATTCTGAATGTTAACTTTTCTACTAGAGAGAAAAACTGATCGACATTGAGGTGCTTTCTTACGTAACAACAAGTTTGTATTAGTGTTACAGCAAATGCTTTTCTTTATTCCTACAAAAAACATATATGCTGCTGTAAATCAGCCGACATGGAGTCGGACTGAACTCTCGGGGAAATGTTTTCTGAAGCAAAGCTAAAGCCCTTTTACCTTATGATGCTGACTTGAGCTATAAATCATACTTAAATGATTCATAATTTGGCTAAAGAAATGGAGGAAAAAAAGAAGAAATGGCCATCACTTATTTTGTAAACCCCCCTAAAGTATTATCATGAATTCTTATTTTACAAACGTTCAAAGTTTGGTAATACCAAGCGGACATGTTGGAATTTTCTTAACTTTGCATTGTATTGCTTTACCTAAAAAAGTCCAGAAAAATATCTGAAAGCTGCCGTATCAAAGGGTTCTCTGCTATCATCCATTTCTGAGACAGTCTTGTCTTCAATCTCCACCAAGCAACCTCCTGAGATTCAAGTTTAGCATTCCTTCCTCTAAATCTAATGCTATGTTGTTCATGTCCCATCAAGATGAAGTGCTGAGAACTGTAGGTGGGGCTGCTACCAGTAAAACATCTGCCTGTGCTTCTACCTTTAGTGGAAAAGATAATAATTCTTACTACCCACGCTGAGCCGTACAGTGTACCTCACCATTTAATTGAAAAATACCTTAGAGGTCCGTTGTGTCTGAAGTGTGTGGGATGTAGTGATAATAAATAGCATAAAATGCAGACTCTAAGCACCTAGACACCCCTTCAAACCCTCCCCTGTAGAAAGAAACAATGGATGGAATGTAGTTTTTCCCTTCTGGCCTATTGTAGTAACATGGTGGAGAGTGTGAAGGTATCTCGTGAGGTCTTGAATAAAAATGGCTCAATATAAAAAGAAAAATATCATAATGATTCTTATTTTCATTCAAAACCTCCCTGATGAAAACCATGAACAGTACTGAAGCACATTTCTAAATAAATCCTTACTCTGTGGTATTGATTACGTTTCTAGTTTGTTACCGCACTGGTTAAGATGTTCAGTATCTGTAAAAGCTTGAACTACTTCACTGCATTACCAAACTCTTAACCCTGTTGACCAGACAATATAAAAGAAAAGAGGAATCCTGACTCCTACATGTCTGAGTCTGTAGCCAACACAGAAACACAACCTGCTTACGTTACGTTACACTGTTAACCTAATATGCCAACACGTTTCCTCACAGATAACGCAGCACACAGTGTTGGCTGGCAGGCAGACAGGTGGTGTAGAGATAATGCTCTCATTAGACTGCCGTACTAAAGCACTCAGAGCTAGCCAGGAAATCCACTTAGCAGAGGTGGGAGCAGGATGGTGGGGAGGGTTGAAGGAATGAGAATAGTGAAGCAAGAAGAAAAAGGGTGGGGACTATACATATGTCTACACATGCAATTCCTGAAAGTCACATGACAATATTGATCCTCAAATGGAAAGTAGACTTTTCATCAGTCTTTTTAAGTAGATAGTCAGGGTCTCACACAGGGGTGCGGACCACCATGATGACTCTTGGTGCTCCTGCAACTGTCACTGTAAATGTGGTCAGGTCAGCAGAAGGGATCTTCTGGTGTGTGACAACACTGCGTTGACCTCAGTCATTATCAGATCATCCTCTCAGGCAACAACTAGTCACTTACACTGCCAACAAAACAAGGTTCTGTTGAGACCGTCACACAGCACTCCATCCTCATCCTGCAGGAACCTGAACTCCTTAAATGTGAATTTAAGTAAGACAGAGGTCATAATGTTCAGACATCCTGAATTGCTGTATGAAGGCTCACTTGGCCCTTTAGCCACACATGTTTAGGTCCAAAGTAAAGGCTCACTTCCCCCACAAACATTTAGAGAAGGAGATCCATTACTTTATAAGAGCTCATCTGGATTATTGTTATTCTCTGTGGGTATGCACCAGTCATCCATGCATCCCCTCCAGCTAGTCCAGAGGTTCCCAAACTTTTTCTGCAGGGCCTGCCTTCCATCCACAACAATAATGACAAGTCTCTCTTCATTACCCACCACAAACCATTATCATTACTGGACCATTATCTGGTCAAGCCCTGTCATAACGCTGGCCCCCCAGTTAGGGAACCACTAAGCTAATCTAAAATACAAAAAACAGACACCTTATTACTCTTGTGCTGCTCTCCCTCCACTGGCTTCACATTCACTACAGGATTGATTTTAAAATTTTATTATTGACCTTTAAATGTCTCAATATAGTGACGCCACCTTACCTAGCTGAACTGCTTCACCACTACAATCCAGCCAGCGGGGGGGAAGTCGGGCAGCTGGTTGCTCCTGAATGTTTGTTTTATCCGTATAAAATAGTATCGGCTTTAAACGGATAAAACAAATGCATTCAGAAATGCTCTTCTGTAATCAGCCACCTATAATCAGAGTAACACTGTACCAACACAGCAAAGTGTTCAGACAAACTGCAAACAGGAAAAGCAACAGATAGCTGCACCGTTATCTACTGATATGCTAATTGAGGTTCACAGACACCCGAGTGTAGAGCTCATTGTCAGACTGAACAGGAAACATAACCTTGAGGCCGGCCAGCAGAACAGAGCATTGTGTGCTTTTGGATTATGAGTGTGTCTTAGCAACTTGTGCAAAATGTTGCGACAACAATGATTTTTCTGATATTGTTTCAATATAATCATGGCCAGTGGAGATGTAACAGGAAGGGAGGTAGTACTTTGGAGATTAAACAAGTTTACTTTTAAGGTGGGGGTTGTACTGAACGTTTGTAAATGGATGAATGTTGGTCATCTCACGTTTAATCTCTATCATAAAATCTATCAACTTGAACTTGTACAGCAGAAATTGTTAATAGTTTGCAAACACGAACGAAGCCTCAGCCATTCATGCCTGCTACAATCAGCCGGGGAGATCCTTTCAGCGATGGAGGTGGTTTAAAAATAAAGGAAAGAGATGGGATTGTGTGCAACAAACTGTTTGTTTCCCAAATGAAAAAAGAAGCCTGTAGAAATGTGCAACAATATAAGATATAGAAGATTTTCGAGTTGATGCAGCTGAAGTACACTTCCTTGTTTCGCTACTTTTGTGGGTTATACATGGGGGGGAAAGCCTGAGCATGTTTAAGTGTAAGATGCTTTAGGTTAAAATGTGCCTTACAGCCCTTCACACTTCCTGTTGCAAACTGATTGCAGTCCACCTCATCGCTCATCACATTTGTGAGTTAGAATCAGGGTCCAAGTTGATGCATCTCTTAAAAACACCAAAAGATGGTAAAGTGACATTTATTATGTGGATTTCTGCTGCCGTCGCAGCACAGCAGTATCCCGAGAAACAACACGTCACAACTTTTGCTTTTGGGACACCGCTACTAAGTTTTGCTATGCGTACCGCGTCACGCACAAGCAAGCAGGTATCAATACACGGGCTGTTTTGAACTCACACCGAGAAAACCTGCCAAAATTCTGTAGTGCAACTCTAAGGCCCATTTATACTCCTTTTATCAAATATACGTCTGTTTCAAACATCACTGCCCTCATACTTTCATGCGTTCCTTACATTAGCAAGGTTGTTTAGCCAATACATCCACCTGAGGGCAGTGCAGAGTTTAGAGTTCACCGCACAGTAGACAGCGGTGGGCTGCATGGCCATTAAGTATAGTATTAAGTATAGTGTGGCTTCTTCTTCTTCTTTGTTCCTTTTGCAGGTCACACATCAGCTATTCTGCTCAACACTGCCCCCATAGTTTCCCGTGGTACTACTCCATTTGCTCCATCAGGACCCGCATCCACAATGGCCCTGAAAACGGACCAAATTACGCACATAAATTACACAAAAGAGAAAAGACTGATGAAGTGCTCCCCATCCAACTTAGCGTAGAGCATGAATGGGCCTTTACCCAGCAACAAGCAACCAACCAAATGGTTGTCCTAGGGCTGAATCAACTTGTGTGTGTAACATACACTCAGCATCGTGAAGACTGGTCTTTTAGACATATTTTCTTTTCCGATTCCGTGATGCTGGTACACAAAAAAGCATATACTTACACCATGTTAGCTAGTATGACTGATGAACAAGCAATGACGACATAAGCATACCATAAATCATCTTCTATGAAACAATATAACACTATAACACATTATCTGTTTTTAATCTACTCCGTAAATGAAGAGTTTTTGATTTAAGATGAATATCTAAAAATCTGTTTTCATTAGATTTATGTAGAACACAAATAAACAAAAGCATTTCAATTAAGTTTCGTAGAGGGTCTTTCATTTAAAGGTATATAATGGCCCTCTTTCTCCTCGGTTACTAGTGACTGTATCAGCCAGTAAATTTTATAGTAAATTATCCTCATTACAGCAATCCAGCCATTAATACACTACTCAGCTCTAAAAGGCTTAATTAACAGACAGAGGAAGTATTCTGATCATTTGCCGCTTGAAATGAGCCGAGTGTTTAGACGAGCGGCACACAAATATATACAAATGCTCAGAATATGAATTGTTGTGACCTGATCTGCATGCACAAGAAGTACAAAATTCCCTCATTCAGGAAAATGTTCACAACCTTGCTTAAATACACATCAAAACACATTTGCATGCATGCAAGACAAAAGTAGCTTCTATAGTTTTAAGGATAACCCGATGTGGATCAGAACCAGCCTTAAAGATGTAAATACATGGACACACTGATCCTCGGATCAATTTAACTGATGGCCTGATTGTACAGTTAGATGTTTATTGACTAAACTTTTGCTGTAGATCAATAATAAACTCCACATGAGACATCTGCATCAACATTAGTCATTTGTCAGAGTGGATGCACACGATCACTACTCTGGTGTCTGCTACCAGTAGGCTAAGTAATGCACACCATTTAAAAAGCAACCCACATGCAAAATGCCTCTCTCCGGTCTGGCAAAGCAGCATATATACCCACCACTGTTACTTGAAATGAATGTATCAGCCTGCACTGAATAGTGCCAAATTAATTGCTCACACTGACCATGGTACATAGCATCAATCGTACCTCACAGATTCAGACAGCCTTTGCATGCCAAAGTATGACAAGGGTTCCTACAGTCACACAAATTAAAATGAGAGAGATAAAAGCTCCTTAGACTTTACAGAGAAGAAACCATTGTGGTTGGTCAGTCAAGTGAAAAACAAGAGGAAGTGAAAGAGGAGGGAGAAGTGAAGGGGGGGGGGGGGGGAAGATGACGAGGAGAGAATGAGATGAAGGCGGGGAGGATTAGAAAAAGTAAAGATGACTGGAGAGACAGGGAGAATGAAAAGATAAAATGTTAATGTTTTAATGATACTAAAGTTACGTTGCTGAAATGCTCTCCCCAGAGAAGAGTTCAATGACTAGAGTTTCTAATATTAATTCATTTACAGCCATGTGATGGCCTCTGATGGACCATTGACTAAAAGGGAGCAGGAATAAACATAGAAAAAGTTGCTCCAATAGGAAAGTAAACATGTCTAGAAAAATGGGTGTATCACTAAGTTTCACAGTAAATATTTATTAGTTTGAGACTATATGAAAACAAAGATAGTATTTGGGATGCGAAAGCACCACAAGACTAGGATCTTAAGAGAATGCAACTTTTATTAATTTGAGGATAAAAATGGAGATAAAATCAGATGTGCATGGGACTACAGATGGGTGGAGATACACGAAAATGAACATTTTAATCTAATTGCAGCACTTGGCAGTTTTATACACTCTTTTAAAGCAATCTCCATTTAATTTGATCTCTAAAAAAAATCCATAATGATCAATGATTCATCAGCAGATCAATTTGTAGACCCTTACCCACTGACTCACCCACGCGTGGTGACAACACTGTGACTCAATTTCAACCCTTGTCTCATCCTTCAATAAAGACACAATTGTACTTTTCTTCGGTTTGAAATTCTCAGGCAACTCTTTCAAATAAAAGCTCTAGACATTTTAGTCTTTAAAGTCTCCTTTGTCTGCTTTGGTCCTACAACTGTCAAAAGTACAGTGTGCCAAATAAATACACTCCATTAATGAGCGGAGATCACTCGTGTCAGCTTTGTGTTTCAGCAACAACTGATTAAAAAGTGCAATGACCATTTTGCTTTACTCCTGATATGGAAATTTGGTATTATGAGGAAGGCATCAGGTTTAAACTGTTTTTCTCATATATCGTGCTTTTAAAAGTCAGATGTACCTTGGTTACTGTGAAAATCATCTTCATCTATAATTCCAAGATTAAAAAAAAAACACACACACAAGTAAGTTTTTCCATTCTGCTTACCATATCATAAACGTTTAGGATGATCGGCTCGTTTGCCATTACTGGCATCAGGATTTCAGCCCCCTACGTCCCTTCTTCTCTGCGGGTCTCTCCTCCTCCTTCCCTTCCCTCGGTGCGAGATCCAAACTCTCGCCCTCCGAAAATAAACCTCCCTCTCCGAATGCCGTCACTTTCACGAATGATGATCACCTTGTTGATTTCATGTCAAAACTCGGGAGTAGAAACATCACAGCTCCGATTATATTTTCTATCGTCGAACATCTGAATGGCTTTGTCCAAATCCCCGCTGACGGAGCTGCAGCAGCAGCGGAGGGACAGATGAGCCTCCTCGCTGTCAAAACGGACCGAGTCGCTAAACCCGCTCGCTTACCGACGTCGCATAGAGGGAATTTTGTCTTCCAGGAAGCGGGATGGCGCGGAAAAAAACTAATATTAATTTTCTCAAATAAGCTTTTCGAAGAAATAACATACTTTTTTTTATATGAAAACGTAATTTATTCCGTAAAAAAAAATAAAAGACTTGCTTGCTACTCCATTATTAGCTGGCTAGCGGTAGCAGTGGAGGCAGGATGCAACGGCTGCTGAGAAAATCTGACGTTCAGAGCGAACACGACGAATCATTGCTCGATTAAACTACCTTAGAGCTCTAAGGATTATGGGTGATGTAGTTCTTTACATTTAGACGCGACTGAACCCTTCCTGGGCCGTTAAAAAAAACAACCACACAATAACAGACAAAAAAAAATCCATTCACTAAAAGATAAAAGACATAAGAACAAATTATTTACACCCATGGATGTTTAACGAACACATATGCTATGTTAGACAACTTTTCCAACATAAGACTAAAGGCTCATATTTCTCCTCTCTCCTTCATCCTCCTATCTGCAATCTGGCTGTTGACCAATCCAGGGTGTACCCTATCTCTTGCCTGATTGCTCCAGCCCCCACTCCTGCAGTCAAATAGGCAATGGATGGATGGATTCCTAAAATGCACCTGGAGAAATCAAGTCAAGTTTATTTATAAGCACAGTTAAAACAAAGAGTAGAGGGTCGAGATGAGAAATGACTTGCTGGAGAACAATAGGCTGAAATATACTGGTGTATCTTTTTCTGGAATTCTTTGTACCATTCATAACATCTCAAATGTCTTGGACACGTAAATCACATACTGTACATTGAATTTAAAGTAAATTTATACTTTTTCAAAAGCACACTTTATGCCCATCTGACAGAAATAATTAAAAAAGTAGTCGTTTGATGAAGCAGTTGTGTCAAAAGTAATATTTAATTGATATTTAAACTCCAAAGCAAGGAGTTTTCTTTTTGTTAGATGACTGTTACCTCATTTTTTGTCCCCCTTTTTCCTCTGCTTGCATCTCTGTTGGGATGGACTAAGATGGAAGTATAGGAGTCACAGAAAGGAATTGAATGTGAGAACTGGCACAAGGGGTAAGAGACCAAGCTAAATGAGACTCAATCATAAACTAAGCAGATGTTGTGTTTTTGCAGAATTTTTCACAGGTACTTCTGTTTTTTGTTTTGGGATTTTTTTCTTGCTGGGTTTTTGTCATCTTGTGCCCAATTTTTGCAGTCTGGCATCTCTTTGTTCTGCTTTTGGTCATTTTGTATCTTTATGTGGACATTTTGTTTCTTAGTAGTTAAAATATCTTCCCCTTTTCATTTTTTATCCCCAGTGCAATTTCCCAGACTTCCTGAGCCTCCAGATATCTGTCTTTTGACCTTCTTCAGGTAATCTGTCCAAGTTTTTATGACTTCCAGACGGAAAACAAGTCATTAATTTGATGATTATATTGAACTTTAATACACACCACTTGAATTTTGCTAAGACAATGTGTTTTCCTTCCCATCAGGTTTCTGAAAAAGGAAGCAGTTGCTTAAAAAAAACTTTTACAGCTTGTCCTTCCATAGCATGTTTTCTTATTACCTGGCAACTTAAAGGCTTCAAGTGTTTCAACGGAAGTCTCTTTATGGGAGAAAACCTCTGCAGCCATGTTCTTGCAGTTTAGCAGAAGTACTTGTTCCCATGTTTGATGCACTATGGTCAGTGTTGGAACTTTTTTTTAAAACTTGCAGTGAGCAGATTCCTCTCTTACAGGTCCAAACTCATGAGCCCTCCTGGTTGCTCTCTTCCAGCAGATCCATAAGCGTCTCCTGGTTGGAGAATTCCTGCAGCGAGAAGTTCATATCATCTAGCAGATCTTCCCCCAGCAGAAAGCTCTTGACATCATGAACGGTCATGCCGATGCGGTGGTCTGTTATACGGTCCTGGGCAAAGTTGTAGGTCCGGATCTTCTCTGATCTACCTTTGGTTCCAATCTGGAGGAGAAAGAGACGCCTTTCAGTGTTCATTTGCAACATCATTTATCTCTATAAATTAAGTAAAGTTTGTTATTCCTCTTTTTAGTATTAAAAAAAAATCTAACCATATAAATCAAACATCCTACGTCTTTGAGAATAAATGTTAACACACTTGTAATTTCAGTTAACTTTGGACTAACTCCATCTATTTTTCCTACTGAACTGATCTCACCTGTACTTTGCGCTGGTTGTAGCGCCTGCTGGTCTCTTCTTCCAGCTTCATGCTGTACAGTTTTGCTCTCAAAGCCTTCATTGCTTTCTCTCTGTTCTTTAGTTGGGAGCGCTCCTGCTGACACTCTGCAACCACACCTGAAAAAAACAAAACAAAACTAAATATTTTTGAAGGACAGATCTTTACAGGCCTTCCCTCTAACTCAGACTCATTTCATAGCTTCACTAACAAACAAAAAAGCCCCAAAACTAACTTTGAAGAGCTACACGACTGTACCAAGATGTATGTATAACAACAGACGACTACAGAAAATTACTGGATGCATTTTCTTGTTTTACTGGTAATGATCCAAATATACATGACCTCCAGTAAATAGGTGAAATGTTTTATGTATCAAATTTTTTTTGTAGAGCCCTTGTCTGCATAATAACCAAAAAGGTATTCAAAGTGCTTTTCAACAGAGCCATAAAAAAGTACATAAACACAATGCATAGAAACATAAAACAATTAAAATAATACAAAAAAAACACGAAAGTGCTACTGTGCTGCAGGGTGTTAAGAGCCTACCAGAAGTACATAAAACAGCAAAATGAGAATAGTAAAATAAAATACACCTATCTGGAATTGAATGCAATCAAATGAAAATGCAAATCTGCTTGAGTTGTGGGAACAGAAACTGTGTCTGTTTGACGTCTGTTCAAGTTCAGACCGTCGCTGCCAAGACGCAGCGTAGACAGAACTATTGGATGATTTCGTCATTTTATGCAAGTTGGTAACTGCATAAAATGTAATAACCAGTGGAGTCATTTTATAGTCCATCAGTTCATAAAAACATTTAGAATCTGTGTTTTTCTTCAGATTTGCAAAATCTTGAAACGCCTGTCACACGGCGTGGCTCGCAGCAAACATATAAGATGCTTTAAATCAGTGTGTACCTCCCTAAAAGAGGAAGTTTTTATACCTCATCATATTTCAGACCTGTTGGCAATTAGCCTCATCAGATGAAATATGCTCCTCCAGCTGTTCTTTTCAACTTACTCTTCCAGACTTTGTTACTCCTTCACTTAAACTTGTTTGTTGTTGCCATCAAATCCGAATGCCATTGCATTGAGTTTTTATTTACATTTTAGTCAATGTCCCAGCTTTTTTTGGTATTCCAGCTATAGTCCAAACAAAGGCAATCCAAAGGCACTTTACAGTAGGAAACTTGACAGTTCCCTGCTGAACTTAGCGACTTAGCGACAGTGGAAAGGAAAAGCTCTTTTTTTAGAGGAAGATAGCTCTGACAGAACCAGAATCAGGAAGGGTAGCCTTCTGTTAACTGTTGAGGCGTGAAGGGACAAAAATAAAGAAACAACCAATTATCATTTGTATCTTATAACTTATTTTAGTTCAATTAAAACATCTCTGAGCTCACATTCCACAGCATGAAAAGCTCAGATGTACAGGAAAGTCAGTCTTCCGGACCACATTTCTGTTGCCAGTTTTTACCTGTTGGAAGATGAACTATTCTCACTGCGCTGTCTGTTGTGTTGACATGTTGACCTCCAGCGCCACTTGCTCGCTTAGTTTCTATCCTCAGGTCCTTTGGGTTTATTGTGAAAGAGATCTAAAAAGAACACCCAAAGTAAACAGCAGCTGAACAACAGAACCAACACTCCCCTATAGGGTAAATCTGTTATGCTGTGAGAAATTGGATTGTATTAACAGCTAGAGCACACAGTGGTTTGTAACCATTTATCTACTTTTTGCAGCCATACCTCAGTGGGTTGGGGCAGTACAGCCACAGTCATGGTACTGGTGTGCATCCGGCCCTGTTTTTCAGTCTTGGGAACCCTCTGAACTCGATGAACTCCTGCTTCAAATTTCATCTTCTTGTAGCTCTGAGGGCCGCTGATACTGGCAGAAGCGTGACGTAGTCCACCTGGACACACGCGAGCAGTTAGTACTATGTTGTCTCAGTTTTATCATACAGGTGATTTCTACTTCAACTAATGAATATTTTTTACAGCCTTAGTGGACACTGCTGCAATGGGACTGTGATTCTATGTGATTCTATGCTCCTAAATTAAGTTTTTCTTCAAGATTAACATAATTAAGTGACATATTTGCCTTTTTGGTGTAAGAGCAACGGCTCCCCCTTGTGTTTGTTATATGTTATTGCAATATTGGCAATAAGTAAAGAAAGAAAAAGCAGAATTGGTTTGGAAAGATGGGCAACTCACTCTAATATGGAAAAATGACAGAAAATCCGTGCTCGAGTATCCAAAACCAAAGACAAATAATCCAGAGCTGTCTTGTATAGAAGGCTCAGTTTAGGGTGTTTACAGGATCTTTGCATCAACTGTGTTGCATCGATATGTTGTTTTGTCAATTTCTTTTTTTTGTTTTGTTTTGTTTTTAAATCATAAAGTTTTATTGTTAATATTTTTCAGATATACTGTAAACCACATTACCCTCACCTGGGTAAAAATATGTGGAGTCTACCTACATATCTTTTGTCAGCATTGAGAATACCTACTTCAAAATATCCTCTGAAGCGCATCGCACTCAGCAGTGAACTGCAAGTTGAATTGTTTTTCTATAGATGGCAAAGTCATAACCCAACTTTCTGTTTCTTTCTTTTTCAGTAAGTAACAATAATAGTAATAATCCATTTAATTTATTAAGCACTTTACATTTGTAAAACAAAACAAATCTCACAGTGAAACCAATAAGATAAAATGGACAAAATAATGAACTAAAAAAAAAAACTAACCCTAGGATGAAACAGTAAATAAGCCATTGCATTACAGTTCAGAAGACAGACATCTGAATAACAGGATCAGACATTTGTTGTCTAATTTTAAACTGTGGATGGATTTAAGAAAAAAGCCTAAAGAGACAGTTCACTGAAAATGCACAATTAAGTAGCTGATTAAGTACGGTGTAAAAAGGCCAGTTAATCTGCACTTCTTCAATTCTTTTATGATCTTTAACAGGGATCCTTTAATTCTTGAAGTCAAGTAGCAGATCCTAAGCGACTAATGTTTAAACAGTAGGGGCCAGCTAACCCTTTACTCTGCCATAATGAAAGTTTCTGAATCCACTAACCTATATCACTAGTCATGTGTTCCAGGATGTCGAAGGACCAGCCATGATGCTCAGCGAAGCCTTGATACATGTCGAACACCTTCACAGCAGAGAGGACCAAACAGCAGCATATGAATATACAGAAAATGTGAATATATTCTATGGTTTGTTAACATAAGCTTTCTTTCTTTGCTACTTCATCAGACTTCAAATGTCTCAGCATTGTAAACATCTAAGTTGTTATGAAATATATAAATTTAGCACAGCAGTGATTTTTAAATAACAACAAATATACATCCACACCAGACCTCAGCAGTGAACAGCATGGCCTCCTGACCCCCAATACCAGCTGTGACTTCCAAAACAAGGTCACTCAGATCCGCCTCCTCCTCAGGGATCAACAGATCCAGGATCTTGTTGGGGAAGCATTACCAATGTACAAAAAGATTAGGATAATGTTAGTTAATATCAAAAAGACTTTATTTCTGCTCTGTAACATCATGCTGCCGTATCGTGTCAGAAAATGAGATGTTCTACCTTCTGTCTCAGATCTGTAAAATCCTGCAAACAGGCTTCTCTCTCCTGCTCAGCCAGTTCTCGCAGGGCTGGATCGTCATCTGTCAGGAAAGATTAAAAAAACACACATTTAATATAATAATTTAATATAATCCTGTCTTACTTCATTGGTTGTAACCCCAAAATGAATGCCTGCACACACAAAACAACAGCAACTCTTAGTGATCAGAAATACATTTATTCTTCTCATCTCACCTTTCAGGAGCATTTCAGTCTCTGCAATCTCCTTTTGTTTTTTGTCTAGATCTCTGATGCTCTGGATGAGAGGAGCCAGCAGGGACACTTTGGTCCTCTTGGTCCTCATTTCATCTTCACTGCACTGATCTTCTGTCACACTTCCACTTACGACTTGTAAACACCCATTGTACTCTGTCTCCATCATCTTCAGGTGCTCCTGCAGAGACCTCCTTGCAAAAAGCTCGTCCACCGACAGCAGCTTCAGCATCAGTGGTGTACATGTGTGAAGAGCTCTTTTGCTTCTGCCATAGCAATGACTGACATGTCCATTAACTGTTTGGCTGATTACATGCGGGGATATCTGAAAGCAGGAAAACTGCTTACTTCCTCTTAGAAGATGGTTTACAAGTCTTCTGTAAGCCATTGTATCAAACTATCAGAGTTAAACCTCTGTGTAGCAGTGGACTAAGATGTGTAAACAAAACTCTTTGCTGCGTTAATAGACGATCCTGGAACAGTCGAAGGCTTCATTTAGATTTTTTAGTTTCCGGAAGCATAGTCGTGGATATAAATAAAGAGATTTAAGTCATATTTTGTTTTAAAGCTAGCCAGTAACGTACTGAGAATGTTTGTAATAAAAAATACTGCTCCTTCACCACCTTGTTGGAGGGCGCAGACATATTGAATAACTCGCGCGTGCGCATTGATGACACTACTTCTTCTTCGTGAGTTAAGGACCCATAGACGTGTATGGGAGGACCGCCCGCCCTGAAGTTATATGTGTTCCTGTATGTATTTTGCCAGGTCTTAACTTTTTCCCCCTTCTCTTTGTGTTTTGACACTTTGCTATGTGTCCCTTAGTTGCACACTATGCACAACCTATGCTATGAATTTCTTTATAATTTTTGCCATATATATGTTAATATATGAGGCTCAATCGTTAACACTACTTCTAAATCACTATACATACTGAATTATTCTCATCTTCACACCAACGTACTTAATAAAATACATGATTTCTGTTAGTGTTATTTCTATATTTCTAAAATATAGAACTTAATCAACTGTACATGTACTGAATCGAGATGTCATGTTC